>CM056948.1:27339484-28539484 GCA_029856935.1 Cyclocarya paliurus
AGACACTAGAGTGACAAAAGGGAGGCTCTTTCTCTGTACTTCTCCATCAATCTTATAAAATCATTAACAAACATAACTCATGATCATGAGTAATAGGTCTACGAGCTTTAGACTTTGATTGGTTCCTGATCAGTGTGTGTTTTACTCAAAGAAAGTTGAAACTTTGAAGGCATGATGCTCGATTTTATGTTGTTTGTGAATCACAGTATTGTATTAACTCATACATATTGCTTGTCAGAAGTTAATTATTAAAGGAAGGAAAGTGATAGGAGCATAAACTTCGCGAAGGCGATTCTCTATGTATCCAAATGATAGGTTTATTGGTATATTCTGTTTTGAAAATTATAAAGCAATTCACCAAATGAATGAAAGATTGAAGTAACATAAAAGAAAGATTTTAGGTACTTCACAAGATCTGAAAATTTGGCCAAGGAAAGTTCTCTAGTATTATTGTTCAAAATTCAATTGACATGTTAGGTGTTTATCTAAGAGTGATTAGGAATAATTTCAAGAGGAATTAGAATGACAAGTTAAGTGTTGATAGACTATCTTGTTTGAAACTTGGACTGAACTGAGATCAATTTAGTTCAGTCTAATTTTAAGTTGAGTTTAACATCCAAACACCCAATTATCAAATCACTAAATTCATCTAAACTCAAAACCTCTTTACACTCGGGATCCACAATTTTTTTCAACTTAACACCTCTTTACACGCGAGACCCAAACCTTTTTTAACTTCCCATAAATACATGCATCTAAACTCATCTTAGTATCCAAACACATCTAAACTCATTTTAGGTGGGTATCACAAAACTCACTCCACCATATCAACTAACTATTATTCATAAAGAACTCAAATCATCTCAATTCAACTTAACATCCAAACGGGGCCTAAATCATGCATTATAACTTGCTATCTAAGAAATTTTGAATGCATTCAAGAGTTCTAAACAAATATATATAACATGTTTTTAAATCTTTATAATTCAACTCAATTAATGACTTGATAAGGTTTTGTTATTAGGAATCTATCAAATATGTATTGTTGAAATCTCATAAATCGGGTTCTTTTTTTGTACAACACATTTAAGTCCAAAATTTATGACTTTTTTTTTTTTTGGGGAAAGATATAATTCGACCAAATTACAATTTTGGACCATCTTTCATTTAAGGATTCTCAGCCAAAACAAGAGCTGCTTCATTAACCTCTTGTTTAATATATGGAACTTCCCAATCAAGCATGAAAGAAGGAAATTGTGATCTTCTTAATATCTTCAATCAGCTGCCCTACTTTGCTCTAATTTCCTCTTTCTTTATGGCCTCCACAATTAGTGAGAGCATCTCCTTAATTTCAGTGTAATACTAGTCGTAAACTCGCGTAATCATGCATGTGCGGACTAAATAATTAAATTGCTAGTACTATTAAGTCAAGCACTTGAAGTGGACCTGAAGGTTCTTTTTCAATTATTTGGAAAAGAGAGGAAATGTCCTTTTCAATATGGGTAGAGGAAGGGTTGAGAAGCCGAAGATCAGTACCTTGTATCAAGAGATGAAAGGTTTTGTGAATGCATTACTTGAGCTTTTATGTAGGTAATAGGCTGTTTAATCCAATCACAACAGAGAAAGACTGCTAATAGAACAGCCATTGTTTTTACAGTAGAAGTATTTGAAATAAATCCTCTTACAGCTTTCATCCACCTGTCAGATTTGGCCGAATACCTCTTTGAGGTGCTTCTTTCTCATTATATAAAAAATAGTTCTAGAAATAGTTATAAAAAAAAAGATTGACAATTCAATTTGAATCTCAACAAACTACATTTTATCTTTATCTAACTAACCTGACTTTAACCTATCTAAATATGTACAAATTTAATTTAAATACAAGATAAGATTAGTAAATAAATCCTAATCTATTTGAATTTCAGTTCTGTTGTTTACAGTAAAATAGGAGATTAGCTGCCATGTAACTCTAGCTACAACCCAATAAAATAGGAGATTAGCTGCCGCATCTTAAAGAAAACCCTAGTTTTCCTTTGATACCTTCCCTCAAATTGATACTAGTGAGTCGACTAGCAGCAATTTGCTAACTAGGTATTGATGCCATTTTCGAGTCAAAACTTTGGTGAAGATATTAGCTACTTGGTGTTAGGTGGAAACATGTGGGAGAATGAAAACTTTAGAACTCATAGGCATCTCGAATATGGTGACAATCAACCTCGATGTGCTTCGTACGTTTATGAAAAACTGGGATTGGCTACAATTTGAATGGCACTTGTATTATCACCATGAAGAGGTGTGGGATGTGCCTATGCAAAGTTGAGTTCTGAAAGAATACCACACAACCACATAATTTCTGAACATGCAGCAGACATTGCCCGATATTCAACCTCTGTTGATGATGACTTAGATACACAATTTTGCTTCTTACACTTCCAAGAGATAAGAGAATCTCCAAGGAAGACACACCATCCAATAGTAGAACGTCAAGAGCCCGGACATCCAGCCCAATCTACATCACTGTAGGCAACTAATTGAAGAGAAAGAACTCTTAGGAAAAATAGTCCACAATTAGGAGTCTCAAGTAGATAGCGAATAATCCGACGAACAACTACAAAATGAAGATGTCGAGGAGAATCCATGAACTTACTAACAGTGTGGACAACATAGAAAATATCAGGGCGCGTGATGGTGAGATAAATCAAGCTGCCAACCAACTTACGGTATAAGGTAGGATCCGAGAGAAGTTCGCTTTCCTCTTTCCTATACTTAACATTCACCTCCTGAGAAGTATCAACTGGAGTAGTATCTATCTTCAATCTCCCTAACTGAATTAGGTCTTGAATATACTTGTATTGATTGAGAAATAAGCCATGTAGCTGAGACCTAACTTCCAACCTGAAAAAGTGGGTAAGATCCCCAATATCCTTCGTGTGAAACACATTATGAAGATGTTGTTGAAGTTTTTGAATCAAAAGTCCATCCAAACCAGAGATGATAATATCATATACCAATAAAAATATTACTCCAGCATCGCCCTTGTGCAAAAATAAGGAAACATCATACTTACTTTGCCTAAAAGAAAACCCTAGCAAAGTATTGCAAAATTTCTCAAACCAAGCTTGAAGAACTTGTTTAAGACCATACAAATACCTCTTCAATTTACAAACAGTCGTAGGGGAGGAAATAGGCATACTAGATGGAAGTTTCATGTAGATATCTTCCTTTAGATCGCCATGCAAGAAAGCATTCTTGACATACATCTGACGTAATTGTCAAGATTTAGAAGTAGCAAGAGCAAGTAACAAGCAAACAAAAGTCATCTTGGCAATCGGAGCAAAAGTCTCATCATAATCTATGTCATACTCTTGGCGATTCCCCAAAACAACCAATCTAGCTTTATATCGTTCCAATGAGCCATCGGAACGAAGCTTTACAGAGTATACTCATTTACTACAAATTGGTTTGATAGAAGGAGGATATTGTATCACATCCCAGGTCTGATTAGCTGCAAGTGTATCAAGTTTTGTCTGCATTACTTGTTGCCAGCATCATGTTCCATAGCCTGTTTGTAACAAGAAGGGATAACAATGAAAGATAATGTAGCAGTCATAGACATGAGGAAGAAAAACCATAACGATCTGGTGGGTGAGAGACACAGGTAGATTTCTGAGGAATAGAAGCAGCAAGAACTATGGTGGATGTTGGATTAGGTGCCAGAGTAGGAGAATCTTGAGAAGCCGTAGGACACTCGGCTAAAGGGGTGCTATGATGTCAAATGTAGACAAAACTAGGTTTGAACCAAGCCACTGGAGCATAAGAGGTATCAGGAATGAGCATAGGGAAGGGCTCAGGCTCATCATGAAGAATTGAAAAATTAGGTGAGATAGGATTGATATGAGAGAAAAAATTGCTGATTTTCAAAAAACAAAACATTCCTGGAAATTCGAATTCTTCATGCATTTGAATCATAACAAATAAATCCTTTTGAGTGGAACTATATCCAAGAAAAAGCACACTTAACAGATTGAGTAGTCAATTTATGTCTTTCATGTGGTGGAAGATGAACGAAACACACACAACCAAAGATCTGCAAATCAAAATAATTAGGAGTGTGACCAAACAGTATGGAATAGGGAGAAACATTAAGTAAAACTGGTGTGGGCAATTCATTAATTAAATGGACAGCAGTAGCTAATGCTTCACACCCAAAACGAGATGGGACGAATGAGTCAATAAGAAGAGCCCAAACCATATCAAGTAGATGACGATTCCTATGCTCAGCTACCCCATTTTGTTGTGGTGTAGATGCAAAAGAACGTTGAGAAATAATACCTTTTTCTTGAAGAAAATTCTGAAATTCATGAGACATATATTCACTTCCAGAATTAGATCGTAAGACCTTGATAGAGGAAGCAGATTGTGTCTAAATGAGTGCAAGAAAGGCCTTGAAAACAGAAAATACTTCACTTTTAGTATGGAGAAAATAGATCCAAGTGAATCTACTGCAATCGTCAATAAAAGTAACAAAATACTTGAAGTGAGCATGTGATATAATAGGAGATATACCCCAAACATCACTATGAATTATATCAAACACCCGAGAAGCATGAGAACCAAATTGTGGGAACAGTAGCACTTTGCTTTTGACAAGTTTGCAAGAGGTACAATCAAAAGAAATTGTTTCCATTGAAACAGAATTTTTATTGTCAATAGCACTAGATTTAAACAAAGTTTGGAGTACATTAGGATTGAGATGTCCTAAACGTCGATGCCAATCCTTAGTACTTATTTTGACAGCATTACAAGAAATAAAGGAACTAGATGCAATAGAAGCTGAACTAGGATTTATTGGAAATAGCTGACCCTCCTTAGGAACCCTCGCGATCATCCTCCTGGACACTCGATCCTGTACAACACAACCAGAAGATAAAAAAGAGACATTACAATTATTTTCAACAAGTTGTCCAATAGAACGTAAACTTGTGGAAAGAGTAGTAGGAGAAACCAAAACATTTCGAATGACAAGGGACATATCACCACACGGCAGAAATTGATAGTGAACTACCATTTATTGTGTGGATTTTGAGAGGACCATCATAGGACTGAAGATTGTATAAAATATGGAATTATTAGTAATATGATTTGAGGCACCAGAATCTAGATTCTGGCAGAAATTAGGGGAGGACTTTGGTTTACCTGATATGCCTAAAGCAGAAAAGGTAGAAATTATCATTTGTTGTACCATATCGGGAGTTAGAGTAGTAGTAGAACTGGAATCGGCAGGTGCTAAAGCATGAGTGGCAGCACTAGGAGCTGGAGAAGAGGATGCACCCAATACCTTAACAGAGGTGAAATAGGCACTCTCTTGCTTCCAAGGAGGTCGGATTGGGCTGTCCTTGATAATATGTCTAGATTTTTTTTGTAGTAGTTACAAAATTTCTTTGGACAGTGGGTGGCATTGTGACCAAATCCCTTGCAATTATAGCATTGTGTAGTGCTATAATCTCAACCCTTGGATTTTCCTTGTGCTGTAAATGCACTTGAGCAGGAGATGCAAGCTGCTACTCCATTGTACTCCGAGTAAGTAACCTTTGCACCTCCCGAAGCAAATCTCCCAAGCAATCATCAAGAGAAGGAACTGGATCTCTATTCATTAACTGAGAACGAACAGATTCAAAATCTGAACGTAGTTTCATAAGAAAATGATCCCTCCTACTAGTTTCATACACACTTTACACATAAGGGAGACTATCGGGAGAGATAGAAGAATACACAATGTCAATGTATTCAGCCCACAGATTTGAAAAACCAGAATAGAAGCCCACCACTAATAAGCCACCTTGGAAAAATTAGTCATCTCAAATTACAACTGAAATCTTCGAGCGAAATTATTCTAAGTATAGATTCTCTTCAAAAACTCTCACATAGCCTTGGAGGTTTTGTAGGGTCGTAGATTGAGGATGATATGAGGCTCAATAGAACCTAGGATTCAAGACATGATCTTGGCATCCTTACTCTCCCATATAGATAGTTCATTTGCACTATCAATGGCTGGAATAGTCCCGTCAACATGACCCTAGAGTTCTTTACCCTTGACAAGAAGTTGAAATTGAAATGCCCAAGCAGAATAATTTTTACCATTGAACCGAATGCATAAGGAATCAGATTTTTTAGATGCCATGAAAACAGTCCAAGAGCAAGAAAAGAGAGATGTTGTTGTGAAATAAAGGACCCCAGGAAAATCAAGAAACTAGAAGTAGCCTCTTGAGAAAACAAAAACAGAAACCCTAAAGATTTTTAGGGTTGGCCGAGGAGGAAGTACAAAAAAATAGGAAATCAGAGTAGCTCTGATACCATGTCAGATTTGGCCAAATACCTCTTTGAGGTGCTTCCTTCTCATTATATAAAAAATTGTTCTAGAAATAATTACAAAGATGAGATTGAGAATTTAATTTCAATCTCAACAAACTACATCTTTATCTTTATGTAAACTTTATCCTATCTAGATATGTACAAGTTTAATTTAAATACAAGATAAGATTAGTAAATAAATCTTAATCTATTTTAATTTCAATTATGTTGTATCCCAATAAAATAGGAGATTAGTTGCCATGTAACCCTAGCCGCAACCCAATAAAATAGGAGATTAGTTGCCTAGCTGTCACATCTTATAGAAAACCTTAGTTTTCCTTTGATAGTGCCAACTCCCACCTGCATCCCAGTATGTTTTTGAAACGCCATTAATGGGCCATTCCACTTCAGTATAAGAGTGTTATCGCCTTAATACTCTCATACTCACACGTGCAATAGAGACTTGTACTCCTAGCTTTGAGTTTCCTTTGCCTAGTTGACAAGCCAATTAGTGGGATGGCTGAAAGTCTAGTCTCTTCAGGAGTTTCTTCCATTTCCTCACCAACCAACACTTGATGTAGATCTGCTATAACTTGCATGCAAGACTTTTTTGCCGCACTTCTTTTTTTCACCTTCCTCGAGCATTGATTCCAAGCATCTTTTGAAGTTTTTGACAATGCTACGCATATAAGACAAGAGGAGCTAGCTCTCAATGATTTTCCTTTAAAAAAAATTCAATATTGTTGGAAGAGCATCTAGAAAAGCTTTCTGGAGGATCTGGAGCATTTGGATATTTTAGTCATTAGATTCAAGACCAAAGTTCAATCTTTTTGCTTCCCAATCAAGAGTCTCTCTAAGCTAGAGCACTTAGTTCTCTTTGCAAGCAGTGGACACTCCTAATTGAGAATTTCCATTCCCTATACACCACCAAATCAATTTTTCTACATTACCACATAGGCTTACTAAAATTTTGCATATTTCTTCAACTTCTTATTAGATTGTTAAAATGTTCTTTAGCAAAGGACCATTCCGCCATTTTGTATCTTTATCAATAAACTCTGTTACACAAACATGATTTTCACTCAATATCTAAAATAGAGACTAAATCATAAATAACACCCACCTCAAAATCATCCCATCCTTCCAAAATTTTTATAATTTGTCCATTACTAAGTCTCCATATCAATCCCTCATTTAGTAGAAGCTAGCTCGCAATGATGTTTATCAAAACATAATAAGGTTTATACTTCAATTCTGCCTTCAAGAAGCCACTATGTGAAAAGAATTTGAGTTTCAAAAGTCTTGCAAAGAGCTAGGATTTTGTAGGATTCTCCACCCTTGAGCTAGGATTCTCCACCCTAATCCTCTAATAAATTTTTTTTTTGCCATTGGAGTCTAGTGCATCCAATGAATTTTGTTTCATTTCCTTTAAGAAGCAAGGATTATCTTGCCTACTTGGAACAAGAACTTCATATTCCATCCAAAATGCTTTTGAAAGCCTTATTTCAAGATCTCCCAGTCAAACATGGAAAGCCCAAAAATTTCTCTTAAGTCTGAGTTCATCCCTACTATGTCGACAATGTTATATCCTGTACCTTTTTTGTATTGTTTCTACTCAAGAAAATAAAGGTATTCTCCTTATAAAGGTTTGCCTCGATGCCTTTTCATAAATATCTATTACCCTTTAGCAATCTACAACATTCAAAAGAATTTACTTTGCAAAAAAAGAAGGATTATCGTCCATAAAGAATATATAACTAATTTGTAATAGCTCTCTTGCTATGGGAACACTTGAGATAGAACCGAATATTTTCGTACAGTCGAGGAGGAGCTTAAAAGTTTGACACATTATGAAAATATATGGAGATAGAGGGTCACATTATCTTAAGCCACTAGAGGGTAAGTTCCTTTCTTTTGGTTTTCCACATTTATCATAATTGAATAAGAGTTATTAGTCCAGTTCATCTTCATTCTATCAAACCCCATCATATGCCTTATTTTCTTATTGATGTCCAGATTTCAATGTCATATAACTTGATTTTCCTATCATTTGATTATGAGTCCATATTTGGACCAGACATAGTGTAAAGCTGGGCTTCACACCACCAAATGGATGATTGACACCACATCCTCCCATTAATTAATAGAAAATATATACCATACGTTTTAAGTGTTTTCATCTAGATGCTTATATGTCTACATTTCACATAACTCATAACTAGGGGTGATCTCGGTCCAGTCCGGTTGGTCCCCAGGGGGTTTTATGGACCGGACTGGACTTATTCGGTCCAGGAGTTTTACACCCTAGACTAAACAGAGTAATGCATAGGACTGGAATAGATTGGTCCCTTTCGGTCTGGTCTGGTCTAGTCGGTCTAGACCATGCCCAAAAGGGCCATTCAGCCCAGCTTAAATCTGATTTTTTTTTTTTGCCTAAATTCAATTATTTTCGGCCCACTTCACATTTTGTACATTTTTAAGCTAAATACTTAAAAAACTTGATCATGAAAAAAAATGATAAAAGAAAAATAATCTATATAAAAAAGAAGTAGAAAAACCACAAAAAAAAGATAAGATAAAGTAGTTTACAAGAGTAGATTCCAAGAGTCTAAATAAAAGAAAAAAGAAGTTACAAAACCAAAAAACAAATAAAACAAAAGTTATTACAAATTACAATCCAAAAACACTCTCTCTGAAATACTGCAGTGTCCATATGTAGACAATAATATTAAATAAGATGATTTAACAACTTAACATATCTAACAACTAAGAAGAATATAATTATAGGATGATCCAAGCAAATTTCAAAATTCCAAAAGCCTAGCAACCTATTTGCAAAATGCCAAAAATAAAGTCAAGTCAGATTCAGTGAGTAAAAGAAAAATAAATCTATAAGCTGCATAAATAATGATAATTCAATACATATGATTAAAGTTTTAAAACCGGGGATAAAGGTAATCATAATGTATTAAAAAACCAACAATATCAGAAACCATAACCAACAATCTGCTTCCCTCTTTAGTCTTTCATCAGCATTGGTTGTAGGGCTGGTAGCATTGAATTTGACGCCTCTACAAAATTAGCAAAGTCCCCAACAAGTTCCATCCATAAGAATTTAAAACAAAAAAATTTAAAATAAAGTTACATAACATAGAAGATAAAATAAAATAAATCACAAAAGATATTAAAAGTAAATTTATTACATATCCATATCCAGCTGTTTCTCAAATTCTTTCACTTCATCCATTAAAGTCCTAACGCTTATTGGAGTAGAAGAAGAACAAAGTCAATTCTGTGCACATATGAGACCCTCAACACTCATCGGATTTAAAGGTCAAGTACACGACCCGCAGTGTTAAATGTAGATTCTAAAGCCACAGTAGGTACCAGTATTGCAAGTACATCGCATGCAACCTTTGAAAGTATGCAATATCTAACCGAATTCACATTTCACCAATTTAAAAGGTCAAAACTATCATCTTGATCCTCACATCTTTCAGCTATATATCTATCAACGTCTTACTTGCTTTCCAAATTGTCTTATGACTGTAACTTTTGCTTAAATTGGGCCATCAAATGTGCCTTTCTACATGTAATCTAGTCAGCTAAAGGACTTACATCTTCATATGGGGAACTTGCACGCTAAGGAAAACTCCCTTCTTCATTTTCCATGTATGCCTCATACATGCGGATAAATGCATTTTTCACTTTCCAACTAAAATCAATGGTTTTTGTATGATCATGTGCATACATTTGTCCCAACCCAAACTCAAGATATCACATCTTGTAGCGAGGAACAAGAAGAACCCTAACATACAACAACATATTCTGATTATCCAAATTCTCCCAATACTTTTCAATCTTTATCTTCATATTTGTGGCCATTAATCCCATTACGGGGTTTCCTTCTTCACATTTTATGTTAATGGCATATGTAATAGTAACCAACTCCATAAAAAAATATTGCAAGTTACATATTCACCACCCGAGACGCGTAAAGTTACGTCATGAAATTATTGAAGAAACCTCACAAATAACTTTACCTTCTCCCAATCGAATGTATTGGGAGGCCCTAAGTTCTTTGATTTTTTCCTATTCACCACATCTTTATCATCAACATCGTCATCTCCAATACTACCAAGGAAGCCCGGATCTTTTTCCTCCAACTGATCAAAAGCCTTTCTAAATTTTGAAGCCCTCTCCAACATAAGATAGGTAGAGTTCCACCTAGATGGTACATTTAGGCAAATATGACTTTTGGATTGAATCTCTTCTAACCCTACACATTTATTAAATGTGCTCCACTTTTGAGGGGAGAAATTAACATACTTCACAACACCCCTCACCTTCGCAATAGACTCCTAATATTCTTTCAACCTCTCATGAATGATTAAGTTCAAAATGTGGGCACAATATCGAACATGCAAGAATTTATGTTCCAAGACCGTGTCCTTCCTATACTTGATCTTTTTAAAATAAGATACGACCACATTATTATAACTTACATTATCAAGAGTGAGTGCAAGTATTTTCAATCGCCCCCAATCATGCAAACACATCTCTATGCCCTTACCAAATGTATCACCCTTGTGATTTTCAACCAAAGAAAGGAAAGAATCATTTTATGTAGCTTCCAATTATCATCAATAAAGTGTGCTATGAGACACATACAGTTGAGATTTTACATGGATGTTCATGTATCTGTGGTGAGGGAAATTCGTTGCCCTTGAAGAGCATTTCTCAAGTTTTTTTTCCTCATAAACAAACTAAAGCAGTCTTTAGCAACTGTCATACGGGATGAAATCCCTACCCACTTAGGGCAAACCACAAGCATAAACTTCCTAAAACCCTCTCCTTTAACATGATTAAAGGACAACTCATAAAAAATAATCATCTCTGCTAAAGCTTGTTGGCAAACCTCAACACTAAATGCAATGGGCACAAGTCCCCACAATCATTTCCTCCCTCCACCTTCCAACCTAGAGTCATCTGAGACTTATCTGTCTTCTTAAACAGACATTTCTTACATTGCTTCTTAATGTGATTCTTTATGGACTTCGTACCGTTGGTCTTCGTATCATATGCATACGAAGCACTACAATAATTACATGTAGCCCTAGGTTTAGTGGGATCATCTTTTGGTATTTTTGTAAAATGATCACAAACCATTGACCTAACTTTACCACTTTGTGACCCACCAACTTATTTATTACTTACATTGGATGGGGGTGGGGGTGGAGGCATATCTTGTGTTGACTTTTGCACATCATTTGTAGAAGACTCCATCTAGAAAAATAAACAACCAACAATTAAATGTTGGGGGTGGCACCTTGGCTACAAGAAGAGTAGTTGGAAAGGGATAAAATTCACAGGAGGTAACCACTTGCAAAAAGAGTACTTGGAAAGGGTCAAACCTAAGCTAAAAAAGAGACAACCCCACCCTTTCATTCCTCATAACAAAGCACCATGCATATTTACATACCCATCACTATCAGCTAGTGATATACCCAAACAATGCATGCACACAGCTGATCCTTTGTCAGCACAAGTACTGAACACAATGTAAAGAAAGCAATCAATTAATGGTAAAGGAAACAATTGAAGGAATTATGTGGTTATTTCTTGGGTTGAGATTTAGATTAGAAAACATGAATTGTTGGGACATTTTCTAAAAAAAAAAAGTGAAAATGTGAGCAATGATAGTTGAAATATTATTAGGACTAATACATATATATATATATATATATATATGTGTGTGTGTACATATACATACATACATACATACATACATACATACATACATATATATATAGAAAGCAATCTGTGTATTTTGAAAAGTGGGCCACAATTTTGGTTGTCTCTATTTTATGACAGAGTGAGGGAGTGATTGAGGACCAATCCAATACTCATGTTTTGGAAAAAAAGAACCTAAGAATTTATGTTAAGAAAGGGATTTATCAAAGCCTATTGAAATTTGAACAGTCTTTTTACTTTGTCAAAGGTGATCTAAAGATGTACTTTTTTGTGGAAAGGGATTTGCATGCTGAGGTTAGTACTATGTCATATTATATTGGTCGATTAATCGAATAGCAACAACTAAACAGGAATATGATAAACAACTTAGCATATGAATTATTATGATTTTTCAAGAAAACGTATGTTTAGGTTCTTTTTGAGAACCTAAACGTATGATTTTTCAAGGATGACCCCATTAAAAAAATAATTGGGTTGTGCGAAAGGACGTCATTTCATGCAACCCAGTTCAGAATTCATCCTTTTTGAGACTTAAAACGGTGCCGTTTAGGTCCAATTTTGTACTAAACGGCTTCGTTTCTTGTTTGGCAAATTTAAATGTGTTCTTCACTTGTAATTCTTTTATCTTTTCGACACATAAATTAATTAAAAAAAATTTTAAATTAGTAAAATTAAAATTAAGTAAACTATTTAATGTGGATTATTTAATTAACTCATTAAAAAAATAATTAATGATAATTATATTTATGATGTTAAATGTTAATTGCTAATTTGTTACTAACTTAGAATTAGAGTATGTCAATGTATTATGAATCTATGATAATTTCCAATACATTAAACTTTTAAGTTTTTAAATTTTGTAAATGATTAATAAATCATTGTATTAGGTATTTTACAAAAATTTATCTAATAAATTATAACTTTAATGACAGTAAAATAACAACAACAATAACAATATATAAAATAGCAATAACAATA
Organism: Cyclocarya paliurus; assembly: GCA_029856935.1. NCBI lineage: Eukaryota > Viridiplantae > Streptophyta > Magnoliopsida > Fagales > Juglandaceae > Cyclocarya > Cyclocarya paliurus. The sequence goes on from CM056948.1 coordinate 27,352,568, forward strand.
TAATATAATCGCCAATGGCTCTGATACCAAAGACGTAAATCCCAGGTAATATAAATATGATAATATAATCAGTATAATATATAGAAAGTTAGTAATAAAAGCAGTAAAAATAGGCGGTATAACCAGCCATATGCATGAAAGCAATTAAAGCAGGCGGTTTAACCGACCATATGCATGATAAAATAAAATAAATAAAAGAGATATACAAAATCAACTTTATTGAAGACATAATACTTACAAGGAGACTAATTCTCAGAGGAGGTGAAGACAGAAGACATGGAGAAAGAAGAAAAAAATAGTTGGTTTACAAAAAGTAGGCTTGGGAGAGCTAGGAGAGATTTTGGACGAGTCAGGAGAAGGCTTCAGATGATAGATTTCTGAATGTCTTTCCTTTGTTACAAACTCTTATTTATAGACACTAAAATAGTGCAACACAGTAACTCTAATAATACATGAACAGTACCATCACGTGAAAATCAATTTAGTAATTAATTAATGGTGAATTGGTGATAGGTTAGTTAATTGATATTCATATCATACATTAGTTAATTACATTAATATATATTACAATACTAAATAAGTATAGATTATACCAATACTAATACTATATACTATACTAATAGTGATATTAATACTATACTATTATACATATATTATGTTATAACTCTTATAATATATTAATATATACTAAGACTATATATTATACTATTATAGTGTTACTACTACATATAGTATATTGTGTGTATATATATATATATATTAGAGTTAATCTTAACACCGGTCGAACTGTTTTTCCCCCATCAAAAGCCCTCCAATGGGTGACTTCCACGTAGACAACTCACCAACACTACCATGTGCCCCCACCCCATGGTATTATGCACGGTTTCCCTCTCTCCATTCTCTCCCTACGGACTCGACCCAAAATCGGTTCTATTCTCTCCCACGGAACCATCTCTGCCACGACGACCGCCCTCATCGCCACAACAACGACCCTTCTCTCCATCCTCGTACAAGGAACTCGAGCCCCCTCTCTCCGTCGTTGCACAAGGAACGCAACCTCTCTCCGTCATAGCACGAGGAGCGCCCCTTCTTTCCATTCTCTCCCACGGAACCCAGATGACGCCCTCTCCATTTTAGGGTTTTTTCGTGTATGACCATTGGTCATGTTCTTTAGGTTTTAACGACCATTGATTTTGGCTCATATTTTCTTTTCAAACCAGTGACTTGTATTTTGGAAATCAGAGGGTAATGCTGTTTTTTTCTTGTTGGAGTTCGAATTGGTTTATGTTGGCTTCAATTTTGTTTGGTTGCTGAGAAAATGTTAGAAGCAATAAGGGCGCCACTGAAATGTGCGTGATTCTAATTTTTTTGTTCTTTTCTTCCTAAGTTTTCTTGGCAACCAAGCAGAAATGTGTTTCACTGTGATTTTGAATGGATTGTGGTTTGATTTTTGGAGAGGAGATGGAGATGATCGACGAAGACGAGAGAGATCGGCGATAGAGATGGGCGGCATAAATGCTTGGCGATGGCGGCAGGAGAAGATGAAAGGACTGAGAACATGGAACGTGTGGGGTCTGGGATCATACAGATGAATAATCTAGTGTGATGCACTCCATTGACTTAATGTGAAATACGTGATGTGTCAAAATTTAATTAGAGGTTGTTTATGGGTCAATAGCAAACCGAACACTCCAAAGCGGTTCTGTATATATTATAATGATATAGTGATACTAATACTATATATTATACATTATGGAATATATATTATATATTATATAATAATACTGTAAAGGACGTGTTCCACTTCCTGACTGCAACTGTTAACCTGCACAAGGATCAAAATATGGTCGGCATGGTCCACCAGGGAAAATCCCGATGTTTAAGTCAGTAAGAGTCTCAAGGTTATTTGGCAAACAGAGAAATCATGAAAAAGATGCCTTTGTTATTGAGGGTTACCTAGTATATATAGGCTCCGATGTGATATTTATCTGATGCAGAGTTTTTTGGTGCGTGATGCCGAGCTTTTTGGTACGTCTTATAATTGAACTGATCACGTATCTTCATGAGATCCCTACCTTTCCGTAAGAGGTGATAGGCGGATGTACGACTTTGTTGGGCCCTGGGCCTTCTACCTTCTTTTGTTCAACTAAAAGCCTTTTACATTGAGCTCCCTTCATCTTTGAGCTCTCTTATCTAGAATGAGCTTTTTTACCAATATAGGTCCTCCAAATATATTGATACTAAATTATTACTAATACTATATACGATACTAATAGACTAACAATGATATTAATATTATATAATAATATATGGTCATAAACTCATAGTGATATAATCATTAGTCATAGACTCATAGTGATATTAATACTATATATAGACAGTAGACTTATAGTTATAAACTTATAGTGATTTAGTTATTATGATTAGTATAACTATATAATAGTATTAATTAGTATTAGACTATTAGTATTAATATAGCTATATATTAGTAATATTAGTTATGGTGAATCATTGGTATTAGTCTATTAGTATAACTATATAATAGTATTAATAGTAGACTATTAGTCTATTAGTATAGCTATATATTAGTATTAGTTAAAATGATTTAGTATAACTATATTAGTATAACTATAACTATAGTCTATATTAGACTATTAGTGTTTATTTATTTTTGATACCATATTAGACCATTAGTATTAGTATAAATATTAGTATTAGTTGATAATTACTTAATGGTAAGTTAGTGATATGATTAGGTCAGATAAAAATTATATAATTAATTATATACAATTATTAAATAAATAATATATATAAAATAATAAAAATATATATTATGTATTTTTATTTGGTCCAATCTGGGGTGAAAAACCCCAGACCAAATCCATTCGATCCCATAGAATTTGGACCGAGACTGACCGGGCCGACCAGTCCGATCCAGATCGAAATGGCCGGTCCGGTCAATTTCTCCAGTCTGCCGAATCTCACCCCTACTCGTCACTCATTTTGGGTCAAATATGCCTTCAAAATAAATTGTATTCGCATACTATAATTTGATTTAGAAGATTTAAATTTTAAAACTTATATTTAAAAGTAAATTATACCACATGGTGTAAAAATATTCAAATAAAATTATTCAATTTTCTTGTCTATCTTATTCGAGGCATTACAATACCCGTGATTTTTTATAGGCAAAAATAGAAGATAACATTCGAATAAGATACATGTGAATGAGTCATGATGTGGTTATTGTTGACATGCAGCGATGTCAAGCAAGTCTTAAGACCGTATTGCTCCGAGCGCCAGGAAGGAACGTCGCCATACGCGCGCGTGTGAGGGAGAGATGTTATCGCTGAGAGGCTCTTCACGTTCTTGTGCCATCTTTAAACCCCTACTAGCTTTCCAACGGAAAACCGTGCTTATTTCTCCACGAAACCTCTCTCGGAGTAGCCCTAGAAGAAACCTCTGTTTCAGCTTGAAGCCGAGTGACCGAAATGGACTCGCTTCTGCCTCTTCAACTTCTGAAACTTATGTCCTCGATGATACTCCTATGTCTGGTATCAATTCCTCCCGCCTTTCACTCATATATATATGAATGTATGTAATCATAGCTTTAAGTTTCTCGGGTCACATGTAACAAGAATTATTTTACCACATTTTCTCAAAAACCAAACGGAACGGTAGCTGTGGTGGGTTGGGTTTCGTGTCTGAATTCTTACTATATTCTGTTCTGATGGATTTATCTATGAAAATAAACTTATAAAATCTTTGATTGATTATAAATTTGCTAGTTTTCTTAATTATACCAATAAATCCGAGTGTGCGAGCGTGCGCACTTGGATGTCTGCGTGTGGTGGCTATGTTATTTTATTTTTTTTAATAAATAAAAAATATAAGTAAATAAGTAAAAATAATAAAATAAATTCGCATTGCCATGCACACATGTATCTACATTTGAGTTTATATATACGTACTGTGTCTGGGTGTGGTTGTCTATAACTCTATATAAATACATGTATGTGTGTGTGTGATTGGTATATGGCATAATTACCATAACTTATACATATCTGCAGTTATGGTTTTTTATTGCTGAATCTTATATCCCACATTGTGAATGCTTTGATATTAGGAATGGAGGATGTTCTAGTGAGCTATATATTTGGCAAGAAGAGGGCAACAGAAGTTGCTCACTCGTAAGTACTCGATAATCGTGCTCCTTCAGATATGTCTTGTATCCATTTTTGTTAACAAAATCTTTAAAGATTTTGATTCTTCAGATTATCTACCCTTATTTGTTCTGATGAAGGCGTACTGGAGTTTAATTCTTTCATCCTTTACAAAAGTGAAATTTTATATGTTTTTATTCTCAATGCAACAATGGCTGCATTACTGCCGTAATGACTAGTGATAAAAGTATGCAGTTATAGGACTTATATTTTCGAATGCTGTGTATGTAATTGTTTTATATGATCCAAGGGATGGCCAGTGAAGACATATGAATGATGAGCTTATAATTCACCCAGATTGCAATCTACCTTGATGTTTCCTGTATGAATATTGCGTTTAAGGCGAAGAGATTATGTCATATAGCACTGGAGATTTTCACTGAAATACAGGGCAATAAGGCCATTTTTTTTTATCAGTAAATAAGAATTTTATTGATGATAATAGGCATAGCCCAAATACAAGGACATATACAAGAGAGACACCTAAGCATGATTATCAAGGGAGTGGGCCAAAAATTATCCTGCTAACTGTGAAATTGCAATTTTGTTGATTATTAGCATTGAAGTAGGAGCAAACTAAACAAAATTAATATTTAATAGGCCATCTAAATACTGGTGACGAGGAGTTCCTTTTTCTTTTTGTTAATGATAAATTGCAGCTTTGGCCTTTCAATTTAGAGCTGATGCCTCGGGTTTTCTTTGGGGTGTGCGTCTGTGTGTAAGGTGTTCATGTGCTTGTATGCACATTTGTATTTGTGTATAAAGTTGTTTTGGTATTAGAAAACTTACCATGAGTTTCTTTTTCAGAAGCATAGTTAGGAATTAGCCACAGTCGATACTTGATACTCTTTCAATTGATCTACAGTTGGTTGATGAGATGCTTTCCTTTCATTCCATACTTGTCTAACTTCCTATCTCATCAGTAATTTGGTCATCTTTAATAGGAGAATCTGTTCTATCAGTTCACTGTGATTTGACTACACATTCTAGATGTTGCTTCTTGTTATCAGCACATCAAATGGTTAATTGGTTATATATATGAATTCTACATCAGATCCTTTGCTGAGAAACTTAAAGTAGCTTTCTTACTTTTGCAAAGTATATGCATTCTGAATTTTATAAACTGTTATTTAATGAATGAGCCCATGTGCTACTTGTGTTTGGTTTGTCCAAAATATGAGCTTGTGTTATGTAATTGGTTTGGCATTTGTTACAGTGAGCTTGTATGGGCTCAGTGTGAGTCATTTAAAATTGGGATCCGACAATTTAACACCCCCTGCCTTTGATAAGCTTTTCCTTTATGGTAAATGGTAACCCGACAGGATATTTTCTAATTAACCTTAACCGTCTCCAGATTGGTTCACTAGTATATACTTTTGCTTCTTATTCAGTGCAACCCTATTCTGACTTCTGATCTTCTGCTGCCTCTGTATACCAGGGTATGGAAACATGTTGTCAAGAAAGGGGATACAGTCATTGATGCCACTTGTGGCAATGGCTATGATACCTTAGCATTGCTCAAAATGGTTTCTGATGAATTAGGTAGGGGATGTGTTTATGCCATGGATATTCAGAAGGATGCTTTAGTAAACACTAATTCTTTGTTGGAAGAGTCCGTCAATGCAAATGAGGTGCCCCAATTTTGCACTTTCAGTTACCTTTTACTTTGGATTCTTCAAGGAATGCAAAAGATCAAAAAAATTGTAATTCAAGGGATGTCACCGTACTGATTTTGCACAATTAAGGGAAACTATTTTGCAATAATCCATTTTCAGTTTTGACATATAGCTGTACTTGAACTAAATTGCCATGGCTGTCTAATCTTTTGTTTTTTTTTTTTTTTTGTTTATAAGTTACTGTGGCTCTCTAATCTTAAAAGCCAGAAGTACTGAGCTGGAAATGTTTTAGTTATCCCCTGGAGTCTTGCCTAAGCATGTAAATATGGACAACCATTGTTGTATTTAACAAAATGTTATATATAAAGTGAGATTACCATAAATTCATTACTTATACCTAAAAGGAATGCCAAATAGACAGTAAGCTCTGTTAGGGTAGGAGTCCAGGGACTGACTTTGGTGCTTTTAGAAATGCTGGTACAGACAGCCAGCTATAGAGTTACTAATTTGTTTTTAGATGAGAGGATTCTCTTTTCTTGGCATTAAAGTTAGGTTCCTAGATCTGATTTCTAACGTGTTCAACCCGTGGTCTGCATCTAGGTGGAATACATGCTATCAATCACTAGATACAAATATATATATGTGTATATATATATATTTAGGAACTGGTGTGGAGGAAGGGACGGGGTTGTCATTGGTGCCTTGCAAGGGGGAATTTTTAGGGCCTGGTCCACAGTTTGGAGCAGAGTCTGCAGAAGATGTTGTCCCCCTGATATCTCTCCCACCGATTAGCAATATAGTTGATTCATCATCAAATTGGGTTTTGGACAAGGTAAATGAGATACAGCAGTGTGTGGGGATTACTTGTGAAGGATTCGAGGGCCAATTCACAGCACTTCTCACTGCAATAGAGGCGGGTCATGTACTTGGCACAAAATCAAGATCTAAGAAGAGTAGAGAGCTAAAACATCTTACTTGGGCAATCAACTATGACGATAAGGGAGGTAGTTCAAGTCAAGGGAGAACCAGAGGGAAGACACAACCAATTATATATTGTTAGTAGGACAGTGTGTTGGGGAATTTACAGTGGCTTGGTATATGGGCAAAATCTGGTTTGGTGGGATAGGCATTGGTGCACTGGTGATGGTTTGGGGCAGGCATTTTTGGGCTTGGGCTTGGGCTAGGGCTTTGTTAGGTTCATTTTCCTAGATGGGTTTGTTGTTGGGCTAGGGCTTTGTTGGGTTTATTGTTCCTTATATCTTTTTTGCACCCCAACTAGGTGTTTTCTCTTGTATACATCCAGTGTACTTGGCTACGCCTATTGGTATTAATAAATTTTTACTTATAAAAATATATATATTATATTATAGTTATATTCATGTAACGACCCAAATAAAGCTTGACAACTAGGTTTATACTCCAAAAGAACTATTAAAGTTACAATTGGCCTCCCATGGAATCATTATGGATCCCCAAAACTTCTCCCTTCTGGGCAATGTGTGATCCCATTCACCATGCTCCTTTAGTCAATTCGAGGTATTACAATTTGGTTTCTTTTAAAATTTGTCATAGCCAATTGATTGGAAGTAAACTCACAGAATTACTTGCAGTTCCATTGGTTAAAATTGCATGTCTTTGGATTACTCATAGTCTTAACCAACCGTTCGCAAACTCCTGTAATTCTTTTACTTGAATTTAATCAAACATGGAACTAAGCAAACGTCCCAACCCTAAAAAGAAAGGAAAACAAATTAAAAACAGCCCACCCACACTTGTTAGTGTACAGGTTGGTCTTTATCTACCATTTAACTGGTAATTGCAGAGTCCACTGGAGGATGAGGAAAGAAATAGCCTTTGTATGTTAGCATTTTCAATATTCAGTAGAGATCTGAGCCCTTTTATTGATTGTCTAGAAAAGTGAAAGAAAGATCTATCTATGTATAATGGGAAAACGGAAAAAAGAAAATTAAGCTGTATTCTTGCTAATATAGATACAAATGTGATTCCGAATGCTCCTTAGACTCTCTAGGATTTTATATTCTTTTTTAATTTCTGTACCTATAGTGAACTTTTATGTGTCTAATATGTAACCATAGACACCAAAGATAACACATAAGTACTATTGGTCCTATCATTACTGCTGAAATGCTCGGTTTTTTTTCTCACTACATCCATATGTAATTGTGTATTGTCTTTTGGAATTGGGAACATTGTGTAGGGTTTTAAAGTTGTTTTCGTAAGATTAGAAAAGTCGATGCAATTGCTTATGAGTTGCAAATGTATGCAGAGAGACCTTGTCAAGCTCCTGCCCATATGCCACAGTGAACTGGACAAAGTTGTTTCAGAGAAGGCCTCTGTGAGGTACTCCCTACAACTTGATACTTGTTCTGATTGGTCTATGTTTTGAAGCAGAGGATCTATATATAACATCAAAGCTATTTGAATTGACGAAATATGTATAAACTTATATATATTTCTCAACCTGTAAAACTCAAGATACTCCAACTTTAAGCAACTGTGTTTGTCAAACAAACATGAGCAGAATAATTTAGCTGCAGTTTCTCTCTCTAGACCCTCTCACCTTGCCTCAGTAACCTAGGTTGTGTTTGGTTGTTGAGCCAAACTCAACTCATATCAAACTAATAATTGATGGGACCCACTACTTTTTCAACTTCCCATTAAAAAGCTCAACTCATCTCGACCTATTTCATATATTTTAACCTAAAAAGTTAAACTCATCTCAACCTAAAAAAGTTAAACCCATCTCAATGGGACCCACAAAATACTATTCACAACTCAACTCCACTCATCTCAACATCCAAACATAGCGATTACTTCTTGATATTGAATAGTCAAAGAACTAGAACTAAGGGTCCTGGAATTCTGAAAGAAAATTTTTCAAGCAGGCTTGTCTTTTTGCTGGGAAATACACATTAGTATAGCCTATCAGGATACATCCAATAGGGGTGTTCAACTAGCCAGATATGTCAATTGCATCCTTCAAGGTATCAGAAACCCTGGAGGTCACTAATATTCTTGTTGATACTGGTACTTATATAGTTTAAGCCATGTTTCAACATCCTGTGTCAGATCCTTTATCAGTAGTCGTACTTAAACATGTTAAAATTGTTCTAGGGTAACTCTTAAAAAGAAAACTGAACGTATTACCATTTGATTTTAACGGTGCTAAGCATGCATATCCCTGACCCCTTTTTATAAGAAATTTCTAAGAGGTTCCTTTATATTCCCTTCTGATACAACTTGCTTGAATGCTATGATGGTACTATTAGGCTTTATCATAAATGACATTTTATCTGCAGGCTCTTAAGACTGGCAAAACATTATAGTTTCCCAAGTGTGGTCCAAATATCAATATCAACTAGCACATTAGCTACCTCCACAAATAGTGCCCCAGATCTTACGACCGATTGCATGTACATTTGGTCAATTTAGATGTCCTAGGCATTCATGATTTATGATCTATGGTGGAAGTTTTCTTTTTTTTGATAAGTAAGAAATTTATTAAAAACCACGTAATTAGGCATAGCCTAAGTACACAGGAAGTATACAAGAGAAAACATCTAATTACAAACTAAAGTTGAAAAAGCAGCACGAAAGTCATTGGAACCGGATCCGTTTGAATAGACAGTTTAGATGAGATGAGATGAGATGAGATGAGATGTTTTGAATATTAGTTGAATGAAATATTGTTAGAATATATTTTTTAGTATTATTTTTATTTTGGGATTTGAAAAAGTTGAATTGATTATTATATTTTTGTATGGAAATTTGAAAAAGTTGTAATGATTGAGATTAGATGAAATGAGATGAGATAAGAGGTTTGTGTAAACAAACGGAGCCTAAATCCATCCATTACAATAACCGAAGCCCAAAGCAACAAAGTAAGAAAAAAGAAAGCCCTAATCACATCCACCGAGCGTTCTCTATTGTCGAAACAGCGACCATTACTTTCATTCCAAATACACCACATAAGACAAAGAGGAATCATCTTCCAAACAGCAGCTATTTGACGATTTCCTTGAATCCCTCTCCAACAGGCCAAAATATTCCCCACACTCTTAGGCATCACCCAAGAAATGCCAAGCTTACAAAGACCTCATCCCACAAACCCTCGACACATCACAATGAAGAAGAAGGTGATCCGCCGATTCTTCACACCTTTTGCACATAAAGCACAAATCCATAGCAACGATACCACCTTTCTCAGCTTATCAATAGTAAGGATTTTCCCATGAGAAGCCAACCACCCGAAGAATCGGACCTTGAGAGGCACTTTGCATCTCCAAATATTTTTCCAAGGGAAAAAATCACTAGAAGAATGTGGCACCAAGACTTTGTACAAAGATCTAAGCAAAAATTTCTTATTACCAAGCTGATTCCAGATTAATCTATCCTGCCTTCCAGATTTTAAATTTAAGGCATAGAGAAAGCTGTAAAAATCAGTGATAGCCCCCACCTCCCAATCGTGGGCATCTCTAATAAAACTTACTGACCACTGAATAAAACCAGCAGTGTTGCTCATGCAATCAGCTACAGAAGCACCTTTATCCAAAGCAATTCTAAACAGGGACGGGAAAGCAATCTTCAAGACCACGTCTCCACACTATAAATCATGCCAAAAACTGATCCGGTTACCCCTACCCACTTCAAATCTGAAATTTCTGAAGAACTCCCCCCATCCATTGTGAATGAATTTCCACACTCCTACTCCATATGCCCCTCTAACCTCATTTGAGCACCAATGTCCCTAAATACTCCCATATTTGGCATCAATAACAATCCTCCAAAGAGCATCCCCTTCTTGATGATACCGCCACAACCATTTCCCTAAAAGTGCCTGTTGGAAAGTTTCCAAAATCTGCCTAGTCAACTCTGTTGTATTCTAGGAGATATTGGCTGTAAATGTGTGAATATTCTAGAAGATTTAGTTTCCTTATAAGTTAGCATTTAATTTTTTTCTTTCCTTTCTCTTCAGCTGTAGGACCATAAAGTAGTCTTTATCGACTGCAAGCAGTGGCTGTTTTCCAGCCTTGTTTTAGGGAATGTTTTAGGGAACTTTAGTGGCTGTTTTCCAGCCTTGTTTTAGGGAATGTTTTAGGGAACTTTATATGGCTGATTTACAGCTTTGTATTTGTCCTATAAAATGAGGAGAAACCCTCACAATGAAAATAATTCCTACAAATTACTCTCTTATTCTAGATGGTATCAAGAGCAAGGTTCTTTTTCTGATTTATCTAAAAACCCTATTCCCTCTGGCGGCTCAAATCAGCCCCTAATATCTTGGGTTTTCTTCCTTCTTCATCTTTGCCTTTCTCTTCTGTTGCTATCAAGCCTTTTACCATGGCTGATACTTCAAATGAGGCCAAATCCAAAAACAAATCAGAACCAAAACCTACCCATTCTGAACCCTACTCTGTCCAAATCACAAATATACGACTGAATGAGGCAAACTTCCTACGTTGGTCACAATCAGTCAAGATGTATATTCGAGGGAGAGGGAAGATAGGGTACTTGACTGGTGAAACCAAGGAGCCCAATAAAACAGACCCATCCTATGCTATATGGGATGCAGAAAATTCCATGGTGATGGCGTGGCTTGTGAATGCTATGGATGAAGACATTAGTGCCAACTACATGTGCTATTCGACTACAAAGGAGCTCTGGGACAATGTTAGTCAGATGTATTCTGACCTTGGAAATTACTCTCAGATATATGAATTGCAGCAGAAAATCAGCAATACTCACCAAGGAGAAGGCAGTGTGATCAGGTATTTCAATGTTCTTAAAGGACTTTGGCAGGATTTAGACTTATTCAATGATTATGAATGGAAAAATTTTGATGATTGCAATCATAATAAGAAGATGGTGGAGAATGCCAGAATTTTTAAATTCTTGGCTGGACTTAATGATGAATTTGATGAAGTTAGGGGAAGGATTCTAGGGAGGCAGCCATTACCTCCACTTGGAGAGGTATTTTCTGAGGTGCGAAGAGAGATTGTCGTCGGAATGTCATGATGAAAAAAAAGGAGGATGAAACTGTGGAGAACTCTGCATTAGTTGCTGCCAACCCTGCTCCTTATTGTGCTACTAGCACAGATCTGTCCACTGCCAATATTTCTGCACAGCGGTCCTATTCTAACCAAAGGAGGTTTGAAGATAAGCCTCGGGTATGGTGTGATTATTGCAATAAACCACGCCACACTAGAGAGACTTGCTGGAAACTCCATGGAAAGCCTGCAAACTGGAAGAGCAGCAAATCTGGAACCTCTGGCAGCAACTATATAGCCCCTAGAGCCAATGAAGCAAAGGCTAATTTCCTAAGTGCTGAGCAGGTGGATCATCTTCTTCAATTGCTGAAATCCACTCCTACATCCGGTCCTCCTACTGGTTCTTTGGCCCAAACAGGTGATACCCCTAGTACCTATTCTTGTGGCTTAACTCTTGCACCATGGATTATTGATTCTGGTGCATCCGACCATTTGACTAGTACTTCACAATTTTTTCAATCTTATTACCCTTGTCCTGGTAATAAAAAGGTCAAAATTGCAGATGGAAGTTTCTCATCCATTGTAGGAACAGGTTCTGTCCAAATCTCTGACAAAATTGAACTAAAATCTGTCCTTCATGTTCCTAAACTTGCTTGTAATTTGCTGTCTGTTAGTAAACTCTCACAGGATTCTAACTGTCATGTCATATTCTTTGATTCTCATTGTGAATTTCAGGACCAACTCTCGGGGAGGATGATTGGCAGTGCTAGGATGATTGATGGACTCTATTATTTTGATGAGACCCTATTCAACATTAAACAAGCTCAAGGTTTGAGTAGTAGTAGTACTAGTTCAATGCCTGTACGAGAACAAATTATGCTTTGGCATCTTAGACTTGGGCATCATAGTTTTCTCTATCTAAAACATTTGTTTCCCAGCTTATTTAAAATTGTTGATTGCAACTCTCTTCATTGTGATACTTGTCATTTATCCAAGAGTCATCAGAACACTTATCAATTAAAAGGTTATCGTGCTTCAAAACCTTTTTATTTGATTCATAGTGATGTTTGGGGTCCCTCAAAAATCACTACTGCATCTGGAAAAAAATGGTTTGTGACATTTATTGACGATCATACACGGTTGTGTTGGGTGTATTTGATGAGTGATAAATCTGAAGTTGAAAAATTATTCAAGGATTTTTATCATATGGTTGAAAATCAGTTCCAAACACAAATCAGTATTCTTAGAAGTGATAATGGTACTGAATACTTTAACAAATATTTAGGAACTTTTTTGTTAGCAAAAGGTGTTCAACATCAATCTACTTGTCGTGACATCCCACAACAAAATGGTATTGCAGAGAGGAAAAATCTTCATTTATTAGAGGTTGCACGTGCCCTTCTGTTTTCTATGCATGTTCCTAAATATTTATGGGGTGATGCTATTTTGACTGCCTGTTATCTCATTAATAGGATGCCTACTCGTGTTTTAAAATACATCACTCCTTTAGCCTGCCTAAAGGAGCTTTTCCCTACTTGTCGAATAACATCAGATTTACAACTAAAAGTTTTTGGGTGCACTGTTTTTGTTCATATACCTACCCATTTTCAGTCTAAACTTGACCCTAGGGCAGAAAAATGTGTTTTCCTTGGATATGCTCCTAATAAGAGAGGGTACAAATGTTTTAACCCTATTACAAAGAAAACTCACATCAGTATGGATGTCTTTTTCCTTGAAAAACAGCCTTACTTTAGCCATAACTATCTTCAAGGGGAGAAAGAGAAAAGTGAAGATGAGTTTTGGCAAACTTCTAATGTTCTCATTGACATTGACATGAATATCCATACTCCTTTAAAAGGTCAAGAAACAGAAAATTTATCTAGTGAAAATAATGGAATTCCTAGTCTACCTGTACAAGACATAAGTGATTCAAAAACAGGGGGAGAAATACTACCAGATATTACCTCATCTGAACTTCGTGTTTATATTAGAAGAAGAGATCATCAGAATAATAGAAATCCTTCTTCCAATCCGGAGCAAAGCCAATCATCATCACCTTTACAAGTTGGTCCTTCCAATACACCAGGTAACTCTTCCACTCCTGCTCCTTTTAAAGACAATTCTGCTGATCTAGACTTACCTATAGCCCTTAGGAAAGGAGTTAGAACCTGCACCACACATCCTATTGCCAAATATCTATCCTATCATAGACTCTCTGATACTCATAAGGCCTTTACATCCAATATTTCTCACTTGTTTATTCTAAGAACCATCCAAGAAGCCTTGGATCACCCGGAATGGAGATTGGCTGTTCAAGAAGAGATGAATGCACTAATTGCTAACGGCACTTGGGAAATTGGTGATCTACCAAAGGGGAAGAAGACTGTGGGCTTTAAATGGGTATTTACAGTCAAATTCAAGGCTGATGGTAGTGTAGAGAGGTACAAAGCAAGACTTGTGGCAAAGGGGTTCACTCAAACATATGGAATTGACTACCAGGAAACTTTTGCTCCTGTAGCCAAGATGAACTCAATCCGTGTGTTACTATCCCTAGCAATCCATTCAAACTGGCCCTTGTATCAATTAGATGTAAAGAATGCCTTCTTAAATGGAAACCTAGAGGAGGAAGTTTTTATGGATCTACCACCAGGATTTGAAGGCAAAGAAGGCAAGGGGAAAGTGTGCAGATTGAGAAAGTCTTTATATGGACTCAAGCAATCTCCTAGAGCTTGGTTTGAACGCTTTGGGAAGGTAATAAAGAGTCACGGCTACTGCCAAGGTCAAGCTGACCACACTATGTTCTATAGGCACACTGATGGAGGCAAAGTAGGTATACTTATTGTTTATGTTGATGATATTATTCTGACAGGAGATGACAGTAATGAAATTTGCAGATTAAAGAAGATTCTTGCTAAGGAGTTTGAAATCAAAGACTTAGGTAACTTGAAATATTTTCTTGGCATGGAGTTTGCAAGGTCAAAGAAAGGTATATTTGTTTCCCAACGAAAATATGTTCTTGATTTACTTGGAGAAACAGGTTTATTAGGGTGTAAAGCTGCAAAAACACCTATAGAGCCTAATCTAAGACTCCAACCAGCTAAACCTGAAGAAGTAATCAATAGAGAACAATACCAAAGATTGGTAGGAAAACTCTTGTATCGCTCTCACACACGGCCTGACATAGCCTTTGCAACAAGTGTGGTAAGCCAGTTTATGCACTCACCAGGATCTGAACATTTTGATGTTGTTTACAAAATCCTAAGGTACCTAAAGGGGACTCCAGGTAAAGGCTTATTGTTTGGAGGTCATGGGAGTTTACAAGTTGAAATATACACTGATGCAGATTGGGCTGGAAATGTCACTGATAGAAGATCAACTTCTGGCTATTGCACATTTGTTGGAGGAAATTTAGTAACATGGCGCAGTAAGAAACAGAATGTGGTGGCAAGGAGTAGTGCGAAGGCTAAGTTTAGGGCTGTTGCTCATGGAATTTGTGAAGCACTATGGATTAAAAGATTGCTGGAAGAGTTGAGAGTTGCTAGTTCATTACCAATGAAACTGTATTGTGATAATAAAGCTGCAATAGTTATTGCTCACAATCCAGTTCTTCATGACAGAACAAAACATGTGGAGGTGGACAAGCATTTTATCAAGGAAAAAATAGATAGTAGGGTAATCTGTTTGCCCTATATTTCTACAGCTGAGCAAGTAGCAGACATACTTACAAAGAGATTGCCTAAGAAACAGTTTGAAAACTTAATCAGCAAGCTGGTTATGGAAGACATCTTCAAACCAGCTTGAGGGGGAGTGTTGGAAAGTTTCCAAAATCTGCCTAGTCAACTCTGTTGTATTCTAGGAGATATTGGCTGTAAATGTGTGAATATTCTAGAAGATTTAGTTTCCTTATAAGTTAGCATTTAATTTTTTTCTTTCCTATTTTTTTCTTTCCTTTCTCTTCAGCTGTAGGACCATAAAGTAGTCTTTATTGACTGCAAGCAGTGGCTGTTTTCCAGCCTTGTTTTAGGGAATGTTTTAGGGAACTTTAGTGGCTGTTTTCCAGCCTTGTTTTAGGGAATGTTTTAGGGAACTTTATATGGCTGATTTCCAGCTTTGTATTTGTCCTATAAAATGAGGAGAAACCCTCACAATGAAAATAATTCCTACAAATTACTCTCTTATTCTAGAGTGCCTTATTGAAAGTTTTCAGCTTTCTAATCTTATCCCACTTGAGCAAGTGGAATTTCTTCTCATTCTCCAATCCGCCCCACAAGAAGTCACAAAATATCCTTTCCATTCTATTAGCCACTCCTATAGGCAAAGGAAATAAAGATAGGAAATAGGTTGGGATTTAGATAAAGTGCTCTTGATTAAGGTGATTCTACCACCTTTGGACAAGTAGATCCTTTTCCAGCCAGCCAACCTACATTCAGTTTTCTCTAAAACCCAGTCCCAAATTGCCTTTGATTTAAAAGGTGGCCCCAAGGGAAGATCCGGATATTTCACTGGGAAAGAAGAAACCTTACAGCCCAATATATCGGCCAAATCCCCTAGATTATTGACCAAACCTATGGGGACCATTTCAGATTTAGACAAATTGACTTTTAAACCAGATACAGCTTCAAACATAACAAAAGTGCCCTCAATGAATGGATCTGATCAGAATTTGGCTCACATGGGATCAAAGTATCACCCGCAAAGAGCAAATGAGAGACATTAATGCTGTCATGAACGGAACTGCCCACCGAGAAGCCCGAGATAAAACCCCTATCCACCGCCGCCTTCAACATTATACTCAACACATCCATAACTAAAACAAAGAGAAAGGGGGACAAAGGATCCCCTTGTCTCAATCCCCTGAGCTATTAAAAAAACCAATTGGAGTGCCATTAACCAAAACGAAAATCTAGCTGAAGAAATGCAATGCTTCATCCACTTACACCATTTTCCCCCAAAACCATGCCTACCAAGTATATATATATATTAAAAAAATCCCAATTGACATGGTCAAAAGCCTTCTCCATAACCAATTTGCAAAGGATGCTTGGAACCCCCGCCTCTAATTCTACTCTCCAAGCATTTATTAGCTATGAGAACGAAGTCAAGAATTTGTCTACCCTTGACAAAGGCATTTTAAGACGGTATTTTAAGACTTTGTGATGATCTTCCCCATAACCATACCCAGACTTTGTGGAAGTTTTCTTATCAATTGCAATATTGGGTATCGTGTGTGTGTGTGTGTGTTTTATAGGTAAGAAAAGTCTATAAAAAGTTTTATTCAGACAAGTAAAAAGGCATAACCCAAGTACATAGGAAGTATACAAACGCGGAAACCTAGTTACAATTCCGGAACTAGAAAAAGAAACAAGGAAATCATGGACACTAGTTCCATGAAATACAATGGCCGAAGCCCAGAGGAGTAAAGTGTTAAAGAAAACACATCTAAGTTTGTCCACTAAGCGCTTCTTATCTTCAAAACACCAGTCATTCCTCTTGAGCCAAATACACCACACAAAGACATAAAGGGATCAGGTTCCCGACGGTGGCAATTTGAGAGTTACCCCTAAGACATTCCAACAAGCGAAATGTTCCACCACCCTCCTCCTAGGCATCACCCATGCCACTCCAATCCTATTAAAGTCCTCATACCATAACACCCTTGCCATCTCAAAATGAAGTAGCAAAGGATCCACCGATTCGCCACATTTTTTACATGTAGCACCAATCCATAACAATTAATCCACGCTTCCTAGGATTGTCCAAGGTCAGAATTTTCCCTAAAGAAGCTGTCCAACCAAAGAAAGCAACCTTAGAAGGCACCTTACTCCTCCAAATACACTTCCAAGTTAAAGAATGTATCACATTCAGACTAGTCAGCAGCTTGTACATAGAGCAAACTGAAAACTTCTTGTTTCTGGTGTGAATCCAGACCATCTTCTCCGTCTCAGCCGGGCCAATACTTGTATCATACAGCAAACTGAACAGATCAGAAATTGCTTACATTTCCCAATCATTTGCTGCTCTAGAAAAATGTACATTCCATTCCAGGGAAACCACTCGAGCAATCCAAAACATCTACCTCTAAAGCACCCTGATTCTGAGTGATACAAAAAGACCTGGAAAAGCAGCACTAAGGGCCCTACCACCACACCATGAATTATGCCATAAACTATTCATAGAGCCATCCCCATCTGCAAAACAAACATGTCTGGTGAATTCATCCCAACCACTCCTAAGATTTTTTCACACCCCCACACCATGTGTACCTTTAACCTCATTAGAACACCAACCCACCCCCCCCCCCCCCAAAGCACTCCCATATTTGGAATCAATCACAGCCCTCCACAAAGACTCAGTTTCCTAATGATACCTCCATAACCACTTCCTAAAAGAGCTTTATTGAAGCTCCTCAACTTCATAACTCTCAACCCTCCACATGACAATGGGGTACATATCTTTTCCCAACTAACATAATAGAACTTGGCTTCCTCCCTGATACCTCTCCACAAGAACTCTCAAAAAATCTTTTCAATCTGATTAGCCACACCAACTATATAGGAAATAGTAAGAGAAAATATGTAGGGAGATTCGAAAGAGTGCTTTTGATTAAGGTGATTCTTCTGTTTCGACAGGTACAACCTCTTCCATCCTGTGAACCTTCTCTCAACCTTATCTATCACCCAATTTGAAACTGCTCTTGCCTTAAAAACAGCCCCCAAAGCGAGACCAAGATCTCTTAGTGGCAATGAAGAAACTTGGCAACCCAGAATGTTTGCCAAACTGCTATATTTCGCAAAGGGCCCACCGGAACAATCTCGGATTTCCAAGATTCACTTTTTGGCCAGACACAGCCCCAAAACAAAGCAAGTGTGCTCTCAATGTGCGCCTGACCTAGATTCACATCACAAAAAGGTAACGTATTATATGCAAACAAAAGGTGAGAAACATTAATCAATCCATTATAAGACCCACCCACCGAGAAACCTGCCAAGAAACCACCATGAATTGCAGCCCTCAGCATTCAGCCGAGTGCATCCATAACTATGGCAAAAAGGAAGGGAGACAACAGATCCCCTTGTCTAGAACCATGAGAACTATTAAAGAAGCCCACGGGAGAGTTGTGTACTAACACTGAGAATCGTGCTGTCGATGCATAATCCACTTACACCATCTCCTCCCAAAGCCACATCTCCGTAGCCGGTAAAAAAGAAAACCCCAATTGACATGATCAAAAGCCTTCTCCATGTCAAGCTTACATAAAATACCCGGCACTCCCGATTTAATTCTACTTTCCAAACATTCATTGGCAATTAACACTGAATCCAGAATTTGTCCCTTTTAACGAAATCATTCTGAGATTTTGAAATAATCATCCCCATAACCATGCTCAAATGGATGGCAAGAACTTTGGAAATGATTTTGTAAACCATGAAAACCCTTCACATCAGAAGCCCCCACCCTCTTTGGAATAAGTGCAATGAAGGTTGCATTTAGACTCTTTTCAAACTCCCAAAAGAATGCAATTCCTGAAACACCTTCATCATGTCTTCCCGTACAATGTCCCAACAAATCTGAAAAAATGTCGTGGTAAAGCCGTCCAAACCAGGAGCTTTATCCTTAAAACTTCATTCTCTTCAAAAGGTCATCCAAGCCATGTAGCATTCAAAAGAGTCAATGGTATCAAAAGCTAAACCATCAAGATCTGGCCTCCAAGCATACTGCTTCATAAGGAGTTTCTAATAAAAGAAACTATATATAATTTAAAGAAAACATTAATTATCGAAGATATTAACAACACAATTTACTAGAAAGAAGAAATATGTAAAGCATCTAACAGCCATTTATTTTACTTTGTATTGTAGATGTATTAAGATATGATAATCAATTAAAATCTTCCATATCATGGATTCATATTGAGCCAGGCCATATCTGAATTAATATTTCTGCATTTCATTAAGCCAATGGCTTTAGCTCGAATGCACCTTTTGTGCCCATAAATATGAGTGGGAGGATCTGCCTGTGGTTGTGGACTCCAGACCCTATGAATGTATCTGTTAATTTTTAATCAAAGACATATTTATGCATTTCATTAAGGAAAACAAGAAAAGTGCTTTCAGAAAAGGCATAATTTGATGACCTGGGTGCTTTTAGGCTTGTTGCTTTCAACTTAGGTTTCCTTCCTGGTGGTGACAAGGCAATAATCACAAAGCCAGAGACGACTTTACTTGCACTGGAAGCTGCAAAAGAAACTGTAATGCCAGGAGGGCTTATAAGCTTAGTGGTTTATGTGGGGCATCCCGGTGGATGGTAATACTCTACTCTGCTCAATTCTTGTTATTAATAGATGTACCTCTGCTTATATAGCTATTTTACTGTTAATGATCTGTGTTTTGTCTTACTAATCAATCTGGTTAAGCCTTTAACACATTAAAGACTTGATTAGTACCATATTTGTTGTCATTTGGTAGAGTGAACAGGTGAAATGAGGCTATGATGGCATGAATGGATTGACTAACTTACTCAAAACAAGATTGAAAGACTTGGATTGTTATTCTAGTGGATTATTTAATGGTTACACCTATCAGGAAAAATATTCTTACCTATTGAAGTTAATGGTTACAATGGTTAAATAACAATTTGTTGAATTGCATGGGGGACATGATTGGATCCTTAGCCAACTTAATAGTATATAAAAAATTAAAGATCTGTAACCTGTAGAGCTGGATTTCTCAGTTTCTTAAACCACCCTTGGACTTTAAAAGACAGGAACAAATGGATTTCTCAGTCTCTAAAATGCTTTAAAAATCGATTGTATTAATACCTATTTTTGGTGTCTAGATCTCATGTGGGCATGAGAACTATGGAATTGTTGTTCAAAGCATCTGTAATTGAAGGGGCGCTATAATTCAGAGATAAGCACCCTAATTTCAGATCAATACGCCAACATCAGCTTCCCTCTATTTACTCTAAAATAACAATGAGCTACTGGGCCTCCCCAAACTAGAAGGGGCACTGTAACTCACTCTCAAAATATTAGACTTTTGCTTTGCCTGTGAGAGCAAATGGTTAAATAAAAAACATAAAAACCAAAAAAAAATTCACAAAACCCAAAAAGACACCTTTCACAAAACCTTATTCAAATGACTTTTCACTGATACCTACCCACTTTCACAAACCCAATACCAAATGTAGCTCGAAAACAAGTTATTCAAACAATTTCTCGTCCTACCGACCCTCTTGTCCAAAACCCAATACAAAAGACATCTTAAAATTTTTTTCAAAAATTCTCAAAAGTTGCAGAAACTTTCACTTACCAAACATGCCCTTGCTTTCCCCAACTGTCTCTTGCTCCCTTCTTCTTTTTATTCTTCTCACCCTCTTCTCCCAATCCCCCCTCTCTTGCTCAGGAAAAAAAATGTCCCCCACCAATTCCAGTGATTCTTGAGCATTTGAGTCATTCAGAGCTCTCTGTGGAGTACACTTGAAAAGTGAGTCTCTAAAAGTGGAATTTTGTAGCTAAAACTTAGAGATAAGAGTAGGGAAAGTATATTTTTCCTCGCACTGAAGAAGGTTTCAACTAAGGAATGGAAAGTTTGCAAAAGAGCCTCAATGGACTAATCCAGTAATCAGACAAGTAATTCATATTTTGAAAATACTCACACTCATCACTCCCTTGGGTCCATTACTGCATCTTATTGAATGCACTAAATTATAATAATAAAAAAAATTTCATTAAAAGAAGCAAAGGCGCAAGACTTCATTATACTATATAAATTATCTCTAAATGTGTTTACTATTTAGGTTGTGATGGAAACCAGTTTTGGTCAATGAACCAGGCTGATAATGAGTTGGTTGAACTCGAAAATTCACTCATTGAAACTGAATGAGTAAACAATTACATTGGATTCACATAATATGTTCAGGAATTCTTCACATTGTGCTTGCTGTATAACTCTGTGAACCCCTTATGGTGTAAAATTAGTTTGTCTTCAAACCGGACTAGGTGCTTTTGGGTGTTTTACAGCCCCCAATGGGAGGGTGACACATCATCAATCCATTATACACTTACCGTGGGTCTGCTTACATGTTACAATTGCTCTTTTGCCTTCCTGTGAGTCCGTTCCTCCCTCTCTCTCTGAGTTCACTCTCTCAAGCCCTTTGCCCTGTCCGTTCCTCCCTCTCTGTCCTCACCCTCGATTTCTCTGTCCTCACTGTCCGGCAGTTGTTGAAGTGTATGCCTCTTAAATTCTTGCAGTCTGTCTATCTACCTATTTTATCTGTTCCTCAGTGACCAACATTCCATAGTGATACTAACAAAACAATTGCAATAAATGTAACCCTAAAGAAGCAGAAGGAGACCCATATCTCAACTGCAAAACATATAATTCCTTTGTTCCTGATGCTAGCGATACCCTTAATAGAATAATATTAAATGCCTTCTGCTTCGAAGAACTCCTTGAGAGAAAGGATGCAAGAAGAACTAGGAATAGGGCTCAAAGAGGTGAAATGGGTAAATAGCAATGGTGAAGAAATGGAAATAGAAAGAGAAGTGAGAAATGAAGGGTGGAAATTACTCAAGTTTGAAGAGATGTCAGAGATACATGGAACTGAGAGAGTTGGTAAAGACTTAACAGAGAGGGGAGAGAGAGAGAGAGAGGGGGGGGAAGAAAGAGAGGGAAAGAGGGGCAAGGCAAGAGAGATCGAACTGAGTGAAATGGGAGATATTTTCATATTTCACTCCTACCGTAAATTCACTATGCTGAACACGTGTCACCCTCCTATTGGAGGGTGTAAATCCTATAATAGCACTGCGTCCAGTCTGGAGGGGCTCTCAGGTAAATTATGAAGTTTGGCAAGCTCTTATGATGCCAGTTAGAGGAAATGTTTTGTTTCAAACAAATTGTTGATAATTTCAATGTCCGGTAAGAGTATAGCCTGCAAGCATCATAGATTCAGTCTAGATTGACTTAGAATTCATGAAACCTGTTCTTTTTCCCCCTTTTAGTGCCTTAGTTCTGCATGCAATGAAAACAGTTGAGGCAGTTTAAGTTTCAAGTTCATAGTGGTTGTTTGGTAAGACATTACTGTTTGAAGGAGTAATATGTTAATTTCACAGGCCATTTTAAGTTTTCTACTTCAGTTGGTAAACTGTGATTGGTCGGTGGAGATTCCAATGTAATTTAGTACAAGTTTTACTGGATTTTTTGCAAACTCTTCTGCCATTACTAAGTTGTAACCTGAGAGTTGAATAAGATTATTATTTTAGAGGTGGAATTTTATGTGGTCTACATGAGTGTGATTGCATAGTTTGTAATTTATATAGAGAATGATCAATACTTTTTGTTATACATATACAACACGCACGCTTGCATATATATATATATATATATATATATATATATATATATATATATAATCCTGCATTAAGTCATTTAATATCGTATACAATTTCCTATGGCAAACTAAGAAACTTTTGTATTCAAAAGGAAAGATTATTTTAGACAACTTTTTTGTACAGTTATAGTTTATGACTTGTGATAAAATTGATAGAACTTTTCCGTTTCGGATTTACATAAATATACATAGACACAAATACATCTGTGTCTATGTATTTGTTTGCCCTCCCCACACAAAAATTCTTTTTTCGGTAGCTGTTTTTTAGGCTTTGATCCCTTTGGATCTGTTGTAGATAAATGTTTTAATAACCATTAACAGAATCTTTCGTTCTATTTTCTGATATCCAGGCAGGAATGGGAGACAATTCAAGCATTTGCTTCTGGATTGCCAGTGGATGAATGGGTTTGCTGCAAGTTCCAGATATTGAACAAACCATGGGCTCCCATACCCGTTTTCTTATTCAAAAGATGATTCCCAGTTGCAAGATTTCTTGTACTATTTTTTATTCAAATTTGAATTTTAAATTTCATAATTTTCAGCATATTAATAACTGACATGTGGAGAAGTAAGTTTTTTTCCGACAAAACCATCTTTACATGTAGACCAAGCATACGTATAGTAGAATTGCTTAAATCACAGGGCCTGTCTGCAGCCATTCGTTGCTATGTATATAGTTATGAGGTTCGTATTTACACATTACGTCTGCCTAAGTTGTGTGGATGCTAAAAGAAAGGAGACGGGCAGGCATATTGCATATAGATAAACGGAACGTTATGGCTCTGTTTCATGGAAAATGGTTTCTGTGGAATTAGTATTTTTCGCATTTTGTTAGTCAGTAGTAATGGAACATGGAAATTTGAGGAAAAGGATAAATCAATAGAAAGAAAGTTAGAGCATTATGGGTTTGATAAATGTATACATATTAACTAATTTAAGAAGTTCTAAGTGATTTCATAAAATTAAATTCACAAATTGAAGTAGTAGTTTTATATCATACGTTATATTTACTTTATTTACTTTAATACTATATTAATTAATTCACGTCAGTATGTGAATTTATTTTTGTGTTAAGAATATTTCTCTTAACAATATATTCTTAACACAATATTACAAAAATATTCTTTATAACAATATAAAATTACATTTTTTCATTTTATGCGAAATATATTCTTGGTTCCTGCATTAATTTTTGAGGTGAAGGATGTAGCTGGTGGGACGGTGGGAGTACCCAACTGTCACGGCGTGCAGTGCATTGCAACGGAGAAGACGGAAAAACTGAAAATAGTTAATATTGGCGATCGCGATGGGACTCGAACCCACAATCTCCCGCTCCGGAGGCGAGCGCCTTATCCATTAGGCCACGCGATCTTATGTTCTTTTGTTTTGTGCAGTATGTTATTTATTCTGTTTCGAGAACATTTTTCTAATAGAAATATTGTCCTTTGCTTTATTTTAATTGGCACTTTCATTTATTTTTTTAAAAAATTCATTATTAATAATTTATATTTTATAAAAAGAACAAGTGAAAGCTATTACACTTTCTCTTCCGAAAAATGTGTCCTGTTGGGATTCTCTAAGATGAACAAAACAATGCGTCAATCTACATGCATGCATGAATCCACCGGACAATTGCAGAAGAATAGAAGTCAACCCACAGTGGAGAATCGCATAAATAATTTCACATGCATATCATTACCACAAAAGAAAATACTAAAATCTAGGTTAAGAAAATATCATAATTGTCATGAAATTAGTGAGAAGTAATAAGATAATTGAAAGATTGCAATATAAATTTAGCTCTTTAGGAGCTCAATACTGTTCACTTCTAGTTTCTTGTGTTGTACAAATGATTATCAATACACCCTTTTATAGGCATAGTAGGATAATGAATATAAAAAAGTGATACATGAATTAATAAGATATATTAATGAATTTAAAAATTCCAAGAGTTAGATAAATGAATGAGCTAGGATTCTAAGAAGTGGAATTTAAATGGTCATCGACCAAGTTCATGTATATATTTATAAGTTTGTAACACCCCCCTTGGATGATCATACACCAAGAACATGCTTCATTAAAATCTTACCAAGGAAAATTTCGATGGAAAAAAAAAAAATCAATGACGAAGGAAAAATAATTCAATTCGTATGATTATTTTCTCCCTCAAAAGTATGTAGACCTTCAATCGTTTATGATAAAATATCATTGAGTTAACGCATTCCAATGTTGTGTACCAACTTCTTAAATATTGTAGTTGGTAATACTTTAGTGAATAGATGAGCCAAATTATCATATGATCGTATTTTGCTTGACATCAATATCATCTCTCTTCTAGAGCTCATGTGTATAAAAGAATTTTAGCACAATATGCTTGGTTATATCACATATGATATAGACTTCCCTAATTTGTATGATACAAGCAATATTATCTTCATATAATGTTGTTGGGGACTATCATGAAGCAAGCTGTACATTTTGCAAGATATATTAATGCCCCAATTGCACTCAGAGGTATCCTGTACTCAATATCCATACCTCCACAAGTGAATATGTATCCTATTTGTAATCTTCCTTTATGCAGATCGAAAGGTAACCCAATTCTGCATAACCAATTAATTAAGGATTCAATCATTTTGGATATAACAATCTCACGTCTAATGTTCCACAAAGGTAGCGTAGAATATTTTGACCCCATTCCAATGCCTTCAAGTTGGTGTAGATCTATATCTTGCTAGTAAATTAACTAAAAATGCAATATATGGTCATGTGCAATTTGCAAGATACATCAAAACACAAATTACATTTAAATATAGGACTAAGAATTTCTTCTTCATCTTCTTGAAGGTGAAATTGGTCCTTTTTCACATCAAGTGATTAGATAACTATTGAAGTACTTAAATTATGAGTTTTGTCCATATAAAAGTGCTTCATGACCCTTTTTGTGTTGATTAATGAATAAAAACCCCATCATTAATTTAGTCCTCCAGTTCATTGAGAGGATTATGGCTTTCTTAGCCGAGTTGTGCAAGCGGCTCAGCGAGTTAGCTCAATAGTTACACTTTTCCATATTGTATTTATAGGGCGCTAACTTCGGTAATTATTTATGTTAGATTCATGATGGACAAGTTTTGTAACATTAAAGTTATCAGTCTGTTATGAAGTTATGAAGCATGTTATGTTTCGAGATATAGTTTCGAGTACAATATTAATTATTCAAAGAAAAAAATATCCATTGCATATATTGCATACTGATATATGCATGCTAGGTGCATTGCATCTTTTAACTATTATGAACATGGCAGATAACCATATATTGCATGTCTTGACGCTTCACAATCAACCCAATCTCAAGTGGAGTCTGGGGGCATCACAACGTCGAGTAGAGATTTTGAGGTGATTTGTAGCTTCATTGGTCTCCCGTAAAATGTGAGACCTCAAGTAGAGGTCTCGGAGCACAGCTCAATATGCCCATTATGCAACTCCTTGGGCAAAGTTCATCTCACATCAGTTTTAGTTTATGTCAGTTTATGTCACGTTATTTGCCAAGTCATGTCACGTTTATTCATGTTCATGTCAGTATTCATATTTTTACTGTCATGCATGAATTTGTATATTACTAGTTAAAGTTATTTGTTGACTTGTTGAGATTAGTAATCAAATCTCAATAGGTTGTCCTAACTTCCATTCCCTCCAGAATAGTAGATCATATGCCAGGATTAGGAGATGCGACTGATGGTCGATTAGGCATCAACGCAATGACACAGAGCTTAAAGCCTTGATGCTCTGTCTCATCGATGGTATGTTGGTTTCTTTGGTCGAGTTGCACGAGCTATTGGAAGAACTAACCTAGTATATATTAGTAGTCTTTACATGTACTTAAGGAGCGCTATCTCCAGTACTCGTGATGTTATAGATCTTTGGACATACACTCTAACTTTTGAACGTCTGTTATATGGATTTTATGAAGTATGTTTATATTTTTCGGATATGTTACTTTTGGTATATAGTATTGCTCAAAGAAAAAAAGTATCCGTTGTAAATATTGCATATTGTTATACACATGTTACGTGCATTGCATCTTTGTCTGTCATGAACGGGGCAAGTAACCTTGTGTTGAATGTTCCAACACTTCATAATCTGTCAAATCTCAAGCAGAATCTGGGGGTGTCACATTAGATGTTGTGCTCAAATTATTAATCTCATAATCAACGAGGATCTGAAGAAAGTTGATGACTCAATTATAAGAGTCTGCAGTATTGTGAAGTACGTGAAGTCCTCCCCCAAAGGCTTGACAAGTTTAAGTTGTGTGTCGAGCAACTAAAATTCACATGTGGTAGAATGTTGACCTTGGACGTTCTCGCTAGATGGAACTTGACCTACACGATGTTAGATGTAGCAAAAATGTATGAGAGAGCCTTCAAGAGGATGGAGGCCAAAGATGCAGGTTTGTATGATACTTTGTCAAAGGACACAACAGGGAGGAAAGGGCTTAGACTGCCAGACACTCGTAATTGGGATAATGCAAGGTATTTTGTTCAATTTTTTAAATTGGTTTATGATACCACTGTTCACATAATTGGTAATTTATATTGTATTGTGAACATGTACTTTGAGGAGCTTCTGGGGCTTTATGACCACTTGCAACGGAATTGTGAATGTAGTGTCAACTTTGCCATCAGCGGACCTATGAAGGGGCAGGCCCCCCCTCCCCCAAATTTGAAAAAAAAATAATATATATTAATTTTTTATAATTTAATAGGATTATATTAATCTTATTTTGTGTTGGCCCCCGCTATAAAATTATCTTGGCCCTCCTCTACAAAATTATTTTGATTTTATAGATTAATTACTTATAAGTCTAATTTTAAAAAAATTAATCCAATTTAAAAATAAAATAAATAAAATACATCTCACATAAAGTAAAATGACACGCTTTTACTCTCAATAAAAACAAAAAAGAATTCAGATGGTCTCCTTTACTGCCGCCTATTCTCTTTTTCTATTAAAAAGTGTAAACTTTAAAGTTGTTTTGTCTAGATGATCTGCCAAACAACCAAAAGACTAGCTTTTGAGGGTTACGAACCTATGTTCATACCTTGAAGCAATTTAAAAATTTTTGCCAATGTGTCGTTTGATACACGGTTTGATTTTTTTCTTCTCTTTTTTCGATTTTAATGTTCATTCATATATATAATTGTATTGAATCTATTAAGTTTGATGCAGTATTTTTAAAGTTTCTTTTTTCACTTTTCCCATTTCTTTCATGTATTGATACATCATGCAGTTGTATTTTTGTTTAATTTTTTTTTCTTTTTGAAATAGATTGATTACTACTTGGTTTGGCTTATATATAATTATGTCTATTGAATGATTATTTATTTTGTGCTTAACAATTAACTTTAAATTCATATTTCATGAGTAATTGAATTCATATATATCTAACTTTATTTTATATGTTTCAATTTGATTTTAAATTTCGGTTCATGAATTATGTCTAAATTGAGAACTATCGACTCATTCTTCAAAAGAAAAGAAGTTGATACTCCATAAAATTCTTATAAGATTCCAAAAATTGAACCTGAGGAAAATCCTGATCTTAACTCT
Organism: Cyclocarya paliurus; assembly: GCA_029856935.1. Lineage (NCBI taxonomy): Eukaryota > Viridiplantae > Streptophyta > Magnoliopsida > Fagales > Juglandaceae > Cyclocarya > Cyclocarya paliurus. The sequence goes on from CM056948.1 coordinate 27,381,413, forward strand.
CCAATTGTGGAGTCTGAAAAGATTCATTTTACATCGTCAACTCTTGATTCTAAAGAGATTAAGATATTTTCTCTACAATGAGATCCAGGATTATGTCCTCCTATGTGAGACTATCCAGTCAATCAACGTGATAAAATAAGAAGAGTTTATTTGAAAATGGATCCATATCAGATACGTCTATCAAAATATCCATTTTCTGGTTCTGAAAAGCATCCTCACCACTTTCAAACTTCTTGGTTTGTACAATTTGCATCTTGGCTAGAGTATTCTCCATCGAAAGATATTGCATATTATTTACCTTGTTATCTTTTTACAATGAAAGCATATTAATGTTTTGGATGAGATGTATTTACTGTTATAAGATTTATAAATTGGAAGAAGATTAATGATGGAAAACATTGTGCTTTTTTGAATCATATTGGGGAGGATTCTTACTCTTGTTATAATAATGATGTGAAAGCTTGTGGGGATTTATTAAAAAAATCACAACATATTGATAACGTAACGAATGCACAAAGCTCCGAGCAAATTCTCAACAATCGACTTTGAGTAAAAACATCTATTGATGTTGTTCGATGGCTTGCATTTCAAGGATGTGCCTTTAGAGGTCATGATGAGACTCCTGATTCAAAAAATCGAGATAATTTCCTTGAGATACTTAAACTCTTGGCTTCGTATAATAACAAGGTTGGAAAACTTGTTTTGGAAAATGCTCCTAAATTTTCAAAGTCTACTTCACCCAAAATTCAAAAAGAGATTTTTGAAATTCTTGCAAAAAAAGTGAGAAATAAAATTTATGAAAATGTTGGAAATTCTAAATTTTGCATTATTGTTGATGAGGCATGGGATGAGTCTAAAAGGGAGCAAATGGCTATAATCTTGAGAATTGTTGATGATGATGGTTTTATACAAGAACGATTTTTTGATATTGTACATGTTAAAGATACATCGGCATTGACTCTAAAGAATAAAATATCTGCTGTTCTTTCTCATCATTGTCTTGATATTCAAAATATTCGTGGGCAAGGATATGATGGTGCTAGTAATATGCGTGGTGAATGGAAATGATTGCAATCATTATTTCTTAAAGATTACCCATATGCATACTATGTTCATTGTTTTGCTCACCGATTACAGTTAGCATTAGTTGTTGCATCTAGAGAGATAGTTTCTGTTCATGAGTTTTTCTCAAATTTGAATTTCATTATCAATGTGGTGAGCGCTTCATGTAAATATCATGATGAATTGCAAACTGCTTAGGTAACACAAATTGCACATATGATAGCCATTGATGAATTTGAAAGTGGAAAAGGAGTTAACCGAATTGACACTGTCAAACGAGCCGGTGATTCTCGTTGGGGTTCTCATTTTTATTCTATTTGCAATCTACAATGAATGTTTGGAGCCACTTGCTCGGTGCTTGAAAACATAATAAAAGAATGATCCACTTACTCTCAATGCAGGGATGCGAATGCTGCTTATAAAATGATTACATCATTCCAATTTATATTTATTTTACATTTAATGAAGGAAATCATGGGTATTACTGATGTTCTTAGTCAAGTTTTGCAGCAAAAATCTCATGATATCTTGAATGTTATGAATATGGTTTCTACTACAAAAGAACTTATTCAAAAGTTGAGAAATGAAGGTTGGAAAAATCTGCTTGAGAATGTTATCTCTTTCTCCAAGAAATTTGATATTGACATTCCAAAATTGAGCTCTTGTTATGTATAAGGTCGTGGTCATCATCAACGAGATCACATTACGATAAAGCATCATTATCATTTTGAAATATTTAATGCTACTATAGATTTTTAAATGCAAGAGCTTGATAGTAGGTTTGGTGAAGGAGCAACGAAGCTTTTAGCCCTTAGCTCAGCTTTGGATCTAAAGGATGCTTATAAAACCTTTAATATTGATGATATCTGTTGTCTTGCAGAAGAGTATTATCCTTTTGATTTTTCCTAGAACAAGAAAATTAATTTAAGATTTCAATTGAAACATTTTGAAGTTGATGTACTTACTAATCCAAAGTTTCAAAATTTGTCATCCATTGTAGATTTATGTCGAAAATTGGTAGAGACAGAGAAATAAAAAACATACTATCTTATTGATAGATTGATTCGTCTTATTTTGACTCTTCCAGTATCTACATTGACCAGTGAACAAGCATTTTTAGCTATGAAGATTGTTAAAACAAGATTTCGCAACAAAATTGAAGATGAGTTTCTGTCAAATAATTTAGTTGTCTATATTGAAAGAAAAATAGCCAAGAATTTTGATTTAAATTCAATACTTAATGATTTTGTTTCTTTAACAGAATGCAAGATACAATTTTAGACATTCTGTGTTTCTTTTATTTGATATATTTGTATGAGTGTTTTTATGTTATTTCAATGATATATTGTTCTTGACATATCATATACTTTTTTAATACATAGGTTCTATTAAACATATTTTATTTTTATTTTAGATTTTACCATCAGATTGTTCTATACCGCAAAAACAATTATATAGAAATAGAACAAAAAATATTTTATTATAGTTTTAGCTTTGCTTGACCCTCCTAAAATAAATTCCTGATTCCGCCACTGAACTTTGCTTTAGATCTTAGTCAGAGTCGGAGATTGAAGCTGGCCAATCTAACTCGATCGAAGTCGGAGCCCACCACTAAATAAGAGTTGAGAGCTTGTATCAAACACGATTAACAATAGATTTCACTCCCTAGACTCATGGACGCAAACCTCATTGTTGAACCACATTAAATCTTAGGCTTATTTATTTTTTTGCCAATTATTTTTCTTTAGCAAGTCATGAATGCAAAATCTCCACCATCATTGCAAAGCAATGGAGTCATGGACGTCCGACCGCCACAAAATTAAAAAAGGCATCATTACATAGCAAATCATGCATGTTTAGACAAAACCACATTCTTTAACAAATTCATTTTTTTAATCTTCTTATAAAGGTATTCAGATTTTTGGTCAATAATTTTTTTTAATATTAAATAATAATAATAATAATTATAAAATCCATAAAAATATTATTTAGATTATTCAACAACAACGTCAACATCTCAATTGAATTGACGAGGGGCAAGAACCGACCTAATTTTAATAAAAGGGCCGGATGAAACCGACCTTGAGACTATCTTCAACAACATTCTTTCGTTTGAGCATTTTTTTTTTTAAATAAAAAATAAAAAACTTCTCTATCTTAAGACCATATGAGTGCTAATCCATTAATATCAACTTTTGATTATATATTTTAACCTGAATAAAACTTCATGTCCTTTTTTTGAGTGTATTTTATAGAATGTGAATAAAATATATTTAAATTTAAATTTAATTAAACTTTTACATATTTAAATTTCAATCCTAAAATTCAAATAAAAAACCAAAAAACAAGACTAGAAAAGAAAATGAACCAAAAACAAAATAGAAATATAAAATATGGCTCTTTGTCTTTATCATTAAGATGAATTAGAAGGAAGCTGTTGGAAAGCTAAATTTTGAAAAATATATACCTATTTAGCGCATCTTTATCAGTTTTTAAGAAAGACACCATTTTTCCACAGCCGACCTTTATATTACATAACCCATAATCTTCCACGCAAGACCGACCATGTTTTCTTTTTCTTTTTTCTTTAATAGATAAGATAACTATTAGGAAGAATTCTTTTTATGAAAAAAAAAAATAATAAATTAATTGGGTCAAACCCATGTCTTTATCTTCAGTCAATGGCAAAATGATCCCATACTTGCTTGCTTCTATTTGAAGTTATAATTATGATTTTCTCTTGATTCTTGGCCATCTAAGCATGTCAAGGAAAATGTGAGATGTGAGTTGGGTACAAGCTATGTGACCCAATAACCCAATCTATTTCATTGTTTAATTGACACTAAAAAAAAAAAAAAAAAAAACTTGAAAAACTCAAAGTGTAATAACTATTGATGGGTGCATCTGCATGATAATGTTTATTTATTGCAAAATTTAAGATATTTTATTTTGTGTTTTTAAAAAAGATTATATTAACAAGGGAAATTATCAAAATACTACATATTTTGTATTCAATTAATATTCTTCATTTTATTTGAAATATAGAAAACCTATTAAAGATCCTATCTCTTATGGTTAGCTAAAGAAAGATAATTATGAAACACTTTTTCTTCAAGCAATTGAACACAAATATTGCACACAACTTGTAGTTCAAGTCAGATAAGACAAACCACTTGCAATGTGACCAGCAGGCAAACTTGTCAAACTAAGAGGCCAGCATTGTGTGGAGGAAGGCATGAGAAGACGAAGGAGCTACACACATTTGACCGATTTTGGAATAATAGAGGTCAATTTTGGGATTTTGGCTCACATTGGGTTCCACAGAGAGAAGCGGCTGAGGAGATTAGTGCTCACGGATCATCAAGTCTCAGGCAGGCTAGAGACCAAGGCACGAGAGATTCACAGAGAAGATGAGACAAACTCCATTGGGGAGGAAAACACGAAAGGGAAGATGTTGGGTGCAAGAGAGAAGAGCCAGTTCATTTGTTAATGAACCCAATTTGAGACATCAGATGTGTGGTATAAATTAGATATAACGGGTGATGAGAATAATTTCTCATTCATTTATATTTAGAAATTGATGGATCCATGATTTACCCAACTATGGATAGATTTAGATTAAAAGAAAAAAAAAACCATTCCTTGTTGTAATAATATGGAAAATAAATCAAATGCATTTGTTGCCACCAAAAAAATAATATGCATTTATTTACCCACCTAATAATTGACCTTATCATATAAATTATTAAAGAAGAAACATAATTAAGATTACTTAATTTCTAGGTTACCATAACTCATATCATTGAATTAAGGATGCAAGAAAGATATGAAAGGGTTGGTAATGGACTGGTCAAAAATCAAAGATTCAAAACTATCTCTTTTTTTTTTGTTTTCCCTGAATCTGCCACGTATGGTTTCTATATATATTTTTTAAATTAAACTTTAATGCAAATATCTTTAGAAAACATTTATTTCTAAAAAAAAAAAAAATCAACTAATCATTTGTCTAGGGTTATGTGGAAAAAAATTTAAAAGCAAAATAACTTTCACAAAAATTAAAAAAAAAAATATCACAAAAATTTTATCTGAACAACTTTTCATATCTATCCATCAATTTCTAGATTTTATTTATTTTTTAATAAAAAAGTAAAAGATGATCCAAAAGTGATGAGAGTGCCATATTTTATATAGTGAAATGAGAGCAGGATGTGAGTATAGTTTGTAGCATTACTCTTATAAAAACGTATTGCAAAAAAACTTTTATCTAAATAATTTTTTATATTTTGTCCACATTTTCAAAATCTAATTTCTGAAAATTAGATTTTATTTTTCTTTCATAACTAGACCCTATTTAAATAAAATATTTTTTTCTCAATATATTTTTTTTCAAAGGGTGAGCTCATGGGAAAACAAGTGAATGCAGGCTCATGCTAAACTTCCTTCCTCTTTCCTAATAAACTAAATGTGAAAGGAATTAAACTTTGGGTGGCTGTAGAGCCACCGCTGGCATCCTGCTGAGTGCTGGGGTTATCGCTAGTTAATTTTGTTTATTTTTTATGTTTAATATTTTTTATAAAAAAATTATAATATTTTTAAAAAATATTTATTTAATCATTAAATTAAAAAAAAAATCAGCAGTAGGCCCCAACAGAATAGATTTTTCCTTAAACTTTTGACACGTAATAAAAAAAGAATTCAAGTCAACGAGTATTTCCATTTTCCAATGGCATTTCAGTAGAGAAAGAATACCTACGAAGGGTAAAGTAGGAACCCTGTCTGTCGCCTACTTGTTTGACAAGCTAGAGAATATCGGGTGAGGCTTCTGAGTCGTCGTTTTAATAGCTTCGAAGGACCGTTTTGGAGTATATAAAAGAAGAAAAACGTTCAAAGAAAATTTTCAGGTTAGATATGGAAAGTGAGGGAAAGTTTGAAGATATATGTTCTTTGAGCTTTGACGGAGACGCTTGTTCATGTACAGTAATGGCCTCTTCACTCAATCCCTCTTGAACTATAACCAGAACTGAGAACTAGTCAAAAAGCATTGCTCTTTGCTCTTTTAACAGGTATTTAGATTCTTATTATTTTCTTTTAATTTCAATCTAAATAAGTTTGTGGATATGATTTATGTTTAACGGATTTTGATCTGTGACTGATTTCTTTCTTACCAAGTTAGGGGGCATGTGATATGTATGCATGTTAGAGGTGGTTTTGTTTGATGGTTTGCTGAGATGCATATGGTCGTTGTTGATAATGTGATTTTGGGAATACGAGGAAATGCTAAAATAAATTGATCAAATAACACAAGCGAAATTTGGAAATTTTTTATTTCTTGAAATTCAATTTCTTTGCGAATGGGTCTTGAAAACTTGTTTTTATCCCAAGGAGAATTTGGGACGAGATGTTTCTACTTTGTGCAAGTTATCATAAAGGTTAGATTTCCCATCTGTCTACTGATGAAGCCCATCCAAAGGTAATTACATACGCTCCTCCTAATTGTTTGAACCGCTTCAGTTCTAGACAGCTAAAATTTAGTTATATCATTTTCTGGCTGCTGTAGCATTTCATTTCTCTGGTCAAGTTCCATTGCACTAGCCAATTCACTGGCTTTGGCACGTCATGTGTCAAATATTGGTAAAGTCAAGACCCAAAGAATAACAAGAAACGAGATCTATAGGTGTGGCACAAAAGCAGAAATAGAGGAACTTTGGGCTAGCAGATTTAGTATGCATTTTTGTATGAAATCCTTTGAAGTGATTGGTCCATGCTGGCTTTCAGCAAGGAAAATTACTAAGATTAGGCCTGTATAAAAGTTAAGTTGCATCAAATTAATTGTGCCACTTCTTCAAAAAGAGAGTTATAGTGTAGGAGAACCACATCATCTGCAGACTTTTGTTGCTCAATAATATGTTCCGTCAAAAGAGAGAAAAGAACAGAGACCGGAAAAGGTAAACAATTACTTGGACCATACCATCATTTAGTCTAGAATTGGTAAACTTATTCGATGATCAGATACCAGCACTGCCTCAAAAGGCTTTATTTCTAAGAATCTAATACAAATATGAGGAACCAACCTTGCTGTTGCATTAATTTCTATGCTTTTCTTGTGGGAGATAATGAAACATCTGAAAATGGTTTTGATATCTGATAGCGAACATTCCCGAAACTCAAAAAGTAAAAAGAGAGTGAGTTAGACATATAGAGAAGAAACGTCAACAAACAAAAGTAACTTGGACAGAAAGGAAGTGACGCACAATCTGTTTTTTGAATAACCTTAGAACGATCAATTGAATATTGGTTAATATGTAATCCATAGAAAACTATCGATCCACTTATAGTCTGTAGTGTACACATGATTTTGCTTCAGTGGTTGCAAAAATCCAACTAATTAGGTGTTTTCTCTTATATACTCTCTATGTGCTTAATTATGTGGATTAATAAATTTCTTTTTACTTATAAAAAAAAATCTAACTAAAATAATTTTAAAAAATCAATATAATACTTTTTTTTGTAGAAAATTTTACTGTTTAATAAAAAATCATTATGATTGTCCTCTATGAGATTAAATGAGTACATATGAAAAAATGGAAAAAAAAAATACTATATAATATTGAGAATGACCAAAAGATAATCAAAGAAATTGATTCTTGCAATGAGAGATGCTTCGCCTTTTTCAATATAAACATAATGCATGATTGAAGTCATCAATGATTTGCTTCTTATTACTTATATAAAAAAAAATGATTTGCTTCTTATTCTTTTTTTTTTTTTATCACACCGTCAATAGTTTGCAATTGTTATTAGGTTTCTTTTAAACTCATTTTTGCACTTTTGATAGGCTTGGATTAGAATCATGGAAGCCTAGATGGATGGGCACGCTTGTTTTTTGTCTTTTTACTTTTTTCAGTTTTTAGAATTTTGCCTTATGTTAAGTTGTTTTCTTTGATAGACTGTTTTGTATTGTTTATAGAGGGTAAAATAACTCCTTTATCTTCTATTGTCTCTAAATCACAAGCAGATCCACATGATATTAACCTCACAATCTGTCTTGGTGCAATTACAAAATATTCTCAAAAGTGACCCTATAATTTTTCTAGCGGGTGAAATAATTTTAAAAAAAATCTCTTAACAAATTATATATAACTAACAAATGCCTCAAAGCTGTAGCACCCACTGAGCATAGAGTGGCTCCACCACTGACTGTATCTGGGCTAATTTCCCTTGGCAGGTTCCTTTTGCTTTTGATTGGCTCTTCATTTTTTGAAATTGATCAGACCAAAGAGGAAATAAAAGCACTAATTGCTCAGCCTGAAATGTCTAACGAAATTTATTAATTTACATGAACTTGGATAAATGTGACCATTAAAGGAAGTTGTTTTATCCTTTTCAAGAAGGTTAAATGTCCCCTGCTAATATTATTTTTTTGATATAAAGTGGCTGTATGGAGTTGTACCTTCATTTCTGATTTGTATTGAATTTAGCTTTTCTTTATATTTTTCATTGAATTTAACTTTTCTTTGTAGTTTTCATTCTAGCATTTCTCTTAGGCTTGGCATAGATTTACTTTCAGGTTCTTATAATTTTTGTACTTTTGGATTGCTACTCAAATTTCGTTCCTGCATTTTCTTGTGTGCAGTGTACTATGTCTTGAAGATTCTCAAATTATTGGAGAAGATATAGGTTGCTTTCACCTGTTTTAAGATTGCTGAAACCTCTGGGTATCTCTATCAGGCTTTAATCTTACAGCAAGGCTGTAATTTGGTATGTTTTAGATGCATTGTTTGTACATGCATGTACTGTGTTGTTCACATGGGGAATCATAGTTAAGTTTCTGTTAAATGGAGTGAAAAGCAGACAATGGTTTGATGGAACAATAAAGTATACAGAAGCAGTTTCCTTACTATTACATGGATCCTCGAAATGAGGAATCCCAGCCTGCCTCTGAGTCATTTATGCAGGACCCTCTGAACGGGATGCATGCTAATATTAGACCTCCCGACCTTAATGTATCTAAATTTAAACCAGTTAATTACTCCATACAGACAGGTGAGGAGTTTGCTCTTGAATTCATGCTTGATCGGGTGAATCTAAGGAAGCCTTTGCTTCCAAATAATGATCCCAATTATGCAACTGGTTATACAGAAATAAAAGGCATTTTAGGCATCAGTCATACAGGCTCTGAAAGTGGATCAGATATTTCAATGCTGACCACAGTTGAAAAAGGGCCAAAAGAAAAAGAGTGTGTGAGAAATAACTCTTCTTTACATGAAGATAGAAGTAACTATGGTTCACTTCAATCAGTGCCACGAACTTTGTCAGGTTATGACAGTAGTAGAGGAGTTGTTCATGGCTGTACCTCTTCTGGAGCCTCCGATAACTCATTGATAAAAATGAAGGTTCTCTGCAGCTTTGGTGGAAAAATCCTACCTCGGCCAGGTGATGGAAAGCTGAGGTATGTTGGAGGTGAAACACGCATTATCTCCATAAGGAAGGAAATTTCTTGGCAAGAGCTGATGCAGAAAATGTTATCGATTTATAACCAAGTTCATGTTATTAAGTATCAGCTTCCTGGAGAGGATCTTGATGCCTTGGTTTCTGTTTCATGTGATGAGGATCTGCAGAATATGATGGAGGAGTGTAATGAACTAGAGGATGGGGAAGGACCACGGAGGCTTAGGATGTTTCTGTTCTCCATGAGTGATTTGGATGATGTTCAGTTGGGTCTGGGCAATGTGGATGGCGATTCTGAGGTTCAGTATGTGGTTGCTGTCAATGGCATGGACATTGGATCAAGAAAAAACTCAACCCTGCATGGCCTGGCGAGCTCTTCAGCAAATATTTTAGATGTGTTAGAAGGATATGATGTTGAGAGGGAAAGTAGGCCTGTTGTAGACTCAATGGGGGTCATCACTCTCCCATTGACTGGCACAATTGTCTCATCATCGGCTGTTCAGTCTTCACAAGCAATTCTACCAAGTTCCTCTGATGTTTATGAACCCCATCAACAGTTTTACCAAGGGCAGATGACGTATTATGGAGAGTCTCAGCAGTATCCTTCGCACCATGACCAGGCTTCTCATCACTCCCCTTTTGGGGGAATTACTACATCAGTTCCTCCTCATGGGCTTATGAATCAACAGGGAGGCTTGACTGAAGGGCAGCCATTTAATGGCTTACAGGTACAGAATTTGGAAATATCTGGAAAGCAGCTGAGACCAAAACGTGATGGGTCCATTCAGCAAAAGAGTGCCACCAAAAAAGTCTTCTCCTCGGAGAAAGATTACAATGTTCATTTACATGATGTTAACTTGATAGATAATCTTCCTGTTGAAGAAGCAGGGGTCTTGGTTACTGCTCCTGAAGGAGATATACCTTTATTGGCTTCAAGAACTGAGGTGCAGCACAAGGAAGCTGAAAAAACCTCTTCATCTGTTGATGCTGGAAATCCTGTGCAAGTTCCTAAATCTAGTGATGATGACCATTATTCCATGTCTGGTATTGCATTTGCTCCTGGTTATGCTGAGTCTGAGTCCAGTGCGATTGATTTGAGTTACCTTGAAACACATGCACATCCTCAGAGATTCTACTATTCGGAAAGAATTCCCAGGGAGCAGGCAGAGTTGCTGAATCGATTGTCAAAGTCGGATGATTCACATGGTTCTCAGTTTCTCATACCTCACTCACGTTCTGATATCGCTGAGCAGGATTCAATTACAGAATGCATTGACAAATTGCATGACAGTGATCTGCCTCCCCAGACTGAACAGTCCACCTCAACAGCAAAGTCCTTGTTTACAGATACTCGTACTGTTGATGATGGACTTGCTCCACTTCAAAAGTACAAAGAGTTCACTGATGCAATTTTTCAGATGAACTCAAAGCTTTCACAGGATGAAGATTGTGATTTGAACCATGAATTTGTAAACCACGTGAATAATGAAGATGCTGTCAATGAGAATACTGTTCTTAAGTCTGACCATGCGACAAATTGCAGTAAGGATCAGGATGAGAAACCCCTGGCTGAGGAACCAGGAGAAGCTGGATCTGAACTTCCTGCTTTGAGTCAGGTAGCTCCCTTTAAGCACCATAAGAATATAACATCTGATCTATTGGACGACACAAAGGGACATGCACAGCCTTTCTATTGGATGGGAAGCACAAATGAAGATGTTTCTCAAGACATTCCCTCAGGGGGTGAATCCAAACCTGTACAGGGAGACATCCTTATTGATATTGAGGACAGATTCTCTCGTAATTTTCTTTCTGATATGTTCTCAAGAGCAGTACTTTCTGAAGACTCCTCTGGCATTAGTCCACTGCACAAAGATGGAGCTGGCTTGAGCATAAACTTGGAGAATCATGAACCTAAGCATTGGTCATATTTCCAGAAATTGGCACAAGAAGGGCTTGTTCAAAAAGAAGTATCTCTTATTGACCAGGATCATTTTGGTTTTTCACCAGCGATCAGAAAAGTTGAAGAAGGAGATCATGTGTCACATCCTCTCAAGCCTTTGACAACAGATGGAGTTCCTCATAGCCATGTGGATTCCCAACTCAATTTTGATGAAGATAATCAGAAAGAACCTGGAATGCTTGGAGACAGTGAAGTTCTGCATTCAAATTATGGTCATTCCCAAGTGAAGGGCACTGAAAGTATGCATTTTGATAGGATGATGGAAAATCTAAGAATGCCAGAGTCAGAGTATGAGGTATTCTCTTGACTGGTCATAGGTTTTCTTTTGAATGGTTATTTGATTTGAGAAACACTTCTAAAAGAATTTTCTTTTGTAACTTCTTATCACTTTGATGTAGGAGGGGAAGCTTGAATCCAGAAATATTGGTCTACCTCCTCTAAATCCTTCCCTGGAAGATTTTGATATCAGTACTTTGCAGGTATCCACATGCATCTTATTACAAGTACAGAGGTCCTGCAATGCCTTCATGATATAAGCAGCTCAATTGATATCATAGTCATTCCTTGATTCTGTTATGAAACGGAGCTTCTGTTGTAAATCCAGTATTGTTAATCATGGAAAATTTAAACAGCAATCCCTCCATGTCAACTCGAATGCCTTTGTTTTCATCTTTAGAACATTTTAAAAGAAATTTCCATTTATTTATAGAAAAAGTCTATTTTCCAAGAGTAGAAACATGTATTTTGACATTTTCCTGAGATACCTTCATCCTTTCAAAAAACCAATCAAACAGAATTTTCATTAAAAATCTTGCCCACATCTAATATAGTGAAGGGCATTTTAGGAAGTCAATTAACTTTCTACTTTTTAGTAATAGTGCCATATAGAACCAAGACGCTTAATTGGGACAGGGGCAGTAGATTTGTACACCTTATTTATTTGTTTATATCTTCATGGCAAATGATTGCAATGAAACAAAAGCGAGTACATCAGTTTGGTGCCTGGAATTCAAAAATTTTGATGAAGAGGGAGTAAGTCTGAGATGTCTACAGAAAGTTTGTAGTGTGCTTAATACAGTTTAGGGTTTCTAATGAGACATGGACTATTGTCTCCATCTGCCTTATTTCACTTTTTCTTTTCTTGGTCAAATTAGTGAACTTATTTGCTCTTAATTTGGTGTTCTCTCATCATGGCATGGCAGGTGAGTCTATCCATTGAAGTTATATGTTTATTTTTGCTTGTGTATGGATGCATATAATTCAATAGCAGTGCTTCATAGCTGAATAATTTGTGATTTGGCACCATTTCCCTCCTTTTTGGCACCAAATAGTTTTTTGTTTATTATACTTTATACTGGGAATTTTTATTTTTTGTGCAAACTAAAAGAGTATTTCATAAATTTGAAAAAACAAATCTTTGGAATAAACATTTCTGGACATCAAAATCGACACCTCTCTTCCTTTTGGTATAAAAGATAAGAAGCCATTGATGGGATTAATTATGGATTTTTGTGTGTTGAATTCTCCATTATTTGTAAACCAGCCCTTTCTAGATCAAATAACTGCCAGCATATACATCAATAATAGCATGTGCAACTTGAAATGAGATTTTTCTTATAATCTATGTTCATTATACATTCCATGACTGTTTTGAATTTGAAGTTCATTAAATAAAGGTTGTCCCATCAAAAGCTAGGTATTAGAAAGGGTGAGGTAGAGTGGTGTCAAAGTAGGGTTTAGGGACAAATTTCTCTAGATATTAAAAGAAAGAGAGAGAGAGAGAGAAAAGAAACTATTTGTTTGAAACAGAAAGTGAGATAATACATCTTACTTTGTGAGTTTCACCTTGCATGAGTAGTGTTGGAGAATCGAGAAAGTATAAATGTACTGCTTGTTGTGGAGGAATCAGCTCCCAAACTGCTTAGATACTTGTTTATTGGTGTATGCAAGACCCAATTTTGAACATCCTTTGCAGTATATACTTCTAAGTCGTAGGAACAATCTATTTTTGGTGGTCTTCCCCTCTCCAGTATCATTTTTAATTGACAAAATAAATAGGTTGTGGTAGAAACTTAAATGACTAAATGAGCCATCAAGAACGAGCTGTAAGTTAAGGTTTCAGTAGAGGAGTCTAAATCATTGACAAAGCTACTTCTTTTCTATTATTTTGCTTCATCTGGCTACGGTTCTGAATCTGCGCTACTAAGTTCTTTAGACAAAATTAAGACTGGTCTTGGCATGTTTGGGTAATGAGATGAGATGAGAATTCTGTGAATAGTAGTAAAATGGTTTGAGTTAAGATGTTTTATTGGGTTTTGAGAAAGGAGAAAGAAAAAGTTGAATAAAAATATTAGAAAGTTAAAAAATTATATGAATATAATTTTTTAATATTATTTTGTGTTGAAATTTGAAGAAGTTGTATTGTTTTTTTATGTTTTGTTTGGAAGTTTGGGAAAGTTGTAATGATTAGATGAAAAAGTTGAAGATTTGAAATTGAATAAGTGTTTTGTGTTTGAGTGATATTTGGGAAGGAACTTATGAGAAGTTTTGAGATGAGATGAGATGTTCTCAACTCATCTCACTTCCCAAACATGGTTAGTCTTTTTAATAGGAAAATGGCTCTCTGAAAGTAATATATAGCACTGAAACTATTGATATGTTTGTTGTTAATTGATCATACTTTAATACATTTGCTTCCTCAATCGTTTAGATTTTTTTTATTTATCTTGGGGATATACACGGAACTTATTGCGGTTTTGTTAGTCTGAGATAGTTTTTGTCCTGTCCTGCAATGGTTTGATTCTTTCTTCTGGATACACATTCTAGATTATAATGAATGAAGATCTTGAAGAGCTGAAGGAACTAGGTTCTGGTACGTTTGGGACTGTGTATCATGGAAAATGGAGAGGAACGGATGTTGCCATTAAGAGAATAAAGAAGAGCTGTTTCACGGGTCGATCATCAGAGCAAGAGAGATTGGTAACTTTTCCCTCAACACGCCGAATGAATCCCGGTTCATATTATCTTATTGATGTGTTAGCCATTTATTGTCTCTCTATATTATTACCTACCCTTCATATGTCATAAATGCAAATCATGGGAGTAAGATAAGCACTCTTTCATTTATACGTTCTTTCATGATGTCATATGCTTGTTGCTGTTCTCAGACTTTAGAGTTCTGGCGGGAAGCTGATATTCTCTCCAAGCTTCACCATCCAAATGTGGTGGCATTTTATGGTGTAGTGCAAGATGGGCCAGGGGGAACATTAGCAACTGTGACGGAGTACATGGTGGATGGTTCTCTTAGACATGTTTTAGTTCGCAAGGATAGGTAATGCATACACTCATGTGGTTCTTGAGTTGAGTTTGGTACTTTCTGAGGCATGTCACTATTGCAAACTGTGTATTAAAATTATTTCGATGTCATTGTAGCTAAACTGGATAAACATAATTGAATGTTAAATCCTTATGGTCATTACTCTAAAAGATTCAAGTTATTTTTTAATTAAAAATCTAAGCCTTATTTGACTATGCTGTTCTAAAATTGAAGCAGTTACTTCTTTAATAATCCTGCATCCTTTGTAACATCATCTTACGTTACAGGCATCTTGATCGCCGCAAGAGACTGATAATTGCCATGGATGCAGCATTTGGAATGGAATATTTACACTCAAAGAATATTGTGCATTTTGATTTGAAATGTGACAACTTGCTTGTGAACTTGAAAGATCCTTTACGACCAATTTGCAAGGTTGGTATTCTGGCTTTGTGCATTTGGGGGAAAAGTTCTTCCCATTATCGATTATTTTGTGTTTACTGCAAACTTTTCTATGAAATATATTCTTTCCCAGGTTGGTGATTTTGGCCTGTCAAAAATCAAGAGAAATACCCTGGTTTCGGGCGGTGTACGTGGAACCCTACCATGGATGGCCCCGGAGCTGTTGAATGGCAGCAGCAATAAGGTCTCTGAAAAGGTAGGCAGCAGGAATAAGCAGCATAACTAGGTGTATTACATCAACCCTAATTCACTAACTCTTACACTTTTTCCCTCTGCAATGTGCATTAATTTTGTTGCCACAGGTTGATGTGTTTTCCTTTGGTATTGTCTTATGGGAGATTCTCACTGGGGAGGAGCCATATGCAAACATGCATTATGGTGAAATCATAGGTACATTATTCAACTTCTCTGTTCTGTACCTTCTTCATGGTTCTGCCTGTGCCTGTATCTGTTTGCCCATGTTACCTTGCATACTGAAAGGGTAATGATAAATTGTCAATAACTATTCCATGATAGTTTGTCCAAACAGAATAGTGTTGGTTTATGGTTTGGTATGAGTCAGATTTAGATCTGTAAATGAACCAACCTGTTTGAGGTGTCATTAAGTAAATTAACAAGCCGGCACATACATGAGTAATTGTCATTGGACTTTGAGCCTGCTTGGTAAGGGTTGATAAATAACTTTGATTCTTAAATGAGGGAAGAGATTTATGAAGACCATTAAAAGCTTCACTATTTTTAAGGATCATTTGTCTATTGTGCAATTAGCATTCACCAATAATATGATGTCAATAATTACATTGAAAACATTGGAAGAATGGTTGTAAATTGTGCTTTAAAAATGAGCGGAGGTCTGCCCCAGTGGATGGGACCCCTGTGTGTACCCTAACAGGTAAATCATTGGCAGTTGCTTCTCTTTGGATTTGAGCAAACATGCTAGTTGGTTGTTTGACTTCATTTTTCTTTAAATGTAAGTTAAAATTTATATAATGGGAGCCCCTATATACTGATGCCCTGCAGTCAAGAAAAGAAATTTAAGAACTGAGTACCCTTGTGGGGTACTCTATTGAGGTTAGGTTTGCTCACGAACTGCTCTTTGAGCTTATGGAGTGCCACTTGATGTTTTAAATTCCATTCTGGTTTAAGCACTGAAATGGAATATTTCAGTACCGTAGTGTTCTGGTATACCATTTCGGGACTAGCAATATATATATTTAAACATATAAACTGATAATTAATCAAATAAATACATGTATGTAAGTGTGTATCATGTATGTATTTGTGTGTGCGTTTGTATGGAAGAATTGGAGATTTATAAAAATGAATATACGTTGAAAACATAAAAAAGGTAGAGGTAATGGTGTTAAAAGATAATATTAAAAAAATCTCAAACTTGAGTTGAGAGATACAAAAAGAAAATAAAAGAAGCGAGAAATTATTAAAAATAATGAGATGAAAAAAAAAAAAAAAAGAGAGAATGGGGGGACATTTAAAGTTACAAAAAAATCAAAATTATATAAATGACTATTAGATTTTAAAATTACATGAATGCCATTTAGATTTGAAATTCACAAAGATACCATCCAAACTCAAGAAAATTACAAATTTTCAATTAAGAAAATTTCGGACTGGAATGATGTCTGAAATCGGCCAGAATGGGCTGGAATTCGGAACGAAATGGAATAAGGATGTATAGCGTACCAGGTACTACACTGGAACTGAAAATTCCAGCCATTTCAGCCAGAACAGAATGTAATTCAAAACTATGGTGCCACTAGCTCAGCTCAAGCTAGTACAGGCTTGAGTCATACTTCAGCAGCATTGCCTTTTTGAATGGGCTAAGCTCAACTGTCAGAAATATGGTTCTGCTAGGTCCTTTTGTATGTAATCCTTAGTCTATTGATAGTTCCATCAACCAAGTGTACAAGTGCAAGGGTGTAGAATATCTACAGCCACTTTGGCTTGGCATCATATGAGCTATATGGTGTGGAAACCTCCAATATTTACCAGCCAGCTGTGTGTCCAAACTGTGGCATTGCTGAAGGGGTAGTTCGTTTGTTATTGTGATAAGCAGAATGGGTACTGCACTGATACCCTGTCACGTTGAACAATGGGAGTAAACTTATATACAGCTTATAGATGTTTTCTCATTTTTTTTATAAGTTCTAGATATTGTCTCATTACAAGTGAAGATTTATATACTTCCATCTGGGGGCATGTCAAAATGGTTGTACAAAGGGTTATATCTCTCTCAGTTCCCTAAATTGTTATGGTGACCCTGGGTTTACCTCATCATTCTATTAAGATTTTGTTGATTGGGAATATAGAACAGGACTGGGTTAAAAAAACATAGGGTACGATATTGAGAACAATAGGTTTTAAGATGCAGATTACTACAAAAGCAATGTGTTCGTATTGCTTGCAGATGACTTTGACCTCTAAGATCTTATTAAATTTATCATGGTATATCAGCCATGAGGCTCGTCCATCAAAAGTTTGTTTATTTGTTATATATCGTTCCCCTTGATTATGATAACTTTGCCCTCTGTTTTTTCTCCCTGCTCCTAAAAGGTATTCCAAATGCTAAAAGGTTAATTAATTTTGATAACTTCTCTATGCATGCAGGAGGTATCGTGAACAACATATTGAGGCCAATCATCCCAAGTTATTGTGACCCTGAATGGAGAAGACTAATGGAGCAGTGTTGGGCCCCTAATCCAGCAATCAGGCCATCCTTCACAGAAATTGCGAGTTGTTTACGTGTCATGTCTGCCACGGCGAGCCAAACCAAAGGACATGGTCATAAGCCATCTAAATAATGTATTGTTTAATTTGATTGTCCCATTGGCATCGTGTACTATATTAGTTGCAGCCATGAAGGATTAATTAGCTCCCATAATTTTTCCCCTCAAAATGGAATAGCCTCTTATCTCAAGTAAATCTCTCTCTAACATCTTCTTTTTCCTCACATAGTTCAATGGATTTGAGTTATTTCATGATAGAAACACAAAAGTTCCATTCCTTTGATGTTCCTCGTCATGCAATTTTAACTAGCTACTGATGTTTCTGGATTTGTACATATTGCCTTCTACAAAGTTTGGCTGCTCTATGCAAATTTTTTTAGAGTTCAGTGAGTTGGTTGTGTTTTCCATCTCTTAAAAATCCAACTTCATGATTGGAAGAGACATTTAGCCAACAGGGTGATTCATGAAGATGTGCTGGATCATAAATATTTGGGAGATGATGATCGCTAACATCAAGCTTTACTTATGTGCACTTCATTTGTTTAGTGTTATAGGTACTTGCTCATCACTTTCCCAAAAACTCATTGAAATTTTGTGAATTGAGAGGATGAACTTTTTGCTCATTCAGAACAATCATCTCAGCTTTTACAACTTGAAGAGATGATGAAAAGTCGCATCTAGATAAGGTTATGTCTGATCAGTTGTTAATCTATCTCCCTAGTAATGTTATTAGCACCAACATTCAACAGTCATAAAATGACAGAAAAACTTGCTCATCAGGAAATCCGGTTTCAGATATTACATATTATAATGGAAAACACTACTCTTACCGCCGGTATTTCTCTCTGGGGCTACTGCTGGTTTTTTTTTTCTTTTTAATTAATGATTAAGTAAGTATTTTTTAATAATATTGTGATTTTTAAAAAAAAAAAATTAAAAGTGTTAAAAAAACATATAAAGAAAAAGCAAAAAAAAAAAAAAAAAAGTAAAATCAACTAGCGGGTGCCCCCGTTGGAGCTCCCAGCGGTGGCTGTAGAGCCACTCTATTGTAATAGTTCCTTGGCGTCAGCTTCTTGTTTTTCCAAATCGTTATGCCATAGATTTCCAAATTGATATGCCCTTATTTGCCTAAGAAACAATAGTTAATACCTCTGGAACTAATTGACATGCCAGGCTCGAAAACATCAAAGATACAGCTTTGCTGGAAGAAAGAATTACTTCCTCGAATAATCCGACCATGACATCAAACTGTCAGGCTCCATGTCTCTCTTGTAACTCTTGGGGATATACGTAAGGTAAGCTTTCAAAATACCCACACCCAACTCAAAGCCAAAACCTGGACAAATTAATGTTTCCTTTCTAATAGAGTACTATAACATAAAAAGACTCGAAAAACAATCATTAGCAATGTTAACCTCACTTTTTTTATGTACCTAATTGGAGCCTGTCTTTGCTTTGATTGGTCTCATTTATAAGCAAAAACCTGGACAACCTGATGTTATGTTTTCTTGGATCTGGATTTTTAAGATTGTACAAAACTTTACACACAGGATTTATGATTCCTCATGAATTGAACAGAAAAATCCAAGCTATAGTTTGAATAGAATGTAAAAAAAAAATGGAGTTCACGGGACAACATTTTCTCTTAGAAAAGTGCCATTCGTCATCCTTTAGTAATTATTCTTTGATGAATAGAATTTTTCTTTCTTTTAACATCCTAAGACAACAACAATTTCTAATATCGATGGGAACATCGAGAACTAGATTGATAGCAAGATACTCCACCTTATTGTTTCCTAATTGATCTTGCCACTGGCCTAGCCAGGACAATGCTAGCTAGGAGGACAAAACATTGTGCACTTGCCATGCAGATGCCAGCATTATGGGCTTCCCTTTCCATCCAAGGAGAAGGCAACCCTTCTCAGTAGCAAGGGTGTAGCCATCACAACCATACACTGATAACATCATTCTAGCTTGACTCATGCACGTTGATCCCATGACTTTAAACCCTGCTCGGCCTAATTGTCGTCGCCATTGATCTACTCTCTCGTGCCTCTCGGTCCTATCTAAGCCTTCAAATGCAACAATGTTGCGGATTTCCTCTGCAAAGTGAAGCATCTCTATCTTCATCCTCTGTGCACTATGGCGTGGGAGGGTGGCCTCGAGGGAATCGAAAATGGCAGAATAATAATGCAGAGATTCAAGGAATCTCCCAAGAAAGAAGGGACCGTTGTGGTTTGCATCTTGCTCCACAACTGTAAGTGCAGTCGGGGCTAACCTCTTGATTGCTTGAAGTATGGCTTTTAGGGACCCTCTGCTCTCTTTGACATACTCGTGCAAGTGCATGATGCAATTCACAAAAAGTGCTTCCCCTTCTCTCAAGTTAAGGTTCTCTCTGGTTAAAAGTGAGGGTGTCACTGGATCTGTTTTCATGGTGATTTCTAGTGTAATGCCTACTGAGCTAGCATCCTCTATAAGGGCTTTTATGCTGGCCTCAAGCCCAGGTTGATTTTGATCACTGATTAATCCTGTGATTCTGAGCTTTGGAGGGCCCTCAGGTCTTGATGCAAGGGACCTTATCAAAGGAGGCCATTGAAGGGTAGTCTCCATCCCTAGATCAATGATGTGCAAGGAGTCCTTCCCTTGTGCTGCTTGACATATAGCTTCATTTGCAGCCATGAAACCAAAAGCAAGATAAGGAGTAGCTTGATGAAGGAGTTGAAAAGCTTCTGCTTTCTCCTCCCTTGTGATCAAGGACTTACCCATAGTACCATTTGTGAACGTTCCATTTGCATTGGCATTGTGAAGATTTGATAGCCTGGACTTCAATCCAGTTGCAACGCAGTAGGAGACTCGTTGCAGTGAAGTGCCTAAAGGATTGGCAGAAGCCCAAACTTGGCTGAGTATTGACTCTGCAAGTTGGGTGTCCCTGCAGCCCACAGCCTCGGCACAAGACAACAACATGTGCACCAAGTGCAGCCCTTGGTCCACTCCATTGCTATCCTCCACACCGAGCATTATTTCATCAGGAACAACTCCTAAGTCCTCAAATGAGTTGCTCATTTCCAATTCATCTCCTATCATCATTGAAACATCACCATAAACACCATCCGCCTCTGGAAATGTTTCATTCTCATAATGAAAGTGATCGAAATTTTGATGCTCATCCAGCAAGTTGTTACAATCTTTGTCGCAATGATCCATGTTAATGAAGCTATCGACAAAGTCATCTACCTCTGAAGCAGCCAAGCATGGTGTAGTAGTGGTATCAGAAGGAGAACACATTTCAAACTCATCATTCATCAGTTTCTCCTCCCACTCCCATGCTCCTTGTTCTTGCTCAACTCTCTCGGGACAAAACCTTCGAATGGCAAGATCATGGTTGAAAGTATCATCCAAGGGGAAGGAGAGCCAACCATTCATGGCTGCCATTGCTATTTGAAGAAGTTGTGGGGAAGGCAGGAACAATTGGCTTTAAGAATGAAGAGACTAAAGCGCCTTGTTCTCATGTGGTGATCAATATGGCGCATCCTTTATTTACTATGTTGAATAGGAATATTCTCCTGCAGATGAGGTGCCATTAAAAATATAGATTTTCTAAGAGGAAATGTGCTACCTTTGTACTGGATGTCCATGGGACATCTATGACTAAAAACAAAGAGGTTGCCTTCTTTTCCTTCTTCTCTTCTTTTGTCGGCAAAAACAAAGAGGTTGCTAAAACTTAACAGAAACTTGCATCTTTGAAATTTACAACACTTCATAGTTGATTATCAAATATGTGTTATAAATCTCAAATATAGCTCAATCTCGGTGCATTTATACTGCACAAAACGTCTAACTCAGTTTTCCATGAAACCATTGTTGACCATATTGAATTGGCAATGGCGCTCCAAAACTAATCGCAGAGGGGGTAAGTTATTTACTCGTTTGTTTTCAAAACTTTTCTCGACTCATCTTATCTAATTATTACAACTTTCTCAAATCTCCACACAAAATAAAATAAATAATTCAACCTTCTCAAATTTTAAAACAAAAATAATATTAAAAATATATATTCTAATAATATTTTATTCAACTTTTAACTTTAATCTCAACTCATCTCATCTCATATGTCAAAATAAACAAGTTAGAATTGAGTAAGAGAGTTGGGGGGGGGGGGGGGGGGGTTACACAATTTGTGAAGAAAATCTAGTTAGGGACCAGTGGTTGTAATGTTTGGTAGGGCATATTGACATTGTTAACCATGGAAAGATACCAACCAGTGTTGGACTTATGTGCCAGATGAACCTCCGAAGATCTTGTCATTTTTATTCACATGATGATGGGCCACACTTCTTGTTGATCATCTCCCACAAATGTCATCTACCTCTTCTCTTGGCTGACCATTGACTTAATGATATTTTATAGGTTTCTACTAGGGTTTCCTGTTGCCCAATTACCTAACTCTTTATTAGTGGCAAATGGGTAATTTACAGCGTTTACTCTAAGGGTTAGTTTGGATTCAGAGATTAGATGTGATGATTTTAGATGAAAGTTGAAAAAAATATTGTTAGAATATTATTTTTTTTAATATTATTATTGTTTTAGGATTTAAAAAAATTGAATTGGGATTTGAAAAAGTTGAATTTTTTATTATATTTTGTGTGAGAATTTAAGAAAGTTATAATGATGAAATGAGATGAAATGAAATATTTTTCGAATCCAAACAGGACCTAAATTAATAACCATCATTTTCTAAGAATTTCCTAACTATAAATTAATAAATATTCTTGAGTATCTATTAAATCAAGTAAAGAGTTATGTGATGTAAATCTATACATGCACAATTATTTATGTTTGAATTTTAGGGTATGTAAATCTATAAATATTTGACAATATGTAAATCTATAAATACCTATTAATCTTTGTTAAAGTACCCTATAAATACCTATTAATCTATAAATACCTATAAACCTATTTGACAATATGTACCCTCTGTTAAAGTAACTGATGGAGTACTGTCCATTGATCTTTCTATCACGTTAACGATCCATTGTTGTTTCCCTCAATGGGTATCCCTTTTATAGCAACTTGACTATACAACTGCATTGAAAACCTCCATTTCTATCAGCCATTTTCTTGACATGAGAACCTAAAGTCATGCATTGAACTGGGAAAACTTCTTGTCTATTTTCTTTTATTTTCTTTTGGTTTTTGTTGGAACTATATGATCTGTTTAAGGTGTTGGTTGTGTCCGGGACCCACTACAAGAAAAACAAGCATTTGTAACGAATTATTTGCGACAATAACAATTATTTGCAGTAAAAATAGACTTATTTTGATAAAAAATAATCATTTTCTCTTAAAATAATTGATCACAAATAAGCAGTTTTCTTGTAGTAACGTACCCCTCTCTATTACATGTTTATGTCAATGAAATCTCATCTTGAAATAATAATAATTTTCCTCTCACAAAACTAGCCACATATATATATTTTAATAATTTATTCCCTTAATCGAGGGGTATATATTTGCCCTTTGTATCGGTACTTCGTGACAAAAATATTGAAAGATTAATATGAAATGAAATAAAATGAGATGAAGGTGAGTGAAAGGAACATGTTGGAAGTGGTTTTAAAAAGCGTTAGAAGTTGCTGTTATGTTTACTATTCTATGTGGAAAGATTGAGGACTTTTGGTGCAAAATTGCCGGCCTTAAAGACAAAAGGCTCCGGTCGGTTACCTCAACCTGCATCTTTGTACAACTTCTTTATTGTTTTCATGTGTTTGTCTAAACTCTTTCTCCCTATGGTCGGCCAACAAGTAATGAGACATTGTAGGTGGCCAAGACCATGCACTAAGAAAGAGAGACTAGGAAAAAAAAAATAATAATAAAGGAAGCTTGATCATGATGACCAAATTCCTGTTAAGTTCCTTCTCATGTTCACCGAATTAAACTTATTAAGTTATATATGTATTTTGATTAGGTTTGAAGAGTAAGATGAGAATTTTTAGTCTTAGATAAAAGTTTAAAATATTATTTTTTAATATTATTATTGTTTTGGGATTTGAAAAAATTGAATTGTTTATTATATTTTATTTGAATATTTGAAAAAGTTGTAATAATGTGATGAAAATTTTATATTTTATCTTTGGTCCCAAACCTAACCAGATCTCCTTAAAATTCTTATATGAGAGTTTCAAGTAGGAGAAAGATAAACAGATAAATTGAACACTACAATAATGAGGATCAAGATCCATTCAAATTCTTATTTTGGAAACCTCAAGTAAGAGAGAGATGTACACACGAAGTAGATCTTACAACATATCCACTTTATGCATTTATCTCTCTTTCGCTCGAACCACTCAAAGAGAAATTCTTTTTGCAGTCCTGAGTAGGAGACTGCATGTGTAGTCTCATTGATGAATGGGGTAGAAGGAAAAAAAATATTATTATAGTTTTAAATTTTTTTAAAATATAACTGCATGGACTTGCATAAGCAGTCTCCATTTAGGGACTGTATATAGACTAACTCAAAACTCAAATTTGAAATCCCAAGCTTCCTTCTTTAATGATCTTGCTCCCCTATTTAAGAGCAAAACCGTCCAAGAAAGTGATGCCAAAGACTAACCCACCCTTCATGGGCTCCATTTTGAAGCAACTGTCCATGAAATGTATCTAACCACTCCTTACAACCAAGTTTTCAGGCACTGATACAGCTATAATGGAGCTTGGGCACTTTTCATGAATCATGTGGTCCTGAGTTCTTCATTCACATGAAAATCCTCTGCACGCACGCACCACTCAGAACATGAAACACAATATACACAGTTTTTGGGCTACAATAAAGGATGGGACTCTTAGATTATGTTTGGAAAGTGAGATGAGAATTTTGTGTTTTGTTTTAAAGTTTAAAATATTATTTTTTAGTTTTAAGATTTGAAAAAGTTAAATTGGAATTTGAAAAAGTTGTATTGGGATTTGAAAAAGTTGAATTGTTTATTATATTTTATATAGGAATTTGAAAAGGTTGTAATGATGAGATGAGATGAGATGAAAATTTTAAAGAAGATGAAAGATCCAAACATAATCTAAGTAAACCTAAAGACGAATCATAATTAATAAATTATATAAATTGAAGAGACATTGAAGGGATGAAGAATATAAATGATATTTGCAGTCGTGAAGTGCGCAAGCGTCGCGCAATCATTTTAAAAAAAATGAATAAATAATGAATCTATATTAAAAAAAATTAATTTTTTAATAGTAAATTCTACTCTTTTTTTAAAACGATTGCACGGTATTTACTCACTCTACGACTGTATATAACATTATTTATAAAGAATATACATAAATTATAAGGCACAAATTATATTTATATATATATATATATATATTCTAAATCCATTCAATGCACAAAATAATTTTCATCTAGATTGCACAAATAATTTTCTTTTGATATTAAGAGTAATGCCAGATTGTTATAGGAATGAAAGATTGGCCATATGGTCCCAAATAAATGAACTTACCGACAAAAATAATATCCCGCAAATCCCCTAACCAAACCAGCCTCTTAGGCACTGGCCATGACAGACTTTGGTGGTCTACAATTTCTCACTGGTTGGGTTTTAAGTCTAGGCCCTCAATTTCTTTTTAGGCTTTTTTTGACTGGGTTTATTGATTTAAAAGAAATATATATAGAGAGATATCTTTTTTTCTAATTCACGGTAAAAATAATAATAATAATAATAATAATAATAATAATATTACATGTAATCATAGAATGTATAAATACTGTACAATCATTTTGAAAAAGAGTAAAGATCACAATTAAAAAATGAGCTTTGCTACTCATTATTTCCACGTACCACACCATTTTTTTTTAAATTTTTTAATTTTTTTGAAGTTTTGTTCTTCTTAAATTTATTGAATTATTCTACTCATCATTCATATATCACACATTTGGTAAGATTAAAAAAAAAATATAGTGTGTGGAGATGATTAATAGAATTTTTTTTTAAAAAATTAATTTTTTCATGTGAATCCATTATTTATTATATTTTTCAAAAAGATTATACGGCGCTTGAGCATTTTACGATTGCAATTATCATTTTTCAGGAAAAAAAAAATCCATTTTGAAATAAATTCTAATTCTAATGTCCAATTTTAATATCGGTCTCTTTAAGTCATTAGGAAAAAAAAAGATTAATTTAAATTGCCAAATGCATAGTCCAATTGTTATAAAGTAGAACAAAAATTGTAAAACCCAAATTTTATTTGAAGAAAAGTAATAAAGAAACAAGATTTATTTATTTATTTTCAATTTGGGTATATAATGACTAAGATTCTATCGAATGCAGCAACTAATAAGTGCTAAAACAAAACTTAAAGAAACAATAAACTTCTAACGACAACATTGCATCTACTAAATATTAAGCAAAAATATTAAAAAAACATAAATTCATGCTCATCACAATCACTTCTGCTAAGTAATAAACGTAAGTAAAATGAAAACCTAAAGGCTAAAGGTTAAGAAAATTGATTAACTCACCCCTCTTTTACAATTTTTTTTTACAACTCTATATTGAATTAATGATAATTTAATAAAATTAAAATTAATTTCAATAAAATGATATGATTATGTTAGTTAATTGTGAATTGAGTTGTAAGGGAATTATAAGTGTATCGTTAACCAAAGACTAAAGTCATTCCCACCACAACGGTCTTCTTCATCAACTCAAAAGAACGACTTGATGAAATCTAAGATAGCATCGCCTTGATCAATGACCAGTTTTGCCGATGGGAGTTTTTGTGTTTTTCATGTGAGAAATGTTAATCGTACTTAAGAAAAATCTATAAAAAAAACTAATTATTCACGTGCCAGTTATTGATATGCTGAAAATTAATAAATTCAAAATTTAAATTTGATAAAATGATTGTTGTACGTTAAAATATAAATAAAGTTGTAAGACTATGCTTGGGAGCAGGATGGGGTGTAAATAAGTATTTTACACCACCCAATAGTTGCTTTTCATGTATGAGTTTTATGGAACGTAAACTAGAATTGGTTGTAGGCAAAAAAATCGAATTACAAGGATTTCTTCCCCTCACCCGCGTTTCTCCCCTCCCCCTCACCCGTATCCCTCTTTCAACTCTCTCTCTCACCTTCGAACTCTCGCTCGGTGCATAACCTGTTGGATGAATTTGTTGCATGAGAATAACTTCACACAGGATTACCCAATGAAAAACTCTTGGGAGTAGCCTCTGTTAACGCATCCTCCAAAGCACACCTGATGTGGCTATTAAAATTGACACATTTACCCCTAAGCAAATTAGCAAAGTCCCACGAAGCCCTCCCTTCCCCCTCCCCCTCCCCCGAATTTGGAAAGTTGAAAACACTCCATAGCTATCGAGGGCATCTAAGTTGCGATGGAGAGAGGCGAAAGGAGTTGCTGTGACTGGGGTTCGACGGTGGGGGTTACTACGAGGTCGTGAGGCTCGGTGGTGGTGTACGGTGGCGGAATGGTGGCGAGAGAGGGGGAGACCCATTTCGGGTTGGGCTGATCTGAGCCGCGATGGGGGGTTGCCGTGACTTGGGTTCAACAGTGAGGGTTGCTAGGAGGTCGTGGGGCTCAGTGGTGGTGGCTAGGCTAGCTTACAGCGGCGGGCGGCGGCATTTCGAGACTAAATCCGTGTGAGACCCATTTCGGGACTGGAGAGGATGCTGCGCGTGGGGGCTGCGCATGGGGACTCGAAGGTGACTGGAGGGTCGCCGATGTGAGGGGGAGCCGGTGAGGTGGTCGGTGGCGCTGCTGGTTGGCCGAGAGCGGCGGAGAGAGGCCGAACGTGATTCGGTTGCTTGGCGAGGAAGGAGTACACGGCGCGACGAGGGAGGAGTACACGAGCATCAGCGGTACTGACGATGGGGCTGGAGGCTGATGATGGTGGTAGCCGGTGACTGCAGGTGGCGTACGGCGGGGCTAGGTGGGCTGAGCGAGGGAATCGGGTGAGGTTAGAGGCTGAAATGCATGGGTTTTGAATTTAAAATAATAATAATAATAATAATAATATACACCTCAGGTGTGCTACAGATCAGTCGTGAACAGTGGTTGATCCGTAGCACAGCTCTTATCCAATAAGTCTCAAATAACATATTCCAATAAGAGAGTGCCACGTAGAACCCACAAAGGCCAAACATGCGCTGCGTGACAGAGGAACTCACTTTCTGTCGAAGCCAACGAAACCCTTTCTTCCCCCCCCCTCTCTCTCCCTCTCAATCACCGACTCTCTCTCTCTCTCTCCCCTTCATTTTCTCACTCCCTCTCTGTTCTTGTTCACCATACACAATTTTGGACTCACCATAACTACAATAAGCCCAATATCCCCCCTGAAATTACATCCAGCCCCCATCTACGAGATTGGAAGAGAAGTTTAGAGAGAGAGAGATCACAAATGAAGATAGACTACAAATAAAGTGAGAAAGAAGATGCGCAAAGAAAAAATTACAATTATGTTCACATCTCCATCTCCCTTTGCTTTTTTTTTCATTTATACAAAAGTTCCACAATTTTCATATCTTCAAACCGTCCCTTAAGGATTTCAGTCAACTTGTATATTTTCACTTTTTTTTTTTAATTTTTTTTCAACTCTGGTATGGACCTTCCTCAATAGTGTCAAAGTGGGTTGAATGAATTTTCTGGTCAAAATCCAGGGTTGCGGCGAAGTGGGTTGCGGAAAGGAATTTTCTGGTGGCAGCGGTAAGGTCTGTCGCGAAGGGATTTTTTTTTTTTTTTTTGTAGGTGGGTGTTCCTATACATGGGATTACATGAATCTGCCCAAAATGCCCTTACCATGGTGTGGGCAGGTGTAGACTTTATTTTTGTGAAATGCTAAAGTGACAGTTTCCTATTAGTGTCTATTAAACTCCATCTATAGGATCGACAGAGGCACTGTTTGAAGCTTTTTCCAAGTTGTAAGAATAAACTACTCTTTTCATATTTTGTTTTGTTTTGTATTTTTTTATCTATTTTTTGGGTCTAATTTCATGCGAAAATAGGTTTGCAAAAAGCATCAGATTCTTGAAAGCCCACAAAATTGGGTCTTTATAAGCCCAAATATTGGCAAAAAACATTGAAAGGTTCGGTTTACAAGCCTAGAAAGAAGGCTCCCTAAGCACCTCACATGATGCCTCATCTTGTGCTTTTTATCCAGGAAACTATTATTATTGGATTTGCATAGTTGCTTGTGTTTCTACACTTTTACTTATTTCATATTTTTATTATGTTTAAGATTTTTTTTCTTTGTTTTTCTTTTCTTTCTAAGCGTTGTGCTTAAGAATTTTAGTTAAAATACTTTTACGTTGACATGCATTGCAAGCCCCTTCTTGTATAAAGAAGCTATAAAAGGTTCAACCTATAAAAGGGTGTTATGATATGGTATAAGATATGGGTGGCATGAGTCTCCTTAATAATACCAATGAGAGAATAGAGAAATGACTAATTGGATCTAGTACGAAGATAATGGTTTGGTGAACACGTCAGTGATCTAATCTTTGCTAGAGATGAACCGAATAAAACATTTGAGCCATCATGTGTGACACAATATATGAAAGTCAATTTCAATATGTTTCATGCGTGAATGGAAGACAGAGTTGGAAGAGAGATAAGTGGCGTCCATGTCGTCACACTAGAGAGTCGGTGGCGAGTAAGGGAGAGACTAAGTTCTGAAAGGTGAGTAGGAAGCCAGGAGATTTTAGCTACACCATTGGTGAGAGCAACTAAGCAAGCATGTCTAGAAGTCTACCCTTGGTAGGATTAAGTGATTGCATTATAACTTTACATCCCCAAGTTTTTATTAAGGTCTCGTTTGGTTACACAGATAAGATGAGATAAGAAATTTATGAATAATAATAAAATAATTTAAGCTAAGATGTTTTATGGGATTTTAGAAAAGGAAAGAGAAAAAATTGAATAAAATATTATAAAATCAAAATATAGTTAGAATATTATGTTTTAATATTATTTTTATTTTGATATTTGAAAAAGTTGAATTATTTTTTATGTCTTATTTAGAAGTTTAAAAAAATTGTAATGACTAAGTAATAATTAGATAAAAAAGTTAAAATTTTAAAACTGAAAAATCTTCGTATTTGAATTGTGTTTGAATATTAAGACGAAATGGGTTAAGACGAGATGGGTATAGAATCATGAGACCATCTATGAAACCAAACAGGACCTAATAATTATCAAAGGAGCATGCATAATAAAATTAAAATAAGATAAAAGCCGAAGAAATTAAAATACTAATCAAAATATAAACTTTGTCGGTTTGCCATTTTTTCATTTTATTTTATTTCCTTTGTTGAGTACATGGACCCCTTCTTATACTTTGGGCTCCTAGGCTTGTTGGAAAGTGAGATAATCTCATCTCATCCCAAAATTTTTTATAATTTCCTTTTCAAAAATTACTCATTTTTAATTTTTAATTTTTTCATCTAATTATTGCCTAATCATTTTAACTTTTTCTAACTTCTAAACAAAATAAAAAAATAATACAGCTTTTTCAAAATTTAAAATAAAAATTATATTAAAAAATTATATCCTAACAATATTTTTACTCAAAGTATTTTATTACTATTCACAGAATTATCATCTCATCTTATTATCCAAACATCTGTTTAAGTATTTTCCACCAAGTCAAAAGGTTTTGCCGAAGTTTCTTTATCCTCTTAATCTATTATTAGATTTGTTGGATGATTTTCATTTAGTTGGATGGTTGCAAAAGTAATCTTTTTCGCTCTTGATTTGGCCAAAGAGTATTTATTTGGAATTTTCCTTTCTAGTAGCAAGGTTAGGATTTCCATTCATTTACTAGTTCTTCATGAAAGTTATTAAAAGTGTCACTTGAATGTCATTTCAAGTGACATGGGATAATATGTAGAAGTCATTTGTAACACCCCGCCTAAAAAGGCCCTTAGGCCTTGATCTTAGTAACCTTAATCCTAATTAATTAGAAGTTGAGCTATTTGAGAATAAGAACATTTTGGATATTTGATTTGGAAAAAAGGAGGTATACTTTGGGTTTAGAAGAATTATTAGGAGATTCTAGTACAATACTGATTTTTGAGGAAAATGAAATTCTTGGAGGTTGATTGGAGAATTTTTAGTGATTTATTAATTTTGAGGGCAATAAGCCAAGAGGCCCATAAGGCAATGACACATTGCACATTGGATGATTGCCACAACAATGAGTTAAGCAATTTGGATAAAATTCTTGATGGATTTAGGAAGGTCCAATATATTGGTTTATTAAGGACCCATGCTTTTTGGGTATAAAGGCTTAGAGAAACACTAAGACATTAAGCCCAACTTAATGGACACTAAGCCTAACTTGATGGATATAAGACCTTAGACCTCTAATGCACTAGGGATGTGATGGGCGAATGTTAAGATTAAGGCTGTAAACAGACCGACCGGACCGAATGGACCGGACCGAGACCGAACCGGACCGAGTTCATTCGGTCCGGTCCACGGTCCGAATTTTATAGGACCGAATGAATTCGGTCCGGTCCACGGTCCATGTGTTTTTCGGACTGGACCAGACTGAATCGAACCTAAAAAAAAAAAAATTATATATATAATTAAATATATAATTTTCATCTAACCTAATCATATCACTAACTAATATATAATTATACCATTTTATAATTAAGTATAGACTATAGTTATACAGTTATAATTATACTAATATTACTAATATATAGCTATACTATATTACTAATAGTCTAATATTTTATACTAATACTATTGTATAGTTATACTAATCATGATTCATAATAACTAATCACTATAAGTCTATAACTATATATATTTAGTATCAATATATTAATATATTCTTTAATGTATTATTAATACTATTAAATATTAAGAGTTATAGTATAAATTATAATATATGTATAATTTATAAATTTATAATAGTATGTATAATTAAATATTTTATGCTTATTTATAATAGTATGTTAAGTATGTATCTTTCTCAATTATGAATGTAATATGTATGGATAATTAAATTATTATGCTTATTGCTTCATATACAAAATGTTAAAAGTTGTATATGGATCATTATGCATTAACATACTTTAAGTTAGTAATAAAGTAATAATTAACATAATCAATAATGTAATTTTTATTTAATTTATTATTATTGACCATATAAAATATTTTTTTTATTAAGTTTGTTACATAATCCATATTAATAAGTCACTTAGTTTAATTTAGTATTGTAAATAAATTTTTTTTATTAATTGATGTGAAAAAAAAAAGAGGCCGGACCGGACCGATAACTACCGGTCCGGTCCGGTCCCTATAGGAATTCGGTCCGGTCCGACCATGGACCGAAAAAATTCAATCCATGGCCGAACCGGACCGGACCGGCCCATTTACACCCTTGGTTAAGATGTTAAAAGACCATAGGCCCAACTTGAGAGATATAAAGTTTTAAGCCTTTCTTGGAGGACTCTAGAAAATAGGCTCAATGAAAATGACATAAGGCTATTGGGCCTAACTTAGTAAGAGTGGAGGTATTAGGCTCTTAATTATGAGTTAATTACTTACATTAACATTGATAGTGAGATTAACGTTAATCATGGTACTTAGTGTTAATGAGTTAAAGATTAGAGAGGCAAGCCTATTAGTTATTTTGGTGAGGCCTTTTAAGACTTTAGAGCATCCATGATCCAAGCCCAAGAAAACTTTGAACCAAGTCTTAAAGAATTATAAACTAGTTATGGCCCAACTATAAGGAAGGCATAAGGCATTTGGGCCAAACTTGGTATAGAATGGACCCATGGCCCAATTAGGACAAGTCAAATATTTTCAAGCCCAATTTAGTGGATCTTAAGGTTTCTTTATAACCCTAAAAATCTGGAAATGGGGCCCTCTCATTCAAAGCCCAAGAGCCCTTAAACCATAAGCCCATACATTTGGCCTTTTTAAGCCCACATGACCCAAAACCATGTTTGGGCTCATTTCATCATTCAAGACCAAAAGCCTAATACACCATACCATTGATTTCCTTAAATCTAAATCACACTCAAAGTATCCAAATTAAGTTGTGAAAATTAGCTAAGGCCATTAACCATCATACTTGAGGTTAGTGCACTTTAAGCCATGCTTTGAAGCTTAATCTTGCTTAATCTTTTCTTAAATTTTTTAATTCAAATTTCTTGAATTAATACTCCCTTAGACCTTGATTAATACCACATTAACGACCTAGCTAAACCATCCCACATGTCATTAAGAAAAATTACATAACAAGCCCAAAGAATGCTTCAATCTGTTTTGTGCATTGCCCTTTGTAATGCTTGAACAATTTTGCCCTTGGGCCCAATATTTTTGTGGTTTTTCCTCAAGGTTAATATAGTCCTTAAACACCTCATGAGACCCTCCCAAACTTAGTTTGAGCCTTGGACGAAATTGGTTGCATCAACCAACTCAAAGAACCAAACCGAGTGCACCTTGGTTTAGTTTGTGTTGTAACTAATTGAGTCAAGTTTGAACCAGCCTCCTGCCATGGTTTGCACCACCACCCCACACCACCCAATAAAAAAGAAGTCCCATGACCATCATGAAGGATTTTGAATCATTTTTGCTGCCCAAAAACATCCAAAACCGAATTGATTTTCTTCCACCACAAAACCACCTCCATCCATCTGTTTTCAAGGGTTGTTTGATGGTTTTTCTGCCACCCAAATGATGCCCCACGATCAGACCTGTCTTCTAGGATCAATGTAGCAACTGTAGAGAGGAAATCATAGTGGTTTTAGGCCACTATTCCCCCTGCACAAGCTGACCTAAGCTCATGCAAGCAAATCTAAAAATTTTCCATATTTGAGCACCTCCCACTTCACCCAATCACCAAGCACCCAAACCAACGCCCCTCACCCCTTGGCCTCCTATAAATACTTCCCTCCCCTTCTCATTTCACTCACACCACAGCTCCAAGTATCCTCTTGAACCTTAAGAGCATTTCCCCCTCTTAGAGATCAAAAGAGTGCAAACCAAGTGAGTTTTAGTGAGTTCTTGAGTGTTCTTGTGTAAGGCAGTCTAGAGTGCTTGGAAAGCCACGAAATTTGTAAGTTTTCTTCCTTTCGATCTTAGCTAGCATTTCAAGCTTTGTTTACAAGTGTTGGTTCCAAATTTGGTTAAGTTTTGAGAAGGTTATGATGCTTAATGCAAAACTGGGTCAATTAAAGGAAGGTTTGAATGATTGAATGTTTTAAAATAGAAATTTAGTTATGGAATGTACTAAACATAATCATTATCCTAACATGATTATGGAAGGTTAAATTTGTGGTTAGAAGCATGCCATGATAGATTTTTAATCTATCTTGTTTTTATCTTCAAGCATGGATCGATTTTAAGTATATTGGTGATGAAGGATTTCTTAGTTTTGATTAAGTGTTGAGATGAAATTTATTACTCAATGATTAGTCTTAATAATGTCCCTAAATATTTTAGTGATCATTAGTGGTTAAAGAAAATCTCATATGCATGTATTCATAGGGATCAATAGTTGAAAATATACATAGGCATCAACTAGGATGCATGTCATGGGTTGGGACTAATTGGACAAGTTCTACTTTGAATTTTGAAAATTCAAGGGCATAGATGGTTTTAGA
Organism: Cyclocarya paliurus; assembly: GCA_029856935.1. Taxonomy (NCBI): domain Eukaryota; kingdom Viridiplantae; phylum Streptophyta; class Magnoliopsida; order Fagales; family Juglandaceae; genus Cyclocarya; species Cyclocarya paliurus. The sequence continues at coordinate 27,416,065 of CM056948.1, forward strand.
ATGCCAAAAATATATAGTTCATGAAATTTGGTTAAATTTGGGGTTCGTTTGCAATTAGTGAAAATCTAGGGCTTAAATGACAATTTTTGAAAGACTAGAGATATTCTTGTAAATACCTAATTTTTTGAAGCCTTTGATTTTGAACCTATCCATACGAGTATTAACCTTAATTTAGTATACACATGATTTACGCAGCTACAACGCTAATTTCAAAATTTTCCCAGAAGTTAGTAAGTTGGCCTCTAACTTACACCTTGATATATTATTTATGAATTATTGATAAATGTTCATTTCATACTTCAATTATCATTTTTAGCATAAATTATCATTTTATATGATATATTGAGTGCATACCTACATGACATGTGACATTTTTACCCTTTTTGCATATTACATTTATAAATGTCATTTTTGCATTAAATTTACTATATACGCACATGTCATAAGAAACATTTTTAAAGCATAGCATGAAAATCATTTTGTCACGACCCCAAAGGCCAAGATGGGGAATTATCCTGGTGGAACTCCTTTGTCCACTCTAGAGTATTTAATAATGGAGTGGTAACCCCTGGGTTGACGAAAAACAGTCAACAAACTTCGAATGGGTTCTTTTTAAAGAACGCCAGAGCGAAGTCAACATGTTATGACACCTAGCGCTGGTGGGTGTACACTTTATGAATTTTATGATATTATGTTATATTTACCAATGCATTGAGAACGAGTCTATAGATAACGTAGTTTCAACAAGAGTTGTATTACGGTCACCGGCAGGTACTCACAGTGCATATGGAGAACTGTGACGTTACCACACATTATGTTATTAATTAAGATAATGATAAAAGTTTATGATAATGAAAATTTATGATGAAATTTTTACGAACAAGTTATGTTTTCTCAAAAAAGATGACGAAATTACTTATTGAGTAAAAACCCGTGTCTCCATATTTTTTAAAAGATGTTAAGAATCTGGATGGGAGACATGCATACTGATTTTTTTGCATCTCATGCATTGCATATTTATCATTTTTCATGATTGATTTATCTTTGGGCCAGTTAGTTATTTAATTTACTGAAATTTCGAGTAAATCTCACCATTTTATGGGACCACTATCATTCCACTCGGAATGATAGAAGTTATAGCAGGAATCGAACAGGACGGGATTGATGGAGCACTGAATCCACATGTTTGAGGAGGAGCCAGATTTTGTAAAGAAGCTAGATTTAATACTGATGTTTATAACCCAAGTCCTTCATGTTTTAGATTGCATGAAGAGGATGATATGTCTTTGTATATAAGTCTATGCTACATTGGTATTTTGAATATGATGATTTTCTAATGAAGTTAAGATGTTTTTAGTTATTCTGGCATATCTTACATGTTAACCTTTTATTTCCGCTGCGATTATTGCATACTACTAGTTGCATATTAGGATGCATTGCATATTAACTGTCATGAACGGGAGTATGTAACCTTGATTGCATGTCCCGACGCTCTAAGTCTCATTTCTATCCTAAGCAGGAATTGGGGGCATCACATCATTTATCCATGAAAAAGCTAGCTCTATATGCAATTGGGTTGTTATAGAAAATAAAATATTTTTTAATATTTATAAACAAAGATTAATCATGATCAAAGATGGCTTACATTTTTTCCTGTTGGTGCCCATATATCACCTCACTCAATGTTGTGCATGCATTATTTTCGATAGAGACTTAAGGAATCTTTGGAAACAATTTCCATCTCATCTCCTTCCTAATTATCATTCAAATAGAAATATTTTCAAACTAATCATTACAACTTTTTCAAGTTAATCATTACAACTTTATCAAACTTAAAAAAAAAAAAAAATCAACTTTTTTAAATCTCAAAATAAAAATTATATTCTAACAATATTTTTTATTCAACTTTTTCTCTCTTATTTTTCAAAACCCAATAAATACTTAACTCAAACTATCTTACTACTATTCACCAAATTCTCTCTCATCTCATTCCTCAAGCCTCCCCTAGTACATGCATTTTGGTTTTTAGTTTCCTAGCTTCACATATATGGGGTGACCAAATTGCATACGTGCAAGAGTTTGAGATCCTTGTTTCATTTCTTAAAATTCAACATTGATACATCAAGATTCAAGCTTAAACAATACACAAACACAAAAGAGTTGAGGCTCGTACACCTATGTGGTCCTTCTCCTCAAGCACCTTTCTCCATGAGTCATGAGCAAGGATGTGTCCGAGACTACTCCTTCTTCCTTTGTGGTCTGATCTATCTAATCTTTAGCCACTAGATCTGCTAGATTCCGCTTCTTTATTGAAGGCCTTTTCTTGACATGTTAATCTCACTTGCTAGGGCCTAGCAGCCAAGGTAGCCCTTTCTCATGTGAGCCACCATGATGGTATTCTTGTGTTGCTTGAACTTAGGTTTCATCTCCCAATGTCGAGCTTTAACCTTTTTCCTACATCCCGCTCTATCTCTATGCTTGTACTGCATGTCTCTTGAATACATGGTGTTCATCCAGTCATCCAGGTTCTTGCCATTATACACTAGAATCTAAGACAATAACAAATATTGTTGATTACCAATAGTGTCCCTACCATCTCACATAATCAAACACATACGCGTTACAAATCATCATTACCAAGAAAATAGAAACAAGAAAACATAAAGAATTGTTACTCATATATCACTTTTACATCATTCGATCGAGTTTCATACGGTTAATATTAGAAGTTCCTAATGCTTGTCTTAGAATAGGTGAGAATATCTCTCTCACCTCCAATTCTCTTTCTTATGTGTTCTCTTGTACGTTGTGATTTGCCACAACACTTTCACCAAGGGAATTTTTGTCATCAATTTATGTTCTATTTTATCAAGTACATCCTCATGAGACAGGTTTAGTTGGAGTTATACTACACTTGAGATGATGAAATGGTAATGATCCGTCATTATTTTCTTCGAGGAAGACACATAGAACACATCATGGATTCCAAACAGGCCTTACAAAAGTGCTAATCGGTAGGTGACTAGTCCTACATTCTCTACTACCATCAAGGGTCCAATGTACCTTCGACTTAGTTTTCTTTTCTTCCCAAACTGTGCTACTCCCTTCATTGGTGATATCTTCAGGTAAACCAATCGCCCTCATCTAAAGATAGTTCTCGTAGGTGGTTATTTGCATAACTTATTTTTGTTGGCTCTGCGCACCATGTGCTCCCTTTGGAGTTTCACCTTGTCTCCTAGATCTTGGATAATTTCTAGCCCAACCCGTATGTTTTTCCAGCTTTATTTCAGTACAAAGGAGATCTACATTTCAGGAGCAGAACTAGGATTTGGTGATTAGGGGGGGCGATTATCAAAGTATATCGTATGTATGGATGAACAGTAACCGACATTTAAGATAGGAAAGTGTGTCACCGATATTTAACATTAACCATATAAGGTTGTTATCTAGGGACAAACTAAATTATTAAACCCACACATCTAAACCTCTCACTTGAGCTCCATTGGACTCAAGTGAAAGATAAAATTAAGATAGATATAGCCATGTAAAATTTTTTGAAGCAAATGATAAAAATTAAGTAAACAAAGATAAACTTTTTTGTTGAATCTAAGATTAAATATTGTAAAGTCTCTATAATATAGATAGAAATAGTTATGCGAGATTTGTTGCATTCACTCCTAATTGTTAACTCGATGGTAGTATATATGTACTTACTAACAAAACTAATCCAAACAAGCTAGTTAGTGGAAGACTTAAAAAGAAAAGTGTAAATAAATAGGAAAAATGAGGTTGCAAATTTATCAAATAGCTTATAAAAAGAGATCAAGATATTTTATTACCTCTTATGAGATGTAAAAAAAAAATGAGAATGTGAAATTTTATTAATGACAAAAAAATAGGTGTAATTATGAAAAAATTATTAAAAAACTAAAAGAAATCTAGACAATTAAGTACTAAATGAGATTTTTGAAAATGTTTGGGGGGGGCAAATTATCTTTATATTAGGATATCTTTGAAAAATACATATACTAAAACATATTTTTGAAAAATTTTGGGGGGCATAACCACCAACGTGGTTCCGCCCCTGCTACATTTCCTCCCTACAATGTCACGTACAGGGCCATCAGAATAGTAGAATAATAGTTGTAGATGAACTCAATGTGTGACAAATGTCAACCCAGCTCAAGTGAATAATGCTAGGTAAAGAATTGAAGTTGTACTTCATTGGTTGAGAATATTCATCAATAGCCTCACCTAGTTGATCTTTTATGGAGGTTTGGGGAGTGAGATGAGAATTTTGTGTTTTATTTTAGAGTTTAAAATATTATTTTTTAGTTTTGAGATTTGAAAAAGTTGAATTGGGATTTGAAAAAGGTGTATTGGGATTTGAAAAAGTTGAATTGTTTATTATATTTTATATGAAAATTTGAAACAAGTGTAATGATTAGTTGAGATGAGATGAGAATTTTTGAGAATTCTCATGCTCCAAACCAGCTTAGTGTTTAGAGTTTTATTGTAGTGTTTAGTAAATGGAAAAATGAAGCAAAATGAGAAAAAATAGGGGAGGGTTGTTCAACTAAAGAAGGAAAATGAAGAGGAAGAGAGCGAGAGGACTTGTGACCAAATGGAAGACAAGGGACATGGGATCCATTGGGCAGATTCCTCTATGTTGTTAGTGGAATCCCAACTCGCCCCTAGATACTAGGTGGCAGCCACGTGGCTCCCACATCAAATTATTATTATTATTATTATTGTTGTTGTTTTCTAACAACCATTTCATTTCTATCACTCTTAAATTTATCTGTCTTTTTTGTTCACACGTGCACGATTATTTTTTTTCTCCTACTCGAGTATTACAATGGCCATCCAAGGGTTGTCCAAAGGGCCGGCCGTCTTACATCATTCTTCGATGGTGAGTATTCCAACCAATTTGAATATCTTTAAAATCAAGAAAATTAAAATCAGCGACAATGTTTACCTATTCCTAAAAATAGATATTCTGAAAATTTAGGTTGACATGGATTAGCTTTAATATAGACACATTGGATCTCATCTTGTAGGTTAGTAGGAAATTTTCATATTTATGAACATAATACTAGATCACGTTATAAAGAGGTAGCATCCATCTCTTCAGGTTGGATTCTTAAAGTTTTAGAGGGATGCTCATCAATGAACAGAAGTAGCACTCTAAACGTATCTTAATTGACTTATCTACACCTTTATTTTTAGAAAAATAATAAATTGTTCTCAACTTGCTCATATTTTTTTATACTTTAAGAAAAATTTATAAATCAAGAATAAACCTGAAAAGTACATGATGATATAAAAGTTGTTAGAGTGTTTTTTGTATAGTTTGTATTATTATTAATAAGTAAGTGAACAAACAAAAAAGCATGTAAATAACAAATAAATTCTTCACAAAATAATCATTATGTTAATAGATTCTTTTTTATTTTCTTTTATTCAATGTCACTTTCTATCACTAGGCAATAAAAGAGAGTTCTTTTGTCGGTTAGGAGAAAATAAACTCAATTTATGTCACTTTCTATCACTAGGCGAGGGTGGAGATGCCGTGCGTCAATGTGTGAACAATAATATTGTGCAGTGTGTATAAGTATTACACGGTGTGTTCATTGAGTTGGTGTTTTAGCATGTCAAGTCAAGGCTACTATGTCAAATGAGCTTTAGGAATATTTGAGTGTTATAGGGTGTTTGAGTGTTGGGGGAGGGGGAGGCAATATTCTCAAATATTTTAAGGATATTTGAACCTAAACTATAATATTCATATAACATAGTGTGTGATATATTAATTACTTAAGCCTTACTTTTATAAGTCTTATTGCTTGAAAAACTTAAGACTTATAATCTTGCTATAATTTATTTCTTAAAAGACAACCTTAGACAATGTATTGTGGAGAAACCGAAAAATTAGGAAATAATCATGGGAACTAAAAAGCTTAAATGTGGTACAAGAATCACAACTCTTGATAGATTTTAGGAAATATTTACGTGACACAAGTACATTTGGATAATCTCGAGGACGGAATTTTTATAATGACGGGTGATTTGTAATACAATGGTAGCATGATGTATTAATTACTTAAGGCGGACTTCAATACATCATATTACTAAAAATGTTTAGCTTATAATCTTACCATAATTGATTTCTTAGAAATAGCCTTGGACAATGTACTGTGGAGGAAACATAAGATTAGGAAGTCATCATGAAAACAAATTATTTTCAGAGAATGAAGAGGTTAGGGCACTGAGTATAAGCTTATACTATAAGTGCCATGAATAGGCCATAGGATTGAAGGAGAGACGTTACTCACATACTAGGTTGATATCATGTATAGTTTTAAGGAGTCGTTTGGACACTTGGAATATCTCAAAATTTTGTGAATATTAGTGAAATGATTTAATTTAAGTTGTTCTATTGAGTTTTAGAGAATGAGAGAGAATAAAGTTAAAAATTATTTGAATATAATTTTTAATATTATTTTTATTTTGAAGGTTGAAAAACTTGTATTGATTTTCATGTCTTGTTTTGAAGTTTGTAAAAGTTGTAATGATTAGAAAAAAAAGTTAAAAATTTAAAAATTAAAAATTATTTTTGTCTTTAAGTGATGTTTGGGAAAGAAGAAATTGTGAGAGTTTTGAAAATTTCTCATTTGATCTCATTTACCAAACTTATAAGTTGTTGAAAGTCTCCCTACCTAAACCAAGTGCAAGGAAATGTATTTACATAATATAATTAAGATATTTGGCGTGCTAGAACATATGTGGAATGCATGAAAACATTCAATCAAATGGTTAAAAGACATCAAAGTGGTAAAGATATTTTCCAAGACGATAGTAATGTTCTATTTAAAATAGTCATAAAAAAAGGTTTACAAAATGAGTTTTTGGTAGAAAATATGCATGTACTTTTGTATTTAAATGTATTTTTTTAGTGCAATTGTTTATAAAATAATGTTTGGTAGAAAAAGATGAGATAAGGAAAAAAGAAACATTGATGATGAAATGTCTAATTCTCGTATACTAATATTTATTATCCAAATCAAGGGAAAAATATTTATGCAAAAGTAAGAGATTTCTTATTAGAAAAGGTCCTATAAAGGATAATTTTTAAATTTTTAAATTACAAAAATAATCGAGATTTCCTATAATAGAAGATGGCTAGTATATTGAAGAAATTTATTTAAATAATATTTTTTTAGAGTAAATTATTTAGTTAAAAAAATATATAACATGAGTCAATTGGTTAAGGAAGGAACTAGGGAGTGGAAAGATCTTAGTAATAAGCTTAAGACAAATGATGTGAGGACTATATTAGCACAAGGGGACATACCACCAATCGAGTCTGAGTAGAAGGAAAAGATGAGAAACACTCAATTGGTTTGGTAAAAAATAGCTGCAGGTGCTACAGAGTGCAGCTAATCAAATATATAGGCGAACGACATTGTGTAGAAAGTCTGACTGAGGCATCTCAGCGCAAGGTGATAAATGAATTTTCACCTTGCCATAGGCAAGCTAGAGAAGCTGCCTAATGCACGAAGGCGAGAATGGAGAGTTGAAAAGGCTGGTAACTAGAGTGAGAAAGAGAGTTACCTGCCCAAGGCATGCATCAATCAAGGAAGGACTGGGGCAGAAATGAGAGCTTTATAAAACAACACGAAAATGCTCAGAAGTTGGCAGTGTCGTACGCAGAAGCTCACACTCCACCTGAAAAAGTTACATATGAAGTAGGTCTATAGGGAAAAGGCATATTGTAGGGCATACCGTTTGAACCCAGAAATATGGTCTAACACCATGTGGGAGACCCTTACTCGAGAAGAGACTGAGGAATGGAGGTGAGGTAGGCCATAAAGATGTGCAAACCATGTTTTGCCAGTCTGTTTATGTCATCATGCAATGGGACAATCAAGACTAAAGGACTTCCATATAAGCACGTATGGATTTAGAAGGAGACATGACGAACCCGTGCTATAAAAGGTTTAAGGTAAAAGTCCAAATCTCACTTTTGAAATCTTAAACACCTGAGTGCCCTTGGAGTCAGATTCTTCTAAGGAAGCAACAGACTTCAAAGGGGCAAAAGAGGAGTAACGCAGGGCCACAACCAAAATTTTTAAGGCAATGAGGTAGGTTACCTTCTAAGACAGGGTTGAGGAATGTGGGTGAATGTTGTGAGAATGTATGAAAGTGGCATATGAATTTCTATAATGCCCCTGTCATGTGGGTGAATAAATAAATGATTTTGCCATTATGTTTATGAATATGAATATGTTTACTCTGTGTTTCTGTGATCTTGAATATAATTGCTCGGGTTGATTATGTGTGATATATGGATATGTGTAACCTTATCGTGTGTCAATCATTATGGACGGGTAGAGAAAGTCCCCAGACCATTCATGCGGTGCGTTCCCATAAGCTTCATATGGATAGAAAGAGTCTTTGTGATGATTAAGGTGGAACAGAATCATGTTGACCTCACCTGATAAACGGGAATGGGAATACCGGGTAGATCACGTGTGGTGTATTTGAGTTGGTTGGCCAGGTAGATGTTTCCCTAATGCAACATATATATCTTTATGTGAGTAACTCTGTGTAAGTGTTGACGTATGGATCAAGCTTGTCAGCTTGTACATCGATCAGGTATGAGTGATTCCCCAATTTTGAATGATGAAGTGGCTTCCCCTATCTCCATTTCAGGCCACGAACGTCTGTGTGACGAACATCTATGTGATGAATGCAATTCGTTTTACATGCTTGAGAAGAGGGTGATCTCTCGCCTCAGATATATATGTACTAAGTTTTGTATAAGGGTGATTCCTTATCATCCTTATATACATGTATTTTTACTTAAGAATGTGATTCCTTGCCATACACTAATATATATGTTCATTCATTATGTTACATGAAACTGTACATTGGACAAGCATTGTCTCTCATTAGCGGTTTCGTCATAAATTTTTGACCTACTTATGGTTTCAAGATCGAAACCATAGACTTTGACGCAGAGATACATCTATGAGTAATATTCGAGGAGGAAAAGTTAACCCCACTCGAGGAATGGGCGCAAGAACCTGCTTTTGTCTTAGAATTATTTTACGCTTCTTTTTGGGAGTCGTACATATTTACCAATCAAGCGACCATTTGTGTTTGATCTGCCTCATTTTAGGTTTATGAACTTAATATTTGGACATGTGTAATTCTTTTTTTTTTGGACGTGTGTATTTATTTGCATAAATGTAGTAACCAATAATTGTTGGGTGAAAATTATAATGGATTAAATTTCTGGTGCTACAATATTTAGCCTTTAGATTTAACCTCTATTTCTTTTCTATTGTGATTCAATACCTACGTACTTACACATGCACTTCCATGTGAATGTTGCACACCTGATCCAATTCGAACCTCAGATGTTACTGATTGGCCAACACACTCGGCACCATGAATCCTTACCAGGTCTTTTACTGAGGAACAAGGCATAACAAAGGAAAAATCTAATGAATATATAATTAATATGACTAATTGGGTTGATTTAGAAATGAAGTTATTAAAAATGACACAATTGATCAAATGTTGATGATAAGATAGTGAAATATGCTAAAGAATATTTTAGGATTGATTATATCACATATATACTAGATCAAGTGATTTCTTCAATTACGAGGAGATTTGAACAATTTGCAAGATGTATGAAGAGATATTTGGATGTTTATTTAATTTTAAACTATTAGCAATTGTCAATGATCATGATTTGGAGATATGACGACTTGACCTTCAATATTAGAGTTTTTCTATTTGCAAACTGGTATGTGGAAATACCATTTAAATCAAATTATGCACATAAGCATTTTGTTAGGTGTGTTATCCACATTGGCTTATAAACAGAACTTTTCTTCTCTAAAATACGATGTATATTAAGATATTGATAGCATTTATTTGTTTCTAAATGTTTTTCTCATTATATTATTTATAGAAAAAGGTTCTTCACAATAAAATTAATAAAAACTTATTGATGACCTACTATAGACTGGTTTAGATAGTGAGTTGAGATGATTTATGAATAGTAGTGAGATATTTGAATTGAGATGAGTTGAGTTAGAAATGGTTTGAGTTAAAATATTTTAAGGGATTTTGGGAAAGAAGAGAGAAAAAATTTAAATAAAAATATTATAAAGTTAAAATGTTGTTAGAATATAGTTTTTAATATTATTTTTGTTTTGAGATATTTGAAAATTTTGAATTATTTTTTGCGTTTTGTTTAAACATTTAAAAAAGTTGGTATGATTAGATGAAAAAGTTGAAAATTTGAAATTGAAAAATATTTATATTTATAGTATTTGGATATTGAGATGAGATGAGTGAGATGAGATAGGTGGCTTTCATTATGCAAACCATGATGTCATAAGAAAGGCTTAAATGACTTGGCAATATTATCAATTAAAAAAGAAGTATACAAAAAACTTGAATATAAAAGTTTGAGTAGTGCTTTTGCATCTCAAAAATCAAGTGTTTTTAAAATAAAAATCTCAAGATATTATATTTAAATATAATGTATTTATTTTAAATTAAAGCCACATTTTAATTATTCATTTTCATTCTCAAATGCCCCTATCACCATTGTGGTTTTTAGGAGTGAGAATTTATTTGTTGCAAAGAATAAAGTTATCATAGATGTTAGTAAGGGTAATGATACCCTTGCGGTTGGTTCACTACTCCTTTACTACTTGTCCTACATAGACTATTTTCTCATTTTTTCCATAAAGTTGAATGCTTCCTTATCTCTTCTATTATCTCTCTATGTGAAATGGATGATGTGATTTTTGCAGAACACAGTAGAGAAAAATTTTGCCTCGCGCCCAAAATGAATCGTGTTGTGTAGCTTGCCCATTCGTTTCTCTCCTCTCTCTCTCTCTTTCTCTCTCAAACCAAATCTAAAAGTTTCCATTTCTCTTGCCCCACTGTTTAACAGTGTCGACCACAACCTACTTGCCCAGCCCACGAGTCCATATGTTGAGCCCATTCTGAGCCCACCAACTCATGAGCCCAACCCTTCAGCTCAAAGAGAGTGAGCCCATCCAAGCCCAGACGTCGAGCCCACCACCGTTGTGGTGTGGATATTTCTGTTAGTCTTGATTTTTTGTTACAGTTATGTAAACACTAAAGTCATCAAATCAAGAATCAAATACTTCAAGGAAGAACTAAAGATAGATGAAGTTAACTATTCCTATACTGATTAAAGAAAAGAAAGGTGTTAACCACTCCATGGTACACTTTCTGTGGTATGAAAAAATGAGTAAATTACTTGAAAATTATGAAATATAGAATTGAATTTGTAGACACGTTCTTGCAAGCATACACATGAATTGAATTTGTATACCATGCACTTCCTATGTTTGAGAGAAGTTCTTTAATTTAATTTTGTATCATTATTCTGTGAATAAAATTTGGATAAATTATTTTCAAAAACTTATTTGTGGCAAGCAAACTTATTTTTAGTAATTAATTTGGATAAATTAGGCTTAATTGTTGCAAGCATAACTTATAATCATCTTGCTTATTTGGTAAAATTAGGCTTAATTGTTGCAAGCATGACCTATTTTAATTGTTTGAGTTGGAAAAGTAAAATTTAAAAAAAAAAAAAAAACTATACTTTACATTTGAAGTAGTTTTCAAGATAACGACAATCTTTTAACAAATAATGATTTTAAAGGTTGAACTATCTGATATTATTCAAATGTTGAGATGTTGAGTCTAATTATTAGACTAATCCTTTATCACTCTAATATTGTCATTTTAATTCCAAGAATGAATTAAATTTATAACACAAGAGATGTTTTCTTTTTTATCCATAAATAAAAAAATACAAATGATAAATTATAACTGAAAATTTTGTTTCTATGAAGTTCAATGATGATATATTATATATATATATATATATATAATGCATTGGATGTCTTAATAACTGTGTAGATGGAACCAAATGTTGGTGATAAGGATATTATTGAAGAGCCAAATGAGGGAATTTCATTTTCCTCAATAGAAAAAGTCAGGGCATACTATACAAAGTATGCAAAACAAGTTGGTTTCGGAGTGATAAAGCGAAATTCCAAAGTCAGAGAGGATAGAAAAATAAGATATTTCACCATTGCTTGTGTCCATCAAGGCACATCTATGAGTATATCGTCGAATATTCTTAAATTGAGACTGATGGAATACAACGAATGCAAGGCAAAGATCAAGAAAAGCATTTTAAAAAGGACCTATCTTTGACCTCTTGGTGTGTCCCTTGTACAAATTGTAATTTTTTTTATTTCAAACATTTTTTATTTTTTGAACCTTTCTCCAGCCACCTTTGTAGGCTCCCGCTGGGTTCTCTTGTTAGTATATTTCATTTATTTACTTTTTTTTCTCATGTATCTTTTTAATATCATTAAATATTTTTTAAAAAATATTATAATATTATTAAAAAATATTTCCTTAATTATTTTATTAAAAAAAAAAAATCCAGGCCGCTAGAACCCAGCGGGACACATAATCTTTTTTTTTCTTTTTAACACCAATAGTGAGCTAACGTAAAGGTTGTATCCGTTTTCGGATGAAGGATTTTTCTGGAAGAAAAAATTATTTATTATTTTCTAAACAATTTTGATTGTGACATTAAGTTATTGTTTGATATAAAATGAAATGAGATATTTTATTAAAAATAAAATAAAATATTATTATTTTATAATTTAAAGAAATTGAATTATTTATTATATTTTATATAATAATTTAAAAAATTATAATAATTATATAAGATAAAAAAATAAATAGTTTAGTTACCAAACAACCCCTGAATGACTAGTCTAATTAATAAATTAATTAATTAATTAATTTTCAGGCGCTGAAACTGAAGGCCAACAGCTGTTCTCACGATTACACTCGCAGATTGGTTGGTCACATGCGTTTTTATGGCGACTCACGTGATCTCACAATTCCTCTTCTCTTTACAGTTTTATTCCACGTGTCCCGCTCCCTCCAGACAGGCATTGTCAGAATCTCACCGCGTCTCCCAGAACAATCCCCACCAGCTTATCCCGAAAATAACCCCCACCCACATGCGCTGTCCTTTTTTTATAACACGTCATTGTCGTTTACGTGAGCTTCTCTCTCTTCTACACCTTCTTTTAGTCAGAACTCGTAATGATCAACACGTGTCATGGTACCGATGCTGCCACATAACTCTCTCTCTCTCTCTCTCTCGCTCTCTTCCTGCGAAGCACCATTCTCTTTTCAAACTCTCTGTCCCTCCCTTTTAAGTTCTCACTTTCTCTCTCTGTAAGGCTCTCCCCAGTCCCCGTACTTCTGCTGTGTACCCCTTTAGGGTTTACGAAATGGAAAATCTCAGGTGAGGATTCAGCTGGGATTCCAAAGGTAACCCTTGTTTTCTTCTCTTTTCCTTTTACTCTTCTCTTTTTTATTTTCTTTTTTGGGTTGTTGAATTGTGTTTTTTAAGTATCGGACTTCGGTTGGTTGGTTGGTCGGTCGCGGAGAAAAAGCAAAGGGGATTTCTCTTGTTAAGTAAAAGTAAAAGATATAAAGGAAAAGTAAAGAAAATTTTCAATTTCATGTTTATATTTCGTTTTGCTTCATTTTAAAGTGATTGGCTCTTCTTAAGATCTGAAGAGAGATGGTTAAATTTTATTTGCGTGTGATTGTTTTGGTGCTGTTTGTACTTATTCCTGTTTTCTCATAATTTCTGAAAGCTCTGGACATCTTTAGGTGCTCTTTAGTTTTACTTCTATTTACCTTTAGTGTGATTACAATCGTGAGAACATGTTAAAGGGAAGGAGGCTTTTTTTTTTTTTTTTCTGTGTTTCTACTTTTAATTTTATTATTATTTTCCATAGGACCCTTTATCGAGTCTGTACTTTACACTCTTCCCCGGCTATAAGTTTGTGATTGTACGCCCATGCATGTTTAACTAAGCCTTGATCTTGGTGGATCTTATCCGTACTGGATAAGCTGGTCTCACCATTTTGTGAGTGTGCACGGGACCCGGTTTGACTGAAGATAAAATTCATGATCTATTAGCTTGGCTTGGTGCAACTAGTTATACCTTGATGGTTGGTCTACATGGGTAAAATATAGGGAATCTGGATGATATCTGAATATTTAGGTTTGGTAAGTCACAATTCCCTAAGGCTTTGAGATGTTTACGTGGAGCACCAGAAAAATACAAAATACTTTGATTTGTTTCTTATTTGGGACCTAGGAGGACTAAAATCTGTTTCCAGCCGAGTCTGGGATATAAACACTTTAGTGTTGAGTGCAGATTCATAGTTTAGGCAACCAAATGAACACCTGAATTTTTCTTCTTTTCTTTCTCCATTTTATTGCATCTTCAGGTAGGATCATGGATTTCCCCATTACCTGAATGTGCAAGCACCTCATGAAAACTGAATTCAAAGAACTATGAAGAGAAACGCACGGAATATGGATAAGTTGGTGGCTTAGTTCACCCCTTTTTTTGGGTATTAGGGAGAGGTGGGTTTTCTTTTGGATATGAATACATTTAAACTAGTGCCAATCATATTGAATCATTGCTACTTGTTTATTAGGTGGAGGGAGGCTAGTCACTTGATTGCAGGGGAGTTCTCTGCTGGTTGTATACTACGGTCAAGTCAAGAAAATAATGATAGTTTTAAAATGATTTTAAAACATCAGGAAGTGTTTAAGACCCAAGAAAAAAGGAAAAAAAGCACACACCTGAGAGATGGCTCTTGTAATCAACAAGGACCACTTAGTAATAGGAGATGGATGCCACATAGGAAAATTAACAAGATAACATGAATGAAAGGAAGGAGAATGGAAAAAACGAAGTGCATAATATGAATGAAGGCGCCTTCGGGAAATTTTCACTTTCCTCAGTTTGTGAGAAAAGTATGCACCATGGGAAATGAAGAATAATGCAAAACCTAAAAATATTGAGATTTTGTATTTACTTGAAGAGTCGGCCAAGACTGAATACTCACATTTTAAAGATAATATAGAGATAAATGCTATATTGTATATTTGCACATTCCTACTTGGAAAGAGTTGCACTCAACACATAGCATGGCTAGGCTGCTCGGCTGGACTGCCCAAGTTTTTTAAATGACTAGAAAAACCTCTCTTCTATCGGGGGTTTTGATGCTGGGAAGATTATAGGTAGTGAGGATTTATGATAAGCAGTACCATCTATTCAAATCCTGAATGTGGTGATATATGGTTGCTACTTGTTAGTGAGGATTCAAGTGGGCTTGGTAACTCCTTTATGTTGGAAAGGTTGTCTCTACTTGGGGACACACAAGTCATATCTGCCAGTTAGCTCAAAAAGACAAGTCACACTAAGGTTCCTTGTAATCATCGATATCTCTAATATTGAATGCGATAACATGGTGCTTTATGTGTAAGAGGGATGGGAAAACAGTGGATCACTCGTTACCACATTCTGAAGTAGCTAGTGCCCTGCGGCAAATTGTTTTAAACTGTTTCAAGTTGATTTGGATCATGCATCAACAGGTGGTGGATCTTTTTCTATGTTGGAATGGTTAGTTTGGCAGCTTACACAGTGGAATTTGTGGAAGATGATTCTGATTTGACTGAGGGGTATTTGGAGGGAGAGGAATGATACAAGTAAGGATTGTAGAAAGAAAATAGAGGAGCTAAAGGATTTCTTCTTTAGATTGGGTGGCAGCAAACTTTAATTATTATAGCATTTAGCTTTTTGGATGTTTTTTACCTTTTTACTCTATCTACCATGGTGCTGTGTACTCTGTGTGTACTTGGGCAGTGCCTTTTGCTAAATTATGTGGTCTAGGTTGGTGTAGTAGAATATCAAATTTGGAACTTTACTATATGTGCATGCAACCCATTCAATATCTAATTTGGTGCTACTATTTCATCCACTCAAATTTCTGATGTCTTATGAAGGCTTGTGTTTTACTGCTGTTTCTTCTCCTTTCCTTCCGGTGGGGGCGGGGCATTGATGGTGGCTTCTTTTTCTTTTTTGGGTTGTTTATGGGGGGTGGACGAAGGTCTAGTTGGCATAGTAGAGATCAAACTTGGAACATAGTACATGTGCTTGCAACCCATTTGTAATCTAATTTGGGTACTACAATTTCTCCCACTCAGATGTCTGATGTCTTATAAAGGTTTGCGATATGCTTCTGTTTTCTACCTCCTTCTGGCAAGGAGTGGGGGGTAGACAGTTCTTTTTGTTTTTTTGGGGTTGTTTATAGGGATCTCACTTTTTTCTAGTCCCATGCATATCAGTAGTTAGAAATATGTCATTTATTTAGTTAAAGTAATTGTGTTCATTGCATTAGAAAGTTACTTTTGTTCCTTGTAGAAAGAGTCTATACATAACTTTTCAGTGGCTATGGAAATTAACATTAGGGATACTTCTCACTAAATAAAAAGAACCACCACCAACTTAATGAAATAGAACTTTCGATTGCTGAAAATCTCTGCCAATCTCTTACTTGATTGCCTTCTTCCATGTAGTTCATTTAGAAACTGGAGTTGAATAAAATAGTTGGGTTTCAATGGATTGCAGATCATGGTTTAGTTATGGAAATGCTAATGTGACAGCCTCAGTTCATATCTTTATGTATTATAGAAAACTTTATCACATCTGTAACTGTAGATCCCTGCAAGAAGGCAAAAAGGAAGTTGGAATTTGAATTATCAAAATCAGGGTATAACGTGTAATGAGATGAATGAGATGGCTGCAAAAGATATCCGAGTCTGCAATCTCTCCCACCCTCCTTCCGTCTCCCGCCCCACTTCTCCCTTCCCCCAATCTGAATAGTTACTTGCCAATGAAGATGCTTCGAAGTTAAGCAAGATTGTATTCAGTGGTCTTATCTGTGGCCATGCTGTTAATTTTTCGTCGCACATTCATTTACCATTTGTTTTGGATGACATATATCTGAGCAGATAAGGGCATAATTACAAGTGGTGAAACATACTACACTAGTTGTCCATGGATCAATCAGAACAGACACAAAAACAGCAGCAGCAGCAACACCAGCAAGCAGTGGTGGGAGTTGCAGCAGGTGCCAACCAAATGGCCTATGCTAATCCTTATCAAACTGCTCCTATGGTGGCTTCTGGAACTCCTACAGGAGCAGTGCATTCCCCAACCCAGGCCCCCACCGCATTTGCTAATCCCTCACACCAGCTTGCCTACCAGCAGGCCCAACACTTCCACAACCAGCAGCAGCAGCAACAGCAACAGCAACTTCAGATGTTCTGGGCCAACCAAATGCAAGAAATTGAGCAAACGACTGACTTCAAGAATCACAGCCTTCCTCTTGCTCGGATTAAGAAAATAATGAAAGCTGATGAGGATGTCCGGATGATTTCGGCTGAGGCTCCTGTCATATTTGCAAAGGCATGTGAAATGTTCATCTTGGAGCTGACTTTGCGCTCTTGGATCCACACAGAAGAAAACAAAAGGAGGACATTACAAAAGAATGATATTGCAGCTGCCATTTCGAGGACTGATGTCTTTGATTTCTTGGTCGATATCATTCCAAGAGATGAATTGAAAGAGGAGGGACTTGGGGTGACCAAGGCTACTATTCCAGTAGTGGGTTCACCGGCTGATATCCCATACTACTATGTCCCATCACAGCATCCTGTGGGACCTACAGGAATGATCATGGGAAAGCCAGTTGACCAAGCATCAATGTACGCTACGCAGCAGCCTCGAGCACCTATGGCTTTCATGCCATGGCCACAGAGTCAAACTCAACAGCAGCAGCAGCCACCACAGCAGCAGCAAACAGACTCTTGAATCTTGGTCACAGTGGTCAAGGTAATGTAACAGATGTTTTCAGGCACCCTTTTGACCGTTAGAGATGAATTGCTGGTAGTGTCTTTTAGCAAGTAGAGTGTTCTTTTTTTCTTCCCTAGTTGGTAGCTTTAATGCTGAGTGGATGATGAGCTTGTGATTTGGTACACTATGTATGGGCTTTGTAGTCGCCTCTTATTTAAAAGATTTTCTCAATTTGCATCCTTGGATGTTTTGTTAAGTACGGGTGAATGGTGATTGGTTGGCTTGAGGAGAGGATACGGAAAGCTTTAATAGTTTTAAAAAATGACCAAAAATCTTTACTCCTGATATAACAAACAAATGCTGCTGAGTGCCAGTGTCCAAGAGCTATTTGATTTTAGTTAGATCAAATCTGCAGAGCATGCCCGGTTTTGATGTTGGTTTTATTGTTGTTGCCATCTGAATAGTACGGTGGATCTTCTCATTTGACACCTTAACTATTATTTATTATCCAATTTTTTTTTTATTAAAAATTTCAAAACATAACCTTCTTGCATAATCTAAAAAAAAAAAAAATTCAATCAATAATTAAATTTATTTTTTTAAAATTATACAAAAAATTATATTTTGAGATTTTTACTCTGCAAAATAGAAAAAAAAAAATAGTTGAGTAGCAAAACATAGCCGGAAGGGTATCATTGTCCTTAAAAGTATATTCTGGCGGCTCTAACCGACAAGTAGGTCTCTAACAAGGAATGATGAAAGAGTGACACTACAGTCACCGAAAAAGCATAACAAGAAATGTCTCGAAGGTGCATTTTATTTTTTTATTTTTCTTTTATTTTATGTATTTTTTTAATCATCATAAATATGTTTAAAAAATTCATAATATTATTAAAAAAAATACTTAAGTAAAAAACAAAATTAAAAACAGTTTCTAGAGAAATGCTTGGGACCCATTTTCGAGATCCAAGCAATTTTCATGATGAAAGGGCCGTTCCTTCCCTCTCACAGCTAGAATTTTCCCAACACCGACTAATTAATATTCAATCACCATTGTAGTAATTTCACATCACAGATTCCTAAAGAATATATATTCATTTCCAAGAAGATGAAAAGCAACGAGTAAAAGTTGTATTTTTTATTCAATGGGCATTAATCTTGCAATGAATTTCAATGGTGAAATCAAACAATTAGTACCCAACTTTTAACGATTTACGAAACCGCTCCTTTTGATCGTTTCCGAACTCTTTTCTAACACCCTATTCTTCGTCTTCTTCTTCTTGAGTTTTTCATTCTTTATGGATCAATCGTCGTCGACGCCCTCGAAGGCCCAAGCATTCTCCTGATGGATCTGCTCCTCTTCTTGCGGCGTGAAATCATTCTCTATATCGAAGAACTGGCGCACGTACGCCACGCTTCTGTTCCGGATCCTATTCGCCACGCTCCGGATCAGGAAATCCAGCATTTCCTTTATGTCCAGAAAATTCACCGCAAGAATCAACTCCTTGAGCATTTCGTTGCTCAGCTCGTTCACGTACTCCGCCTCGAAATCCTCCCTCTCTTCCCTTACCATCCTCTCGGCGTCCTCGTCACCGGCCGCTGCCGCGGACTTGGCGCCAAACTCGAGGGCACGAGTGCAGTATTCAATGACCTTGGAGAGCTCCAACTTCTTGACATTCGGTAGGAAAATGGAGGTTTTGTCAAAGACGCGGCCTTCGTCTTCGTAGAATGACTTGAGGATAAAGAACTCCATCGCCACGGGCTTGTCCACGTCGAAGACATCGCCGTCCGCCGTTCTCAGCTGAATCGACTCCGTGCTTGCTTCCGATACGGCTTCAACCTTAATATTTACTCCGTCGTCCGCCATTGTTTTCGTTGCTATTGCGTTGAGAGGGAGAGACGGCGATTGAAAGAAAACTTGTGGGGGGTTAAGGGGAAGGGGAGATGCATGGGTATATATGTTAGAGTTTGTATGATATGTTGCTTAATTCCCAGGATTTCTTCCGCGTGGATTTAGGATTGAGCCGTGCTGGCACGAGAATGGCTCCCGACAAGATGAATTGGTTTTTTTTTTTTATTATTATTTTTATATCTTTAAATATCTTTTTAAAAAAAAAAATTACACCATTTTTAAAAAACAATTTCTTAAGCATCAAGTATCGGGATCATTCTCGATAGGATCACCTTTCTCTCTCTTTAGGATGGGAAACCTTCAAAACGGTCGGATGTGTAGTTCTCATTTATACCTACCAGTAAAAATCCAACACACAGTAAACTTATCATATTTACGGTGGATGTGCATCCAGTTAAACCCCCTCTCCCTTCTCTCTTTCCAGTACATTCTTCATCTTCATTTTCATCTTCCTCCTCCTCCTCGTCTTCTTTCTCTACCAACCAGCCTTTTGCTGGCGCAAATCTCCAGCGCATAAGCAACAGAGCATTTGGCAGAGGAGCAGCAGATGCAACAATAGAATCATCGTCAGTGATTTTCTCCCTTTTTTCCTTCCTCTCTCTCCTCAAAAGCAACTGCTATTTTCGTCTTTTTTTTTTTTTTAAATACCTAAAACCAATATTGCTCAATATCCATTTCTATGAAATACTGATAGTCTGAACTCTGCAAGCTTAAATCAAGAAATAAACAGGTGGCAATTACTTCTTTACGAAACTAGAAAATTCAAACAATATTCCATCCACCAACCTTAATAAACAATAACGATTTGGCTTCAAAAAATGACATAAATTTAGCTGATAAAAAGAAGTAACTGCATAACTCAGTCATCTACTCAATCTGGAATTGTAACAACCTGAGAGCTCATATATTGCTGGGGTACATGAAAACCCTAACTCTAGCCCCCATGGATTTCGGTGGAAGATTCGACTTCAAATGTAAATACCCTCACCTCTCGTCGATGCCCACAGCTCTCTCGGTCCTTGAGGGGAGCAACAATCGGAGATTTGTTGGAAGGGGAGAACAGGCCACGGGGTTGGCGGGGGGAGGGAGGGAGAGAAAGATGAGAGACAGAGAGAGCGGCGGAGGGTGGGGGTAAATCAGAACTGTAAAAAAAACAACAATTACCAGTATACGATATGTTATAATTTAGGGTTTTGCGACACCATTTTCACTATATTTTATATTTTTTTAATTTTTTAATATTTTTTAAAATTTTAAAATTTATTCTTTTTAAATTATTTCAAATTTTCTAGTCAAAATATTTGATAAAAATAAAAATTAAAAAAAATTAAAAAAATATGGAATGAAATGTAAGTAAATAGTTAGAGATTGTAAAGATTTTTTTTTGTATAATTTACTACATTTCTTACTGGGCAAGTTGTGATTTGTTTGGTATATGTTGACAGTCATCCGACCGGTCTGAAGTTGCACTCCTTTAGGATTTGGTCTAATTATTATCTGTTGCTTAATTTTTATTTTATTTTGTAATTACCAAGCTTAAATTAAGCGCGATAGTACTTATTGTAATAATTTTTTTTTTCAAATATTTTTAAATAATTTTTTTAAAAAATATATCACTTTCTTAACATTAAAAAAATAAAAATAAAAAATCCAAACAGTAACTTCAAACAAATAAAATCATGAGATTAAATATCATTTTTCTTAATTTAATTCACTATATTTTTATGACGTGACTCGTGAGATCTTACTAAAGCACGACACTTTCATTTGTTTGAAAATTATAAATACACATTAATACACGACTTCTACAATATTTTTATTAAAATATTAAATTATTTTGGAATTATTATAATTTTATTTAATTTTGAGTTTTAAAAAAATAATAGTATTTTAATTAAAAGCGGTATAAAAACAGCTCATGCTACTTTTGTTAACTTTATTCGACACTTGGTATAGAGTCTTTGCAGATCAACCTTTGATTAAATAAGGAAAAAAAAATAGAGCACCAGTGATCCAGATTGGGTGCAAAACTAACCGCTCATATATCAATCTCTTACCATTCATGAAAAGATGAAAAATATTAGTTAGCCCTTGACTCCTAATGCATTTTAATGTATTTATTTTTTCAAATATTTAAAAATTATTTTTAAAAAATGAATTAGCAGTCAGTCCAACAGTAAGAACTGGGCTGTGTAGCATTGTCCTATGCAGGTTCTTTGATAGTAAGTTAGGAGCACCATAGTGCATCAGGTTGTTGTTATAGGAACAAGGGGCATTAAAATTACACAATATGCAAGTTGATAAAATTAATTAAAAAGACAATACATTATGAAAACAAAAAGTCTACTAATTTTAAATAATAATTGGTAACTAAATTACATACATTTTTTTATCCGGTAATTTAACTTGAATGATATATAGTTATTGATCAGTAACTAATAATGCCAGAACTCAAAGATTTGAAACCAATAGAACACTATAATTATGGACCTATTTAGCAGATTTTATCACCTTTTTTCTTTTCTTTTTACTCCTTTTCTTCAATAATCCTTTATCTGCTAGAGTGTTCAATTTCTGTTTCTTACGTTCTTTTGCTTTCTCCTCAAAGCCATCATCCATCATCTTCATCGCTGCCACACGTCTGGCGTTAAAAACCTGCAATGAAAAGAGTGGAATATGATGCCTGCTTGTTTGAATTTTGATTAGCACTTCTTCAGATTGTAAAGCTTCTTATTGCCAATGAGACTTCTCGTCGTAAGAAAAAAAAAATCAAATATAAATGTCACTTGTCAATTAGAAAGAGTAGCACAGTCTATTTCTAATGATCATGAGTCTTGTAAAAGCCAATATTGAACCGAGAAATCTTACCTTTGTAATATCAGAAAGCACCTCATTCTCTTTACACTCGAACTTTTCCAACTGTTTTCCGACTGTTGCTTCTATTTCATGAAGGAGATCAACATCATTCTGAAAATCCCAAACATCAAAGGTAAGCAAAAGAATTAAAAAACTAAAAAAAAAAAAAGTTAAAAGAAGTATCGATCTTGTATGCTAAAAGGTTCTTCATTGGCTAACATATAGTATGCAATTAACCACAGAACACTATTTCTACAATAAACATTGCAGAGAGAGAGAGAGAGAGAGAGAGAGTTATTCGTCAACATTCTCTCATTTTAAATGGACCTTTTAAAATTTTCATCCCCAATTCTCAGAAAAAAAAAAAACAGATAAAAAAATCTCAAAACAACATTCATACGAAAAATGAAAGTTGAAAGTTGAGATGAGATGATTAAATTTTCATCCCCAACGGTGCAGTTTGGATAGTGAGATGAGATGAGATGAGTTGAGATTAAAGTTAAAAGTTGAATAAAATCTTGTTAGGATATATTTTTTAAATATTATTTTTTTGGGATTTAAAAAAGATGAATTGTTTATTTTATTTTGTGTGGGAATTTGGAAAAGTTGTAATGATTAGATAAGATGAGATGAGATGAGTTGAGAACTTGAGAGAAGTTGTGAAAACAAACGAGGCAGAAACTGACTTCAGTCAAAGACAAATTTGGGTGGAAGGAAAATAAATCCTCCTAACTCATGTGTAAAAACATGTATATAGATGTACTTATAAAAAAAAAAAAACATGTATATAGATGCTTGTATACATACAAGTGTACGTATTTCCTCAAGGTAGCTAGATGCTAATTTAATTCTGGTCATTTTTTATTTAATCCTACGAAATGAGGTAGTTAGATCACCAGTTGTCCAAAAACACTTAAATTGATAGGATGAAATGAATTTAATCATTTAATTACTAATTCAATACTCTTCTTGTGGACTGGGTTCTTGATAAGTGGGACCAACACATGGATAGAAATGGGAATAAAAGCAAACTCAAGGTTCAAACTCAAAACAACTGCTTTAATACCACGTCCTAAAAACTTAACCTAATAGGAAGATCTGTATTTAATGATTTAACTAATGTTTCCACAGAGGTAAACATGTAACTTAATCTCTCTAAAGATGGGCTATAGTACTAAACTGTCAGTCCACTAGGTTTTATTGCCCTTATCCCCAAAGAAGCCAGGGTCCTCAACATCAAAGATTTCAGGCCTAAAAGCTGAGTGCAAAATTATTGCTAAAGATCTTGCTAATAGATTGAAGCCACTGCTCACAAAGGTGATCTCCCACCCTCAGAATGCTTCCACAGGGGCAAAGCAAATCATCAATTCAGTTCTAATTGTCAACGAGTGTTTGGATGGCAGATTAATCAAGGGAGCCAGAACTTCTATGTCCATGTGAATTCAGACTTATTGCTATGTAACCTGAGAGGATATGTGGCTTCAAGGAAAAGTGGTGCAGTTGGATAGTTCAATGCATCTCCACAGTGCGCTTTTCAATTTTGGCGAATGGATCTACCAAATTTTTTTTTTTTTTTCTTTTATAGCTCTCATGGAGTAAAACAAGGGCATCATCTGCCTCCCATGTTGTTATTGTTGTGGAGGCCCTGGGTAGGATGATCTTTAGGACTAGTGTGGACTCAAAAACACAGAGAATTGCTTGCCTCACATTTTTTTTTTTTTCCAGAGGATACACTATAAACACTATTCTTTTGTGAGGTAAACCAAGAGCATTTATGGTCTTTGTGCTGCTTGTTCTTGTGTTTTGAAGTAGCCTCAGGGTTAAAAGACAATTTGGCTCCTACAGGTTGGTAGGTGGATGATGTTGATGATCTGGTCGCATCATGGGATATCAGGTGTCTTCACTGCCCATGATGTATTTGGGTGATTGCCATTTTAAGCCAAGAACAATTTGGGAGCACATTACAAGGAAACTGGAACGTAGCTTGGCTGGTTAGATTAGATTGTATTTGCCTAAAGGAGACAGGGTAACCTTGATCAAGAGTACCCTTTCAAACCTACCCACCTACTTTATGTCTATCTTTTCCCTTCTAGTGTGCGTTGCAAACCACATTGAGAACAAAGGGATTTCTTATGGGATGTTTTGGCAGTGAAGAAGAAATTCCACTAAGTGAGCAAGCCCAGGCGTGTTTCCCCAATTTTTGAGGGCAGTCTAAGTATTAAAAGGCTAATTCCATTTAATCAAGCTCTATTTGAGGAGCATGTTCCCTGATTTTCAAATAAATCCCCTTGGAGTGAAATTTATCTGTGCTGCACATATTGAAAAGCGGACCTCTTTTTATGTTTGACACTGTGCTTCCAGATTGAGATGGCGTGGGGATGACAAGATGTGCAACAGTTTATCCAAGAAAGGGGTGTATCCTAGGTACCTGGGCTAAGCCTTTACAGTCTCCAATAGATGTTTTGATTAATTATTAAAACAAAAAAAGGGCGTACGAGGCAAGTCTTTCTATAACACAGTTCCAATAGGCTCCAATTGTACTATTGACTAGTTCTTTTAGAGTATGGCCTAGATGTGGCTTCGGCCTTCCTTGGGGGCATGTTTATGCATGCGGTGCAAGTGGCATGTCTGGTAATTCAGACAAGAAAACGTCCTAAATGTAAAATTGCATGTAGGAGACTAGCAATTCATCAACAGAAATCATTGATCTTGCTGTTTCAAGATACCATATGTTCACTGCTTACCTGGGTAACAAAGCTCACAGCCAGCCCTCCTCTGCCTGCTCTTGCAGTACGCCCCACACGATGAATATAATCTCTCGCATACCTGTAGCAGCTGGCAGTTAAATACATCATGCAGATGTCTCATAAAAAAACTGACCATAACTAAAATGGTCAAGAGATGTAACCTTGGAATATCGTAATTGATAACAAGATCAACTGTGGGAATATCCAAACCACGACTGGCAACATCAGTCGCAAGCAATACAGGGGCTTGTCCAGATTTGAATCGATGTAGGGCAGCAAGCCTTAAAGACTGTGATTTAAAAGAATACAATGCTGCGGCTTCCTGATCAAGCTCTTCCAGTAATAAATTCAAAAGATGACAACTTCTGCATAGATAACGTTAGGATGAACTGTAAATTACATATTATAGATTTTTCAATAAATTAGATGTTATAGATGAGAGATCAACATTTTCGAATAATATTCTTTGCCAAAATAAATGACTACTTTTCTGGCATTATGTAGTCTAAGAGCATCTCCAAAAGAGTAGATAAAAGACCAAAAGATAAGGGCCTTAGTTTAGATTCAGAGATGAGATGAGATCGTTTTAGATGAAAGATGAAAGTTGAAAAAAATATTATTAGAATATTATTTTTTAATATTATTATTGTTTTGGGATTTGAAGAAGTTGAATTGAGATTTGAAAAAGTTGAATTGTTTATTATATTTTGTGTGGGAATTTAGGAAAGTTGTAATGATGAAATAAGATGAAAAACTTTCCGAATCCAAACGGGGCCTTAGATTTTAGCTATTAAGACTCCAAAATGCCAATCCAAAAGACTTCAAATTCTTTAAACCAACATAATGATACCATGCTCTTTTGTTTTTTTAATAAAGAGAAATCCCAGAAATCGTGCAAACACCAACATGGCTTTTACAAGATTAAAGCCGGACCCATGTAGCGTGTCCCCATCAAAAGGACCAGGTAAATCATCGTTTTTTTCACAGATACCCATAAAAATTGTTTACACCCAAAGATTCAAATCTTAAACCTAAAGGGTGCATACCATCAAGAACAATACCACTTAAACCAACCCCTAGGCGGTTTACAGTGGCTCTTTTGTTTTAAAGAGCCATCATAGAACTCTCGTATTTTTTATTCCTCTCTCTTTCTCTCTCTAAAACACTATCTTCTTTTTGCAAAGTTTATTCTTCAATAAGATTTTCAATTACTTATAAATAAATTAAAAAAAAGGAAAAGAAATCTTCATGAGAAAGAAATTGAGAAGAGGACCATATGTGAAGGAGAAGAATAGAAAAAGGGAATGATATTTAAAGATAATGGAGGAAAAAATTGAATCTGTAAGAGTGTGCAAGTAGTTAAAATGAAATCATTTAATTAAAAAATTCAAAGTAATATAAAAACATGCTTAAAACATCCAACTTCTTGAATCAACTAGAAAGTATTAATATCATCGTAGGTGAATGTAAAGATGCTGTAACTGAATTCTTAGGTAGAAAAAAGAAACAGATGACAGCCAAAACTAAGCTTGTAAGAATATGACAGGACTCGTGAAATTCAATCTTGAGTGAGGAATTTCAAAATGGATATACTAAATAAACTTTTATTATGCCCCGAACCCCTTTGATAATGGAAGGGGTTTTGGATCCAAAAAAAATGCATACTATCTGTAGCTTTGAACAACTTTGCACCATGAAAACAGATTGAGGAAACAACCATATCATACCCAGAAGTAAGCAGATTTGGTACGGTGCTTAGAAATATTTCCAGGTTAAAAAAGTATGAAATCAAGAGCGCGCTATAACGAGGGAAAGAAGAAATAAATTAAGTTGTATTTAAAATTGCAAATGTCACAAAAGCTAAAATTGTTAAAGACATTGTCTTGCGGCTGGCCAATCATAAGTTGTAATGTCTCAGCAGCAGACCTCGAAATTCGAAACAATTTTTTAGCAATCAATTTGGCCTGACAGGAAGTTTAAGCAACAGTTGACTGAGCAACATTTCTCCATCTCACAAACAGGCAAGGAGTTATTGTTTGCAGAAATAATGTAGCTACAAGCAGACAAGGGGAAAGAAAAACAGGATGACTAAAAACCCAGAGGTATGTGCCACAATTTTTTTGTAATATTTCAGCAACAGACCTCTAATTTTGGCAGTTGGCACAATGTTTTAGCAAACAAACTTGACCTGACTGGAAGTTCAAGCAAAAGTTGACTGGTCAACAACTCTCTATCTAACAAACAGGCATGGAATTATTGTTTCTTTTTTTTATATATATAATTAGGCATGGAGTTATTGTTTGCAGAAACAATGTAGCTATTAGAGGACAAGGCGAGATGAAGAAGAAAAATAGGATTACTAGAAACCCAGAGGTATGTGCCACCCAATTATACTGAAGATATCAAGGTGTAACAAGTAATTAATACCTCCAACAAAAACAGATGCATGTTAGGAGATCATATTGCAAGCTATTTAAATTGAATGTCACAGGAATATTTTGCAAAATATCTATGGCCATATACATACTTGACCAAAGTTTCAGGGTATGGGAGGACCTTTTTTTCCAATTCTTATTTTCTAACCTGTTCCTTTCGTTTTTCCTTCTTAAATTTTGTTTCCCTTGGGGAAGGGAGGTAAGAGGCCTTATCTACGACATTACAAAGACCAAAATTCTTCAAAATAGAAGTGTTAATGTTTAACTGGTTCTCCAACCTAAAAACAGCAGGAGCTGATTTTTAACGGGATTGCACAGAAAGCATAAACATAAAACTTCAGTAATATACTCGTTGTTTAATTTTCTTCTAGAAACGGTTAGCTTCATTGCATTATAAAGACTACAGATGCAAGTCACTGGACTAGACTGCATCTCTAGAAGATATAAAGGTCACCAACTCTGTGAGAGTATAGCTTCAGTTTTGGAAATGATTCGTGCTTTATTGCATCTTACAAAGAATGCCGGACACTACATGTCCAGGAAATGTAAAAGCTGATGCCTCCCATTATTATTATTTTTTTTAACAAGTACCTCCCAAAGAATTGGCTTCAAATACAAACCTCACCACTTGCAAACTTAAAGTGGTAGGTTCAAAATTACTTGAAAGACCAGCTAATATCAAATCATATCTGCTATACTAACAAACTAAAATTTGCTTGAGAAAGCTTGGACTTCTATGAAACCACATCTTAGAGAAGCCAAATATATAGTATGAATAGCTCAACTCACGTAATCAGCACAATCAGCAGTGGTGCCAATAAAAAGGATTGACAACTTCAAAGACTGACGTTCTAAATAGATAAGAGCAAATAAACCAGCAACAGCATTCCTGCCCTAGTTCTAACAAAAACATGTTGAATTTGCAGGGTCACTAGTTCCTCGTCACAAAGAAAAAAATCATCCAAATAATAGCTAATAATAGCATATTCCACATGCCGGGACCACGATATGGGATGTTACATATGAAAAATAACATTATGCAATACAAACATCAGAAAACAGTCTCCGAAATTTAGAATTGATTGCTCAGGGAAATAATACCTGCAAGTGGAGACAAATATGATGGCTGACCGAATACCCATATCTTCCAGTTTCGACAGAATGTGCATCAGATAAACGTCCTTCACATTTTTTGGAACAAAAACATACTGTTGTTTAAGAGTGTCAACTGTCTTAAAGCCTTCATATGCCTCGTAGAAGTATGCCTTATTTGCAGAAAGCTCAAGCAGTGTTTCAAGGTTACTTGTCATTGTTGCAGAGAACAATAGAGTCTGGCGATTTTTTGGCAAACACTGAAAGACAACCCTCAACTCCTCTTCAAAGCCAACATCCAAAACTCTATCTGCTTCATCCAAAACTAGGAACTGAAATAAATTGCAAACCACATATAAAAAGTACGAAATAATGTATAAAGGAACACTTGGTGTCGTTTGGATAGTGAGTTTTTTTTGTTTGTTTTTTTTATAAGTAAGAAATTTCATTAATCAAAACTAGGCAAAGCCCATGAACACAGTAAGTATACAAAAGAGACACCTAGTTACATCCTAAGTTTGGATAGTGAGTTGAGATGAGATGTTGAAAGTTGAATAAAATATTGTTAGAATATTACTTTTTCATATTATTATTGTTTTGGGATTTAAAAAAGTTGAATTGTTTATTATATTTTGTGTGGGGATTTGGGAAAGTTGTAATAATGAGATGAGATGAGATGAAACACTTGTATCCAAATGGGGCCTTAATGCTCGATCCTAAGTGCGCATTAAAATCCATACAGAAATCAGAGCATCTAAACCTAGAGGGAAAGAATAAATGAAGCTATTCATTGTTTCTAATGAAAGCTTGCAGAAACAAATATTTTTCTTGGTAAGTCCAGCTATTGACTAGAATCATAACACAGGCTTTTGCACCATGAGAAATCAGATTAATCAAAACCAATTAACTTAGCTGACCCCTGATTAGTTGCAAGATGATAGACCAAAATTTACTTGGGATTAAGGCAGGCTGAAGTTGAGCCTAGTAGAGAGAAAAATTAAATATAATTTAATAAATAAATAAATAAATAAGAGAGAACTAATTACCCTGGTCTTGGAGAACACAGGAGGAATGTCAGGATTCTCTTCCAGCAACACTTTGATCCTCCCTGGAGTTGCAATCACCACATGCGGCCTCGCCATCAAACTCTGTGCCTGATTCAACATGTCCATTCCTCCAACCACCACTACACAACGCAAATGCAAGCACGACCCAAGTGCCCTAAACTGCTCTGCCAATTGGTATGCAAGCTCCCTAGTTGGCGTCACCACAAGTGCAAAGACCCCAAAGGGGTTCTCGGCAAGGCCTTGCAGGATAGGTAAAGCAAAAGCAGCAGTCTTGCCACTCCCAGTTTGAGCAAGGCCAAGCACATCGCGACCTTCAAAGATTTTCGGTATACAGTGGGATTGCACCAGGGTGGGCTTGTGCATTCCTAGCTCTTTGCAGGTCTGCACCGCCCACTCAGCAAGGCCAAGATCAGCAAATGTGGCGGTGGTGGCAGTATCATGGTCAAGGTCAGACGATTTTTCCATATGGGAGGTATTCACCTCATGGATTTGGGAGGCGGTGGTGGTTTTGGGGGTCAGTTTGGAGCCTTTGGAGGGTTTGGAGAAGAGGGGGAAGCCTGCATCGACTAGAACATCTTGATCCATATTCATCTGATAAAAAAAAGATAGTGGAGATAAACGGGTGAGTCCATCAACTCAATAAGCAGCAAACTTATACTAGCGTGTAAACATGAGTCAGTTACAGAATGCAGAAACAGATAGTTCTAAAAAGAATGGCAATGGTACTTTTAGATGCGTTTTATTACAATATAATAATATATACAAAAGAACTTAGGCATAGAGGTAACTGGAACAGCGGAAACAGAAACAGGGGCCATGTTTACCACAGGGTTATGCATATCTGCAGTTAGCCAATTAGAGCATAAATCACTTTTTCACTGCACTAAAAACAGAGGTCATGTTTACCCCCATGGCAGGGTTGTGCGAGAGCATCAAGAAACACATCATAACAACATTTATATTCATAATCTTGACACATCGAAACACCAACTCACATCTTACAACCATTCCCTCCCCCGACCATGACTTTGCCATCAAGGAACATTCCAAACATCAACCAAGCCACGAAATTGCTCAACCAGAATTCCAGCACCCAACATAGATAACCCAAACTTCCAGCAGGCACCAAAGCATATGAGTCACAAAAATCAAAAGGTGATTACGTGGCTAGAGCTCGAGGGTACCTTACGCAATCTTGGAGCGGTGGCCCGTCGGATTCAGAGCGAGGCGACGCTGCCTAGAGATGAGGCTGTACGGCTAGCTCTGGTGGCCTCCACTGGTCACACGGGTTATCCTACAACAAAGAGAGAGCAAAGTGAGAGAGAGAGAGACCGAGACGGACGAGAGAGGCTTACCGGCGAGGCGAGGTGCGGCGGGCCGACGTAACAAAGACGCTGCAGACGGACGGAACAGAGGAGGGACGACGTCGGAGAGACTGAGATATGGTTGCGTGGCGAGCGGTGTGGCAGAGGGATGAAGGATCGGTGCGGCGGTAGTTGTGTGTGGCGAAGGTGGCCGCTGCGAGGCGGTGGGGCAGCAAGAGAGAGAGAGAGGGAGACAAGCGGAGAGAGTAAGAGAGGGAGGAGATTACCCGCTGGGAGGCCTTGTCTGGACGGTACGGCCTGGCGAGAAGGATGCACTGGCGAGAGAGAGAATATACGTAGTGAAAGAGAGAGACGTAGGGCAGGGTCGAGTCTTAAAAGAGTTTTTTTTTTCTTTTTGTGGAAATAGTCACATTTCATTAATGATCCGAAGTTATAAATGTTGACTGATCAATACATGAAAAAATTCAAACACCTTAAGTCAATCTAACGCAGCAACTTTGAAACTTCCCCACACACAAATTACTTTGTGGCGGATATTGTCTTAACTTCTAAAACTTTCTCAAAATAGAGAAAGCGTTCTGTAAACCAGAACTTGCAGGTCCGCTCAATCATCCCAAGAAAAATGAGTTAGGGACACAGTTATGAATATTAAATCCAATAGCATATTCCTACTACAATAAAAACTAAATTAAACTGAAAAAATTACAACTAAAAATAGCAACAACAAATAGACCACAAGTACTGGTGAGACTCCGGATGACACGCCTACCTCAAGCATCAGCCTCTCGAGCCCAGACTGAGCGAGTACCCAGCAAAAGCACGGACCACAACCCGCCCGTGCGATGACTAGACATAACATCGCTCACCACTCTCGAACAGCTCTTATCCCGAATTACGTCCAATCCAAAAGACCACACTTCACTTGGGTCAACAAAACAACAGCAACCCAAAGAAACTAAACAAAATCAAATACTAGAAAAAAGAACACAGAAACGGAAAAGCCAAAATCAAAACACTGGTGAACAGTGCACTAGATTCGGCTATAATGCGTGCAGATACTGTTCACACTGGGAGGAAAACCGTCGAGCAGACTTTGAAGTCCCGGAGTCAGAGGTCCCTCCGAAGCCGAGCGTGACGTCAGCAACAGCCTCCTAGGTGGTGCGTGATGGCCACGCACCGTCTGGATCTGGAACTTCGTCCCGCGTGTGCGGGCTACGCGCCACTCCGATGGACACCGGATTTGGAAGACTTAGAGATCGGCGGCTGGACGTCCTGCCGGTGAGGCGCGTGTAAACGATCGACGGCCGGAACGACTCGAACGGCGATCCTCCCTTATTTGGCTTGACAAAAACAAAAACCAAAAAACAAAGATAAAAAACGAAAGTAAACTAGACACAGGAGAGGGGGAGGAGCCGAAGCTCCCTCCCCCTCACGTTAGGTCTAGTTTTTGTGAAATTTTAGGGAGATGGGCGAGGGTTTCACTCGGGGGGTCGGGGGGTTGCTGGGTTCTCGGGTCGTGGCGAAAAAGGGTTCGAGTCTTAAAAGAGTTTAAACCATCAATCTAGTTCAATTTAATTTTAAATTAAGTCTAATATTTAAATATTTAATTTTTAAATTATTAAATTCATCTTAATTTAAAAAAATTTTATATATAAAATTTACAACTTTTTTCAATTCAACATTTATTTATACGCAGGAGTCACAACCTTTTCTCAATTTCTTATAAATACATCTAAACAAATTTAAACTCATCTTAGATGTACTCTACAAAAGTCATTTCATCATCTCAACTCACTATTATTTATAAAGAACTTAACTCAGTTCAACTCAATATTTAAACGCAACCTAAAACGTTTTAATTCATCTCTTCTTATCTCATTATTATAATTTTTTAAATTTTTTTACACAAAATAGAATAAACAATTCAATTTTTTCAAATTTTAAAATAATAATAATATTAAAAAATAATATTCTAATAATATTTTATTCAATTTTCAACTTTTATCTCATCTCAACTACTCTTTAAACCTCTCTAAATTATAACACCCGGACCCAGCACTAAGCTCAGGTCAAGCCATGATCTATAAATTTTTAGGTTATTATTTATGGGAAACCCATTTGAGATATTTTGGAATAATTTTTGAATAAGTGTGCGGTGTGGCAGAGGGATCACTACGGCATTAATTGTGTGTGGCGAAGGTGGCCGTTGCGAGGCTATGGGGAGACGAGCAGAGAGAGTAAGAGAGGGAGGAGATTACCGGCTGGGAGGCCTTGTTTGGATGGTAAGGCCCGGTGAGAATGATGCAGTGGTGAGAGAGAGAATATACGGAGTGAAACAGAGAGACGTAGGGCTGGCTGCTGGGTTGAGTCTTGAAAGAATCGGGGAGGTTTTAAAACGCTTTTAATTATCTCATTTAATTTTTAAATTTTTTAAATTTTTTTTACATAAAATATAATAACAAATTCAACTTTTTTGAATCTTAAAACAAGAATAATATTAAAAAATAATATTCTATCAATATTTTATTCAACTTTCATTTCAACTCATTTCATCTCAACTACTCTTCAAAACTCCCCTAAATAGATTTAAAAAGAAAAAAATTTTGATTGTTTGAGTGTTATGTATTAAAGTATTTTTTAATCTCAAATAAGTTAAAAAATACATTTTAGAAAAAATATCATCCTTAAACGTGTTTTCTGAATAATCCAAAATGTAATTTGAATTAAAAAAAACTTTCAATGGGCAAAAATATTCATACGACTTTCATATAATTACAACTTTTAAATTTTCAAGGATATGGTTATAATTTTTTAAAAGTCAAATAATCGTCATTTTTATTTTATAAAGCACTTTTTTAATTTGTTTGTAAACAAATGTAACATGTTTGAAAATGTTTTAAACTTATATTTACCAACTATAAATAATTTTTTAATAATAAAACTTATTACTTTTTTTTTAATCAAGAAACCATCACCTTTCATACATCAGTAAAGTAGTCATTATAACACTTATCTTGTAAAACAAAATAAAAAGCCCCTCAAGACCATCTTCTATTCAGACCAGCTCCTCACTAGAATTTATAGTAAATTGTGCAAGAAAGTGAGTTGCTCTATTCTCTTCTCTATATGTGTTTAAGTATCCAATTTAGACGTGTGCAAAGAATCTCTTTAATGTCTTCTATAACCTGTCCATACCATTCCCAGCATTCCTCCCTGTTATTTATAGCTTTAATCACCTTCAACGAGTCACCTTCAAGTATTACCTTATGTATATTAAGTTCTGCACATAAGCATAGGGCCCTCCATAAAGTAGGAGCTTCAGCAATCGCAACAGATTGAATTCAATCTTTTGGAAAAACACAGAGACACCTGCACATTTCCTTCCTCATCTCTAATAACCACTACAGCCCCCATCTTTCTCTAGTTTGCCTTGAAAGCAACATCTCAATTTACCTTTACATAGCCTTCTCTTGGAGCTTCTCATTTAACCATCCTCCTCTCTACTGCAGCAGGTACAACTCTCTCTGCCCCCCTCTGTTGTGCTTGTTGAAAATCAATGAGACTTGTTTTTACTTGCTTAAAGACTATCCCAGGGCTACTGAACTTCTCTTAAAAAATCCACACATTCCTTTTAAGCCATATATGTCACATAACAGATACCACCAGTTCCACACTTTCCAGAGCCAGCTCAGCTAATAATTTCCTCCATACTACAACCAAGTTCATCTCAGATGACATCCACTTCTGCACTAGACTCTCTCTCAGCCCATACATCCATAGCTGCAGGGCAGCTCCATAAGCATGGTATACAGTTCATCTTCCCTTAAGCAAGTAGGACATATTGGCTTCTCCACCATCTTCCTTCTATGGAGGTTCTTTTTGGTGGGAATACAATTGTTAAAAGCCTTTCATAAAAATTTTTTAACTACACCCGAGGTATTAAGTTGCCATAGTTCTCTCCACCCTTCTATAATTTTTCTCCCATCAGATGACTCCTCTTTCAAATCCTTCTTCCTTTGTAGATCAAGGTGATTGGTATTCCTTACACTAAAGTACCAATTCTTAGAGTAGGTCCAAATTCTTTTATCCTCCAAGCTAGTATGACTCAAAGGAATATTTCATATTACTTCATCTTTCTCTTCATTGAATTTATCCCATACTACCTCAATATCCCAACTACCACCATTCCTAACAACTCTACCACCTTTGCTTCAGCATTCAGATGCTTAATAGGAGACTGCACTTGATGAGAAGGTTTACTAGGCAGCCATTTATCCTCCCACACACAAACCATTGCCCACTCTCCATACAAGCCCTTCCTTAAAGCAGTTTCAACGATCCCTATATACTTCTCCAAATCATGGAAGGTCCATAGCCCAACTTAGAACTCAGAACATCAGAATTCTTGTAATACTTAGCCTTTAACACCATAGTAGCAATAGAGTCTAGTTTAGTAACAAGTCTCCAATACTGCTTTGCTAAGAGGGCAGTATTAAAACATTCCAACTCTCTCAAACCAAGACCCCAAACCATCTTTGCACAACCCATCTTTTCCCAACTGGCCCATTGAATCTTTTTCTGATTGTTTTTATAATCCGACCAGAATCTAACCATAATACCATATATTTCCTTACACAACCTCTTAGGCAACCTGACACACTCATGTGGTAGGTAAGTATGGACTGAATAACTGCTTTGAGTAATACTTCTTTGCCAGTAGGGGACAGGAACTAATTTCTCCAATTGTTAATCTTGTGCCAAACTCTATCCTTGATGCTCCTGAAAGTTTCATAACAGGCTCTTCCAACCATAGTAGGCAATTTCAAATATTTTTCACAGCTACTTTGCACCTTTGCCGCAAGATCTTGCACAATCCTTTCCTTCTCTTCCTGTCCAACTCGAGAGCTAAACATCACAGTAATTTTTTGTAAATTCATGCATTGACCAGAAACTGCTTCATATACCCTTAGGATTTCCTTCACTTTCAACCATTCAAGCCACTTAGCTCTTACAAAGATAATGCAATCATCAGCAAATAGGAGATGGGAGACCCTTATACCTTCTCTTGCAACAGTCATCCCTTTATCTCACCCTTATCTTCAATTGCATTGATAAGACTGCTAAGCCTCTCAGCACATAACAAAAACAGGTATGGGATATTGGATCCCCTGCCTAATACCTCGTGAGGGATATATAACATCACATGGCCTTCCATTCACCAACATAGCATAAGATACAGATGTTATACAATCCATAATCTACACAATCCATCTCTCCCTAAACCCCATTCTCTACATGACAACTTTCAAATAGGCCCATTCAACCCTATCATAAGCTTTTGAGATATCCATTTTCAATGCCATACTTCCTCCTTTCCAGGTACCCCTTCTATCACCTGATTATAAGAAGGAGCTGATGCTTTATAAACCTCAGTATAGTATTGCCTTAAAGCCTCTTCAACCTCCTCATTCATTTCTTCAATTCTAAAGCAACATCTACAACTGAGGTGATTTGGTTCTTCTTTCTTCTCTGCTTAACACAAGCATGAAAAACTTTTGTGTTTTTATCTCCTAAGGAATACTAATTCCTTTTTGCCTTCTGTCTCCTCCTTATATCCCCCTTCTCCAATAACAAACCCACCTCTTGTTGCAATTTGTGAAGTTTTGCATAATTGTGAGGCCCCTCTCCATCTTGTAGCTCCTTTATTCTCTTGTTTAACTGTTCAATATCATGACATCTCTTGACATCCCTTCTTCTAAAGGTACTACTCAATTTACCACTACACACTCTTAACATCTTTTGAACACACACAAGAGATTCCCTGTCAATCTGAGGAGTATCAACCCAAGCTTTTCTAATTAACTCCTTGAGTCTTTACCATCTTAATTTGATGAAATCAACACTATGTATAATGCTCAGAAGGAAGAATAGAGTTTAAGTGATATAGCTTCTATTGTCACTCAAGAGGAAGAGATGATGAAGAATGGAAAGTCTCAAGTTGCCCTCATGGTGTCGCGAGATGGTGGAAACTCAAAGAAGTTCACATAAGGTGGTTCGAACAATAAGTTATTCCAGGTGGAAAATTCTAGAAAGTTTTCTCAAAAAAATACTCCACTTGGGCCTAAGGTAGAAACCTTCAAAATAAAGTGCAACTTTTGTAATTTTTTTGGGCATAAGAAGGCAAATTGCAAAAGGTTTATGGCATGATTAAATAAAAAAGATACACCTTTGATATAGTGTGCTTTGAGTCTAATCTAGTTGATAAGCCTTTTGATACTTTGTGATTAGATACTAGTACAACTATTCACATTACAAATCTTTTGAAGGACTTGAGCAATAATAGAAAGGCGAGTGAGAGAGAATTATTGGCGAATATGGTTAATAGAGTACAAGTTAAAGTTGAACACATTGGTGTAGTTATCCTTTTTGGACATCTAATTATACTTTGAAATTGGTAGACATTGATTATATACTTTCCATTAGGAGAAATCTTGTATCTGTATCTATTTTGGTCAAATGTGGATACGTTTTTTCTTTTGGAATTGGAAACGTTACTATATATTATGATTCTGTTGTGGTTTGGCCTAATATGTTGTTTGATAGATTGTATTGAATTCATTTATTTCCTACTTTAACTCATTGCACTTCTAATGCTCTTGTTGTAAATGGTTCTAAGCATGGTAGAATCAATGAAAAGTTTCGATGTTATGGCACAAATGCTTGGGCTACATCTCTAGACATAGAATTGAATAGTTGATTAAAGATAGAACTCTTGTTGAACTGGATTTTTCTAATTTTGAAACTTGTATTGACTGTAGTAAAAAGAAGCTTACTACCAAAACCAAAAAAGAGAAGGTTGGTAGAAGTAAATGTGTTTTAAGCATCATGCATACTGACATATGTGGTCCTATTACTCTTGCTTGTTTAGGAAATTACATTGATGATAATTCTCATTGGAGGCCTTCAAGATTTTTAAAGTAGTTGTAGAACTTTAGAAAAATGAGAAAATCAAAGCAATGAGAGTAGATAAGGGTAATGAGTATTATGGGAGATATGATAAGACTAGGCAAAATCCATGACCATTCGCAAGATACCTTCAAGCATGTTGCATTGAAACTCAATATACAATGAATGGGACCCCTGAACAGGATGGTGTTGTTGAAACATGAAACTACACTTTTATAAACATGGTTCAATATATTTAGTCACTCACTTTACCTGAATTTGTGTGGGGAGAAGTCTTGAAGACTGCAACATAAATCTTAAATTAAGTACCAAGAAAATTAGTTCCTAAAACTCTTTATGAGTTATGGTTGAGAAAGAGTCCTAGTTTGCACCATTTTCATGTCTAGGGTTGTAAGGCATAAGTAAGGCTTTACAATTCACAATTGAAGAAGCTTGATGCTAAGATTGTTATTAGATATTCTGTTGGTTATTGTACTGGTTCAAGAGACTTAGAATTCTATTGACCTTCCTATACTTCTAGAATCATTGAGTATGATTGTGACATCTTTTAAATCGATAGTAGGAGTCCTGTGCCATGAGAAATCACATTCAGGAAGGAATGTATTGTCATACTGGTACAGTTTGTTTCACTATCATTTATTATACCACCATTAATGAAGCATTCTATTCTCACTAGTCAATAACATATTGAAATCGGGTTTGACGTTGATCAAGAAGCAACTGATGATTTTCATTTAAGGAGATAACAAAAGACTCATAAACCGACAATTTCAGATAATTATATTGTCAACTTGCAGGAACATGGGTTTAGGGTCAGAGTATTTCTCAATCTATCATATTTTCAAGACAGTATTGGTACTTCTCAATCTTTGTATTGGCCCGATTTCATGAATGATGAGATGAGGTCCATATGTCAGAATAATATGAAGGATTTGGTTGAATTATCAAATGATTGCAAGGTAATAGATTGAAAACAGGTTTTCAAAATCATACGTAATTCCAACAGTCAGGTAGAGAGGTATAAAGCAAGATTTGTGGCAAACTACTTCAGCCAAAAAGAATGTATTAATTTTAAAGACACATTCTCTCATGTTTCTATCAAGAATTTGGTTCATATTACCATGACATTATTAGTTCATTATGACTTGAAGTTAATAAAATAAATGTTAAGACAACTTTCTTTAATGAACACATATCCAAATATGTGTATATAAAATAACCAGATGGTTTTGAAGTGAAGGGAAAAAAGCATATGGTATACAAACATAAGAATTCCATTTGTGGGCTTAAACAAGCATCAACACAATGATACTTAAAGTTTGACTAGATTGTCACCTCTTATGGTTTTAAAGAAAATTTTACTAATAAATATATATTTAAAGGTATGTGGGAGTAAATATATTTTTCCGTATTATTGTTTGTAGATGATATATTACTTGCAGTAATTGACACTGAGCTATTGTTTGTGACAAAACATATGTTGTCTTTTTATTTTGACATGAAGGATCTTGGTAAAGTGTTTTATGTACAATGTATACATATTGTTTGTGAGAGATCTAGGGGTGGTAATATATGACAGAACTTGTGAACCCAACACAAACACGATATTAAATTAGCGGGTTTGGATTTGATCTTAATGGGTTTGGGTTAAAACGGGTTGACCTATTAAGACACAATTTATAAATGGGTCAATAAATGGTTAACCCACTTAACCTGAAATCAACTCGTTTTGACTTGTTTCGATTTTATTTCAAAATTATAAATTTATTATTATTGAGTTGTAATATTGATACTTCTCATAATGCTTATATTTTATTAATGGTATTGTAATCCTAAACCTATACTCATATTTATTTTTATAAGATTTTTAATATTGGTTTTATTATATGTTAAAATTTGAAAAATATTGATATTTTTTGTTAGTAAATAGTCTATTTTTTAAAAACATTGTGACTACTGATAAATATACATTTTAACTTTTATGTGAGATTATGTTAATTAGGTCAAATGAGTTATGTATGTTAGTTCAAATGAGTCAAAATGAATAACACGACATAATCCGTTATCTAAATGGATTGGGTTAGAATTTGAAAGTTTGACATGTTTAACTTAACGGGTTGTGTTCAGATTGTCCTATATAGTTGAATGTTCATGACTTCACAGGACATGAACACAACTTGAAAACAAGAATTGCCACCCCTAGAGAGATCCAATGGCACTTTTAGATTATTTCAAAAGACCTATATTGATCATGTTTTGAATGAGTTTAATATTCAAGATTGTTCTCCAGGGAAAGCACCTATTGTAAAAAGTGATAGATTGTTTAAATCTCAATGCCCTTAAAATGATAGTGAGAACTCGGATAGAAGGTATTCCAAATGTATTTGTTGTTGGCAACTTGACATATGCACATGTACACTTCCTAATATCGCTTATGTTGTTGGTGCACTTGGGAGATACTAGAGTGATCCTAAGTTGAGTAATTGGAAAGCTGCTGCTAAAAACATAATGAGGTACATATAGGACACTAAAAGTTTTGTGCTAATATATCAACAATCTGACATTATAGATGTGGTTGGATATTTCGATGCCAATTATACAGGTTGTCAAGATGACAAGAGATCAACTTCAAGTTATGTATTCATGATACCAGGAAGTGCTATTTTTTGAAAAAGCGTCAAATAGACACTTGCAACTTCCTTAACTATGGAAGTAAAGTGTGTTACTTGTTAAGAGACTACATGTCAGGCTATACAGTTGTGAAATTTTATCTCATGATTGGGTATTGTGAATACCATTATGAGACCGCTAAAGATATTTCATGATAATTCTGCAATTGTTTCCTTCGAAATACTAGGAGTTCTTCATGCATATTGATATTATTAGTCTAGGAACAACGTGCAAAGCACATTTACCTAGTTTAGTGAAATGGTTATTTATAAGAAATAATGTGGTTCTTATAAAAAAAAATATAGCTTTCAATCAATAATTTAATGCATAGAGAAAAAAAATGTAAGTCCTAACAAATATTTTTGTATAATAATAGTTAAGTATTGGATAATAATTACATGTCTGCATAAATTATAAGATTAAAACATTAGTTAAAACAGTAACATAGTCTCATAGATAGTTATGATATCAATAGTTTTAGCAAAGTTGTTTGTGATAAGTTTAATACAACTTCAACAAAAACATTAGTTTAAATGTTGTGATTATTATTAAATTATATTTTAAATTTTTAATACAATTTTACGTGCAATTCGTATATTTAGTGAAAAAATTTAAACAAACTATGAACTAATAAATATGTCCACAAAGACATAACAATGAAGCTTTTTCACATTTCAAGCCCAACAAAAAAGGGGCCCAATTTTTGTGCCCATAACTACCCATCAGCCCCAGCCCATTTGCTAACCTCAAATCCATACCTCTATACAGTGCCGTTTAAGGAAAAAATTCATCTATTTCTTCTTCTCTTGACACCAACACTTTCATTTCCCTCATCTCCCTCCCTCTCTTTCTCTCTCTCTCTCTCTCCTAAGAAGCACATTTCAGAGGTTTTTCATTCTCATGGTTTTCCGATTTCTCCATTCTCTCTCTTCCTCTCTCTGTCTCACATCCACACCACCACACCACACACAATGGTTTTACCTTCCTCTTAGCCACAAGATATTTTTATATTTTCTGATTCTCTCTCTCTATCTGTTTTTGGTTCTCTTGAAAGCTCTTTCTTTAAGCTCCATGTTTTTGGTCCACCAATAAACAGCAGAAAGATGGGATCCGTTGGATGTCGCAATGTATGGGTAAAACTTTCTTCCTTGTTTGTCTAATGTTCAACAAATCTACACATTCTAGTCTATATCCAAGAAATTTGAAGATCTATTTATTTTTATATATTGTTCAGATCCATGATTTTGACCTTTTAGTTTTCAAGAAATGTTTTTTTTTTTTTTATTCTTTGCAAACTTCGACAGATGTAAACGTTTTAGTCTAAATCCGAGAGGTTGTGTGTTAGATCAGTCGATCTATTTACCTAGATCTATTTTCTCTTGTGTATTGTTCACATCTAAAATTTTGATCTTCTAGTTTTTTTAAAAAAATATTGTTATTGTTTGTAAACTTGAATAGGTGTACATGTTTAGTGTAGGCCCAAGAAGTTTGAAAATCTATTTATTATTATGTATTGTTCAGATCTTTGGATTTGACCTTTTATTTTTGGGGAAAAAAGTTCTTTTTTTTTTTTGTTCTTTGTAAACTTTGACAGATCTAGACGTTTTAGACTAGATCCGAGAGGTTCTACTTTAGTTTCCTTGATTTATTTGTTCTACTTTCTTTGTCATGTATATGTCTATTCTGTTATGAACTTGTGTAAATATCTTTTAGATGTAAGTATTCGATTTGAAAGTATCAAACACTTAAAAACATCTAAAATATAAATATTGGGTTGTATATATTGTATGTTTTTCTTGATTTGTGACAAAAATTATTTCTGCCAAATTTCTCCAAAACACAGATTTAAAAACACAAATTCCTTTGAGATATTTTCACATATTGTTGATTCTATTCGAACACAATACTGTCCTTATGCACAGTACCAACGAAGCCACAAACACAGTATCAAATATTTTATAAAACATTTGATTTTTAGATGCATTTTCTTTGTCTCTACATTATTGTCGAATTTCTTTTAGATACTTATAAAACATGTTTTCTTTCTAGGTTTTTTTTATTTTTATTTTTAATACGCTCACAATTTATGTTAGGTTGTCTATATTGTATGCTTTGCTTGGTTTGTGACAAAAAAAAAATTTTGCCAAACTTTTCCAAAACATAGTTTGTGACAAAAACTTCTCCAAAACACCCACAATTCCATAAAATAGGAAAAGAATTATATAACAAATGACATTACAAAATAAATAATACCATACA
Source organism: Cyclocarya paliurus (assembly GCA_029856935.1). Lineage (NCBI taxonomy): Eukaryota > Viridiplantae > Streptophyta > Magnoliopsida > Fagales > Juglandaceae > Cyclocarya > Cyclocarya paliurus. The sequence goes on from CM056948.1 coordinate 27,459,212, forward strand.
CTTACAAATATTATAACTAGAAATATCCAGACTCTTCAACCAAAAGACCTGAAGACAAACGACAAAAAAAAAAACCTACAAAAGTTAATAACCATTCACCAAAAAAAAAAAAAAAAGAGGAAGCCATAAAAGACTGTACCAAACAATTGAAATTTTTTACTTTTGAAATATGTTATAAAATGTGTTGTGTGAATATAATTGTTGGCATTACCTGACGGTCTGAAATAAATAACAATAAATAAAAAAATTCAGAAAATAATTTATATAAAAAATACTTTCAAAATCAATATCACTGTATATTGGCAAAGATGAAACAGAAATGTCTAGTTCTGAAAGTCTTTAACCGACAAGACCTGAAAACAAATCACCAAAAATAACCTATAGAAAATAATAAGCACTGCAGTAACAAAAAAAAGGGGTAGAAAATACTATACATAAAACCATATACACGCAGGATGATCAAACAAATAAATGGGAAAGAAGAGATGACAAATAAAAGTAAGAAATAATTTTTTTTTTCCAAAAAATACCTATAATGAAGAACAATGAACACAAGATCAAATCAATTTCGGAAAGAGACTCGTAATGGACTAATCCACCGGATCCTTTTAATGTGCAACATCCTCTGTTCTCCAAATGACGTGCCATCAATATAATTGTTGGGATTACCTATTTTCGGACTAACATAATGACAATTGATGGACCGACGCAGAATGAATTGACGCGGACTGTGGTAATGACAATTTCTCATTATCCAAGTTGATGCATGAACTGATGGAATAGATATGCATAGTTTTTTAATTTTTTTTAATTTTAAGTTTTTTTACTGTTCAGCAATAAATATACTATTTGCTCTTGTCAGTCAATGTAAATCCCTCTTTTTCTTTCATTCCCGAGGTTCCCAATTGCATATTTCTAGCTTGTGTTTTTTTTTTAACCAAGCAATTGCTTTTATCAGTGTAATTCTTTTTTTAATTTGCTTCTGCTTCTCTTCTTTTCCTGTAAATCTATTTTGCAAATACAATTATAAATCTCTATTCGTGCAAATACCTCTATCTACTTACTTCTTTCTCTACCTAGTGATCAAAAATATTTTTTAAAATTTTTTAATGTGCTGTGAAATATGTTGTGAAATACATCAAATTATCTAGACAAATAATGAAAACCCAATGGACAGACTCTCTGAAAACATTGTAATAATTATACGGAGAGACAATTTTTAACATATTAAAAAAAGTAATATTTTTTTAATATGTTGTGAAATGCTGATTGCTGACAGACGGTTTTTACAAATAATAAACTCGAGGACAGACTTTCTGACAATAGAGTAATAATTATATGTTATTATCGAGATGGATAGGACTGATAGATGGACAAGTCACTGCAAATGAAAAAAATAAAAAAAATAAAAATTGATGTGGGAAATGGACAAAAAATACATCGAATAAATGGACACTAAAGAAGAAGATAGAAGGATAAAAAAGTAATTACACAATATACACAAAAAATTTACATGGATAGACAAAATTTATAGCAGCTCGACATATCGGCTCGATAGCCATTTATTATAAGAGAATAGAAATATTTATTTATTGGAGAGAAAGTAGCTGAGTATTATATTTGTGTTGAGCACATTTCCATATCATACATGTCGACAAATCCACTAACAAAAACTTTGGCCCTAAAACTATTTTAGGAGCATGTGACCAATATGAGTTTGTTTCAATCGTCAGTTATATTTAGTTAGTGAGAGCTTTATATGTATGTGCATATTGTGAATTTGGATTATGCTGCCATGCGTTATTGTGTGCACATTTTTTATGGCATTATCATAGTTGTAACAAAAGATATTCAAATTTAGTCTTGATGTACTTCTTATGAAATTGAGTGTTAACTACTATTTCATTAATTCATCCATTATACTTGCATCTTACTCATTTAAGTCATTTGATTGTGAGTACTTGTTACACGTTATACATTCTCTCGATGTATGGTTAGCATAACTGAATATTTGCAAGTACATTTTGGACTTGTTATATTTTGGATATGTTTGGTTGCTTCTCTCTTTGTGATTGAATGATTTATGGTATCTATGTGGGAGGTTGTTGTATTTATTGTTGACTATCATAAGTCTTATATTAGTTTTAGACTCATAATGAGATAAGCCTAAAAACTTAACACATGAGGCAATCACTTCTCTCACCCAAATATAATAAAATTAGACCATTACATTTTATCATCTTATTTGGTAAGGTTAGAGAAATTTTTTCCCTTCTCTCAAAATCACCATTGCCAATAGCTACTTGAGAGTGCACGATGGAGATGTATTCTTCAAGTTATAGAGGTAATTTCTTGACCATTTTATTTGCACATGTTGTTGATAAAATGAGATAGTTTGAATTGAGATCTTTTAACTCAATAGTCTTGTATCCCAAAATCGCTTATGTCGGAAAGAAGAGTTATAACCATCGATGGCTTCCTTGTTGACGTCCAGATTAACCAATAAGTCTACTTTCAAGGAACTGACCCTCTCATATTAGGGTGACTATAAAAAACAGGAAATGATAGGACAAAGACGGCCAGTAGCATGTTGTGCCACTGTAATTAATATTGTGTTCTGCATTGTCAACAATAACATTAATGTTATGGGGATTATCAGGCTATCTATGTTTTTCTTAAATAAATTGTAGGAATTATTTGAGTTTGAGAGTTATAGAAGTTTTTAATTATAATAAGTTCAAACTATTCTTCATTTGAGATTTTGCATTTTTTTAGCAAACACTTGAAAAAGAAAAATTGGGTGTTTGGATCAAGGCAATTAAAATATAAAATTGGGGTTTAAGTGTTGAGTAGGGACCAAGTGAGTGAAAATACTTCCAACAAAATCGTTAGTAGTGGCCCATTTGGCGATGTTTTATGCAACACAATTGATATTTCTATGGACCTTTTTTACTCTCCATGACTTCTATCACTAAGCATCTAGGTTACATCTTTAATTATGGGGAAGACTTTTCAATCCATGCAAGATGCTCATTTTGGATTTTCATGATGATGTTTAGTGAGTCACATTCCTAGAATAGTTTATCCATTCCAAGTCTCTATGCTTTGTTTTTTTTTTTTTTTGAAGAGAATAGACTCATTTCATTAATGAACCGAAATTACAAATGTGACTTATCAATACATGGAAGAACCAGACTATAAGTCAACTACGCATCAGCTCTGGGGCTTCCCCACTCACAAACTGCTCTGTGGCGGACAGTGTCTTAACTTCTAGAAACTTTCTCATAAACAGAGAAAGCGCTCTGTAAAAACAGAACTAAACTGTCCCTTTGGACATTCCTAGAGGAATGAGTACGGGACGCTATGGACATCAAATCCAATAGCCTATTTCTATTTTATTACTAACTAACAACAAACCTACACCTAAATACAATACAAAAACAAAACAACGAAAGGACCTTAAGCATTGGTGCGATCCCGGACGTCACGCCCATCGCAAGCATCGGCACCTCGAATCTGGATTGGACGGGCACCCAGCTCGCGCACAGACCACAAAGCTCGGCCGTACAACCACCAGCGTAGCATCGCCCAACACTCTCGAATAGCTCTTGCCACGAAGTACGTCCAATCCAAAGGTCCAACACCACACTCGGGTCAACAAAATTAACAATAAAACATAAAACAACTCCAAAATACTGAAAATTACATAACGGAAAAATAAAACAACAAAAAACACGGATGAACAGTGCACGGAGGATTCGGCAGTGACTCGTGCAGGGCACTGTTGCTTGGAGAGGAGTGCCGATGGTCAAACTTGGAAGCCCAGAAGTCAGGGAGCCCACAGAAGCCGATCGTGGTGTCGGCAGAGGCCTCCTCGGTAGCACGTGGTGGACACGCGCCGTCGGGGTCCGCAAGTTTTGTCCCGCGCGTGCGGGCAACGCGCCACTTCGATGGATGCCGGATTTTGGGATCTTGAAGATCGGCGCCTGGGCGTCCTCCCTGTGTGGCGCGTGTAACGATCCGGTGGCTGGAAAGACCCGAACGGCGCTCCTCCCGAATGTAACCTGAAGAAACTGAAAAAAAAACTACAAAAACTACAACGAAGAGTAAAATACACCGGGGACGAAGGGCCGGTGAGGAGAGGGAGGAAAAGGCGAGGAAGAAGGAGCCGAGGCTCCCCTTTCCCCCCAACTGGATTCGGACGAGAGGGTCTGTTTACAGAAAGCGGGTCTGTTTAGAGAGAGCTACGAGCTACGAGATCGTGAAATTTGCTATCTCTCTATGCTTTGTTAATTATCAAAATAACAATTTTTTCTTCGCTCATACTTGGTTTGCTTAAGCAACTACGTGTAATCCATGCCTAAAATGAGTTTCTTGTCCTTATGGCATGCAGTTGCTAGCAATAACTGCAAATAATAATAATTATTAAACTCAAAGTTAAATTTAAAGTTGTCTCATGGAGGTGGTGCCCCTTAATACATGTTCACCTTGGTAGCCAAACTTCTCTATGATCTTTATAGGCTTTTTCATTGTGTTGATCCAAGACATCTTACTTGGCCTTTCACCTTTTTCCTCAAGAGCCACACCATAACCATAGCGATAACTAGAAGCAATAATAATTATTAGATTCATTACAATGCAAACTAAGTAGATTGGTAAGATTTAGAACGATCATGATCCATTCCATGACAGGGTTTGTAGCAAATATTTGAATGTTTATTGGTCACTATGACTCTCTCCATAACACTTGTGTAAAGTGATGTTCCAAGAATATGCGTTCAAGCATCTCTAAGTTGAGTTATAGAGGGGGTAGGGTACTTTCTCTTCTTCCCATATAGGTATGAATCTAGCAAATGACATTTTGATCAAGGGAGCAGCCCAACTAATCTTCCAAATAAGTAATCTCAGTCTCTCGTGAAGGTGAGCTGTCCATATAGTTGTCCACTCCTTAGGGTCAAGTGAGTTATGATTCTAGAAATGATTCATTTAATCTAAGTGATATGATTATAAAGGCTCTACTATTTTTAGACATCCACTTTAGTTCATATTCATCAAGGACCTAAGAGAAGTGGAGTCTTGAGAATAGTGTTGCAATTCATTATAGAGGAGGTGCTTAATTTTCGACTCATTCTATCTTGTTAGAAGGTTAATATATAGTCCACTACTATTTCGGTGTGCCCTTGTGTAGTATCTTTCGATGTAGATCGAGGTTCAAAACTCTATAAGCACGAGATTCAAGGATTTTACTATGCTTTCCCTAAATCCCAATGTTATGTTATAACATACGTCTTTACTAATAAGATCACTACATTCTACTTTGTTTTTCCATACGCATAAGATAGTTGTGATCTTCCTTGTATCCATGTATGAGTTTCTTCTTAAATATTGTATTTCAGGGCTTGTACCCAAATGATATTAGGACTATTAAGAACTCTCCACCTGATTTTTACAATGTTGGCTATGTTTACATCATACATTCTTCTTAGTCCAAATCCTTCTACCACTTTTGAATGAAAAATAGTGTCCTAACATTTGGTGATGAAATTCAATTTTTTGGTAAAACCCAACAAAAACTTTTAAATATGGAATTAAGGAGGCAAGTCTTTCGGAGAATGAATGTATTCATGCTGTAGAAGTTATAGTCACAACAACAATCCAAATAAGAGTATGTTTTCTGCCTGAGATAAGGTTTTGATTTTCCATCTTACTATTCAATTTTGAGTTCTTTCTACTATATTTGTAAATCCTTCTTTCTTTTAATCTACCTATGAAAAATGAGAGACCTAAATAATTTGCCTCACTTAAAGTATTTTTCCTACTTAAAATGGACAATATTGCTTGGCAGGTTAGAGGTTTGATGTTATAACTAAGATACAAAATGGATTATAATGCATTTACTTCTTATCCAAATCAATTATTATAGGCATACGTGCATTATGAATTTTGATTTAATAACTTATTTTGCAAAACCAATTAAATCTCAAAGTTGTCCATTGCACTCTTCCTTTATAAGTAATCTTGACAATACTTATAAACCAACTATGAAAAGAAAGAGTGACAATGAGTGCCTTGTCTTAATCCTCTTGAAGGATTAATACTACCAAGTGGACCACTACCATTAATACGTGGGAGTTGAGATGCATTGCTTAATCTAATTAACCCAATTTTTTAAGCATATTCAAAATGATTGTTCATTTCATTCTATCTTAAGAATTTTTCACATTCTCTTTAATTGTCATAAGTTTACATTTTTCTCTTATTTTGCTTCATTGCATAGAATAGTTTGTATATTAAGATAGAATTGTCTTAAATGTGTCTCTCATGTATAAGGGCCTATTGATTTGGAGAGGCCAGTTTATGGATGACAAGTTTTAGTCTGTTGATAAGGATCTTGGAGATGAATTTATAAATTATATTGTAGAGACATAGGACAATAATTTTTGACTCATTCCATCTTATTAGGAAAGTTAATATATAGTCCACTACTTTGTCAGTTTGCCTTTGTGTAGCATCTTTCGATGTAGGTTGAGGTTCAATGCTTTATAGGCACAAAATTCAAGGATCTTACCATGCTCTCCCTAAATTTCATATGTTATGCTATAGTATACACCTTTACTAATAAGATCACTACATTCTATTATGTTTTTCCTTACCCATAAGATAGTTGTGATCTTTCTTGTATCCCGGTATGAGTTTCTCCTTAAATATTGTACTTTAGAGCTTGTACCCAAATGAGATTAGGACCATTAAGAATTTTCACCCAATTTTCATAATGTTGGCTATATTTACATCATACATTCTTCGTAGTCCAAGCTCTTTTACCACTTTTAAATGAAAAATAGTGTCCCAACATTTGGTGGCAAAATTCATTTTTTTGGTCAAACCCAACAAAAACTTTTAAATATGGAATTAAAGAGGCAAGTCTTTAGGGTAAGGAATGTATTCATGTTCTATAAGGTAGAACTACAACAACAATCCAAATAAGAGTATGTTTCCTGCCTGAAATAAGGATTTGATTTTCCATCTTGCTATTCAATTTTGAGTTCTTTCTACCATATTTGTAAATGCTTATTTCTTTTAATCTACCCATGAAAAATGAGAGGCCTAAATAATTTGTCTTGCTTAAATTTTTTTTCAAACTTAAAATGGATGATATTGCTTGGCAAGTTAGAAGTCTGATATTATTGCTAAGATGCAAAATGGATTATAAAGCATTTATTTCTTCCAAACCGATTATTATAGGCATACGTGCACTATGAATTTTGATGCAATAATTTATTTTTCAAAACCAATTAGACATCACAATTGTCCATTGCACTCTTCCTTAAAGAGTAATCTTGACAATACTTATAAACCAATTATGAAAAGAAAGGGTGACAATGAGTGCCTTGTCTTAGTCCTCTTGAATGATTAATACATCCAAATGGACCACTTCCATTAATACATGGGAGTTGAGAGAGTTGAGATGCTTTGTTTAATCTAATTAATCCATACGTTCTTAGTTCCAATTTTTTAAGCATATTCAAAATGAATGTTCATTTCATTCTATCTTAGGCATTTTTCACATTCTCTTTAATTGTCATGAGTCCTTTTTCTCTTGTTTTGCTTCATTCAATATAATATTTTGTATACAAAGATGGAATTGTCTTAAATGTGCTTCACATGTATAAGGGTCTATTGATTTGGAGAGACCAATTTATGGATAACTAGTTTTAGTTTGTTGACAAGGATCTTGGAAATGGATTTATAAATAATATTGTAGAGACATAGAACAATAATTTTTGACTCATTCCATCTTACTAGGGAGGTTAATATATAGTCCACTACTCTATCAGTATGCCTTTGTGTAGCATCTTTCGATGTAAGTCGAGGTTCAATACTTTATAGGCACAAGATCCAAGGATCTTACCATGCTTTCCCTAAATCCCATATGTTATGCTATAGCATATACCTTTACTGATAAGATCACTACATTTTACTATATTTTTCCTTACCCATAAGATAGTTGTGATCTTCCTTGTATCTCAGTATGAGTTTTTTCTTAAATATTGTACTTCAGAGCTCGTACCCAAATGAGATTAGGACCATTAAGAATTTTCCACCCGATTTTCACAATATTGGCTATATTTACATCATACATCATACTTATATTTCAGGGACCAAAGGTTAAAGCTTTATGTTGATCCACATGGTTGGCAAAGGTGAAAATGATAGTAGATGAGTCATGAGCCTAAGGAAAAATCTACTGATAAACTTATGTTTGAGTAAGTTGGCCTCTAACCCCTAATTTGACCAATGGATTGAATTATATAATTTTCTCAACCAGAGTGAGGACTTCGACACTTTGAGCTAGTTGAGGATTTGGTTATAGTATGATGGGTTCCTCTAGTTAGTTAAAAAAGTTTCTAATATCTATAGGTTTTTCATAATTCATGGAGGGAGAAAGTTGTGGTGAATACAACAATGATAATAATATAAGTGTTGAGAGGGGATTAAATAAATCAATAGGGGATGGATGAACAACAAGGATGAAGGATGGTAATGGGTGAAAGATGAAACTCTTGGGTGAACTATAAAGTGTGTGATAAAAATGACTTTGTAGCCTCGTAGGGCTATTACAAAAGCCTCGTAGCTTTAGAGGCTTTTTACCTCTAACTTTTTTGTCGCAACAATATCATTTGATGAAAGTCACATAATATGTACCTTTTAACTCTTAGGGCTGATTTGAGAACATAACTATTCTCATATATTATCAGACTATTTCACTACTATTTACAAACTACTTCACTACTATTTATAGATATTTTGAGATATTCTTAATATTTAAACATGCCATTATTTAGGACGATGCTAATCATTAATGTCATGATATGGCTATTAATTTGTTTATTTACAAATATATAGTTCATATGACGTAAGGATTATAATGTGTTTTATAGAAATGAAGAACTTGACATGAAAAGAAAGCAAACCAAAAGAAAATCTTTAGGAGGCTAATCTTCATGATTTTTATCAATTTGTCATCATCCTATCATCAATACCATTACTCTGCCAAACAATTGAAAAGAACCACTGACCAACTATAAGTTATAAAAACATAGTACTAAATAATGTTCACTCACTGTTTTATCACTCAGCTATAATATATTGTATTTGATGGTTCTATTTGAAATGGTAATTGATAAAGGTTTCTTGTTACTCAATGGTTGGGGATGGTTCAAAACTCTTATGTAATTAGATATTTGTCTCACGTTTAATCTGATTCCAATTGAGATATTAATTATGCATATATAATCAAGTAAACTCTAAATATTTATATAAATAATGATTTGATTCTCAATTGTATTGATAGCTTAGCCCAACATCTAGTTAATAGTCGTACTAGTGAAGGTTTCCTTATCCTACAAGACAAGAAAAAGATCACTAGACTACCAATCCTAGATGATTGTGAAACACTCCTATCATTAAATATGTTCTAGGGATAAATCAAATGGAGATCAAATGGACAGTTTGGGGAAGAAAGAGGCCTTAGTATTGGATACATGATTTCTTGTGAAGTGATGGATTTTATTGAGATTCTTATGAGCTATTTACTCTTAAATGCTTGCCATGTGGCAAGTTTGTAGCCATTTGGTCAAGGGTTGGTTGTTCCAACAAGTGGGCTTGGACATTTATCCTCTGTGTTGGGCTTCATAAATTGGGCACATTGACCAATATATTCCCTTCAAAATTTTTGCCTTGCAAAATGACCTTCATTCTCCTTCCTTTCACTTTGTAAATTTTTAGTTATCTTCAGATATTTTAGTTTTTTTTAGAATATAATATAATTTTGCATAGTTTCCGCATGAGAGGAGCATATGGATCTCTAAAATAAAAGTCGAAACATAAAATCAACTTTTAAATGGCTTAAAACCATTAACTTTGTTGGCTATTTTAGTAAGTTTCAAGTCAATTCACATAGTTTTCTAGAATAAGGATATGAATATACTGAATATTACTTTTGTACATCAAGAAGGGAGTGAGAGCACTAACAGTCATATCAAACACAATTAAAATAGTACAATACCGATAAAAAAGAAAATGAAAGTGAAAAGGAGAGGAAATGGGATTAGAGGAGTAGTCCATGACTCCAAATCCCAAAATTTCTTGGTTTTAAGATGGTCTTAATTTTCAACAAAAATGCCACTTGTGCAAAGAATATTATTTTTGCAGTCTATTATACAATCTAGAAAGGGGACTACAAAGTGCGTGTATTATTTAGAAAATTTTGATCTTGCAATAATGGTATATTTGTCTCGACTTTCATTTGTTAGGAAAAGTAGGTCTAAACTTCCACTCTTGTAAGAACTATTGAAAAGAAGAGAAAATGATTTGGATTCTACAAGATTTAGCCTCGTTTGTTTTTGTTTTTGTTTATGAGATGAGATGAGATAAGTTGAGATTAAAGTTAAAAAGTTGAATTGTTTATTTTATTTTGTGTGAAAATTTGATAAAGTTGTAATGATTAGATGAGATGAAATGAAATGAAAGGAGTTAAGAGGAGTTGTGAAAACAAACGAAGCTAAGACTTGAAGTATTTGGATTTGGATCTAAAGAGCTTGTATTTTTATAATCATTCTCCTCCTCCATCTCCTTCTCATTTTTCTTCTCCATTTTCTTCTCCTTCTCCAAGATTTGGACTTGTAGTAGTTGGGTCTGGATCTAAAAAGGTTGTATTTGCATAATCACACTTCTCCTACTCCTCCATTTTTCTACTACTCCTGGTAAGGCATCTTTAATTTTTTCATCTCCTTACCATGGTCCATGTGCATAGAAGTTCCATTCTCATGAAGACCTTGGGGCACAAACCTTTGGTTGCAGCCATGGGTGTCATCATCTTGAAGGCACACACCCATGGCCATGGTTGTGGGTGTTGAAAACACAGATCCGAAACCACGACTTCGGGTCTCATCCTCACAAACACCGTGTAGTATGGACTATAGTTGTAATTCTAAAGTATGAACCCAAAGTTGAGACCATAGATCTTGTAGTCTTGAAGGCACAGACCCATAACTGTGGTTATAGATGTTGAAGCACAAACACATGGATCATGTCTTCTCAAAAACACTGACCCTAGATTAAAGGCACATATCTAGTCTTGAAGGCACAAATTTAAGCTCCGTTTGGATACGGCCTCGTTTGTTTTCACAATTCTTCTCAATTCTTTTTAACTGATCTAATCATTATAACTTTTTCAAATTTTCACACGAAATAAAATAACAATTCAACTTTTTCAAATTTCAAATTTTCAAAATATTAACAAATATATATTATAACAATATTTTATTTAATTTTTAACTTTAATTTCATCTCATTTTATCTCATATGTGAAAACAAATGAGACAGAGTATCTCAAATGATCTATGCATAATAGTGAGAATAATCATGAATAGATCGTAAATAATAATGAAGTAATTTGAAAATATCTGAGAACAATTGTGTTCCCAAACTCCTAGTCTCAAAGGCACATATTTAAAATCCTTTTAGATAGGCTTGGCTATATTTGAGGCTCTTGGTCAATTTTTATTATTGATTGGGTGTAACTTATAATTTTTAATGCAGTAATTGCATACTCAAATCTATTTTTTATTTTGTGATAGAGTGGTTCAAATATTGTCTTAACGATCTGCTTACCTATTACGGCAAATGAAGACAAGGGTGGTGGATATCTAATTTAGGTGTCAAAAACCCTAAGTCAAAAAAGAAATATTGTATAAAGTTTAAAAATAAATATTTTAATAATAAAAAGATTCTATACAAATAAATTTATAAGTGATGTGACTTGATGTAACATATTAAATTATAAAATTATTTTTATTGAAAAATTCTATACACCATATTACAATCTCATTTTCATTCCACTAAGTATGATGTGACATATTTATCACTATTAAATGATCATTTATTACATATTTCTTTATTATCTAATAGTGATGAATGTGTTACATACTACTTAATATGATTAAAATAAAATGATAATGTAATGTATAATATTACTCATTTTTATTATAAGATAAATGTAACATATTACAATAAATTATATAAATTTATAAATTTATTTTTATATAATCCCTTCTGCATATCTTCTCAAATTTAAGAAAAATGTTTAGGTCACCAAGAGTTGGTCTCTTGATATTTTCCAGATTTAATTTTTTTTTATTAAGAATATATATTTTAATGAAATTATGATTTTTTTAAATATTTAAAAATATATAAAAATATATAAACAAAATAAACAAAATGGCGGAGAATCTCGGACTATACGATCGGTGGTTGTAGCACGATCCCAAATTTAAATGCGACCAGTCGCCAATTGACGCGGCTTTCACAAACGTTTTAACTTCTTTTAACGCGAGGTTTGTTTGCACCTGTTTTGTATTTGTGCCTTCACGACAGATTATACGAGCGTGTCAGACACTGACGACAGACACAGAGAGAGAGAGGGAGAGAGAGAGAGAGAGAGAGATGGAGTCACCGTTCAACGCCGATTTACTGAAAGGAAAGGTGGCTTTATTAACCGGTGGTGGCTCCGGTATTGGGTTCGAGATTTCAACACAGTTTGGTAAACATGGAGCTTCGATCGCCATCATGGGTAGACGAAAACAAATCCTCGACACTGCTGTCTCTGCTCTTCATTCCCTTGGAATTCCGGTACACTCTTTGTTTTAACTTTCTTTCTAGTGATTTCCCGCTTCTATTCTCCGACTCCCAGCATCTGCGTTCTTTTATTTCTATTTCTCTACTTATTGCTTTTTATGGCTCCTGAGAAAACCGATCTAATAATAAGAAAGAGTAGTTGTTCACCATTGCATACGAATTTAGGCTCCTTTTGTTTCATTTTTTGTGTGGTTCTCAATTATAGCTCTGTTTAGCTGATGAGATACCTGGGGAAACGAAAAAGAAAATTAGTTTGTATTCCTTTGACGCGTATGCCCATACGGGTTTAGATTAATTTGTTCTTTTGAGGTTCTGGTTTCTCTGATACAATGGGGCCACATGTGGGGTTTGGTTTTAGCTTGCTATTGTGCTTCTTCTATGAGGGAAGTGCCCATGCCCAATTGCACAGATCAGGGTTGCTTGGTCTACGAGGAAATTGCCAGAGCTGAATCGGAATCCTAAAACTAAATTCCGAGTTAATAGTACCGCCTACATCCGCCTCTCTACTACGGATATGAATGCTTGGATTCCTTCATGGAAATGTTAAAATATCATCTTAAAGAGATATAAGAAGGGACGCGCGCGTAACCTTATTGTTTACAGTTTCCGAGACACATAAAACCCTCTAGATAGAATGATTCTTTACTTGCAATCCTATCATCCGTGGTTTTAGTCTTACTTTATTGGGTTTGCGGCCATGGGATTATAGGATTATCAAGTGCATTAAACATAGCATCTGTCAGTTTTCTGAGGCTTGAATAAACTAGGATTATACCGATTGAATTATCGTATCACAATCAATTACTGAAAGTTACTCATCAAATATCACTTTTTATTATTGCCCCCCCCCCCCCCCCAACAAAATAAATAAAAAAATAAAAAAGACTGAATAATTCACTAACTGCATTACCTTGCTTGTTTAATGACAGATGGAAAAAGACTTTATTTTTTATTTATTTATTTTGGAGAACCTCTCCAAGGCAAGGCCCTTCAGACCCACTCCTACAGAGTAAACCCTGGTCTCATGCATTGCATCCTCGAAAGATTCCCTATACCGAACTGGTTAAATCGCTGACTTTTAACTAAAACATGTGGCTCCAAAGGATTGTTTGCACCTATGAGTTGTTGAACCTTGGATTTTGAAGGGAGTGATACCCCAAGACCAAGGTCTTTACCACTTGGGCCAACCCCTTGGGATTGGAAAAAGACTCTTTTTGATGGCTGAATGTGTTGATACCCTTTGGTTGGAAGGCGTTTAATCAATGTTCTAGATGTGGATATAATTTTTGAAAATGCTTTAACCACAAAAAGATCTTACAAAAGCAAATTTAAAAACTGACGTGATTTTATGTGGTATGGTAGATTGTAAAACTACCTTTATTGTAAAATAAATCTAACATATCATATGAAGTCACGTTAGTTTGTAGGTTTTCTTTGTGAGATCTCTTTGTGGCTGTAACATTTCTCATAATTTTTTATTGGCAGCCATTTTATGTGATTTGTTTTTGAAAATCTTGATTGATTATCCCCTAGAGTCTTATAAAGTTTTCTGTTTCCTGGAGGCTTTGAGGGGGATGTTCGCAAGCAGGAAGATGCAAAAAGAGTTGTGGACTCAACATTCAAACATTTTGGCAGGCTAGACATTCTTGTGAATGCTGCAGCTGGAAATTTTCTTGTGTCAGCAGAGGATTTGTCTCCTAATGGATTTCGAACAGGTTATCTGTTGCAGCTTGAAATTTATAATAATAACCGGTATATGGTTGGATCTTCTTTTTTATGCTTGCTTAGAGGAATGGTCATCAAAATTCCTCCTATACAAATTATGTGATATGATTTAGAGCTAATTTCACCTTATCTTACAATTGCTTAAAACCTCATGGGATATATTTGGGAAGTCTGTTTTTTTGCTTTTTGGAATATTTTGCACTTTCAAATTTTCTCAATGTGGCTTGAAATTGAGGCTTCTTGAGAACTTCAAAGATGTTAACTGAAATGTAACTGTTAGAGGACATGGTTGTAATTAGTATAGTTTATGAGTGTGCAATGGTCATTTGCATGTAGTATGTATAGGAAGTTGAATGTCAATGAATATACAATTTGATTCTCTCTCTATGTTTGACTACAGTAACGAAATAAGAAAATAAACAATTAGGGGAAATCATATGAAAGTGGGATTTTGTGGATGTGTCCTAAATTCTAGCTAGTTGCTGAAATCTTGAGAATAACCATACTATGATTTTGCTCTTTTAGACCAAGAAAACATAACAAAGATAAATAATATGTGGCGTGGAAAAAATGTATTATGTTATTGAATAAGTCAATTTCATTAGAGAAATCATGATCTCGAGTCACAACATATATGGGGCTTTTCTCTAATCATTTGGTAGTTGGGAAGCTTGAGTTTGTTTCTTACATGGTAATTAATCATGCTTATCAATTTGTGCTCTTTTGGTGGCTTTGAACAAATGTGTGATTGGTTTTAACCTTTCCCCTACAGTTATGGATATTGATTCTGTTGGTACATTTACAATGTGCCATGAAGCACTTAAGTATCTCAAGAAAGGTGCACCGGGAAGGAGCTCATCTGGTGGTGGAACAATTTTGAACATTAGTGCTACTTTGCATTACACAGCTTCTTGGTATCAAATCCATGTATCTGCAGCCAAGGTTCGTTGCATTGTTTTGTAGATGTTACCAATATCTGACTCCGGTATTAATTTCTTTGCAAGAGTTTATTACAGTGCATATTTCTAGTTCGGTGTCTCCTTCACTAGGTATAGGATTTTTACTATGATAATATTTATGACATGAAATATAATTGTAACAAGGATTATGCACCTATATATGTATGTATGCACCTATGCATGAACATATATATGGTATATTTACCGCTTCCTTTCTAACAGGCAGCTGTGGATGCCACTACAAGAAACTTGGCACTAGAGTGGGGAACTGACTATGATATTAGAGTCAATGGCATTGCACCAGGCCCCATTGGTGATACTCCTGGCATGAGTAAACTTGCACCCGAGGAGATAAATAGCAAAGCTAGAGACTACATGCCTTTGTATAAACTAGGGGAGAAATGGGATATTGCTATGGCTGCTCTCTACCTTGCTTCAGATGCAGGTTTGCAACCTTGTTCAATCATGCAGTTATCTATAGATAACATCTCCATTTTGTTTTAATGAACTTATCCATATATGTAGGTATATGTGTGCATATATGTATACTTTATATATTATCCCCATAGATACTTGTCAAAAAATAATATTATCCCCATAGATTCCAGTCCTGATTCTGAGAGAGTGGGAGTCTATCCTTCTGCTTTGCAAGATTTTTGGTTTCAGTGGCTATTGGTTTTGCTGAATGCAAATTCCAGTCGAGTTATATTCTTCAACTGTGTTACATATATATTGATCCTCCATTTTATTCTTTTTCCCACCTCTTTGTTCTGATTTACTGATCGTATGACAATTACTAAGCATGTATTTTCTTTGCCAATTATATCCTAAATCTGAACAGCTTTGTTTATTATTTTCTATTGTGTAAGATAAAAAACAAGCTGAGCAAACCCATTTTTAGAAAATAGACTGTCCTAGTTAGCACGTCTCATGCAAATGATATTTAGCATGCAAAATGCTGAGTCATGACTGAGGTAATCTGTTAAGGACCTCATGTACGATATAATCTGTGTTGTTGTCTTAAAATTCCTAGAAACATGGGAAATAAACGGTCCCGTTTGGATGTTGAGTTGAGTTGAGCTCTTTATGAATAGTAGTGAGTTGAGATGGTGGAGTGAGTTTTGTGGGACCCACCTAAGATAAGTTTAAATGTGTTTGGATGTTAGGATGAGTTTAGATATATTTATGGGTAGTTGATAAAGGTTGTGGATCCCGTGTGTCAAGAGATGTTGAGTTGAAAAAAGTTGTGGGTCACACGTATAAAGAAATTTTGAGTTAAAATGAGTTTAGTGATTTGGGAGTTAAGTATTTGGATGTTAGACTCAGCTTAAAATTAGACTGAACCAAGTTCCAAACGGGGCCTTAGAACTCAGTGCACTGGAGAGTAAACTGTGTCCAGCACTTTCTCATAAAGCAATGCTGTGCTGTTATATTACTTGCTCGTCAATGCTTGTATGTACTAAAATCTTACCATTTATTACCTTTGTACTAATTTTAATCCTAATCTGCGCCTTTTTTTTTTTTTCACTGTATTACATACTTATTTATCCATGTAATTTTTGCAGGTAAATACGTCAATGGAACCACTATTCCTGTTGATGGAGGTCTTTGGCTGACCAAGCCTCGGCATCTGCCAAAAGAAGCAGTAAGGCAGCTTTCACGAGCAGTGGAAAGCAGGTCTAGAGAGAAACCAGTGGGACTTCCAACTAGCAAGCTGTAAGCCGACAGAATACAAACATAATCATTATGGGTTCGTTGCCCCTCCACTAGGCAAAACTTGAATGAAATACATTTTAATATCTCAACTTTCAAGTTTCTAGAAATTTGAAACCAACCTAGAGGACGCTTGTGGAAGTCACTCAAGAGTTAGGAAACTTTCTTCCTTTGTGTGTAACTTCTCTGAATTCCTAATATGATTAGTAAGAGACATCTCAGTTAAGATGTGCAAGCTTTGAAGGCTACAATGCTGGATTATTTACCAAATACTCCAGCCAAGGCCTTTTCATGATATAAACTTTACTGGCGAGAAATTAATACTAGATAGTAGTTTTTACTATGGCCAATGTTTCTGCTCTCTTTATCTACTTTTAAGGCCCCGTTTGGATTGAGAAATAATCTTAACTCATCTCATCTCATTATTATAACTTTCTCAGATTCTTACACAAAATACAATAAACAATTCAACTTTTTCTAATTCCAATTCAACTTTTTCAAATTTCAAAACCTTACTGGCTAGAAATTAATATTAGATAGGAGTTGTTACTTTGGCCAATGTTTTGTTCTCTTTATCTACTTTTTTAGCAAATTCAAGAAGCAGGATACATTCTTGAAACTAATCTTTCCCACTTAGCTGAGTCAAATTTGAGAGAGCTGCAACATAATGACAAGGAGACTTTGCAACAAGAAGAAGTGTCTTGGAAGGCAGAATTTAGAGAATTTCTTGGTTATAAGGAAGATATTGTATTCTCTTCCTTGTAAAAATCAAACTTTGATGAAAACTTTCATTCACTTAGTAGCTGTTGATTTTTTTAAAAAATAGCTAATTGATGAAGGGGTTGATTCTTCTGAGGATTTCTTTGCCAATATCCCTCTAGTTATTTCGGAAGATAACAAAATGTTGATGGCTAAGCCACCTCCAGAAGAACCTAAGGAAGTAGTATTTTCCATCCCCAGGGATTTGGCACCGGGACCTGATGGCTTTTCATCTTCTTTCTATATGTCTTGCTAGTTTATCATTCACCAAGTTCTTCTGGAAGTTGTTACCGAGTGTTGGGGAAAAGCTATTAGATTACTAGAAAGCATCGATTGTCCCTCTTCCTCCAAAGATTGATGATCCTAAGGATTTTCCTCGTTTAGGCCTATAAGCTTATGTCAAGTCTCTTACAAAATCTTTTTGAAAATTATTGCCAAGTGACTTTCAGCTTTATTGCCTAAACTCATCTCCATCAACCAAGGGGTCTTTGTTAGTGGGAGACATATTACTGAAAATGTTGCTTTAGCACAGGAATTGACCTCAAGTAGTTTAAAGAAGTCTTGTGGGAGTTCTTATGAAAAAAAAAAGAAGTCTTGTGGGAGGAAATATGCTTCTAAAGATAGATATGGCTAAATTAGTTGATAGGATGAACTGGAAATACTTATCTCGGGTGCTTCAAGCTTTTGGCTTCTCATAGAATTTGATCAAAATTCTCAGTTTCATTAAATGGAACTCTAAAGGGTTTCATTTGTTTTCGCAGATAAGATCAATGAGATAAGTTGAGATTAAAGTTAAAAATTGAATAAAATATTGTTAGAATATATTTTTTTAATATTCTTTTTGTTTTGAGATTTGAAAAAGTTGAATTGTTTATTTTATTTTGCGTGAGAATTTGAAAAAGTTGTAATGATTAGATGAAATGTAATGAGATAAAATGAGTTGATAGGAGTTGTAAAAACAAACAACCCACTATTTCATCTACTTTTTATTTACGTGAGGAAACATATGACTTTCGAATCCGTTGAATGATGGAAAAACTTTGCCCTATAAAGATTGCAAAGGATGCTTACTTGTCACTCGATCGTATGCTATTTGTGGACGACATTCTAACTTTCACATAAGAGAAGTTTGAAGAACCTCTTTGATTTCCTACCAACTTAGAGCATTGGTAGTGATTTCTTCATCTTTATATACAAAATTATTTCTTTTGAAGAATGATTTTGTATTTGAAGAATGATTCCCATATTGGTTTATGTATATTTGAACCAAATAATAATAAAATATATATTTTTTTTATTTATTTTCTAAAATTATTTTTTATATATATTTTACAATTAGCATCTACTTTGTATTATCAACTTAATAAAAATTTTATGTATTCAAATTATTTTAATATAAATTTTACAAAATTAATTTTAATGTGTATGAGAGAGAAAAAACTAGTAAAATAATGTTTGAAGAATGAACAGTGCTTCTTCATATTTGAAGAATAACTATTTATAGTTATGTAAAAATATAAAGATGAAGAAGCCAATGAAGACCTTTTTAAAGACAGATTCTTCAAATTTAAAGATGAAGATAAAGATAGAGAAGTCACTACCAATGCTCTTACAAGAGAGGATCTGACCAATTAATAGACCCTCATAAAAGCTGTCCAGATCAAGGAGAGCTATTATTTCTACCATTAGTTGATTCAGCGAGGGAATTTTTCCAATGACGAATTTGGATGCTTCTGTGCATTACAAAAAGCTTTATGTGGCTATTTTTGAACCTTTATTGACAAAGGTGAAAAATAAGGTAGCTGGGTGGAAAGGAAAAATGCTATGGGCTGGAGGTAGACGTGTTGCCAAAACATGGTTTATCCTCCATACCTATTCACATCCTCTCATGTGTTAATA
This sequence comes from Cyclocarya paliurus, assembly GCA_029856935.1. Taxonomy (NCBI): domain Eukaryota; kingdom Viridiplantae; phylum Streptophyta; class Magnoliopsida; order Fagales; family Juglandaceae; genus Cyclocarya; species Cyclocarya paliurus. The sequence goes on from CM056948.1 coordinate 27,478,963, forward strand.
CTCCCAAGAACAAATATTTGAGGGGTGACTATGAAGGGCATGGTAAAAGGAAATGGATTTTTTGGGATTAGATTTGTCGGTCTAGGGAAGGATTGGGGTTGAGAAACTTAAATGATCTTCTTCAAGCACTACATTGCAAATGGGCATGTCAGATTCTTCATTCTAAGTCTTTATGGGCTTTATTCATGAAGCATAAATATATAAAATCAGAAAGTGATTTTTCACAACTAACCTTGTTTGGTTTGGTAGATGAGAAGTGACTCATTTCATATAATCATTACAATCTTTTCAAACTCCCACATAAAATATAATAAATAATTCAACTTTTTTAAATCTCAAAACAAAAATAATATTAAAAAATTATATTCTAACAATATTTTATTCAATTTTTAACTTTTATCTCATCTCATCTTATCTTGTAACCAAATGAGACATAGATCAGGGGTGATTTTTCTCTCTGGAAATTGATTATTAAATCACTTCCTTTGATTCTTGCTGGTAATTATTGGTAGATCAGAGAAGGATTTATTAGTTTTTGGTTTGAGGAATGGAATGGCAGTGGTTCAACCTTCCCCTTTACTAAGGTATCTTAGACTGAGTGCACATTGAAATATCTCAATATTGAATCAGCTTGGAGGTCATTCTATGGTACAGGAAATATAAGTCATCCAATTTCATTGCAATCTGGTTTGGATCAAAGTGTTTGGCATCATTCTCGATGGGTCTTTTTCATTAAAGTCTGCTTGGCAGGCTATAAGAAGAAACATCCTGAGTTTCAGTTAGCAAAGATGATTTGGAATGCTATTATTCCTTCAAAAGTCTCAATTTTTGGTTGGAAACTATATTTTGGACCTATTCTAGTGGATTCAGTTGTTAAGGGTTGTGGTATTCCTATAGTCTCGATGTGCTATTGCTGTAAATTTGCTTGACAATTTATTAGAACTTGCCTCAAATGTATGAGGTTATTTTGCTACTTTTTTTGGGGCAAAAAGCCATCGAGACTACAGGAACACCACAACCTTTGAGGCAAGAAGCCATTGGAGGCAACTTCCATGGAAGCACATGTTATGAAGATGGTGGTTGGCATCAAGTATAAAAGATCAAAAAGCCATTCTTGCATCCATCACCCCATGCTCATTTTATGGAAGATATGGCTAGAAGGAAATGATCATTACCATAATGGCAAGTAGCCAGTGTGCCGTGCAGTAATTAACAAAGTTCATCATTGGCTAGCAGCATTGGGCTTAAACTCTGTCATAGTAAAGGTTAAAAACCCTATTTTAACTAGCTGGCACCATCCTCCTGGAGTACTAAAATTTAATGTAGATGGTTCTACTCCTCCTGCGAAGAGAAAAGATCATGCTTGCATTGCTCTACTCGGGACATGCAACTGTTACACTGTATTGATTTATGTTGTGCATCCCTGCACAACTCCACCCTCTTCGCAACAGTGGTACGCTGCTCCATGATGGCCGGGTCTTTGTTTTGTTATCTTTTTTGAACTTACTAAAGAACAAGACTAGTGCCTTCGGTGGAAAGGTTTGTGATTGAAGTGGTAATTAAGGTGGTGTGAAATAAAATGTCAATGTACTTAAGATCAATCGCCTAAAATTGACATTGGCAAGATATCTTATTTAAATTATGACTGAAGATTTGTACTGTTACTGGCTTGTGTTGATTCGAGTTTAGAATGTATGAGTGAGTCTTAATTCAGTTGAATAGGCAAGATCTCTTAACCCTAATCCGTTACTTTTATATTGGGTTCATGTTGGATTTGCAAGTTGTGACACAATTTGCTAGCTCTTAATGCATGCTAGTATTGAGTTAGGCTCATATCAAGTCAAGTTCGGATTGTATAATAGTTGACTCTACTTCTACCTATATAATAAAATTTGTCAATCCTCAACCTTAATCCGCTAATTTTGTATGGCCGTCTTTCTCTTTCCCTTTGTTTCATTTTGTTCCTGTCTTTGGTTTTTTTTCCTCCTTAAGGCTTTTGTCTTCCTCACTATTAGATTTCAATGATTTTCTAGTTGGAAGTTACTTCAAAAATATTTGAAGTTTCAACAAGAAAACATGTTAAAAGGAAAGAGGAGTGCTACATCTATAAATAGATTACACAAAAGTAATCTCACAAACTGATGTGACTCCATGTGAACTGTTATATCTGCATTACAATAAAAGTAATTTTACAATCTGACAGACCACATCAAAACACATCAGTTTGTGTGATTACTTTTGTGTAATCACTTTGTAGCTAGAATATTTCTCTTATTTTTAAGTATTAGATAATGTTTGTAAATAAGTAAAATTCTCTCCTTATGATTTCCACTCTCTCTCTCCTATTGATTTTTGCTGGTGATGGCAATTATTTTTAGCATTTATTAAGAGGTATAAGTTAATAAGGAATGGTGATCTGAAACTAATTTTCATTGAATAAAGAAGTTTTGAACTTTCGGTGGAAGGTGGTCGATTGGTGCGCCTTGTAGAGAGGAGAAATGTTGTAAAAGCGATTGATTGTATTGGGAACATCAACTATGAAATGGGTAGTGAAGACATTGGTGAAGTGCTCCCAATCGAATGGAAACGATTTGTTTCTCAGAACCTCTCGCGATGAATGATCGGAGATGCTTGGATCAAACAAACGGGGCTCTCAATATCCTTTGAATTAGGCAGGGTCAGAAAAAAGACGTCGGCACTGGTGAATGACCGGAAGGGGTCTGTACAGAAACCATCGAGTGATCTGGCTGCTGGTATGCTGGTGACAAGAGCCAATGAAGTAAAGCATTGTCCAGAGGCAGAAAATGACGTTTGGCCTGGCTGCTCCAACTGAAGAAAATGATGACAAGAACCCAGTTGAGACACCTCTGGCAGTGTTGAAATAGATAAAAGAAGAAGGGTTGAGCTCGGAGAAAGATCGAGATAAGGATGCGAACTGTTAAATGCCTATAATAGAAAAATAGAGCATAACAAAGGCGATCAGTGCTATGGCTTTCTATGATTTTGATGGGGTCGAGGGAGAACACTGCATGGCAGGGGTCGAGTCCTGATTGAAAAGGCAGGTGGTTTAATATCATCTTAGATGAACCTCACCAACTGCGAAGAAGAACCGCCCCATTAAACTCTTTACACCTAAGTAATACTAATAACAGCAACATTCAGGTATCAAAATGGGTTCTGTATAAAGCATTTGAGACCCAACAATGTGTAGGGATAATATGTGGCGGTTCAAGCATTAATTCATGCATCTTCTCACAGCCTTAGTGGTTGGGCGAACCCATTCAAATTCAAATGAGCTCAATTCAGCTAAGAAAAGAGCTAGACAACTAAAAAGAAACAACTAGAAATTTAACTATGAAGCAAGAGAGAGGAGTTCAAGCTGTGCGAGATTGAAGTGAAGGGCAACGGATGTAGAATATTATGACACCTAAAATCATTTCGTGGAGGTAAGGGGGATGAATGAGACTAAAAAAAAACAAAAGTGCTTCAAAATTAGAAATTAGCTCTACAAATGAAGAGTTGACATTATATGTTTTGAAGCGCAATGGGAACTTATTTCCTTAAATATTATTAGAAGTTTGTGGTCTTGTAATCAAGTGGGTTATCATTACTTGCCTTCCAATGGAGCTTGTTCGATCAAGTGAGCTTAGTGATGTTGGATAGGAGGGTGGTGGAAAAGTTGAAGATTGTGAATGGGATATTTCATGCTGGCTTGCTTGATAAAGAATGTTGTGGATGGATATCAATGGGCCTTCGTGGGTGTTTTCTTAATCTAGATCGTGCAAGAAGATTCTAATGGGATGAGTCGGTAGGACTAAGTAGCATATGGGACTTACCTTATTGTATTGGTAGTGACTAAAACGTCACTTGATTCCCGAATGAAAGATTGGGTGGGTACAATTTCAATTAGCCAATGGTAGATTTTCTAACTTCATCTTTGAACAAGATTTACTAGATGTTCCTCTTGGGGATGACTCTTTCACCTGGTCGAGCAACTGAAGACACCATTCTTGGTCAATGATTGATAGATTTCTAGTATTAGTATCCTCTCATTAGGAAGCACAACACTCGGATATTATTCAAAAGACAATCCCCATGTTGTCTTCAGACTATTTTCTCATCCTTATTGATTGTGGAGGTATTCATGTAGGCCCAAGGTACTTCAAGCTAAAAAATATGTGGTTAAAATCAGAAGAATTCATTGACAGAGTCTGACAATGGTGATCTTCTTACCAATTCCATGGAAACCCAAGTTATATCATGGCTTGTGAATTGAGGTCATTAAAGAAAGATTTGAAGCTTAGAATGAGCAATGTTTGGGAATGTGGAAGGCAAAAAGAGTACTCTTAGAAGAACTCAAGGATTGGAGGGTGTGGAGTAAGAGAGCAAATTATCTGAAGCAAAGACTAAACTCAAGTGTTCGTCAAACTTGAAAAGGTCTCTTTGTTGCAGGAAATATCTTGGGAGGAAAAACATCAAGAGCCTTATGGTTGAAGGTGGGTGATAAACACACCAAGTCCTTCTACTGGTGGCTAATTCGTAAAGGAGAAACAATGTCATAGAGACGTTGAGAGTGGATGGGGTGGCTACCTCAAACTAACATGAGATCATGGATCACATTGTTAACTACCATGAGAATTTGCTTTTGAAACAATTCTCTTAGAGACCAAATTTCGATGGACTTACTCTTGATGATCTCAATTCACTAGATTAGGACAACTCCAGAGGTCTTTCAAAGGAATGAAGTCTGGAAAGCATTAAAAAGTATGGAGCGTGACAGAGCTTCAAGTCTGGAATTTCTCATAGTCTTTTATTTTTAATTTGTTGGGAAGTGATCAATATAATGGGGCCTTCCATGAATTCCATGAAAATGGAAGGTTTGAAAATAGCCTCATTGCAACCTTTATTGCTCTAATTTCAAAACCATCCGACAGGGTAGAAGCAAAATATTATCGACTGATTATCTTAGTGAGCAGGATGTACAAGATCCCCTCAAAAGTTTTAGTGAATAGATTGATCATGGTGGTACAACTAATTCAAAGCCCAAAAATGCTTTTGTTAGAGGCTGGCAAGTTCTTAACTCGATGCTTTTCTCCAATGAATGCTTGGATAGTAGAGTCAAGTAAGGAGAGTTAGGACTTTTGTGCAAGCTTGATACTTAAAAGGCCTATGATCAATTCAATGGGAGACTCTTGCATTACATGCTAGAGATATGTGGATTTGGTATTGAATGGTATTCATGGATCAATTATTGTATCTCTATCATGGCGGATAACACACCATTGGGCTTATTTAAAAGCTCGTGAGGCTTGAAATAAGGTGATCATCTATTTCCACTACTATTTATTTTTGTAATGGAGGCTTTTGGCAAGATGATCTCAGGTATTGTTGAGGGTGGTTTCCTATCTGGATCCTTAGCAAGAGAGGCAAATATAGGCTCATTCAACATATTTCACCTCTTATTCACCAACGACACTCTAATCTTTTGTGGGGCCAAACATGAATGATCATATTCAAGCTTTGAAGGTTCTTCTTTTATGCTTTGAAGCCGCTTCAAGATTGAGGGTGGACTTTTGGCCAAATTAGAAGTAGTTCTAGTGGAGATTTTCCTCACGTGGAGAATATGACTTCCATTTCGGGATACAATACATCTTGCTTGCCTATGAAAAATCTTGGCCTTTCATCAGGGTGCTCCATTCAAATCGAAATCAATTTGGAATAATGTGCTAGAAAAAATGGAGCGAAAATTGACTAGTTGGAATATGATATACTTATCCAAAGGTGGTAGGGCCAATTTAATTAAAATTACCCTCTCAAACTTCTCGACCTACTTTCTATCACTATTATGACTCATGATGGCTCATCACATGGAGAAACTTTAACCGAATTTCCTATGAGGGGATGAATGATGAGTTAAAGTTTTACTTGGTAAAATGGGCTACATTATGCTCCCCTATTTCATAAAGAGGATTGGTTCGAAATTTACATATTTTTAACAATGCTTTATTGGGGAAAAGGCTTTGGAGATACCACTAAGAACAGGTAGCCTTATGGAGAATTGTCATAGAATCGAAGCATGGTGAATCATGGAGTATAGTGTTCGAATAAGGTGTGTGGCCATATGAGGTGGGGCTTTGAAAGTACATAAAAAGAGGATGTGATATATTAGAAATACCCGTTTTGAGGTGGGTAAATGGATCTAAAATCAAATTTTGGCATAACATATAGTGTGATGATAAGGCACTCTAGGAAGCTTATCCATAATTTTCTAGTATAGCAAGAATGAAAAAAACCTCGATTGTGGACCTCTTAGTTCTATCCAATGGCAATCCCCAATGGAATGTTACATTCTTTAGAAATGCTCAATATTGGGGAAGTTGACGATTTTTCGAAGTTCTATGATCTAGTGTACCATAATCATAAGGGCGAGGGGAGTTGAAGAAAATTTCTTGGCACCACTCTAAGAAGGAAGATCATTGTTAGCTCATTCTACCAAGCCATGGGTATGATGATGCAAATTCATTCCTATGGAAGAGTATTTGGAAGAGAAAGGCACCACTAAAAGCAATATTCTTTGTATGGACGACTTTCTTGGGAAAGATATTCACACTAGACAACCTTAGGAAATGTCAAATTATTGTCATGAATTGGTGTTGTATGTGCAAAAATGGTGGAGAGACCATTGATCATCTACTAATTTATTGTAAGATTGCCATGACCTAGTGGAATGAATTCTTTGCTCGGGTTGGACTAGTTTAGGTGATGTCGAGAAGGGTTATCAGTCTCCTAGCTTCTTGTGGAGGCTTTCAAAGCAATCCTCAAATTGCAACAATAAAGAATATGGTTCAAATATGCATCAATAGTGTAAAGATTGAGAGCAGTCAATAGATGAGTTTAGAATTTTTTTTAATACTTTACTCTATTAGTTGGTTGAAATTGATTTTAATGACATGAACTTCTTGAATTACTAAAGTAGTCTGCATAGGTAATGCTCTTGTATATGTCTTGACTCTTGTATACTTGGACTCTTAAGCTATTCTTGTCATCAATAAAATTTTGTTTACCATATAAAAAAAAAAAAAAAAATAAAAAAAAAAAAGAAAAAAGAAAAAATCGTATGGAATTCATATTGAATTCGTGAGTGGTATAAAGAATTACCAATCCCTTTACAACCTTAAATCTTAACATTATTAGGACTGCATGCGTGAAACTTAAGAGTCACCACTCGGCTTTTAATCTGAAGAAAATGATTTTTTTGGCCACTAAATAAAACTGGCTTTTCTTTTTTGGTAAAAATGTACGTGATAGTAATCGAATGCTGGTACTATATAAAGATGGTTAAATAAGTCACGTTGGTAAAATCTCTTAACACCCAATCCTCTTAGACAAAAGAGCTTGGGATATAAACCCTCTACCCATCAAGGCATTCGAAGTATAGGAACAAAATAGAACTATTAAGGGAAAAGTTTACTTCAACCATGTGGAGTTAAAAGTATTAAGTGTAATTGGGTCGACCGGGTTTGGGAAAGGTGTTTAGTTTTTACCACTGGAGTGTCCTTTGTGTTTAATAATAGAATTTCTCTTAATAATAAGAGAATATATTTGTAACTGTAAATTATACAATCGTCGCATAATTACTTTGAAAAAAGTGAATAAAATATGTGACCCACATGAAAAAATTAATTTTTTAATAATAAACTCCACTCTTTCAAAATGATTACGCAGCGTTTACGCACTTCACGATTGTATATAGAATTACTCTAATAATATAGGTTCACAGACGATTGCAAAATCTGAGCACCCATAAACTTAATCTTTCTTTTTTCCTTTTCTTTTCGTATGGAAGTAGTATATATACATTGGGTTTTGGATATGCACATCTAACTGGCAAAAAATAAAACGAATGCTTGTCGAGAAGGGAGAAAAACTATGCAATGAATGCTGCTTTTGATGATGAGAAATCTCGAAAGCCTTGCAAGTTGCAACCACAACATGTCTCATGAAACTGAAGTATATCGATTTTGATTTTATAGAAATATGCTAGTATACAAGATGCATGTCAGGAGGTGGATTTCACGACCTCCTGAAATAACCATAGCATATTTGGGAACACAAACAAATCAAGTACAAAACTGTGAGCCTCATCTCAAACTACAAAACCATGCATGACCCGAAATTTCTGTCAACAGAAGCTAGTTGTTTTCAAGGCTCACCTGCTCACAGGCATCCTAATTTCAGCTAATACAACTTGAATTCCGGCAGTTCACTTTCTGACTGGCTGATTGACTTCACCTGGTAGTTGACTTGAAAATTATACGCTTCCCTTTCATTGGGCTCAAGTAAATTCAATAAAGTACTCCAGTGTCGAACCTCCCAGCTGGCTGGCTTTAACAGGGGAGCAACCGACATCTTTCCCAAACTCTTGATACACAGAAACTGAAAAGACCATCACCTTTTACGTGCAAGGAGCTGTAACTATGATCATCCGGAAACATTTTAACATCTGTGAAGTGGGGCAGGATATATATCCAATGGCTGATATCGCAACCGATCTTTGTGTGGCAATGGTCCCTCCTAAAATGAAGTATATTATTGAGCATTCAAAATTGTAGTTGACAAAAATGGGATTCTTGATGTGCAGGTATTAATATAAAGGAAGAAAGTTATGGCTGGGAACAAACACTGGGAATAAATTCATCCGGTACAGTTTCCAAATACAAGAAATCAGCATGCCCATTCAAACCAGACACATAATCCACATGAGTGCAAAACACAACATAAACCTGACTATATGTATCACTATCCCAAACCAGTATTTCTGAACACAGTCTAATTTATTCATTTTATCCTACTTGTTTCCAGAAATAACCATCCAAATTGTGCAAAAGCCGGATTTATGAAATTAAAGATAAACTTCAAGAGTAACTTGGGCAAGGGATAAAACAGGAATGGCAATCAAAATTGGCTTCAGTGAACTCTGGATTACAGTTCAACCGTGAATGCATAAATTGAAAGACAAGAAGCAGAGGTAAGAAGAGTAAATTCATAACAGTTGAATAGAAGTCTGATGGCTTACAGAATGACTGCAAATATGGCTTTTGCAAGGGTTGAAATGTGACACAATGGTGTGACTATTCAGTTACATATTGATACAGCAGATTCATTGTAAAGTTTGCAGTCTCAAATAGAATTATTTTCATTTTCCCTTGCCTATAAATAGAACTTGGGATTGCCAACCAAAGTAATTATATTTGACTATCGAACATGTATGGTAGAGAGCAGACCACTAATGTGATGGTTTCACCTCAGCATCCGTTGCATGTATCATATATCAAAGAAAAAGATGGTTTCTAAGATCTTTGATAACCACCTGACCAAGAAAAATAAGAAAAAGAAAGATTCTTCTACAACCATAAAGAGGAAAAGCTATAAGTAACAATGTAACTAACTCCCCTCCTACACCACCCAACCAACATTCCATGATAAATTTACATCTACTTTTATGGCAATAAATTAACAGTCGATCACATGCATGCACTATGGTGATATATTGTGACTGATAGACAGCTTCTTTTGAAAGTTAGGCACCTCTCTTGCATATGATAAAATGTTGCGCTATCTTTATTTGGCTTGTCATCAGTTTTAAGAATTTGGAAGCTGCTTTCTCAACTCCAGATTCTAACTGTATACTTCTCAACTAACAAGAATTTATTCTACTACCCCAGAAAGCATTCCAAATTTATCATTAAGTTCTTCCCGATTGACAATCTATACACCCTAAACAACAAACTTTATCATGCATAATATTGTTAAAACAGTGATTGTCCCAAAAAACTTTGGGTAGAAGTCAATTTAATAACTGATTCATTACAAAATATAATTTTTGAAGCTGGGAGCCTTGCTCTTCTTTGGCCACATGGTCCAGTCCCCCCCATTTTATGACTTCAAATGAAAATTAAATAATGTATGTAATCAAAGCCAAATTTATTGAGTGAAAAATAATATATCTAATAAAGTTAATAGTTTTAATTTAAAACTAGTAATCTTTTAGCTTTCCTAATAAATACCTTTTTGTTTTCTCAATTCATGCCATTTTAGTTTTGTAACCAATGGATTCATAAAGATTGTTAGATAAAAGTTATTGAATAGTTGAGCAAATTAAAGAGTTTAATAAGTTATTACTATTGATGGCCAGAGTTAGTTTAGCTCCCTCTCTCCACTCAATCAAAGTTTGTAAGTTTTTCTAACATTTACATACAAAATAGTAAGGGGAGAGAAGATCAAGGTATTCAACCAAATTTTGGAGATCAAACTACCAACATTAACACTCTAATGGCTTGAAGTATACCAACATGGTAACATATTGTAACTTTTATATAATAAATTTAGCTATTCCTGCATATTAGGATACTAGTTTAATTAATATTCCAAAACTCCCTTGCTCATCCCCAATGAATGCCTAGAGGATAGATTTGAAGAGGGAGTTCCTCGAATTCTTGACAAGGAAAAGGCGTACGATCTTGTAAATTGGGATTTCCTCCTTTATATACTTGGGATATTTGGCTTTGGGTAGAGGTGGTGTAAGTGGGTTAGGCATTGTATATCCACGGCTCATTTATCAGTGCAACCCCATGGGCTTTTCAACAGCTCATGTGGCTTAAGGCAAGGGGACCCTTTGTCTCATTTCCTTGTTTTTATTGTTATGGAGGCCCTTGGTAGGATGGTGCAGGCTACCATTGGTGGAGGTTTTCTCTCCAGTTTTTTCGGTGGGGCGTGCTAATAATGATTTTATCATTGTCTGTCATCTTTTTGCAGACGATACTTTGATTTTTTGTGTGGCGGTCCATTGTTAGATTCAAGCATTGTGGGCTCTTTGCAAGCTGTCTCTGGGCTCAAGGTGAATCTTGGGAAGTCTGAGATGGTAGTGGTGGGGGTTGTGAGCTATATCAGAAGTTTAGCTAGTTTTTTGGGGTGCAAGGTCATTTCTTTGCCTATGAAATATTTGGGTCTACCTTAGGGGCTTCTTTTAAGGCTAAAGCCATTTGGGATGGGGTCATTGAGAAGATTGAGAGAATGTTGGCAGGGTTGAAAATGATGTATTCGTTGAATGGGGTTAGAATCACTTTAATCAAGAATATTCTCTAAACTTGCCACTTATTATCTATCTTTATTTCCTTTACTTGTAGGGGTGGCCAAGCGGATTGAGAAGTTATTTTGAGCTTTCTTGTGGGGTGGAATTGGGGAGGAGGTCAAGTTCTATCTGGTCAGTTGGAACAAAGTTTGCTCTCCACCTGGAGCATAACTCTCTTTGGACGGAGGTTATTGACATCAAATATGGAAGTGCTTGAGGGGGTTGGCACTCTAAGTAGGTGACATGCGTGTATGGAGTGGGTTTATGAAAAAACATAGGAAGAATTGGGAGAGTTTTGCTAGTCATATTTGTTTTGCAGCTGGAGAGGGATCTGGAATTAGTTTTTGGCATGACATGTGGGGTGATCTCGCTATCAAGTTGTCATTCCCTTCCCTTTTTCATCTTGCTTCTGATCAGAGGCCTCTATGTTGGACCTTTTGGTCAGCACCAATGGTTGCTATCAGTGGAATGTTTGTTTTTCTAGAGCTACCCATTATTGGGAAATTGGTGCTTTTTCTGAGTTTTTCAGTTCCTTATATATTGATAGTTTTGAGGTGGATAGGATGCTTGGGAACAATAAGTTCACTGTTTGATCTTTTTATAAGGTCTTGACATCCCAGAGTCATCTTTTTTTCCTTGTAAGTGTATTTGGAAGGGTAGGGTGCCTTCCAAAGTTGCTTTCTTTATTTGGACTGCCTCTCTTGGGAATATATTGACTATGGACAATTTGAGAAAGTGTGTGTCTTATTGACAAGGATTAGTGCTACATGTGTAAGAAGAATGGTAAGTCTGTGGATAATTTATTATTGCATTGTGAGGTGGCTAGGGCGCTTTGGGATGAGATTTTTAGTAGATCAGGAATTGCATGGGTGATGCCTTGGACTTTGGATGGTGGTGAATCTCCTAGCTTGCTGGAATGGTCTTCAAGTTGTCCCCGGTTTGCTGTGGTTTGGAGAATTATTCCTTTGTGTCTTGTGTGGTGTATTTGGCTTGAAGAAATGATAGATGCTTTGAAGATAGGGAGCACTTTTAGGAGGAACTTCGAAATCTTTTTGTGCACACTTTATTGCTTTGGTTTTTTGCTATTGTACTCAATGGAACTAGTGCTCTTGATTTTGTTGTTTCTTTTTCTGGCCTGTAGGATGTAATTAGGTGTTTGCTTTTGTATACTCCCAGTGTACTTGGGCAATGCCTTATACCTTTAAAAAAAATATTCTAGACTCCCCATCAAGTGCGAGTCACACTCCTTACAAAAAAAAAAAGAAAAAATCCCCAGCATGTAGAATATGTAAATGAAATGAGAGGAAAAGAGTGGAGTCAAGGTTGGAATTCACGAGCACCACTGTGGTATATGTGAAATCACCAATGGTCTCAAAATTTTTAACCTATGCAAAGACATGAATTTAATCCTTTAAATGATATTCTAACAAATATAATTACATCCTTATCTCTAATTCTGGAAGCAGTCATGTTCTGAAGATGGGAAAAAGCAAAACTGTACTTTGTAAATTTGGGACAGGAAATTTATCTCCCGACGTCTGCATTGTGGATGTATAACCACGAGTAAGAACTCAGACTATCTGCATAGCCAGATGTATAACCTGAAGTAATAAACTCTAGGACTCATTTTATCAAGGATCGGTAAAAAATTGAAAGCCAAGGATATGTTGCTCGTGAGCCACCAAGTATTCACGCAACAGTACTGGCGCAAAAGGATCGTTCTTTGATTTTAGACAATAATGAGAGAATTCTACAGCAAGAACTCCAAAATCCAAATCAATTGTTAAATAGTAAGGGGCCAATGATCTCAAAAATATGAAATCTGTAGCCCTAGCCAACCAATTTAGTAGAGGTAACAAAACATGGTGTCTGCACAACACCCCCCCCACCCCCCTCCCCCCCCTCTCTTCCCTTTTTCTGGTGGTTAAGGATGTCTTTGTAAACCAACCAACCAGCATGGAGAAGATAAACTACCATTAATTTGGAACTTTTGTGGTTAGTATCATAGTTGTAGCTAAAATGAAAGAAAAGTACCTCTTCCAAGTTTATCTGGAATGGTTTTACGAAATCCTCAAACATTACCGGAGATAGGCCCTTCATTTTCTCTTCAACTTCCTACAGAAAGAAACAAAACTAAATGGTCATTTACAATGACACAAAATTTTGATTAGGAAAGATAGGTAGTGAGTAATGGCAAAAGGTAAGACTGCAGTTAAACTTCCCATCTACGAGATGCCAAGTTGTCTGGTGTTCTACTAAAGCTAAACTAATTTATTACAACATTTATTACACTGCCCTAACACCTTGTCCACCCATTATGAACATGAACATCTTCACCCCCTCCCCTCTTATGTGATTTTTTTTTCATCTCATAGCAAGTAACTTTGCATTCTAATATACTGTTTTCAAGTGGTAGGTTTTTCTATAAAGATATTTAGTTTTTTTGTTTCTTTAAGTTGGCTAAGTGGGTTCTAAGAGCTCATACTCTGTAGTAATAAACTGAAATGTTAAGTCAAAAAGAAACTGTAAACGATGTTAACTGAAATAGCGCACTTAATGTAGTTCATGCAGATGGACAGACCAAAGAGTTGAGGATACTTTATGTTGTTAATGAAAATATTAAAGAAACTTTAGCTGCTCAAGATCTATTCTATCATACTATTTACAGCTACAAAATTTACAGTCAGATTGAAAAAACTTAAAGGTCTGTTAGCATACCAATCCAGTTATCCTTGACTTTTCCAGCAGTTCTTTTGTGATCATGTCAAGTATGTGCCTGTTATCTCTCAAGCCACGCACGGCAAGTTCTTCTGCTTCTTCAATGTACTGCAACCAACAATCAAATCTTACTATATAATTGATTCTTAAAAGAAAATATAAGGTTATGAGGTTCAAATAAAGAAAAAAGACATGAATAAACCATTCACATCGTATGAGCCCTTCTCTGCAAGGACTTCACATAAAAAATATGCATCAAGACACGTTGGAATCAAAAGAATAATGAGATTCCAAACAGTTGAAGGGGGAGCTTTTTTAAGCCAAAGAGTGAACAACTCACATAATGCAGGCACTGCTACCAACCGATTTTTTTGTATGAAGCTTAAAACAATGATGCAAGAAGAAGCAATCATAATTACCCTTGTCAACTCTCTACTAAATAGCTCAGAAACTTCAGGCGTCATATTGGCTGGAATCACTTGAGGGTCATCCCACTGGCATTATGAAGAAGTAGACAAAAAATATTAATTCAAAATTCACAATTATATAGTATGCAGGTCTAATTTGTTTCTTTTGATATGCAAGTTTGTGAGAAATGAAAAACATACTCTGTATCTTATCAGCTCGCCATCTGGACTATCTGGTTGATCCACCAATCCAACTCTTTTTGTCAAGGCTGTAAGCCCCAATCTGGTATTTTGAGGGCTGATCACCATCTCTCTGGCAATCTGATAAACAACTTGAGTGAGAGAAGGGATTGGGAATTTTGACCAAAACTTTCGGTAATTAAAAAATCATTGAATTAAACGAGAATAAGGATTCAGTAAACAGGATGCATCGGAACAAACTCCTTAACGATTAAAATCTGCAATTTAAAAGATTAATAAATTTTACACAATTATTAGAACAAATACTGCCTAAAGTAGATATCCAGTCATTGCAAAATCCTCAGCTACAAAGACTTTCAAGATCTAGGTAGGTTCACCCCATAAAAGGTTCCGACTTTTGGTCTCTCTCCAAAATTTTCCCATATAGCAAACAAGTGACCAAAGCTCTCCTTCCAGAAATGAAGTAATAGGTGATAGACTATTTTTAAATTACCTTGCACTTTTTTTTATAGGTAAGAAATCCTTACACATATAATACATATCCATAATGATTAAAATCCCTTCCAAAGACTCCATTGTCAAAGGTGAAGAGCTGACGGGTCTAACTTCCATGACTTTCTTGTTCTCTTTTTCCTTTTTTTTGATAAGTACTTCATTGTTCTGTTTTTCCTTCTTAATGGGAATTTCTCTTTATATACATCCTATGTACCTAGGTTGCACCTTTTGCGCTTTTTAATAAAATATAATACTAATAAAAACAACCTCCCCCATCCCAACAGAAAAATGAACTATTTTGGGGAATGTGCAAGCTCCATATATTCTTCTATAGTTATGGTGCATCCCCTTCTTAAATATTCCAGAGTAAGGAGCATCAAACATACTAGACCCCAATAACCTCCAATACTGTAACGTGCTTACTTGTAACGAAACACAATAAGACGCTACTGAATTCAACTACAGAACTGGTAAAGAGTTCGAGATCACGGTTCACTAAATGATTTGATTCAATGATGCAAGATTCCCTAGTGAATCTTGACAAGGAATTTTCGAGGAATTCCCAACCTCCAAACAGAATAACTCTCAAAGATTCAACGTACCTAAAACACGAATTTGCACTGCTTATATACTCGCAGAGCATGAAGACAACCCAAACGACATCGACTACAACATAAAACGCAAACTGGAAAACTTAAAAGAAACTCACCGTTTTCCTTACAATCAAAACACAAACTATTACAAGTAAAACGACACCCCAATTAACCCTGCAAACCGCACCGTATCATTAAAGCCCACCCCCAAGCGCCCCGTTTCATTCAAAGGGCAGTTAAGGTCGTTACTTCCCTCCACTGCAGTCAGCCTCCCTTTCTTCACATCATTCCCCACAGCACAGCAGATCATCCTTGCACACTAAGCATAGCCCTCCTTCCTCCTCAAGGCCCAGCCCCCAAGCACCCGTGACAATCTCCTCCTCTTCAAGGCCTTGCCCCCAAGGCACCCGTGACATTCACAGAACCGAACCCACCAAATGAGGAAATGCAGTCTTCAATTTATACAACAGCTCCCAAGAACTGTCCTCCACAGCAGCCCCTACCCACTTAACCAAGACCTCAGTAGCAGCGTGGTCCCCAACCTTCTTCATCCTTCGCTTCAAAAGCTGCTCAGGCTCAGGTTGAATAGCCCCTTCCTCATCCACTGGAGGCAGTGTAGGTAAAGGAGAAATTTGATCCCCTAGTTTCTTCTTAAGGCAAGAAACATGAAAAACTGGATGGATCTTTGATGTCTTAGGCAACTCCAATTTATAAGCAACTGTCCCTATTTTCTGAATTACTTGAAAGGGACCATAATATCGAGGGGCCAGCTTCATGTTATGCCTCATAGCTACTGACTTTTGCCTATAAGGCTGAAGTTTAAGGAAAACCCAATCACCCTCAACAAAGGATCTGTCTAGCCTTTTTTTGTCAGCAAACCACTTCATTCTACTTTGAGCCTTTCTCAAGTTTTCCTTCAGTACAGACAGGATCTGCTCTCGACTTTTCAAGTGCTGGTCTACTGCCTCATTAGCAGTGGTGCCTGCTACATAAGACAACAACCTCGGGGGTGGCATGCCATATAGAGCTTGAAATGGAGAAATGCCTATAGATGAATGCACCGATGTATTATAATGCCATTCAGCCATAGGAAGCCAAGTACTCCAGCTCTTTGGTTTAGAACCACTATAAGCTCTCAAGTAGGCTTCAACAGCCTTATTTAAAGCCTCAGCTTGGCCATCAGATTGAGGATGGTAAGCTGAGCTCATGGCTAAAGTTGTACCCTGTGCTTTAAACAATTCTTGCCAAAACAAGCTGGTGAACACCACATCACGATCTGACACAATAGTTTTAGGTAATCCATGAAGCTTGAAAACCCCAGAAAAAAAAACTTCAGCCACTCTAGCTGCTGTATATGGGTGAGACAAAGGGAAAAAATGACCAAACTTGGTCAATCTATCCACCACTGTAAAAATCACTGTCCTACCATTAGAAGGTGGAAGACCCTCAATAAAATCCATGGCAATATCGAGCCAAGGAGTCTGAGGAATCGGCAATGGCTGGAGCAACCCAGCAGGAAAAGCATTTTCTGACTTGTTAACTTGACAAACTTGACATTCCTTAACCAACCTTCTGATGTCCTTCCTCATACCAGGCCAATAGAAATCCAGTTTGGCTTTGTGTAAAGTTTTATGATAACCCACATGACCTGCCTCAGGACTGGAATGAATATACTGCAAGACCTTCCTCTGAAAGGATGAGCCAGGAACAATCAATATTTTCCCTTTCCTTAGTAGAATTCCTTGCTGCAAGGAAAAATTACCCGAGACTACTTCACCCTTCCCCAAGGACTCAATCAATTGAGTAAAGTGGGAGGACTCTGAGTAACTTTGCTTCAGTTCAGTCAACCACACAGGAGTGGGAAAAGAAATCAGTGCCAGTACAGCAGAATCTTCCTCCATCTTCCTGGAAAGAGCATCAGCCACTTTGTTATCCCTTCCTTTTTTGTATTCAACTTTAAAATCATAGCCCATTAGTTTTGAAATCCACTTATGTTGTGCCTCTGTAGCTATCTTCTGTTCTAACAAATGTTTGAGAGCTTGCTGATCAGTTCTGATTTTAAATGGCTGCCCAAGTAAATAAGGTCTCCATTTGCCCACTGCAGTAACCAAAGCCAGAAATTCTTTCTCATAAGTAGACAAGAGCAAAGCTCTACCCTTGAGGGCTTTACTAAAATAAGCAATAGGCTGATTATTCTGCATCAACACAGCCCCGAGCCCAATTCCAGAAGCATCACACTCAATGGAAAACTCTTGAGAAAAATCAGGCAGTTTCAAAACTGGAGGATGAGCTACTGCATGTTTGAGTTGCAAAAAAGCTCTCTTAGCCTCTTCATTCCACTCAAATGAGTTCTTTTTCAACAATAGAGTAAGTGGAGCAGCTATTGAACCATAATCTCTGATAAATTTCCTATAATAACCTGTTAAACCGAGAAAACCCCTCAAAGCTTTAACAGATTTAGGAACAGGCCAGTCAATCATAGCAGAAATCTTGGTAGGGTCTGCCTTCACCCCTTCACCCGAGATAATATGGCCTAAGTAATCAACTTCCTTCACCCCAAACCTACATTTGGACTTCTTTGCAAACAAGGAATTCTGCTGTAGAACAGATAAAACTGTCCATAAATGCTTCAAATGTTGTGCTAAATCTCTGCTGTATACCAGAATGTCATAAAAAAAAACTAAGACAAATTTCCTAAGGAAAGGTTTAAAGACATGGTTCATTAAACCTTGAAATGTGGCTGGTGCATTAGTAAGCCCAAAAGGCATTACTAAGAACTCATAATGGCCTTCATGAGTTCTAAATGCTGTCTTAGGAATATCCTCTTCCTTTACTCTGATTTGATGATAACCTGATCTTAAATCAAGCTTAGAAAAATACCTTGCTCCATAAAGTTCATCCAAGAGCTCATCTATCACAGGAATAGGGAACTTGTCCTTAACAGTTTCTTGATTGAGAGCTCTATAGTCCATGCACATCCTCCATGTGCCATCTGCTTTCTTTACTAACAAGACAGGTGAAGAAAATGGACTTTGGCTTGGTCTAATCACCCCATTCGTCAGTAAATCCTTAACAATTTTCTCTATTTCAGATTTTTGGTAGTGAGGGTACCTATAAGGCCTCACAGAAACAGGAGCAGTGCCCTCCTTCAACACAATTTGATGATCAAATACTCTAGGTGGTGGTAATCCGATAGGTTCCTCAAACACAGCAGCAAACTGCTGCAACAGATCCTCCACCTCCTTTAACACTGCCACTCCTTCTCTTTGTTCTTCCACTGCCACCAATTGACATAACCACCCTTGTTGGCCAATAAAGGAAGATTTCAATAGGTTAGCTCCATCCTCAACTTGCAATTGATCAGACATGAGACCCTGCAGTAACAGCTTGATACCATCCCTCTCAAACTGCAAAGACATGTTATTAAAGTTCCATTGAATAGAGCCCAAGGTTTTAAGCCATTGAACCCCGAGAACAACATCACAACCACCAAGTTCCAAAATATGGAATGGAACCACAAACTTCGAGCCCTGAATAGTCACTGTTTCTTCACACTTACCCTGACTCATAACTCGTGCACCATTGGCTACCTTAACTTGCAACCCTACATCCTTCTGAACAGATAATTTGGCTGTTTCAACCACCAAAGGATCCAAAAAATTATGAGTGCTTCCCGAATCCACAAGGATCTCCACACTCAAAGAACCAATTCTCCCTAAAAGCCTCATTGCATTACTATTAACACAACCTGAAATAGCATGAAGTGAGACTTCAAGTTCTTCAGATTGTTGCACCCCTTGTTCCAGAACTACTGCTGCTAGATCTTGTTGGACTGCACAATTAGACTCTTCCAAAGCCTCATTCTCTCCTTGCAAAAGGTAAACCTTATGCGCTTTACACACATGATTAGGGCTCCACTTTTCCTCACAATGATAACATAAACCCTTCTTCCTTTTTTCATCCATCTGGAGAGATGTCATTCTCCTTCCATTAAAGTTCATTTTCTGACCAGAATTGAACACATTATCAACAGTAGCTTTATCTCCAAAGCTCACATTGTGCTTCCATGATTTCCTTGAGGACATCACAAGTTCCTCTTACAACTTAGCCAGGCCAAAAGCAGCCCCAAGGCTACGAGGATTAAACATCTTCACAGGAATACGGATCTCATCCTTTAACCCACTGATAAAGCAACTCAGCATATGTCTTTCAGACAAACCAGTAACTCTATTAGTCAAAGCCTCAAATTGTGATGTGTACAAACTAAGAGATGTAGTTTGTTTCAATCTAGTTAATGCCTCCATAGGATCATCAAATTGTGAAGGCCCAAACCTAGTTTGTAAAGCCACAACTAGAGTCTCCCACGAATTGAACTGACCTGATTTTAAGGCATTTTGGTACCATACCAAAGCCTCACCTTCCATATGGTGTGATGCCACCATCAACTTCTGATGAAAAGGCACTTGAAAGCAATCAAAATACTGATTGGCCTTGAAGATCCAACCAGCTGGATCCTCACCACTAAAATGTGGACAATCAAGTCTAAAACCTCTCTGCACCACACTCCGTTCCTCATTATTTCTAGGATCATTAGATACCTCTCTCTCTCTCCGAGTATTAACACTCACAGAATCAACAACAGATCTCAGCATATCCGAAAATTGATCTAACCTTTCTGTTATCACCGCAATAGCCTGCTGATGATGCTCTAACTGTTGCTGCACCATCTCTTGCTGTTTTTGAGAGGTTTCCTGAAGACCTTTCAGAGCTGCACGCGTCCCTTCCGCCATTAAGTAATCGTTGTAAGGATCGACTACTACTGATACCACTTGTAACGTGCTTACTTGTAACGAAACACAATAAGACGCTACTGAATTCAACTACAGAACTGGTAAAGAGTTCGAGATCACGGTTCACTAAATGATTTGATTCAATGATGCAAGATTCCCTAGTGAATCTTGACAAGGAATTTTCGAGGAATTCCCAACCTCCAAACAGAATAACTCTCAAAGATTCAACGTACCTAAAACACGAATCTGCACTGCTTATATACTCGCAGAGCATGAAGACAACCCAAACGACATCGACTACAACATAAAACGCAAACTGGAAAACTTAAAAGAAACTCACCGTTTTCCTTACAATCAAAACACAAACTATTACAAGTAAAACGACACCCCAATTAACCCTGCAAACCGCACCGTATCATTAAAGCCCACCCCCAAGCGCCCTGTTTCATTCAAAGGGCAGTTAAGGTCGTTACTTCCCTCCACTGCAGTCAGCCTCCCTTTCTTCACATCATTCCCCACAGCACAGCAGATCATCCTTGCACACTAAGCATAGCCCTCCTTCCTCCTCAAGGCCCAGCCCCCAAGCACCCGTGACAAATACATCGTATCCTCCTTTGCTCTCCTTCACCAAACAGGAAACTCGAGTACAAATATTTTAACAACTCAAATTAAACATTTTGAGAAACCTAGCAGTTTCCTTAGAAATCCACAATATAAGTAACGGCCACCCTTCATGCAACAAAACTGAATGACTATTAAAATCTCCATTTTTTTGGACAAGTGGTTGTTAAAATCTTCATTAAAGGAGCTATTATCCTTAAATTATCACAGACTGACAAAATATCTCCCCAGAATCAATTGTCCTAAGTTAAACACAAGTAATAACGATTACCTTCGTTATCTTCTCCAGATCATCCCTTCCTCCATCAGTTACGTCATTGCCAAACACAACATGTTCTGCACAACGCCCACCATGAGCTACCACCATTTGCATTTTCATGTAACCAAAGGTTGTATAACCTTGATCTACCATATCTTCTCGGGGATAGAACACAGAGATTGCAGTTTCCTGTTCACGGTAAAATAACCCCATCACAATGCAAGTCCTCAAACATTATTTGATTGCAACTCCAAAAGTCCATTTCTGTTGCCAGAAGTTTTACCTTTCCACCAGGCAGGAGCTGAGAAAATGCATGCCAATCAAATCGAGGAAACAAATGAGCCAATACTATGTGACCAGCTTCATGCACAGCCAGCAGTCTCTTCTTCTCAAAAGACACCTGTTACAAATTATGCAGACTCAATTACCAGAATAATTTTATATTACACTTTTTACTTTGATAAGCAACAGCATCAATATGGATAGACATACACTTTCTTCACATTTCAGCTGCTCTTCTTCAGTGAGAAGTACGCCCATACCCTCAAGCAATTGTTTATCTAGCACATCAACAATATCTTGCTGATAGATCTTGGAGTGTCCTTTCCTCACCTGCAAGCAACAACGAAATTAGTGCAAAAAATTGGCCATATTGTTGCTGAAATGCATGAGATTACTAAAGGATACAAAAGAGTTACAGTTCAATCTAAATGAAAAGTCACAAAAAATAATGCATGACAGAAATCACTTTTAGACAGTCGTGTATCAGATCCCAATCAACAATGACCCCCCCTTAAAGATAATAAGATTTCACTGGGCATGCTTTAAAGCAAAAGGTTTGAGATTGTGAAACAGGATTGAGACTGAAAAAGTTGGAGCATCAGCACATATGCTTGCTTGCAAATGAGCTAGGACCTTAGTTGGAGGGTAGCACTTCCTGGGAGTTAGAAAAGAAAAAGAAGAGTCCATTGGTTGAAAAATAAGTTCAGGACATTAGATAGAAGCTATAAGAAGGAAGCAATAATGCACTTTTGATTTTCTCATATAAAGCAGCAGTAACAATTATCACTCAGCGAGGATGAGATAGCAAACAAACAAACAAACAATAAAAGATAGAAATGCATAATTCCATTCTTGAAATATATATCTCTGTGTGCACATGTAAATGAGAAAAAAAAAAACAGAAACTGTCTATTTATAGTTTTGGAAGCTTATGAACTCTTCCTTATCCACTAGATCATCAGCCCATAGTCTCCAGAAAATTATAAAGACAATGTGCATGCTGAAGAGCTAATCAAAAGCTTAAGGAGATGATAACCGACCCAAAAATATGTGTCAGAGTTCAGACAAAAACACACTAACACACCCCATTATGTGGAGGCCAACCTCTGTGATCCAAATTTGAACCTTGTACACAAGGAACATAAAAAATTAATGAAAAAGGTGGCTTTTGGGTGTTTTCAGCCATCCATGGGGGTGAGGGAAGGATCCTAAGATCTCAAGAAATCTGAATAAAGAAGGCTTTGATATCATGTTGGAGACCCGATTATCCAAAAGTCTCAACTCAACAATATATATCTAACTCCAGAATAACATTAGCAAATGAAATTGGGTTATCTTTTCACCATGAGGCAATGCTGCGATGTCTAATACATCTATGGTATGTACTACAGGAGAAGCATCAAACATCTTGGCGGATTTCCCTACATATGCACCATTGGTTAACCACAGTGATGACATGTCATTTTATGCTGTCCAAGGTGAGGATTTCCCTTAGTGTGGCTGTCCATGTGAAGAAAGCTACTCTTGGGGGAGTCCTAGATGGGGTCCAAACCATGATTACATAGCAAATTGTAGTATGACCACTTAAACATGCCTCTCCTAGATGGGGTCCAAACCATTTTATCATCACCATCTCGTGAATTTATCTTGAATCAGGATCTTTTGGCTCGTCCCACCCCACCCTAGATGAGTATAACCTATAAAAGAAATATAAAGAGATCCACTTCACAATCATCTGAAGATCGGCCCCATTGGGTAGAATCATGCCAAGGATAGCGCAAACAATTCTAAATAAAACTGGAAATGAACTTCTTGACCACCACGCCACACATCATTTCAAAAGCATATATTTGACTCGCCACCCACCAAATACACCAAACTGGGAAAGTCACCCCACCCTCTTCTAATGTTCCTCCAAAGGCCAACCCCGAAAGACCCATTTACTTCAAGTGAACACCAACCTGCTCCCATATTTTATGTCCATTAACACCATCCAAAGGCTCTCCCTTTCATAGGCAAATGACAAAGCCGCTTCCCAAAACACAACATTCGTGCAGCCAGCGTGCCGAAAGAACCACTTCTCCTCTGCTCATGCAGGAAATAGCCTAAGGACACCACAAAAGATGCCAAACAGTGAGTTCCATTCCCCTTCACGTCCGGCTCTCTTTCTTCCCCCTCTCTCATACTCATCTGAAACAGAGACTCGTGATCAAGATACTGCACCAAGCGTTAACAGTCATGAAGGAGCCACTGCCAACCACCACCATCATGTTGGAACCGCTGCAAAGCACCAGAGAAAGGAGCTAAACCTGTCATTAACCACCACAGAGGGCGTCGAACAGCCCACCCTTCACTGTGACCAGCCCACCCTAAACTGCAGGGAACCACTGAAACTAGGAGAAAGCCTGCGCATTCAAATCGGGACATCCAGTTGCTCCATTCCGTCACCAATGCCATCCATCTCGCCGGAAACCATAGTAACGGTCACAGAAACCGCCAACCGACTCTTCCTCGCCATCCTTGCACCACCATACTAAGGCCTTCACATCGTTTCCATCCTTTTCTCTCTTCCATCACTTTCTCTCTCTAACAGTGTCGAGTCCTTTCTCACTCACCTCGGTCTTCCACCACTATACTACAGAGGAAGTCGAAACCATCACCCTGCCAATTGGTACCACCAGCCACAACCCACTTCATATGACATCTCGGTGTGAGCCTTTGTCTCTCCATTCCTAAACACTAAGGGGAAGTTTGGACACAAATCTGACATGAAATTCTTAAAATTCTCAAAACTTCTCATAGTTTCATTCCCAAACATACTCAAAAAACACAAAACACTCTTCAATTTCAAATCTTCAACTTTTTTGTCTAATCATTACCTAATAATTATTCAAATACCAATACATCTTTTTTGTTTTTTATAAGTAAAAATATTATATATATATATATATATCAATAGGAGGAACTAAGTACACTGGATGTATTCAAGAAAATCCCTAACCCATACTAGAGAGCTCCTATTGCCCCAAAAGCCCGCGAAAAACTACCCAACATACATCAAGCCCGAGATAGAATAACTCACCCCTTTCCAACCCCAACCCCCTGTTTCCCATAGCCCAACAAAAATCACACCTCCCAAAATACCCTCTATGCGAAAGACTTCCCAACATACATCAACCTCTATGCTCTCGACTTGAGCTACCACCCTTAGCGTCATAGTTGATTGCACTAAAAAGACACTTCAACTCCCTGCTTTTCTTGAAACTTGATTTGATATCTCGCGAGTGGCTTGCCTCAATCGCAGTGATTAGAGCTCTAAACTGGTCTTCACATCTTCCATGTAAGATTCCCACAATATGCTGAATTTCATTAACCTTTTGCAAAACCCAATCCGAAGATGATTCATCTCTATTGTTTAATGGAGGAAGAGATACCAAGGGGACAACGTCTTCCCCCGATGTAGTGCCTGATGTTGATCCAAACGGTATCAACGATAAACCCTTATTCAAATCTTGTGCCTCCTTAACAACACCAATGGTACTCTCCATTGGAGATTCTTGGTTGGCAGCAAGTCCCTTTACCTCTGGCGACCTTGTGTGTGCAACTTCGACAGACCCTTTAGACGTCGGAGTTACACCATGATCACGGGACGGAACCAGAGCCAAAGGACACATCGTTGTTATCTGCGTCTTCCCACCGTGCTACAAGCCTTCCACAGACTCTGCTCCTATCGTGGACTTCTTAGATACCCTACATGTCACCTTCTCCGCCATTATGACTGGGGACAAGTCAGAAACCTCCTTCAAGTGTTCTGTAGAAGCTTGCATGCATTTATGCGTGGGAGCTGTTGTCATCGACGAAGGAATACTTGCGTAGGGGTCGTGATCGACGACAGAGGTTACCAGCCCCGAGATAAGAGTCTTATCTGGCACATGACTTCCGTTGGACCATGAAATTGGCCCAGAAGTGGAGCCCTTCTCAAACACGGGCCCATGGAGCTTCGACCTCGATTTCGGGCTTAAGTGGCCCAACCTAAGTTTGGCCTTCCCTTTGTTTGGCCTCAAACTATTACACCCAGCAGCCTTCCTTTTTCCTATTTTTAGAGGCCTCATACGTTAGCCCAACCCCAGGCCCAAACCTTTGATTATCTTAAAAATCCAAGACTTCATCTCCTTTCTAAACAATTTCAAATCCTCCTTCACATTTGTTACCTCCTTTTTCAGGCTGTAAAAATATCCCTGCAACTCATTTTCTCCTGGACAAATATCCATTTCAAGTAATTGGATAGCTGAAAGTAACCCTGCCATGCCTCCCTTTTTGTGTTTTTGATCAACCGCTAGAGGATGACTTGGAACTGCATGCGCTGCCGCCCTCTTCCCTACACCACCCACTGCCACCTTTGCATATGACTTGGACTGCCTCTCCTTCCCCTTCTCTACCCCTCTGTTTATATGTGGTGCATGGACTAGAGCCTTCTTAGCCAAACTATTTTAACTCCATAGAAAAGCTCTTCTAACCCTTTCCTTCCACTCCTTCCGGGATCGCTAAGAGACCACGACCCCTCTACCACCACCATAGTCAGTTACTTCCAAAAAATGCCCAAAAGAATTCGACCTCCTATGTGCAAACAGAGCTTTGATTCCATCCCTATATGTCTTGAAGAAGTCTTTCCTTCCCTCCAATAAAACACATTCTTCCACTGTACTAGCCAGCCAACAAGCACTGGCATGACTGAGCACCATCTCCTTGATTACCTTCCTGCCCCTTTCTGTGATACGACAACAATTTCCACCCTCCATAGACAATGTAAACACCTTTGATTCTATTAAAAGGTGTTTAAGAGTCCCCATCGTATAAACATCCTCCCAAAGCTGTATCAACACCTTTCACCGGATCAAACTTCCCATCGTTGGAGTGAGACCTAGAAAAAGCAGATCAGTGAGGCGAAAAAAACCAAACTGCTCAAGAACTCAGTCGTTGGAGATGTAACTGGTGTCGGAAGTCCCTTGCAAGTGTTGCCAAACTTGTCTGTGTAGGTGGATGTGCCAGAAACACCAATCGACCACTTGAGGGAATGACGGAAATACAACGCCGGAACACAGATCTAGCAAAAAAACGTGTCACCGGCAGCCTGCCAACACTGGACGACCTGTCAGGACCCCATCTAAAACCGTTCTAGGACAAGGTCCTAGGCATGCGTGGACAACAAAGCTCGGGCAACTCCCGGGGTCAAGGCCAACCTTGGAGGACTTCCCTAGGGGTCTAGTGTATGCCCTAGGAAGATTGCATGAATGACACGGGTCAATTAGAACATGACTCACATTTTCCTACTTGACCGTGCCATGGTTTAGCCTTGACAACCCATTGACACTGCCGCTGACATGCCCTGACAGCCCCACGGGCCATGCCTTGACACTGCTGCTGTCATGTCATGGCTCGCCCATCAGCATGCCCAGCAGGCAGCCCCAGCGCCCATCAGCCTGGCCAGCCGCACCAGCAACCCATTAGCACCACATGCCATGGCCCCAGCCATGGCAACCACCTGACAGCATCACAGACATGCCGCATGCATGCCATGGCCCCTGCCATGACATGCCCTTGACCATGCCACAAGCATACCTTGGCCCGTGCCTTGTCACGCACGGGGCGCCCAGCATGCCCACGGACAGGCCACAAGCATGCCTTGGCCCGTGCCTTGACAAGCACGGGGCGCCCAGCATGCAGACCAGCAGGCCCATATGCACGACACGCCTCAAGCCCAGCAAGGCTAGTAGCCGTGCGCAGCCCAGCGCACGGCCAGGCATGCGCACGCCCATGCACATGCCCTTGCGCATCCACTTGAGCCGCAGGGCCCTGCACACGCCCATGAGTTGCAGGCCCATGCGTGCGCCCATGCGCATGCCCATGCGTGTGCGCATGCTCACGTCCATGCTTGCACCCCTGTGCAAGCCCCAACGCCGCATGGCCCTGCGCATGCCCATGCGTGCGCCCCTGCGCATACCCCAGTGCCGCACGCCCATGCGCCGCATGCCATGCCCACACCCAAGCCCCTGCTTGGGCCATGCCAGCCACGCATCAGCAGCCATGCCAGCCACCAGCCTGGCCCATGCCAATGTGCACAACAGCAGCACCATCAGCAGCCAGCCCTTGCCTAGACCATGTCAGCCATGCGCGAGTGGGCAGCACCAGCAGGCAGCCCACGCCCAGCTCATGCCTAGGCCATGCTAGCCACATGCCAAGCATGCCCATGGCCCATGGCCCATGCCATGGGCCAGCCAAGGCCACCAAGGGCCAACCTAGCCATGGGCCATCATGGGGCCATCCAAGGCCATATTATCTTATTATCTTTATTTATTTTATTTAATTATATTTCAAGGGACCTATTAGGGTTTCCACTTTGTAAACTCTATAAATAGGACCCTTAGTTTCTTAGTTTAGAATCTTGGATCATTTGTCATTTTTCCTTTGTGGAACGGTTTGGGAGTGTTCTTGAAGAACATTTTCGGTGCATAGCACTTAGGCTACTTGGGTGCAATTCGTGAATCCCTAGTAGAGGATCATCACCTTGCAATTCGTGAATAGGTGGTGATTCAATCTCTCCTATTTCATTATTGTGCAATTCGTGAATTAATGGTGATTTATCTATCTATCTTTTGAGTATTGTTTGTTCCATTCCATTGTCTATCTTTGTTCTTATGTTTTCCATTTTGTTCATCTTTACTTTGTTGCAAATCAAAGATATCCTAAACCTCAATCTTAGTATTCTTTGGTTTCACAAAATATCCATAAAAACCATAAAGAGAGTCTTCATATTCTTTTGTTGAGTCCATTCATCTTTTGTTCATAACTTTTCCATTGTCCATACATTGTCTTGCATCCTTCCATATCACAAACACAATCCACCCACCTATTTGATCTTTCCTACTCACATATCTCGACCAACATATTGTTTGCCCTACTTTCCATACACATCACTACCATAAGACCTAGCCTCCATCATTTCCATAACCCTAGCCGAAACACTATAAGCCCCACTTACCAAAATTAGCCTTCCCACATCCACATAAGCCCTAGTTGAACCCTTATCTTCCATAAACCCTAGCCAACCCTCAAGAGTCCCACTTGGCAACTTCCTTAACTTTAGGAAAGTTGACTCATCTCAATCAAATCCTATCTTCCATCTTCCAATCCCTCCAAATTCGAAATACACCCATTGCCTTAGTCAAACTTCAACTTACCAACAACTTCCATACATCTTATCACTTAGAATCCGACCCTAGCCACCTCACCCATCATATAAACCATATATTCCTTATCTTACCACAACCAATCCCTTGATTCTAAGAACTTCCCTAGAATCACTCCAACCCTAAAATCACTCCATCACTCAAGACACCCAAAGACTACCAAACATTGACCATATCCAAAACCTATCTTCCATATCCAATCCCACAAATCTCTCATTCCTTAATCACTCAAGGAAACCCTAGACTCATTCAAACTCCATCCCATCTTCCATATCCAATACCTTAAATCTCTCATTCCCTAGAATCACTCTATCCACCTAGTCAACCAAAGACTTCTTCCACTTACCAAAACCGAGCCACCAATCCATAGTTGATCCTACAATCAAGGGATCACATTAACCACTCCCATATTCGGCCAACCCTAGCCACCAAACCCTAATTCCACTCATCCACATCTCTTCCAAACCCTAGCAACTCATCTTACACTCCAACCCTAATCCAACTCTTCCAAATCTCGAAATTCCCCATAGCCACCATCCAAACCCTAGCCTATCTTCACCATACCAACCTTAATCACCATCCAAGTTGTCCCAACATCAAGGGCAACCCTTAAGCCGTTCCACATTGCATCAAACACGCATATTCATCACTTAGATCACCCGAACTCATCAATCATCATCATTTTCATCACTAAACACCATACCTTCATTAACCTAGGAACCCATCATTGCCATTATACGTGCAAGGCCAAGCAAGAAGGCTTGACACTCGGTTACCATTATCACCAAGGCAAGCTCGTAGACTTAATGTTTAGGGACAAGACCGGAGTCCCTAACATGACCCTCGACGAAGTCGTCGGGGGCCAACGATCTTGTCTATGCCGGCTGTGTAAAGACACTCGCCGGGCTAGAGAAAATGGGTGCGTATCGGCATTACTGTCTATGCGAGAGAGAGGTGGAGGCAAAGTCACAGGGATGGAGGCTAGGGTTAGAAGGGCCGACGGCATTACTGTCAGTGGGACGGCAACGGAAGGTTGAAGGTGACGGGGATGGAGGATAGGGTTTTTTGGGGGGGAAAAGTTGTACAGAGAGAATTTGAGTTTTTTGAGTTTTTCTTTCCATTTTCACCAATACATCTTCCACACAACTTTGATTTGTGGAACACCTCCAGGAAGTGTCTAGCTGGCCAAAAACTCAACCACTATGGCGGGTAGTACCCAAGCTAACTCTATTCAGCCGAACACTTCAATCCACAACGCTCGAGCTATCTCGCAATGTAGTAAGAGATGGTCCACCGTCTCACCAGATTTCTTGCACATACAACACCAGTCTAGAATAATTACCCTACGCTTCCTTAGGTTATTTGTTGTTAGAATCTTTCACAAGGAAGCTGTCCAAGTAAAGAAGGCCGCTTTGGGGGGCGCCTTGTTCCACCAGATTCTTCTCCATAGGAACTGATTACTCGGTGAGTGTGTGAGGGACTTGTAGAAGGATCAAACCAAGAATGTGCTCTTACTTGCAGGTACACCACAATGTGTCCACTCGTTGTCCATTGGGTTTCGTAGAATACAATAGGCTAAAGAATTCATCAAAGTTGCCTACTTCTCAATCTTGTGCCGCCCTATTGAAAGTGATGTTCCATTGGACTTGATCCCCCGACAATACCATGAGATCCACTACTGAAGCTTCTTTATCACATGCCACCTGGAAAACTAAGGTAAAGGAATCCTTTAGGGCAATATTCCCACACCATATGTCACTCCAAAATTTTATTCTAGAGCCCGCTGACAAATTTGGTCTGAATGCCCTTTCCATAGGGTTTGTACATCTATATATAGAGAAGAATGTACACACTAGTGCCAGATTTTATGGCCAGATTCCTACCATATTTCCAGGCCATGTTTCCTGGAAACATGTCTCCTAGAAATAAGTAATCCTAGTGCCATATTTCCTGAAAATATGTCTATTCAATTGTTAGTGGATTTTACACTAATGTTAGTGGATGTTACAATAATTAAGTAATCCTATCTTAGTAACACCCGCACCCAGCATAAGTTTAGTATGGTGAGTGAAAACCCCCCACCCTCGTCTAATGTGTTTCCAAACTCCCACTTCATAGGCCCCATTCACCTCTTTAGTACACCAACCACCCCACAAACTTCCATACTTGCAGTCAACCACCGACTTCCATAGGGCTTCCAGCTCCATATTATATCTTCATAACCATTTTTCAAGTAAAGCCTAATTGAAGGTTCTCATATTTTTAATACCCAACCCAGCAAAGGAGATTGGCCTGCATACCTTATCCCAACTAACTTGATGGAATTTAAATTCATCTCCCACACCTCTCTATAAGAAATCACGATGAAATTTTTCGATCTGGGCCGCCACACTAGCTTGAATTGGGAATAGAGAAAAAAATTAATTGGTAAAGTTAGATAGTACTCTTAATTAAAGTCATCTGGCCACCTTTTGACAGGTACAACCTCTTCCATCCTGCCAATCTTCATTCTATTTTCTCAATCACTGTTTCCCAGATTGATAAAGCCCTTGAGGCAAACCCTAGCGGAAGTCCCAAGTATTCCATATGAAGAGATGAAACCTTACATCCAAGCGTGTTGGCCAATTGCCGAATGTTGCCTACATTCCCAACTGGCACTAATGCTGATTTATCAAAGTTCACTTTCAAACCTGACGCTGCTTCGAAATAGAGTAGAAGTGCCTTCAGTGCCCAGTTTTGATCTGGCTTATAGAATACTAGTGTGTCATTTGTAAATAGTAAGTGAGAAATATCAATAGGACCCCTATTAGGGTCACCAACCGAAAAGCCAGCCACAAAGCCCTTCTAGGACAAACTGTTCCTTTCTCTCTCGATTGGTCACAAGTCTCGCCTTTGCATTTTAAATCTTAAATTGGTGTTTTAAATTTAGCAGATGATTTTTAAATTGAGCCTAGTATTTTAAAGTCTTCGAAATATTTTAAATATCCAAAATTATTTTAAATGGGGTATTTTAGTGTTATTTGACCAAGCCTAATTTTTAAAGTAAGCTTCATCATATTTTTTGAGCCCCAAAAATAATATAGTTTAGCAAATCATTTTATCTAAATGATTTTATTTCTTTAGGAATATTATTTAATATTCATTATTTGATCTATGTTAAAAACTCTATTTATTTAGATGCTTTTCTTTCTCTTAGAAATATTTATTAAAATCATCAATTTATTTTATGATGAAAAATATTATTATCTGATCAAGAATAAATAGTTTGATTTCAATACTTAGCATACTTACCTTCCATTTATTTTCTACTCTTTATTTTCTATTTAGTTGCTTATTCCTCTTAGTTTAATCCCCACCGTTGGATCTAGGTTAGGGGCCCCTACCCACACCGTAACCCCCCTGACCCTCTCTTCTCCCTCGCCTCCACCGCGCCGCCGCATGTCTCCAGCACCACCTCCACCATTGCTTCATGCCGGTGACCCTCCACCTCCGATCCTCCCTCTCCCTTTTCTCCCACGCCATTGCCTCCCCTCAAGTCGAAACGCAGCCCGTGACTCCCATCTCCCTTGGCTTCTCTCCACCCAACGACGCCGCGTGCCGCCACCATGAGCAACCCTGTCGAGCCTCACCACAACCACCCCTATCCTCTCTCACGGTCCGGCAGCCACCGTCGTGCAACCCAGCCCCCACGTCTCTCTCTCACTCCCTCTCTGTTTCTCTGGTTCCAGCGCCGCCACCATCCTCCACGGCGAGGCACCATGCGTCGCGAGCCCTCAGCCTCCTCACTTTTCCCCAGGCCGCCAATGCTCCTTCTCTTCTCCCCTTTGCAAAACCCCCCTTGGCTTTTCCTTCCACCTCACGGTCTTGCCGCCACCACCCACGACAACACCACCGCTAGACACAAACCCCCAGCCCCTGTTTTAAGATCACGACAGTGACCACCAAGCCCCAACCCAGCCCCCCCTTGCACATACGTAGCCGCCACCGCAAGATCTTGTCGGACAGCAAGTGATGCAGCAATTTCAGCCCCTGAATTATGGTATAATTTCTATCCCTTCCCCGATGATTTATTATGTTGTGAAGCTGAAATTGAAATGATGTTGTGAATATGTTGTATTGTGAATGGTGCACTGTTGTTGGTATTTGTGAATTGTGAACGGTGGATAGTGATGGAGTAGTTGTGATGTGGTTGTGTAGTGTGAAGTGATGGGATTATTGTGCAGCGTGTGACGTAGTTGTGATATGGCGGTATACTATGAAGTGACCGGGTTAAATGTGAAGTTTGTGTTGTGGTTATGCTTTGTGAAGTGTTGGGATGTTCCACCAGCTCACCATTCCAGCTAGTTCATCCCACAAAAGCCTTCTCATATTGTCCTAGTTTGGTCCATAGATCCCTGCAAAGGCCCATTCAGATTTATATTCCACATTCCAAAAAGCGCACAAAATAGTGAAGTCACCCATAAATCTCGAACTTTTCCACTACCCTTTTATGCCACATCAACAATATACCTCCTGAAGCCCTATTGAATCCAAATGGCACCAATCTACATGCTTTCCACTACAAAATTTACATATACTACAAGGTATGTTCTTCACTTTTGTTTCCTAAAGACAAATGATATCCACATTCCAACTTCTGAGCAAATTCTCAAATTGAAGGACCCTATTCATCATTCAAACATTTGACATTCCATGAAAAGATCTTAAGCTTCATAAATGAACATGGGAGCCCGGGCATATGTGAGCCTCTTTAACTCTCTTTGATGCTTCAAGTCATATTTAGAGCCACAATGCTTTTGGTTTTATTTGCTTCAATGGCAACAAACAAAGGCATGCTCCTCCTAAAACCCTTTACATGAAAAATTTTGATCTACTGCAAAATTCTGTCAATCGGGTGATTTTTCAGTCAACCTACCTGAATAATTAAGCGGGTTGATTGCCTTGACCTGAACCCAGCACGCATGTTTAACTGGTTAAAAGGGTTAATCATTCAGGACAGGTCGGGCTGGGTCAACCAAACCCGACCGATTTGACCCGTAAAAAAAAATAAAAATATATATTTACAAACATTTGATACAAATTTTAAGAAAAGAATAAAAATAAATGTGATATTTTTCAATCTTAAACTCAATTTGTAACAAACGATACACACCCAAATGACTTATTTTTATTCTTTTGCTAATTGGGTGACTCGGGTCAAATTCGAGTTGACCAGAGCTGACTTGAACCCAATTACGTCAAACTATTACCCCATTATCGTGTTAGGTTTGTGGCTTATGTCAAAAACTAACAACCTTATATACGATACCCAATTTGGTATGGAATACACAAAGCAAGAGGCTCACAACACAAAGGTTCCTCTGGTTCCCAGTATTTGTGATTAGAATACATAATTCTTTTGATGTAAGTTGTTGCTCCAATGGGGTACCCCCATATTCCTTGAGCACTCCCAAAAGAATAAGCTACCTGTCTTTCCTCCAAGCACCAGTGAGAGGGGCTTTGGCATAAATAAAAGATTTGCTTCTTACAACTTCCTAAAACCCAACATTCCAAGTCAAAGACTAGATTAAACCCTGTTGGATCCAGGTTCAACCCTGGAACAGAAGCCGGGACCTCTCCTGACGCTAGACTTCCCACTATAGACCCCCCCCCCCCAACAAAAAAAGTTCAAGAACCCTCCCAAACAACCCTGTTGAGCACAATGGTGTGCTTACCTCACCAGGTTTCTATACCTGAGTTAATTCAGATGGTGAAACAGTGCATTTAGCCTCTTCTGGCATACTGTTCTCCTCCCATTGAATGTTAATAGGGGTCAATGTCAGGTCCTCACCACCCCCGGTATGTTGTTGTTTCTCTTCATTGCCACTGGGTTTGATTGGAGGGTCATGAGTTGAAGTCGACACCCCCAGATCCTCAACATAGGCTTTGGCCTGCCACTAAAAGCGGGGCTGTGTAATCTCTTTATACAGCGCCAGTAGCCTTTCGCTTTAAATGACCAAGAACCCAGCCTTGCTAATCTTGGCCCTCCTGATTTCTTTCAAGGACTGGTCCAACAGCCCTCTAACTGAAGGAGTGAGTTCAAGCTTGGTCTAAGAACACGCATCCCTCCTTGAGGCCCATAACTTGAGGCCCATTTCTTAGGATGCCTAATGTCCCTTAATCTAGCATCCAAAGCCTTCAAGAATTTCAATACCTCTTTTCTCATGTGCAATAGTTGATTTTGGAAAAAGCCAACATGCACATTCTTTGCCCACTTCTCCGTTATACCACTACTTGAGATTTCCGTATTTCTCGCAGCGGTCTTATTGTTAATGGATTTTGAGCCCAGAGTTGTTGTCTTTCCTGTGAAGCCATTTGGGTTCTTCCTCTTCATTCCTAGTTTTCCCTTGGGTCGTCTTTAAGTTGTCGGGTTATTCCACTATCGTGCCACAACCTTAGCATACATCAGACTTCCTCCTTCCACTTTCTAACTTTGTTCGCGTCTGCAGACAGATGAGCTAAGCCTTCCAGATTCAGCTTTCCACTGTCACCCCACTGATGAAGCTCGACTCTTGAGCCTGTCATGGGAAGATAACTAAGATATTACCATCACCTTATTGAGTTCTCCATGAAAATCTTGCCAACCTTTTCCTTCTCTTCCCTCTAGGATTACCAACAAATTCCTCTGACCATCCCCTCCGTATACTGAGAGCTCCAATAAATATCCATGGGTATTTGTACAATACTACAAGAAGAATGCATTGTTTCCTTCTTGTGAGTGGTCAAAATCTTTACCTCCCATCAACTGTAAAAGAGCCTTCACTGTGGATATCAACCACTCCACTCTTGGTTTCCCCATAGACAATGACCGACATGCCCCTGGAGCACTAGTGACATGAATTACCGAGTGCTCTTTGTAAAAAACAAACAGCTTGGCTTCTATGAGCAATTTCCTTTTCACTTCCATGGAAAAGGAGCATGCTTCAGACCAAAAACAAGCTTGAAGACCATAACATATTGTTGCCAAGGAAACAAAGGTCTACAAAGGTGGTTAACTTCAGCAAATATCACTGGGAATAGCCATGAAGTGAGAGAGAGAGGAGGGGGGAAGGGGGGGAGGGAGAGAGGATATTATTATCAAGAATTATGCTGCTGTAATATTCTTTTTTGCAGTAACTTAACAGAAGAGTCCTTGCAAGTATACTCTTGATTTTGTTTCCTCCCAATCACCAACAAATGTCATTTTCAAACTTTATGTCCAAGACTTGTGACTAGTTGTAATACAACATTCCACGTTTTTCGCCATACATGGTCGAGAAATTTCTTCCAAGATGTGTGCTTTCATAAGAAATATGTTTTTTTTTTTAGCAGTTCAAGACCGCTTTCATAAGAAATATGCAGGCTCCATGCAACTTTAATTTCAATAAGTAACCATTCAAAGTCAGCAATATAATCACATATGAAACTAATCTATTAAGCACAGCCCAAAGCAAAATAGCTTTCAAATGATCAACGGAAATTAATGTGAATGTCACCAGAAAACAATGTCAACTAACTTCACCATATCCACAAAGTAATAACATCTGGAACTTCTACTTATCAAAAAACATCTGGAAGATCAAAAACTTTAAGGGTATCCTTAGACTTTTTTAGCTAACTAATCAAAAATGTTAAATCATTATTTGTCCAAAAAGCTTAAACCGACTTGAAGAGGTAAATTTAATCATTTAAATTATATTCTAACAATCCCCCAAGTCTATGGGTTAGACTTCATCTGAATAAGTAGGTACAATATGTGGAATATTTAGTTAAATGGAAGTAAAGGGTGGAGTCATGATTCAAACGCAGAACCTATACTATGATACCATATTAAATTATTGCTTATCCCAAAAGCTTAAACCGATGGAAGAGATCAAATTAATTATTTAAATTATATCCTAACAAGAACAAAGATATAAAGTAGATGAATCATAGTACTAAACTTACCTGCTTGAGATATAGGAACAACGCAAGGGAGTAACTTTTTTTTTAATACAAGTACAAAGCATGGGAATAACTATCTTGATCAATAATATGAATGTTTAGTTTAACTCACCGACATTATTGCTGCTTCATTGACAAGATTTCGGATATCTGCCCCAGAAAACCCAACAGTACGGAAGACAAGCTGTAGGGTTGAATGAAAAACAGATTACAGAAAGGCAAACAAGATTAAACCTTCAGTGGTACAATTACAATTATAAAAATAAGCACCAAATGCAAAGGATTGAATAATCACTGTATATTTTAGACATCTAGGAACACGACCACTTATCCCCACTTCTTGAATTTGAGAACCACCTACAGATTTAAAAAATAATATATACAAAAGCACTATCTAAGAAGGATTTTTAGCGTGAGAATTATTTGCCAAGGATCAAATATTGATAAGGCAAACACTAACACAATTCGTCATATACTCTATGGTTAATTATTTATGCAGGCAACATAGTGAGATCCACCAAAGATTACAAATGGATAAAATCCATGCAACTGTAAATGACTAATGCTTCAAAACAAAAAACTTTGCTCTAAGTAAATCCAAAGGCTACCTACAGACTTAGGATGAATGGAGGGCCCAAATTCTGTCCAAACCAGTGTAAGAATCAATAAGATGTTTTTGGTAGGAAAACAATTATTGATTCTTACACTGGTCTAAATTAAAAAATAAAAAAGGAGGAAACGGGAACAAGTAGGATGCAGGACAGTCAAGGAAATCACTATATGCTGGAAACAAACCATAAGACTGACCACCACATTGCTCGACTAGGAAACAGCAACCATCACAATATATATATTTTTTATAAGTAAGAAATAACAGCAACCATCACAATATATAAAAAGAGAATGCTGAAATTAACTGCACCCACATAAAAAGGTGGTCCAGGAAGTTACTGTCCTTAACTTGGGACTCAATTATTAAAATAATATGTTAAGGGACAACCTCTCTCTCTCTCTCTCTCTATGTATATAGATGAGTGTGTGTTTATATGATAAATGTGTACAAATAAACATATATATATTTATATATATTGGAGGCTCTTGTGTTTATATCTGGCATGATGTTTGGTGTGATGAGAGGGCCCTTAAGTGTGTTTTTCCCACTCTTTCAAATTGTGATAAATAGGCTATGGTGGCCGATTTGTAAAAGTAAAACTTTATTGATAGGAATAGGCATAGCCCAAATACACAGGAAGTATACACAGAAATTGCCCAAGTACCATTAAGCACTAGTGCGGGATACAAACAGATCATGAAAACTGTCCTCATTACAACTAATGACCAAAGCCCCAGAAAATAAAGTTTTATAAAAGAATCTCTTCGCTCATCTAAGGAACGTTCCCTGTCTTCAAAACACCTCTTATTTCTCTCCATCCACAACCACCACATAATGCAAAGCGGAATCATTTTCCACACAATGACAATGTGAGCATTTGCCCTAACACCTTTCGAGCACCTAAGAATATCCTTAACTCTTCCAAGCATAACCCATGCCACACCAGTCCGGTTAAAGATATATATCATTCCACAAGAACCGAGACACCTCACAATGTAACCAAAGATGATCCACAGATTCCCCACTTTGCTTACACAAGAAACACCAATCCTTAATGATGAGACCACATTTCCTCAAATTATCAGTGAGCAATCTCCCAAGAGAAGCAGTCCATACAAAGAAAGCAATCTTTGGAGGGACCTTACACTTCCAAATAGCCTTCCAAGGAAAACAATGATCATTAAAGAATCCCGAGAGAGCCTTGTAATAGGAACGCACTGAGAACCTATTACTCCCAAAAGGAATCCAAATAGTAGAGATACAATGCCTAATCCATGAAATCCATCTTTCTCCAAAATCACACCTTCCAAGTAAGTAACACAAAAAGCCTCAGTTGACGTGATCATATGCCTTCTCCATGTCTAATTTGCAAAGGATCCCAGGTGTTCCCACCTTGATTCTACTATCCAAACATTCATTGGAAATTAGAACCGAATCCAAGATTTGTCTTCCCTTCACAAAAGCATTATTAGGTTTTGATACAATGCTACTCATAATGGCAGTCATTTGGTTAGCAAGTACCTTAGCGAGTATCTTGTACACCCCATTAACAAGGCTAATGGTCGAAAATCCTTCACCTCCACTAGCCCCACTTTCTTAGGAATAAGGGCAATAAAAGTCGTATTAAGGCTCTTTTTGAATTTTCCAAAAGAATGAAATTCGTAAAAGACCTTCATAATATCCTCACCAGCCACATTCCAATAATCATAATAGAAAGCCATAGAGAACCCATCCGGACCTCGTGCTTTATCCTTATCCATCCCACGAATCACCTGAAAAACTTCCTCAAAAGGTCTCTCCAACCAAATAGATCTTGACTGATCGATCATGTCAAAGGACAAACCATCAAGTTTGGCTCTCCTAGAAAATATCTCTGTAAGGAGATCTTTTTTTTTTTTTTTTGATAAGTAATAAACTTTATTGATCGAATGCAACTAGGCAAAGCCCATGTACACAGGTAGTATACAAAAGAGACACCTAATTACACTCTAGCAAGCTGAAAAGAAAGTAAAAACTCATGAACATTCCCTCCCTTTAATACAAGGGAGGGAATGTTCATGAGAGAGAGAGAGAGCACTAATGATTAATTTACTTATTATTTGTGTTACCTAAACAAGAAAGGCCAAATACTTACTTCTTCAAAGTCTACATCTTCCGCAAGTTGCTTTCCAGCACTATGCACACCAAAAATTTGCACTCGTTGCTTTGCATCTGGTAGACCAATGTACAAACGACGGTCAATACGTCCAGGGCGAACGAACTCAAGATCCAATTCATCTGGCCTATTGGTAGCACAAATGAATATCACAGCTTGTCTCAGTGAGAATCGATCAACACCAGTTGTTTCCTTCCTACACAAGATAAATAGGGGAACATGAAAATTAATTTTACTAGAAAAGCATTGGAAAAAAACAGACAGAGAGAAGTCCAAGGTGGAAGCCTTTAATCAATTTTTTTTTCATCCCACTTGAGGGTTCTGGACCATTTGATAAGTAAACTAGAGCATCAATTTTCTTTGTAAAAGAAGAAGAAATACAAGAACTCCACATTCTTCTAGGCAAGACAGCTACATCCAAAAGCCAAAGGGAAGTTACAATAAGATGCCAGAAACAAGAAGACCCATCCAAGACATAACCGCTACCTCTATTAGTAATGAAAACACGATCTTTCATCAGTTGACCTGAAAAAGAGCCTAAACTCTTACCCAACGGACGTACTGAACAATCTTAAAGCAAACTTCTAGCCCTTCCAATGATAGTAGAGTCCACTTCAACCATCATTGAGTTCAAACTCATTCTGGAAGCCTCCTCTAAAGGCTTTCTTCAAGGTCTAGGACTTCATGTCCTATAAGCAGACCGTATTGGGGGCATAGAGAAAAAACAAGTACAGCCTACACTAGTTGGTCCATCTAAAAGACCGCCTGACAAGAGTTGCAAAGAAAACACCCATCATACTTCAAGTTTTCAAAGGCCTCTAGAGGTATTGTGCAGGAAAAGATGCAAGTGCACATTGGTAAAATTAATACACTTACTCCCCATCAAGCTGTGCAATCAGAGCCTCAAATGTTGCCCTTCTTCGTGGATCTTTCCTTGCATGCCTTCCAGCAATAGCATCAATTTCATCCACAAATACAAATGAAGGAGCCTGCACAGAGAATGCTTAATCGTCAGTATCTAATTTTACTGAGAGCTTACAGTGAAACTGTATTATTCATTCACTTATCTGAGAAGTACCATATTGATACAGCTACAATAAGGATATGATACCTTTGTAGTGCTAAACATCATTCCCAAATTAGAGATGCAATTCACCGTGAAAGATTGTTAGGTTAAAAAAAGGCCTGCTTTTCTTAGTCATTTCAAGCTTTTATTCCTTGGCTTGGAAGCCAGCAACTCCCAGAAGGGATGGTAGCAGCATGCGGTGAACTACAGGGAATCAAGACAAAGCTCTCTACTGGGTGTCATGAAATTGTAACTTATCCTTGTGTGGCATGTCATACAGAATTCAGCAGGGGTGAAGTAGAACTTAAGAGCCAAAACAAGCCGAAGGAAGAAAATTATTATTAATTTTTTATCAGTAAAATAACATTTTATTGAGAGTAAATAGGCATAGCCCAAGTACACAGGAGGTATACAAACAGCAACACCTAGTTACAAAAATCAGGAGCTAGAGAGTGATACAAGAAACTCATTTAAGCAAGCTCCGTTAAAAAGACAAGATGAAGCCCAAAGAAATAAAGTATGGAAAAAGAAACTTCTAAGCTCATCCAGAGAACGCTCCTTTATCTTCAAACCTCTGACAAGAAGAAATGAAAAGAGGAAAGAAAAAGATGAGGAAAAAGAGATGCAAATGTTTAATCCACAAGAAACAAACAGTATCCACAAAGTGGCCAATAAAAAGACAAGCCTCTTAAACAACGTCACCTCATAAGAAAATATTTTCTGTGTGATTCTCGGAATTAGCTCACGTAATGTCCTATGAGTCAGCTAACCTGGTAGCTGACCTAAGGAACCATTGATCACCTGTTCTATACTCAGAGAATTTATAAAAAAGAAGTAGAATTTCCTGGCACCCAAAGTACCATCTTGAACCTTCTCATAACAGCAGAAAATTCACCCTTAGTCGATAGATTAGACAACACCATGGGACTAATTCCTGTGGTGCAGCTTAAGTGTACGTTTACAATTTGCGAACATTTCCCCATGCTGACAGATGAGAGTTATGATTGAACCTAGGATATTCATGCTTTTACATGAACAAAAACAAATCACTAAGTTTTTCAAACTTACAAACTTGATTGCAAGAATGGACAAAACGCCCAACTTATCTGATTTTTATTCCAAGTTTGAAAGCTCTTAAGGAAACTGAAATAGTGAATAAATCAACTGACATAAAAATATAACAAATTATAGAAAGATGGAAGAAACTAGTAATGATTTGAGTGATTCAAACTATTTGAGGGACTTGTAGCTAGCATTTTAAGATATCCTATAAATGCTAAGATTATATACAAAGAGCCATGAGGCCATAGAAACATGAAAACTCATGCAAAACACGAAGATAATATTACTTATGTCTTGCAAAAAAATCTTATTTATTCTTCTTTTTATTTTTGTTCCGTAAGTAGAGATTAATGTTATTAGAAAGGAGTAACTCTAATATCCAGGATGCATAAAATAGGCCCTACCAAAAGTTATATTCTGAAATTTAGTAAATCAAGAAAATTATCAATTTTCCTCATTAATTTATGCACAAGAGTTTTAAAACATTAGGACTTAAAGATGTGAAAAATGACCAAACTTCTAGATGATGATGATTTTGATAACATCATTCTACTCTTATACATGAGTTATTGCTTTTCCATATTTTAAAGAGATAGATGCTTACATTTCTCCTTGCAATAGAAAACATCTCATTGATCCTTGCTGCACCACTTTTTTCACTGTCTGTAAACTCTGCACCAGATGCGAAAACAAAGGGCAACCCACTTTCCTTTGAAAGTGTCCTTGCAAAGAGTGTTTTTCCTGTTCCAGGTGGTCCAGAAAGAAGAACACCCTGTGAACACACATCAATTAATGTCTTGATATTATACTTTTTCCAGATTAAAACACAGGTCCAATATAGACACATCTATCTTTCATAAGCTAAGAAAAAGTTACCCGAACAAATTTCACGCCTTTTTCATAATACTGCATAGGGTTTCCCATATAAATCATTAACTCATCAAGAAGATCCCATACATCACCCCCTAATACTACTTCCTTGTACATTGATTTTGTATCACCAACATCTCCAACTGGCTGCACATGTACAAAATGAATGGGAATTTATATAAGATCAAATAAGGAGGGAAACAACTGCAGAGTTAAAATCTTTACCAGGATAAAATTTTCTGCATAAGCCATATCAAAGAGTTGATTATATTTTTTGTAA
This sequence comes from Cyclocarya paliurus, assembly GCA_029856935.1. Classification (NCBI taxonomy): domain Eukaryota; kingdom Viridiplantae; phylum Streptophyta; class Magnoliopsida; order Fagales; family Juglandaceae; genus Cyclocarya; species Cyclocarya paliurus. Next base: position 27,521,715 of record CM056948.1, read on the forward strand.
AGAAAACGCTTAGAAGTGATGCTGAGAAGCATTGCAGACTCCCTTATAAACCACAGAATCAATATCCCAGGAACCAATGCCATCACGACTTTCAGAAAATAATGAATCTGACGCTTTTGGAGGAGATCTACTTCAACTCCAGAACTGGAGATAATCTCAAACAAATAAGGGTCTAAAGGAATATCGACCTATCAAATAAAAGAATATTTAATTATAAGCCAAGGAATGGTACATTTCAGATTTGGTAGTAACAACAATTAGATGGTAGAAAACATCAAAAAATAAAAAATATTAAACTATTAAATGGTAGACTTACAGCATATTCTAATGGGAAACCTTCCTTCATTGTTACATACAATCTCTTTAGGTCTTCTGTAAATACAACAGCAGCAACCTGTCCTAAAGGAATCGCAGCATCAGAAACTACCAACCAACTACTTCAATTGGATGCACAATGAACATGAGACACTATTTAAAGTTGGACTACAGACAAGAATGGTGTTTTCAAAAGTTGACTAATAAAACATTTGAAGTGACTCTATTACACACCATTAGCATTTTGATATTAGAAACTTGCTCTAAAAGACCGAAAACCTATGGATAAGTTCAACTGAATCATCACGGTGTGCATAATAATGCACTTCATAATTCAACAAGTAATTTTGAATTGACCGTTGACATTATCTGACCAATTTTCTCCAATTGCTAATTTTACTCTAATGTCTGCTTTCAAGGGGAAAGGAGGAAGTTTTACAAATCTGTACATGTAAATATGAGCTATATGCCATTACCTGTTTCGATACAAAAGATCAAAATGTAAAAAAAATCTCACTTAAAACCAATTGGGGGGATAAAAAAATTGAACCTTCAAGCAATACCCACCAACAAGACACCAGTGAACCAAGAAGAGAGAGAGAGACAGAGAGAGAAAGGTGAAGGTGATTAAGACTTTTACCTCAGAGCAGTCAAGTTTGTGAAGAAAATATGTGTAAGGAAGTTTAGGACGATAGCGCCACCATCTCTTGGCTATCCACAGTGCTCTACTTCCTTCTGTCTCCGGTAACTTTTCAACCACATCCTTGCGAAGACTCTTTTCAACCTCTTTCATGTCAAACTCGACTACATACTTAGCATTTGTGGAATTTAATTGCCCAGCTGACTTTTCCATTCTGAGTATGTCCTTCCATGTATGAAGCCTTTCATGCCATGTTCCTTTACTTTCTTGAACTTCCCCTGCCAAGCAAACATGAGAACAAACAGGCTGTAAGGAATCAAATAGTCCTAACATCATTGTACAGGATTGCTGTCCCAGGTGAACTGACATTATTTTACAATAATAACATCTACTAGCTTAGTATTAAGTTTTATCTTGATAGATGACACGATTTTGAGGAAAAGTTACTAAAGAATCCAGGTTGATTCCTTGAAAAGGGGTTTATGCTTAAAAGCTAGACCAGGTGAAGAAGCTAAACATCTGAAATCAAACTGACAAAAATGTATAACTTTTTTATAAGTAAAATAACATTTTATTAATAGAAGTAAATAGGCATAGCCCAAGTACATAGGAGGCATACAAACAGCATACACCTAGTTACATAAAAAGGAGCTATAAAGAGATGCAAGAAATTCATTGAAGCAATCTCCATTAAGAACACAAGAGGATGCCCAAAGAAATAAAGTATGGAAGAAGAAAATTTTTAGCTCATCTGGGGAACACTCCTTATCTATATTTCCAGCACGCTTCATTCAGATCATCAAGTTCAGTTGTCTACATTTATCTCTAGTTCCGAGTAATGGATTTCTCTAAGAGGTTCTAACTACTTTGCCGCAAAAAGTTTTTCCGAACACACTTCTAATAAAACGTGATGTGTTTGCAAATCACAATCCCAATGATAAAATTTGGGCATTAATCTCCTCATGTAAAATTATTGTTCAAGATCTTTATCAATATATCAAAAACTGTGCATTATAAATTTGTTACAAAATACTTATAGAGGTCAGCTTAAGTAAGAATATTTGCAATTAGAACACACGAAATTACAAGAACATAAAGCCATCAGAAAAAGAAGAAGAAGGAAAAATGATAAGAAAAAGGGATATCCTATAATTCATGATAATAAATTGCATTTATGCTCGTGCATTCCCTCTCATATGTAACCAACCTGAAATGCCCAAGTCTTCCCTCAGTTCCTTTTTCTCTTCTGCATTTAATTTGACATCACTGTCAATAATTTGTTTCACATTGTCCTGAGGAGACTTTGGATCATCATCCCATGCATCCTCCCCAACATAAGAACTATCATGAATAAGAGTTCCATTAGGTCCTTCAATAAACTTCTTCATTTTCAGGCCTTTGGGCATAGTCTTCCTCCATATACTCTGCTTAAACCTGCAAAGTTATAAGAAGAATCAGAGAGCTATGAACTTTATAATGAACAACAGAGTGATAGGCACCCTAAACTTCTTTGCTTTACTTATCACAAAAAAATAAAAAATAAAAAAACCTCTGCAGTCTCATCTTTTGAAACCCTACCTGTCACACACTGTTGTTTCTTCTTGGAGAAACATCCACCGCTTTTTAAATCTTTTAGTAGTTAACTTCAAGTAAGAGGACAGAAAAAATTGAAAGGTCTTCAATGGATTAGCTTTGTTTCATTTAGTTGGGAAAAGTTATTAGAGAAATGGTTCATATAGCCTCACAAAATAAAAGTTACTGTCAATTTCCCAAGCCATTGCAAGCAAGCCACCCAGTAATCAGGTGAATTAAGCTTTCCAAGGATAAATGTGATTTGATTCAAAACCTTACTGTCAGCTAGCTAAACCCCCGAGTTGAATCATACATTCATCTATTTGATTCAGATCAATTTTATGTGATAATTCTTAAGAGACAAATGTAAACTCTAACTGCAATCATCATTAAATCAAGATGAATTAGTGGCTGCTTTTTTCTTCTTCTCTACTAATAGAATGATAATAATGCCTCTGGCAAACTATTGATTTCATCTGCAGTTAAAGTAAGAAATCTACTTACTTTCTAATATTACTAGGAGAAGGCTCAGGAATCAATGCCTCCATATAAGCCTCTGTTAACTCCTTTCTTTGGCGATTTAGGAAAGGAGCTTGAATTGCTATGTATATTCTTTGGCAGCAAAATATTGCAACAAATGTGTAGAGTATCAAGGCCCCAATTCGTTTAGACTCCCATGTTTTGAGATCCTTTAGAAAAAAACAGAGATGATCAACTATATCATTATCAAGCTTATCATTAAAGTTGCATAGAATGGTTAAAATGTTCAAACAGTAAAACCACACCAATTTATAATTACAATTTTCCTCTTGTTCTTCAAAAGTTAATTGATGTTCATAAGTTGATCAAGACTTAAGACATGAATATACAAGTGCAAATAAACAACAAATTTTTAGGAAATCAATATATCATTAAACATGTAAAAAATTTTACTCAAAAAGTTAAAGAAAAATTAAGAAATAAAACGAATAGAACGAGTATGGAAGGCTTGAAGGAACTTATTCCATAAAAAACAACTTAAACTCACCTAGTGAACTTGTTTAAGGTCTGGATCATTGGTTTATATTAATGTACCATTACCTTGGATTTTAAACTCTTCATCTAGCATCGTGCCTGATATTTCCTATCCGTAACTTACTTGCATGATAGCATCTCGAAAAATTGTATTCTAGAGATCAAGCCATCATATTTTCAATGAGGAAATGAAGGTTCTGATTGTCAACTTCAAATCAGTTATTAGCCATCTCATGCAGCATTATTTCCTTTAACTGTGGTAGTTATGCATAGAGTATGACTTCCTTATCAGTGAAATGGTGAGCATCCAATTGTTGGAAAATCCAATTGAATATATATATTGAAAGTTCCACTTGGATAGAAGTTAGAGAAGATCATAACCGAATACATCTAATCCAAATGAGAGTGATTTTATTAGAGGGCACGGAATTGGGAGATGGATTTCTTTAACTCATTCTATGTCCACTCGTATTCTGTTCAATTGAGAAAGGATGGGGAAGAAAAAATGCATCGGGCCATGTCCAAGAGATAAGTGTTTGAACTTGAGTTGTTCCGTGATGCATTGATCCCTTACAACAGTACTCGCTTTCCATGGAAATCCATTTGGAGAAGTAAGGCCCCTCGAGAGTAGCCTTATTTTGCATGGACAACTGTACTAGCAGAGATCCTTACTTTGGAAAACTTACCAAAATGACACATTGTGGTAATCAAGTGATGTTGAATGCCTCAAAGGGATGGGAAAACCATGGATCATCTCCTGTTCCATTGTAAGATAGCTAACAACATGTGGCAAACAACTTTTGGTCTCTTTGGGCTAAAATTGGGTGCTGCCTAGACAGGTGACAAATTTATTCACATGCTTGAAAGGAAGATTTGAGAGTGATCAACGAAGGCTCTTGTGGAGAATGAGCCCGATCTATTTGATGTGGTGTATAGGGCAAGAAAGAAACAATCAGAGCTTTAAAGATGGTACAAGGAAAATGGAGGAACTCATAGCCTTTTGTTTTGATACAATTTACCATTGGATGGATGCCCCTTCATATTTCTTATTTCTCTAGCTTTAGCTTCCAGAATTTTCTTTATATCTTTTTTTTATATCTTTAGTTTCTCTAGTTAGATGTAGCCTGAATAACTGAAGCAGAATAAGCAAGGGGATGATAATTCAGAAGCAATGCTAGAGCTAAATCTGAGTTATTTAAACCAATAACCAACCCAATGGAGAATCCAAAAATACATTATTTTTATTGGCACCAGGTGTCCGGGAACAAATTACCAACTAATTCAAGAGTTGTGCAAGTCATCGGCAAGGAGTTTCCCGCAAGTGCACCTTGGCTAATTCAAGGAGAAATTCTCCTAGTCCGATGGCCCTAAAATTTTTTTGCACCCAAGGATTTGAACCTTAGACCTAGATGGAGCATAATACCTAGGCCAAGGCCCTTACCACTTGAGCCAACCCTCAGGGTTAGCAAATACGAAATACATAGATAGAGCAGATTTCTTACAGGGATAAAAGGGAACAGGCTATTCAGCCAGCCATAACCAAGAGCTTTAAGCTAGCACTCCTCGTCAAACAGAAGCTCATATATACATCCTTTGTCCTTGAAACTGCCTCTTTATCACCAATAAAATTTATTCGAATAACATATATATATATATGTTTAATTATTTTTTACTTATCAAAAAATATATATGTATATGTTTAATTATTTTTAAATTTAACAATCGGTTATGCCTCAATAATTTTGCAAAGTGAATAGAGCAAGGAAGATTAAAGCTTTTAAAACAAGATAACACCAAAGAGAACTAGATTCTTATAAAAAAGAACTGAAAACTTCCTTACATGAATATATACCTTGCCTGATTTCCATTCAACGAAAAAGAAAAAAGAATTAAAAGAAGAAACATGGTACGCGAATTTCCTTGAAAATAGACAATTCTGCATGCTACTTAAAATGTAGTCTTTCATATGGTTAATTATTACAAATGATACTTAAGAATTTTCCATTTCCCGGAACTACCAGCTAAAATTTGAATAATAGCTAGTAGTCTAGTATCCCAACCCCTTATCTTCTTCAAAAGGTCCAGAGAAAATACTCAAGCTTGTCCCTTTTTCTGTCGCTTTTCCTGCAATTTCTTTTCTAGCATACAAAAATTAAAACAAAAGGGTCTCAAAGTGAACTGACAAATTACCTTCCAACGTTCCCACCGATTCCAATTCACAAACTCGGGGACCAACTCAGTCCTAAACCGTTCCAACTCAGCTCCACCCTTCCTCACCCCTCCTCTAACTCGCCCCACAAACTCACCCGCCTTCACATTGGCATCTTCGAAACCAAACCCAGTTTCCTTCTTCACCGACTCCCCGAGTTTTGTCCAGAACCGCTCGGAGCCGCGCCGGACCGATTGAGTTAGAATCAGCCATGAAAACCCATCTGACCCATTTGGGTTTGAGGAAGCTAGAACCCGGAAAAAGTGTCTCTGGCGGGAATTTCCGAGCCTGTGCTTATTGGGAAGCTTGAAAAGAAATGAACTGTGGGAGGTCTGTGTGAGTTGTGGTGGAGCAGAAAGGAGAAGTGGGTTTGGTTTGCACGGGATGGTAAGGTCCATTATCGGGTGTAGAAGTGAAGATTGGAGTGTAAAACAAAGCAGCAGTGTCTATCTGTTCTGCGTCTGCATTTGGCTGTTGAGCATTGAGCTTGTGGTTTTAGGACTGCTTTGTTGGGGGGTTTTGGCTTTTTTAATCTCGGCGGGCATGGTACTATAGTAGGTCCTTGCGTATTGATACGGCACGGGATTTATACGGGATGTTGAGCACGCGCTGACGTGGCATATGAAAAGTAATTTACAAATTTCTATTGTTTTATAAAAATCCTTATAACCAAATACAATAGGTAGATCGAGAATGTGTCCATACTGGTACAATAAGGTTATGTTTGGTAACTAAGATGAGATATAAAATTTTTATTTTATCTCATCTTATCATTATAATTTTTTCAAATTCATACATAAAATATAATAAATAATTTAACTTTTTCAAATCTCAATTTAATTTTTTCAAATTTCAAAATAATAATATTATTAAAAAATAATATTTTAAACTTTCATTTAAAACTAAAAATTCTCATCTTACTATCAAGCATAACCTAAATGTTCGTTAAATCTTCCAATTCCAGTCGTTTGTGCGTATGTTGTGGCCCGAAGGCGACATCATCATCATATTAGTTTTGAATTTCGTTCAATTTCAATCGAAACAATTGGAATTTTTCATTCTGATATATTACCCAATATGGTATGCATATTCATTCCGTTTCGTTTCAAATTTTAGCTCGTTCAGGTTAGATTTGGTCAATTCTAGAAGCTACATTCCGTCTAGATTGTTTGAATGAAAACTTCATAATTTTTTTCTTTTTTTACCTTAGATGACATTTTTATAAATTTTAAATATAAATGGTATTAATATAATAAAATCCAAAAAGAATTTACATAATTTAAGTTTTTTGTAATTTTAAATATGTCCCTCATTTTCCTTTCTTTTCTTTTTTCCAATCTCATTGTTTTTAATAATTTATTGGCTCTTTTTTTTTTGTATCTCAACTTAAATTTTTAATTTTTTTTAAAATTATCTTTTGATACCAATATTTCTATATTTTTTTTAATGTTTTCTAGGTATATATATTTTAGAAATCTTCAATTCTTTCATACATAATATATATATATATATACACACATTAGTATTAAAATATTCTATTCCTATACCTAACTTAAACCGGAATGATCGAATTTAAAATATTAGTTAGACTACTTGATGTCGTGCCCAATGCTTCATTTCAGAGCTCATCCCCTCAAGCATGGCCAACAAAACGCTTTGTTGATGTTCAAAAGGATTTTATCAATGTGATTTATCATCACTTCATTATTGTTCACCCAAGAAGAACTTAGGGGCAGGGTTTTGCTCCCCTAGACTTTTGCTGTTTTAATAAATTTCTATTAGGAGGAAAAGAAAAAGGAAGAAAGAAGGAAGAAGGATGTGGGTCTTTCATCTAATGAAACAATGGTTGTGGTTGTAAGTATCATCACGGCAAATTGCTTCTTTTAAGTGATTACATGTCTTTTCATGCCATTTTTGTTGTAAAATGAAAGATAAATAATAAGAGAATCGAAATATATTGAAATATATTAAACTAGCTATTCAGATAGTCAATATCATTCATTTCAACTTTTTTATATGTTACAAATGATCCTCAAAACTTCTTTTTATATGCATGAGATGATAAAGAATACGAAATAACCATACATGAAATAACCATACATAAAGAATATGCATCATTAAAACATTATCGAGGAAAAACCTTGTGATAAAAAAATAATGGCAAATGAAAAGGAGTATAATATTTTTGTGTACTTCAAAACACTTGGCCTCGTTTGTTTTCGAAAAACATCTCATCTCATCTCAATTTTATCATTACACTTTTTTCAATTCTAATACAAAATAAAATAAACAATTCAACTTTTTCAAATTCATTTTATCTTCTCTTATCTAATCATTACAATTTTTTCAAATTTCAATACAAAATAAAATAAACAATTTATCTCATCTCAAAATTTTTTATCTCATCTCATCTCATCTCCGAAAACAAACGAGGCCTTAATATTGTATCATTAAAACCTTACAAAAGAAAATCCAGCAGAAGAAAATCATGGCAAAGGAAAAAAATTAAAATCTTTATAATCATTTTCTCTCCCTCATAAGCACGTAGAGTTTCAATTTTTATGATCAAATAATCATTGAGTTCACGGATTCTAATGCTATATACCAACTTCTTAAACGTTGAAGTTGGAAATATTTTAGTAAATAAATCCACTAAATTATTACTTGAGAATATTTGTTTAACATTAATATCACTAATCTTACAGAGCTCATATGTATAAAAGAACTTAGCCGAAATATATTTTGTTACATAGTCTTCTGTAATTTGTGTGATGCAAGCAGCATTATCTGCATATACTGTAGTTAGACTATTTTTTATTGTGGATAAACTCCATTTTTCTCGAATGTGTTGAACAACTTATCTTAAACAAATGTCTTTCCAACTTGTTTCATGAATTGTAATGATCTCTAAATAGTTAAAAGAAATAATAACTAATGTTTGCTTGACAAATTTCTATGAAACAACAGTATCACCACATGTAAACAACTATTCTGTTTGAGATTCTTTTAGAAGGATTAGAAAGGTAACTTGAGTCTACATAACAAATAAATTTCTGATTTGATTTTATGTTAACTATTCCAAAAAGAGAGCGTAAAATGTGTGTGAACAATTCCAATGTCGCCTTCTTAATTTAGGGTCGTTTCTTACTAATAAGTTGGCCGAAAATGTAATATCAGACTGTGTGCAATTTACACGATACATTAAAACACTAATTGTACTAAGATATGATACTTCAATATCAAGAATTTATCACCATCTTCTTAAGGGCGAAAATGAGTCTTTTTTTACATCAAGTGACCGAGCAACTATCGAAATACTCAAATGTCAGGCTTTTATAAAAGAGCTTTGCTACTTATCATCCTCACACACCATACTTTTTTTTTATTTAATTTCTTTTTATTTTATTCTTCTTAAACTTATTGAATTTTTCTACTCATTATTCATATACCACACATTTGATAAAAAAAAAAAAAAATGTAGTGTGTGGTATGTGAGAATAATGAATAAAAATTTTCTTTATAAAAATGTTTCAGAACTTTTTCTATATATTTTGTTTGAAAAACAAGAATTCCATTTGAAAATTGTTCAATTTGAAGACCAAGACAAATTTTGTCTTTTCAAAACCTTTTATTTCAAACTAATTTTTCAAATTACTTGCAATTTTCATGAGTTCTTTTGGAGTTCCATCAAAATTTAAATTATCTACATATATAGCATCAATAGTAAATCCAAAATCTGACCTGTTCATGAAAACACATAGATAAATTGGGTTATTTTTAAATCTTTATTTCAATAGATATTCACTTAGATGATTGTAGTACATGTATTCAGATTACTTTGACCTGAATAAAAATCTTTGTACCTTGATAGAATAAATATTTATAAATTTTGTATTATATGCTTTGTGCATTTTATATCTTTCAATGAATTTTATATATTTTATTATGTAGTGATCCATATAAATATGCTATTAGCATATCTATTAAATGCATATTCAAACTTTGTGACTTTCCAAAACTTTTATATATTTCATTATCTATGTCCTTTATGCTCCAACGCATATCCAAATTTTTTGATTCTAATAAGCTTTCCTTTGGAGCATACGGCACATAGATAATTACTTGATGAAAAGAGTTTTTGGTTCTTTAAAAGATGCCCAAATGAGTTATAAATTATTTGATGCATCATGATTGATCTGAGTGTTCAATGCGATCATCCCAAAGTATAAAAATTTTTAGATTAGAACACTTAAGATACATTATAATATGAGATTCAATTGTTGTCATGATTGTATAATATAAGCCAACAGAAAAAGTCGATACTTTTTATAATATGAGCTCTTAAAACACAAATCATTAATATAATGTAAAGTTATTCATTACTACTTCCATTGGTGGTTTCATCATAATAACTATTATAATAAATACTTTTAAAGCTGAGTAAATTTCTATTTTTGAAAAAAATACAAGGCATTGTAGATCCAAACTTTTTTTTTTAGAGCATTCTATCAGGTTGGTTGAACCTATATTGTATTGACATTAGCTTTATTTAATGTCTATGAAGCATAACTCTTCACTAATTATTTTGGCATTGGTCCATGCATTAGAAGGGTCTATGTCTCCATATAAAAAATATATATAGAGAATCTTATTACTTTGAATATAAAAAAATTTAGTAAAACATAGGTAAAGGGGTTTTTCCCCTATCAGCCCACAGGGCAAGCCTACGAAGGGTCATTAGGAAGTAAGCCCGAGAGCCCGGTCGAGACCAACGACCTTTACCTAAGAGGAGTCAGTGGGCATCTGCAGAATACCCAGCCCATGAGTGAAATCCATTCCCGAAGCAACTCACGTATGAAAAAAGTAGATGGTAGGGTCAGATGAGACTCGCCGCCCTGACACCTCTCTGAGGGCATCCTACCCCCTTAAATATGCGCAAGAAAATGGGTGGAATATAGGGAGAACCCTTGATCTCCTAATAGAATGCATGGATGGGCTTAACAAGGATCGTCTGCAGGGTAAAGCGAGTCAGGGAGTCACGCCGCATTAATGACACCATTACCCGGACTCCACACCGCATTAATGACGCCACTCTAGAAGCCACGTCGCATTAATAACGCTGCCCCAGAAGCTACGCCGCATTAATGGGGTTTCTGACAAGGGAACAATGGAAATGACATAGGTTGCTCAGAATTAGGGACAAGTAATCCCCACCAGAAACCTAGTATAAAAGCCAATCCCTAGGTACGAAGAACTCTATCTGATTTCTCTAAACTTACTCATAAACTACTAAAAGAGATACACTAACTTTAGCATTGGAGACTCCCTGAGACCCCTATTCTCTGCATTTGCTCAAGTGTGCATGTGAAAGACCGAAAACCTGAGTTTCTAGAACCCGGCCCAAAGGCACGCGAAACACGAAGTTAACTATGGCTCCATCTGTGGGATCTCTATAGACTTCACATGTCCTTCATGCGCATACAACAACTTGTTCTCAGAAAACTTAGGGACAGGAAGAAACAACATCAATAAACATGGAAGCGAGGCTCGCAACAATAGAACAACTGGTGGGAAAACTGACTATCGAGGTGGAGACCCTCTGGAAGGAAAACGAGACACTCATACTGGCCACCAACGAGCCAGGAAATGAGGAGGAACCAAATAACAACGAGCATGTGGGATCCAAGAACGCAAAACAAGGAGGTGACGCAAAGGAAGAAAGAAAAGACATGCAGGTCATGGCACGAGAGCGTTACGTGCAAGAGTTGAAGCCTAAAAATGTCGAGGTATGTATGGTCCATTTCCCGACCAATGACCACGACCTCCCACACTTGCATGAGCAGACCCCGGCGGAGGGGGAGGTCCAAGACAAGCAAGGGCACACAAAGGTGGAGATGGACGAACCGCTAAAGTTGATCCATTTGAACCTGAGCTGACCGGAAGCTACCATCAAGATTAGCAGTGCGATTACACCCGACATAAGACGCGCTATACAACAACTCCTCACGAAGCACCGGGATGTCTTGGCCTGGAGTCACGAAGACATGCCAGGGATCAACCAAGAGATCAAATAACACTACCTAAGTGTGGACCCAAAGGCTAAGGGAGTAAGGCAAAAATGTTGAAACTTCAGCACATAAAAGAATGTCGCCATCATAGTGAAAGTTGATCGGCTACTTGCGGCGGGCTTCATACAGGAGGCCCATTACCCGGATCGACCTGATCGTCGACTCCGCAGTCAGCCACCGCATGCTCAGCTTCATGGCTGTCTACTCCAAGTACAACCAATCTGCATGGACCTGAGCAACGAGGATAAAACCTCGTTCATCACCAATCGAGGATTATACTTCTACTTGGCCATGCTGTTTGGACTGAAAAACGCAAGTGCCACCTACTAGCCATTGGTTAACCGTATGTTAAAAAATTAGATCGGGAGAAACATGGAGGTCTACGTGGAAGATTTGTTGGTAAAAAAGGGGACCCCCAAGCAACACCTGGATGACCCCCGTGAAGCCTTCACGGTATTAAGGCAGTACCAGATGAAGCTAAACCCAGCGAAGTGCTCCTTCGACGTAGGCTTCGGGAAATTCTTGGGGTTCATGGTATATGAGTGAGGGATAGAAGTCAATTCAGAGAAAGTGAAAGCCATACTCAACATGGCCACCCCTCAAAGCATAAATGAAGTACAGAAACTAGAGGTGGGGCCTAGAGGCCCATGTACGAGCATACCGAGGGGCCGAAGCCAAGTACCTGCACATAGAGCAACTTGCCTTCGCTCTAGTGGTAACCACCTAGAAACTCCGACCGTACTTCCAAGAAAACCCAAAAAAGGGACCTCACCAAAACCCCTCTCTACAAAGACCAGAGGCCTCAGGTCACCTTACGAACTGGGTCAGGGAGCTGAGTGAATTTGACATTGAACACTCACTACAGAATGCTATTAAAGGACAAGTATTGGCATATTTCGTATCAAAATTTATCAATTTTCAAGAAGAGGTCGAACATGCACCTCCTATGAAGCCCTGGCAGGTCTTTCTTTGACAGCTCATCCTGTTAAGTCGGTGGGGGAGTGTGGGTACATATAATTACGGAAGAAGGTGAAAAGCATAATTATGTTGTCAAGCTGGCATTCAAAACCACTAACAATGAGGTAGAGTACGAGGCATTGTTCTCGGGTCTGGCGGTCGCTAGACTCTAGGCGCCAAGGAGATAGAGGTGCGAGCCGACTCTAAAGTTGTGGTAAACAAAGTACGAGGGGAGTTCGCTGCGAAGAGCGAGAAATTAAAGAAATATCTTACACTGATAGAAGCTAAGCGCGCCCACTTCGAATACTTTCAAATCCAACAAGTACCAAGGGAGGAGAATCAAAAGGTGGATAAATTGGCACGGGCGGTGTTTGGGCAAGAAAATTCTCCCTTGCAAGAAGGGACAGTGGTTAGGACCGTTGAAATACCAGCTGTGGGGATTGAAGTGGTGGAAGTAAAGCCAGGAGCTCCAAAATGGGCATTGGATATTATTAGGTATATAGATACCAACGAGGTACTTGCCGATAGACACGAGGCTAGAAAGATCAGGAATAGAGGGACACGTTAAACTTAATTGAGGGAGTCCTATATCGAAGAGGACATTCCATACCCCTCCTGAGGTGCATCTCATTTGAAGAAGCCCAATACGTGTTGGTGGAAGTGCACAAGGAAATCTGTAGCGACCACTCCGAAGAAAAAGTGCTAGCAGGCAAAGTGATAAGGGCAGGGTACTACTGGCCTCGTACCCTACGGGACGTCGAGGAGTACATATGGAAGTGCAAGAAATGCCAATAATACTCCAAAGAGCCCCATTGCCCGACAGAAGAATAGACGTCGGTCACCTTGCCATGGCCTTTCGCCGAATGGGGGATCAACCTCATAGGCCCCCTTCCCCAAGGCAAGGGAGGAGTAAAGTTTGTAGTAGTGCTAGTGGATTACTTCACCAAGTGGGTAGAGGCTAAGGCGTTGGCAACGATCACGGCAGCAGCATCACGCACTTTTTTGTGGAAAACGGCAGTTCGACTTTGACAACTATCGAGACTGATGCCGAGAGTTGGGAATCAAGTTTCGTTACTCATCTCCAAGACATCCTCGGTCCAATGGGCAAGTGGAAGCGATCAACAAGAATTTAATGGGGGTACTAAAAAAGAAGTTCAGCGACAAAAATGGTGCGTGGGCGGAGTAACTTCTTGGAGTCCTATGGGCATATCGTGTCATGGTAAGGACCCCGATGGGAGAGACCCCCTTCACCCTTACCTATAATCATGAGGCAAAGCCACCAGTCGAGATTGGGATCCCAACCAACAAGATACAACACTTCGAGCACAACTCCAACGATGAATGACTAGAAGAACAGTTTGATTTGCTGGAAGTAAGAACAGCTGTCAACAAAAGAAGAGCAGAATCATGCTTCAACGAACGTGTGTGACCAAGGGCGCTTAGAATCGGGGACCTCGTGCTGAAGAAGACGCGAGCAACTACCCGAGACAAAGGAAAGCTAGGCCTACAATGGGAAGGCCACTACGCGGTCACCGCCAGCAACCTCCAAAGCTCCTACTGGCTCCAAGACTCTCAAGTGAATGAGTTGCCACACCCCTAGAACGCCAAACATCTACGGAAGTTTTATTGCTAAAAAACTTTGCGATATGTAACTTGCATTTTTGTATCAATAGTGTAAACTCCATTAATGAAAGTGTGACTCTTCAAGGATAATATACATCTCGCCCATTAACATAATCTCCATCAACATAGTCTCCACCAACAAAATCTCCATCAACGTAATCTCCATCAACAAAATCTCCACCATCGTAATCTCCACCAATAAAATCTCCATCAACGTAATCTCCACCAACGAAATCTGCATCAACGTAATCTCCATCAGCGAAATCTCCATCAAAGTAATCTCTATTAACGAAATCCCAATTAATGTAATCTCCATCAACGTAATCCCAATTAGCGTAATCTCTATCAACATAATCTCCATTGATGAAATCGCTACCAACAAAGTCTCCATCGACGACTACTTACCTCCCCGCGAGGCATCAAAGGGATGAGTCACGCCAGAGGCTGCTTTATCCTTCTCGCGGCAGAGAAGGGGCCAGCCCTTGGCTACTAGACACTTACCTTCCTTGTGAGCATAACAAACAGAAGCAGGTTCAGTCTCACACTGCTCGACAACTTACTTCCCCACGGGAGATAGAGGGTGAGATGAGCCTTAAGGCTATCTCACCCCTCCGGTGATGGAGAGCAGGGCCAACCTAACCCAACACTTATCTTCCCAATGATGTCAACAAGTGGAAGCAGGTCTAGTCTCAAATTGCCCAATGACTTACCCCACCCTTATCACGGTGAAGAGTAGACCAGCTCTTTAATTGTCCAACAACTTACCTCCCCGAGGGGAACAAAGAGGCGGGCTTGGCCTAAGGCATCTCAACCTCTCCTTTGGTGGAGAGCGGGTTCAGTCTTTTGAGTGACCAACACACCACACACCATCTCCAGCAACGGAATGCCAAACAAGTGACACCTCAGACTCCTCGCCTCGCTCGTCCTCAGCTGAACGGGATGCCAAGCGACTAACACCTCACTTCTTCAACAAAACAACCCAGGTTTATAAATCTCGCACTCGTAAATTAAGGATGAATTATACCGACTTATTTATTTTGTCCAGTGATACATTGGACAACTCCTACTCGCCTCAAGGTGAAGAGTAGACCACTTTCCCAATTGCTTGGCAAAATTCCTCCTCGGGGGGACCCAAAAGGGGGGGCTTGGCCTAAGGCCTCCCGACCCATCCTTTTGATGGAGAACGGGTGTAGTCCTTCAACTGCCTGGCGTAATGCCATCTCTAACAACAAAATGATAGGCAAGTGGCGCCTCAGAATCATCGTCAAACTACTCCTCTACCAAATGAGGAGCCAGAGTGAGACGACTCACCAACTGCATGGTGACTCATGCCCCCTCCCCCAGGGAGGCCAAAGAGGAGGGCTCAGCTTAAGGCATCTTGGCCTATCTCCCCGTGGAATATGGGTTTGTTCTCTTCGCTACCAAAGAAATACGTCGTTATGAGAAAGGATAGTACCTAACTGGTAGGGTAAGCTCTAGCGAGGTAACTTGCGAGAATCCTTGGCCTCAACTCATTCTCTATCAAGGCCCCGCACTCCAGTGCTACAGGATCCAAAGAAAGAACTTACACCCTCAGTACCCTTGAATTACTTAGAGGATTCGGGGGCACGTGACCTCTCGCTCTTTCCAAACCCTCCAGATAGCTGCAATTCCAGGTGTGGACATATCTCTGCGGGCTTGTTAGTCTATGAGCTAACAAGAAGACCGGGGAGCCAAGTATCACGTTCTCTAGGATTTGACTTATCCCTCGCATCAAGCCCACCAAGACAACGTAAGAAAAATCAAAGGAAAAAATATTGAGGAAGGGACAGAGCAAAGGACAAAGGAAAAAGGACGATTTTATTAACAAATTACATGTATACAAGGTGCGAGCAAATGGCCTGGAAGAATTCTAGAGATACTTGATCAGGGTACCCCGCAAGAAAAGAAAATAGTGTGTCTAACTTTACAAACAAAGCAACATGGACAAAAACTAAGATGCGGGAGCATCAGGGTTTTGCTCAGGAGCATCGGGATCTGGCACGGTAGGGTCTAGGTCGGGAGCTTCAGAATTAGAATAGAAGGCATCAAAAATCATGTCCTTGCCCAAGGTGCAGCCATGCTCGAGCGCGTCAGGGTTGGGAGGAAGGTCGTGGGGGTCAAGGGCTCTTAAGTGTGCCTCTAGAGCTCCTGAGTTTCCTTGAGGATTCTCTAGGATGTGGTCTCGCATCCTCTTGAGGCCTTCAATATATCGGTACGACCAAGCCTATCGCGGACAAGCACAGTTGACCATAGTTTCCCAGCTAAGCGGGGAGCAACCTCTTGGACTTGAGATAAGTCGCTCCACAAATCTTCAATGACCACCATCTGGGCGGCCAGCCTCTTCTCAACTCCCTTTAAATCATCAAAAGCTTGGTCGGCTCTCCATTTCTCTTGGTCGGTTGCAGCTTGGGCGACCGCCAATGAGTATACCCATCCTTTCAAAGCCACAGAAAGAAACTAACAGTCTTTATCCAACTGCTCAAGCCGTTGGGCCTCGGAGTCTCGACTACCCCTTAAGTCAACATTCTCCCACTACAACTGGCTTAGTAATTCCTCAAGAGCCCCCACCTTCACGGTCGGTTTATCGACTGATCCCTCGGCCGAGCTCGTCACCGTCGACACAGTAAGGATGTCATTACGGGCCGACTCGGGTTGCTCCTTCACCGTGACAAGCTCAGTTTCTAACATCTTTTATTGACAACGAAGCTGCTCGACCTACTCTCAGCCCTTTTCCTGAACAAGCTAGGCTTTCACCAGCTCCTCCTTCAGTCGCTCTTTCTCCCCCTCTGTTCCCCCCAAGCACAGCATAGGTCTTGTTATGCAAGTGAGCAGAGGCCCAGGTTCTCTCCCTCAACGGCTTCTTGGCCGTCCACAATGAAAGTGGCTAACCGAGATGCACCCTGTCACCAACAAAAGCAAAAACAGGAAAAGTCAGCGTAGGATTCCTAACTAAGAAAACAACATGAAGGAATAGACTAATGCGAGAGACCTCAAATAAGAAGCCCATTAAGGACTTGGTCACCCAGTTGAGGGATTTTGCTCGAGCTCCCCCTTTCCGACTGACCACTGAAAGGAACGACTAGCCCTCCATGTCATTGACAACTCCCGCAGCCTCCTCACCAAGGTCTTGGGGCTCCCATCCCTCGCCAAAACCATACGATCTATCCCCCTCACTCCTCATCTCCACTGTTGCCTCGACCCCGACAGTTGGTAACTCGGCAACAAGCACAAGAGGAAGGACGACGATCATCCTCTCAGCAGCAAGATCGAACTCAGGGGCAGCCTCTGGCTCTACCCTTTCCCCACCAGGACCCCTTTGCCAGGCTCCTTAATCGAGGCCGCCAGGGTGTCAACAGCGGAGGGAGCAAGGGTAAGGCATTCTGGTGACACTTGGGAGCGGGGCAGCTCAAGGGAAGCCATCCATTCCACGTCTGCGCAGGAACCTAATTCTCAATCCCCAACAATGATCTTGAAAACTTGACCCTTGATGGTGGATTTCGCTATGGAAGGAGAGGAGGGGATCATCACCACGTTCAACTCCAGAAGAGGCTTCACCAGTGTTGATCGAGGGGGAGTAAAGGAAACAAGAGAGTTAGAGCAGGAAGAGATGATGGTGCAAAAAGGTGGGGAAAAAGGGGTAGAGCCGTGTTTATATAAAGAGAAAGTTACGTTTCCCCTTCCGTACCCATGTGGCAGAACGGGGAATACGATAGAGTTTAGATCTCGTGAAACGTACGGCATGGGGAGATGAAATGACGTCTTGAGACTAATCTGAAAAGTCTAATTGTTAGAATGGGAGGGGCAAAAACATAAAAGAAGGGATGAGACATTTAAATAAATGGCAGTGGTGGTTAACGTCCCAAATTATGAGGATGCACGCACCCAACGGGGTTGGCAAGACGTGGGTGCATCCCACTGCATGTTGCGACGTGGTGAGGAGGAATCGCCTGACACCATCAATGCTAAGAGAGTGGAAAGGACGCAATCAAGCGCGGGATCCAACCATCATGAAACAGGCCAATGAAGTCAAAAGGAGAACTATTGCCCGACGTCATTAAGATAATGAAGGGAGTTGAGGGCATAATTTTTAGCAGGAACCTTATAAGTAGAAGAGACAAGAGAATAATAACTGCCCTCCTTGAAGGAAGAGGATCTCAATGATGGAGACAACAGGAAGGTACAAAGAATGAAGACTGAGGCAAAAAAGAATTCTCATCGGTTTAGTCAAATGAGAACTGGAGGGGTAACTGAAAGGGAGCTTTTCCTCTTATCAGCCCACAGGGCAAGCCCACGAGGGGTCACTAGGAAGTAGGCCCGAGAGCCCAGTCAGGACCAATGACCCACCCCTAATAGGAGTTAGTGGGCCTCTGCAGAATACCCAACCCATGAGCGAAACCCATACCCAAAGCAACCCACGCATGGGAAAAGCGTACGGTAGGGTCAGATGGGAATTGCCGCCCTGACACCTCCCTGAGGGCACCCTACCCCTTTAAACATGCACAAGGAAGTGGGCGAAAGATAAGGAAAACCCTTGATCTCCTGACAGCAAGCATGGATGGGCTTAACAGAGATCGTCTGCAGGGTAAAGAGAGTAAGGAAGCCATGCAGCATTAATGACACCACTACCCAGACTCCACGTCGCATTAATAACGATGCCCCAGAAGCCACGCTGCACTAATGATGCCATCCCAGAAGCCACGCTGCATTAATGTTGCCACCTCAAAAGCCATGCCGCATTAATGACACTGCCCCAGAAGCCAGATTGCTTTAATGGGATTTCTGACAAAGGAATAATAGAAAGGACATAGGTTCCTTAGAGTCAGGGACGAGTGATTCCCACCAAAAAATCCTACTATAAAAACCGATCCCCAAGTACGAAGAACTCTCTGATTCCTATAGACTTACTCACAAACTACTAAAAAAATATACTTATTTTAGCATTGGAGCTCCCTAGCCACCACCAAGGCCCTCAATTCTCCGCGTTTGCTCAAGTGTGTAGGTGAAAGCCCAAAAACTCGAATTTCTGAAACCCAGCCCAAAGGCATGCGAAACACGACGTTAACAAGATACAAACTCAAATATAATATTATTACATGATCAAGAAAGTAAATTCATTGATGTAACCATATTCACCATCAATTAAAAGACCATTAGTGAGTTATTATGAACATCTCATTTTGGGTATCAAAATAAATTAAATGATCTACCAGATTATTTTGTTTGCAAAAATTCATTGACTATTTTTGTTTTAGTCTTTATAAAGACTTGATAAAGGTGTACAACGTGCCGTACATGACCAATGTCCTTTCATACAACATATATAATTTTTCTTTTATATTTCTACGCATGCTTATTGTTAAGCCTTTGTTTTCATCTTATTTGTCATAGTGTGGTTCCACTTTTAGTAGTGTGTAGAATTTATTTTTGAAAAATCTTGAGCAGCTCCTCTCGACTCTTATAGCTCTTTTTACATGTCCATATCAACAATCATGATTTCTTTTATTAGTATGAAATGATATTCCTTTAACTTTAGGGAATGGAGTAGAGTTGACTAGGTGTAGATGTGATTTCATTACAAACCTCATTATTTTATTCAGCCACTAACAAACAATATATTAGTTTAGAATTTTTTGTGAACTTGTGCTTTCGATATTGCTACTTTTTTTTTTTTAAGAAGAGCCGGTAGCCACCCACATAGCAGTCCCGTCCCAAATTTATTAATCAACCCTCACGTATGGCGGAGGAAAACCGTGGTTACAAAATAAGGAAGACCCCAATAGTTCATCCTCAACAAACCTCTAAGAATCCCACTCCCAATATCAGAAGCAAAAAAATACTTACATCGATTCGAAGCATCTTCTTTTGCAAGATAATCCGCAACCATATTAGCCTCCCTATAAATATGATGAATGGAACATGTTAGCTCTAAAAACAACCTCTGAATATCCTCCCAATAATCCCACAAATACCATAAATTACACTTGCCATCTACAACCCATCTCACAATAATTTCAGAATCTGACTCCACCACTATATCTCGAATACCCAATTGTTGAGCCAATTTTAAACCATCCAATAGCGCTCTTCCTTCAGCCACATTGTTGGAAACCAACCCATAATAATTTGCAAATCCCGCAATTAAACGCCCTCCATGGTCTCTAATCACACCTTCTCCACCCCCAAAACTAGGATTTCCAAGTGAGCTACCATCAACATTGAGTTTATACTTACCTCTACACGGTTTCTTCCAAAACACAGCTCTCAACTTTTTAGTAACAACTTGAGCAATGGGGCAATTTAAATCTTGTAAAATTTGAAGATCACCTTGCCGCCATCTATCAAATTTCCTGTGTACAGAAAAAATGTCAACTAGCATCAGCTTAATCCATCTCACCACCCCTCTCCAATCTTTTTTTTTTTCCTTCCATTCTATCATCACACCGCACTCTCCATAATGCCCAAGTAATAAGAATTGGCAAAATGCAACGACAACACCCTGCTTGGGAAGAAGAAGAGGCCCAAAGCCACCAAACATTCATGACAACATGCCATCTTCGAACTTGAGGCTAACGAACCCCTACAATAGCTGCAAAAAAATTCCACACCATAACAGGCAAATCACCACTACAAAGAATATGATCAATAGGTTCTTGCTGTGATAAAACACAACAATGACATTTAGATACCAGAGATATTCCGAGCTTAGTGAGAATATCATCAATTGGTAGCACCTATTTTTGAGCACGCCAACAAAGAAAATACATTTTCTTGGGAACAAGTTTGTGCCAAAGCCATTTTCTCCACAAAGAGACCGGGCCTTGAGCTCTAATGATTTGCCAAGTAGATTTAGGGGTGAAAATTCCATCCGAACATGGTTGCCAAACACGCACGTCTGGACCCATAGCAATCTAAGCTGAAGAAGCAATAATTTTTTCCACCATCTCTTCCAAAACCAACGTACGTAATTTGACAACTTCCCACCCTATATTGGTAAGAAGGTCAGCCACCAAAATATTTTAATCACCACAAACCTCTTTCGAATTAACAATTGCGGCATCCCCTAACCAATTGTCAAACCAGAAATTACATTCACTATTTATCAACAAGATTCTTGAATTATTGATCACAGTTGGCATCATTGACATAATACCCTTCCAAAACCTTGAACTGGTAGAACTAGAAAGTAGCAATGGATGCTTCTCCCCCACATATTTAGCCAGAAAAAACTTTGCCCAGCACGACTTACCATCTAGTAACTTCCAAGCAAATTTCATAAATAATGACATTTGTACATCAGCAAATTCGAGGCCACTTGTGTCTGTATATGCGACTATAATCCATCCTAAAACCGTTCAATACACATCTCTTCCATAGAGATAAGATGAGGGGCAAAACTTCCCAACTCCATGAATTTAACAGCATGTCATTTAATTGTCATGCTGCCCTGGATCAAATTGGCAAGATCTTTTTATTTCTGTTATCTCATAATGGCAGAAAAGTACTGATCATCGAACTCTTTCTTAAACCTTTCTCAAAGAAATTGCCTCCATGGACCCCAATTCCATGACAAGTAGTTGTCTCTTCGCACGCCACCATATTGTTGGTTCCCCCTTGGAGTAGATAGCTCACATAAAGCGCTTTTTGATTCTCAATTCAGCTACACACTTCAAAAGTCCTCTCAATTTCCATAATCCATCTTTTAACTTTCATTGGTCCTTCATTACCTAAGTATCCCGGGTAACAATAAGCCAAAAATTGCCCATACGTACATCCTTGTTGCTCATCACTCAAGTAATTAACTTATTCTGTCTGCATATGCCATTGGAAGAATTCTTGTTGCTACTATAGCACATCGGTGATACAATTAATCGTGCATGCTACTTTGTTGTCCCCTTTACCACGTGATTGGTCTCCCACACCATTACCCATTGGTCGCCCGTTTTATGAAACTCTCAATCGCAATCAAATCCTGCCACACAACCCACGTTTATTACTTGCTAGTTTATCTCTTTCGCCTACTTACAATAGATCAAACCTATCATACTAAAATTCAAACCTATGTTGCTATAGATCACATCCTACTTCTCTGGTATTGTTCTTACATGACATTTTGTATTTACCCAGAGCCATAAAACACTCTGATACCATGATGTGGGGCCTCGTTCCTCATTAAAGAGCCCGGCAAGGATTCATGGTACCAAGGATGCCAGACAATCGACAACACCCCAGATGTTTTTGTCGAGTCTAGGCACAAATTCATGGATCGAGTAAGTGGTAAGTGAAATAAATTACAGCACAATAAGTAAGGGATTAGTCGAAAACTCATACTAATTGTACCAAGGGTTTATAACATAAAGAAATTCATCCATTAATACTAATATCCATATGTCATTGTCATTTCCTCGCAAATAATATTATATACTGTCATTAGTTCATAAATTATGTCAAAATATAACGAATCGAACATGGTTCATCCCTTAACCAAAATATACATATTAACAAATAAAAATAACTATTATCGGAGACTGACCTTTGTATCTACAACTCAGTTAGGGTCAATATTTCTTCCTAAGAAACTTTAGGCTACATCTGCATCAAGATCTACTGCTCTGGAAAACAAAACTGTAGGTGAGACCACTACAATGAGACTTCTAAGAAATTTCAGTAGGTTTAAACCAATGACAGTACTATTAATGAGAGACAGAGGCGATGAATATGATGCACATGTAAGTGAATCAGTGAACACATATTTATGCATGGCAAGGAATCACCCTCTTAACAAAACTCATTAAGTCAACAATATCTCATCATGTAAGTCACAGCTGGAAATTGTTCCATCCATTTGAGTCCAGGACTCACTCTACCTAGTAAATTCGTAAGCTCGTTCACCAAAATCCAAACCAACCGACTTAGGGAATCACTCAACCCGGGCAACAACTCGTAGCAATAAACATGATAAATCCAAAGAATCTCTTTACCCGGTCAACTGACTCGAAGACTCCACACAAAATCAACCCGAAAAATCTCTCTACCAGTGTTATCAAGTGAGACCAATACGAAGATGTTCCACCCCGATCATCACGGAAAATCACTCTACCCATATGAAACTCATGGCAACATGTTGTATGAATGGCGCGGGGACTTTTCAACCTACTCATGATGATCAACACATAGTAAGACTCAAGACTTAGAAACCACAACCTCATCAATTTTTATAATTCAAACTCATTATCTCAAATCACAGCGTAAAGGTAAACAATAAGAATAATGAAGAAGATATATTATTTTCATGTAGAAATAGGGGAGTTACAGAATATGCAAAGCTTAAAATACTCACAAATATCTACCCCACATTCCCAATATGGTCGTAGGAGATAACCTACTTGAACAATATTTCTATTACTACGGTAGCATTGGCGCCACTTCTTTCATCCTTTTCTAAAGCCTTTGATTGAATGCAAGGGTAAACGCTTAACAATCATAAAAGTGTGATTTTGGATTTTATCCAATTCATTTTCGACTGGGGGACTGTGAATCATATCTCTAACATTCATATGATTCTGGATATGCTTGAATAGGAGACATTTGATCTCATCCATCCATTTGTCTTCTGGTCTTGCAGGATGACAGACACTGACAAGAACAAGACATGCATGTCCTCTACAATTTGCCTTATGTCAAATCCTGAAGTCCATCCCCCAATAAGGGTCTCTCTCGTGGCCCTAGACCATACCTCTGAGATCAAATGATATGGTCTGCAAGTTCATAATCTTTTTTCCACAGGTTCACTCCAGATGTAACATCTCTTATGGAGTATGGGCCTCTGTGTACAATACCGCCCCTGAGCACCTCTGTGTTATCTTGGAGAGGTCCCACGTCAGTATCGGTCTTGTACTTCACCGTTGGTCATCCTTGTACTACTAGTTGTCCTTTTCCATAACTACCAACCTCTTCAGCTCCTCCTTCTCGCTCTCATATGCTTGGCACAATATTTTCCCGCCCGGCATAGGGTGAAAATTCTTTTATCACCCGATCCTGAACTGTGTCAGCTAGGCTTTCTACAATGTACTACTTGCCTTGCTCTTGATTTTTGTGGCATGTTCTCTGGCTAGTTGCCCCTTCTCTGCCAGCCATTTTTCCTCAGGAAAAGATTGCTTATTCCATCCCACCCTTTGAAGTCACTTGCTTTTTTGAAGACTCTGATTGGCAAGGGTAAACACTTAAACGAAAGTGAGATTTTGGTTTTTATGCAATGCCTTTAAGATCGGGGACTGTCAGTCTTATCTCTGATGTCCGTCTAACTC
Source organism: Cyclocarya paliurus (assembly GCA_029856935.1). Classification (NCBI taxonomy): domain Eukaryota; kingdom Viridiplantae; phylum Streptophyta; class Magnoliopsida; order Fagales; family Juglandaceae; genus Cyclocarya; species Cyclocarya paliurus. Next base: position 27,546,438 of record CM056948.1, read on the forward strand.
TAGTATATGCTTGAATAGGAGATCTTTGATCTCGTCCATCAATTTGCCTTCTAGCCTTGTAGGATGGCAGAGACTGATGGGAACAAGGCATGCACATCCTATGTCAATTTGCTTTCTATCAAATTCAGTAGCCTGTCCCCTAGTGAGGGTTTCCCACGTGGCACTAGACCATAAGGAATCACACTATGAATAAAACACAAGTATATAAGCATGATGAGGAATCACTCTCTTATCAAAACTCTTATACCCACAATATCTCATCATGTAAGTCACAGCAGGAAGTCACTCCACCTATTTGACTTAGGGACTCACTCTATTCGGCCAACACATAAGCTCTTCACCAAAATCTAAACCAACCGAGTTAGAGAATCACTCAACCTGGTCAACAACTCAGAGACAACATAGTTGATCAACCCAAAGAAACTCTCTACCTTGTCAACTGACTCAAAGACACCATGCAAGATGAACCCTGGGAATAATTCTACTTGTATAAAGCTCATGACAACGTGCTGTAGGAATGGAGCGGGGACTTCTCAACCTGTCCATAATGATCGACACTCGGTAAGACTCAACACTCGAAAACCACAACCTCATCAATTCATGTCATTCAAACTCATCATCTCAAAATCATAGTTTAAAGATAAACAATAAACATAATAAATAAGATATATTATTTCCATGTGAAAAGTGGTGAGTTACAGAATATGCAAAGCCTAACATACTCACAAATATTTACCCTACCAAGTATGGTCGTAGGAGCTAATTTATCTTAATAGTATTTTTATGACTACGGTAGCGCTAGTGCCACTCCTCCCATCGCACCCTTTGAAGTCACTTTCTTTCTTGAAGAGTTGGACTAGATGCATAGGTAAACACTTAACAATCACAGAAGTGAGATTTGTGCATTTATCCAATGCCTTTTAAATTGGGGTTTTGTGAGTCGTATCTCTTACGTTCGTCTAACACCGGATATAATTGAATAGGAGACCTTCGATCTCGTCCATCCATTTGTCCTCTACCCTTGTAGGATGTGAGAGACTGATGGAACAATGCATAGACATCCTCTGTAGTTTGCTTTCAATCAAATCCTGCAATCCTTCCCCTAATGAGGGTCGCCCATGTGATGCTAGACCATACCTCTAAGATTAGACGATATGACATGCAAGTTTGAAATCTTTTTCCTGTGAGTTCACTCTAGATGAGACACTTCTTATGGACCATGGACCTCTTTGTACAACATCTGCCGCCCCTGAGCACCTCTATGTAATCTTGGAAAGCTCTCAAGTCCATATTGGTCTTGGCTTTCGCTTTGCTCGCCCTTATACTACAAGCCATCCTTTCCAGAACTATCAGATTCTTTAGCTCCTTGTTCTCACCCTCATATGGTCAGCACAGTGTTTGCCCGTTTGGCACTATTTAAGTCCTTTATCACCCAGTGCTGGACCATGTCGGCCAGACTTTCTACAAAGTGCTGCCAACCTTACTCTCAGTTTGGCCACACATTGTCCGTCCTATTACCTCTACTTCGGCAGCCATTTGTCCTCGTGTGGGGATCCCTTCCCATTCTTTGGCGCAGTCCTTATAGTTATAGAAAAGGATGGCTCGTAGAACAAGGGAGAGTAATGATAAAGGATAAGATAGATACGAATGTGAGATTTTTTCCAAGATAATATGGAGTTGTGCAAAGTGCAGCATGTGTTGTACACAAAGGCTCATACTCCATAAAAGATGTCATATCTATAGTGAGCCAGCATAAAAAAGATTACAAACCTACCAGCCATATCGTCTTATCTCAGAGGTATGGTCCAATGCCAAGTGGGAGACCCTGGAAGGACTATAGGGTTTGACCCAAGGCAAGTTGCAAAGGACGTGCACTCCTTGTTCCCGTTGTCTTTGTCATTCTGCAAGGCCATAGAGAAAATGGATGGACGAGATCGAAAGTCTCTCATTCATGCATATCTGGAGTTGGACAGACCTTAGATCTAGGGCTAGGGCTAATAGTCCCATAGTATAAAAAGAATTGGATAAATACCAAAATCTCACTTTTGAGATTGTAGGTGTTTTCCTTCTCTCTAAAGTCTTATAGAGACAAGTGACTACATAACATGCAACGAAAGTATCGACAACGACGCTACTGTAATAATTGTAGTATTGTTCAGATAGGTCAGCTCTTACAACCATATTGATAATGTGAGGTAAAGGTTTGTGAGTATGTTGTAAGTTCACTATTTTTCATATATATTTTCCTCATTATGTTTATTGGTTAGTTTTACATTGTGATTTTGTGATAATGAGTTCAAATGTTGTGATTTGATGACGATGTGGTTTCCATGTCTTGAGTCTTATCGTGTGTTGATAATCGTGGATAGGTTGAGAAGTCCCCACACCATATGGGTAGAGTGATTCCCCGTGATGATCTGCTTGGAACGTCTTCGTATTGGCCTCACTTGATAACATAGGTAGAGAGATTCCCCGAGTTGATCATGCGTGGTATCCTTGTGTGTGTCAACCAGGTTGAGTGATTCCTCAAGTCGGTTGGGCTAGATTTGGTAAATGAGCTCACACGTTGATTGGGTAGAGTGATTCCTTGAGTCAAACAGGTGGAGCAATTTTCCAGTTGGTACTTATATGATGAGATATTGTGAATTTCTTGTGGTTGGATAAGAGGGTGATTAATCGCCATAGATAGTTGTATTGTTAAGATGTATATTTAAGTTAGGCGACAAAATATGTATGGTTCATTGCATTTTGATGTAAGTGAGGAACTTATGAAAGGGTACTATTATTTGGGAAGTGAGAAACAACAATGACTTATGGATATTGTTAACAAAAGTTGAATTATCTTACGGGTATAAATCTCTGGAACACGGCTTCATTTGGGAACACATTTCATCTCATTTCAAAAAATTTCAAACTTCTAAAAAGAACAAAATAAAAAATAAAAAATCAACTTTTCAAATTTTCAAATTTTTTAAAAAATTAATTAATATTAAAAAATTATAATTAAAAATATTTTTAATTTTATAATATTTTTATTCAACTTTTTCTTAGTCCTTTACGAAAACCCAAAGAAAAATCTTAACTCATATCAAATCATTTCACTATTATTCACAAATTTTTTGTCTTATATTATTCTTCAAACGAGGCCTTAGTATTAGTCTATGACTAATCCTTGTACTTATTCCGCTGCAATATACATTTCACTTAATGTTCACTCAACTTGAGAAGGCACGCCTACACCTGAACTAGATCTAGGGTATTGCTGGCCAGTTGGCACCGTTGGCAACTTGGATCCTTGCAGAACTCTTTACCAAGGAATGAGGGCGGCACACTCAACCACCCCTTCCACCTCACGATCCTTGCCACCACACCACAAGCACACTGTCGTAGCCAACAACCGTTGTCCATGCCGCTGTACCATGAGAGATCAAGAGCAAGCCTCATTTTTGCCTTGCCGCAACATGTAGTAGAGCCACCGTGAGTCTCCCCTTCGTAGTATCGAACAGTTGTGCCATCAATCACCTCACGCCACCCAGTCAACCTCCTCCTCAAGTGGTAGCACACAACCACAACCAAGGAGAAACCACCACTTAGGCCAGCTATTATTGCCACTGTTAACCACCATTAACCAACCATGAGCCTCTCCTTTGCACTAGTGCACCACCACCCAACAATCACTCAATTTTGGTATGACATCTGTCTCTCTTTATCTCTCTCATATAGCGGTGTTGCCTGCACCTCTCGAATGTGCATCCCCTTGCCCAGCCCCAACATGGGTGGGGGCAAGTTGGGCCCCTAGGCCTAGGCCCTACCCCTAGTGGGCCTAGAACTTGTTTCCACATTTCGTTTCTTAAGCTAATTTTGGCCCAAAAACTGTTTTCACTTCAATTTTGGCCAAAAAAATGTTTTTGCTTTTCACTTCAACTGAAATAAAATGTATAAAATATAAAATTAAGTTTTATCTCTATATAAATAACCCTAATAACGTTGTTATCTAATAATTATAACCTATTACAAGTAGTATAAATTATTACACACTAATCTAAAAATATTATAGATTGTCAAATAGCTTGAATAAATAATAATGTTACACCAATTTAAATACATTTTTAAAAAAATGAATAAAGGTAAACAATATGTAGCAAGCATTTGAATTTTGGGGTTTCCAAGTGACATCATAAAACCTGGAAAAAAAAAAAGGCAAAATGATGAGAATATGAATAATATGATGTCTAAAAAAGAAACAAAATTCATTTAGGAAAAATAATAACATTATTAACATATGTACAAACTACAAAGACGTAATTAACAAAATTAATAAACCAATGGTGATGAACCAAAGTCAAATTACAGCCGATGTGGATTTAAATGGAGCCTCTTGTCTCGAAGTTATCCTTACAACAATTGAATTTGAAATTAAATTTTTCACATAAATATAACCCAATCTATTATAAGCAAAAGCAAAACAATGAATTAAGATCGATTACCACTTCTAGACTAATCAACATCATCCTCTTTGTATATGGCACCCTGTTCCACGGTAAATGACCTGACAAGGTTCCGTTGTGCTAAGGGTGCCAACCATATGGCAACATCCAAGGTTTACGTCGGAATCGGTGTGCAACGTTTGCTAGAATGTGCTCGTGTAAGGAAAAGTTAAGTGGTTTGCAACAGAAGATAAAGGTTTAGTCTGAAGGCGAAATGATATAGTACCAGAAATCTAAAAGAAACCATAATTTCATATCCACATTGCCCACATCATCCCTTAAATATTTACACATGTAACCAGCTGTTAAATCATTTCTTCAAAATAAGGTTGATCGCACACATATGGTCATCCACCTAACCATTACATATACATCTTCCACATCCAACCAAGCCTACGACTAGAAATGGGCCTACTGCTCGGGCTACCTTGGCTCTTTATCTTCAGGTGAATGCTTGTATTAGTGTGTGGCAAGGAACCACCCTCTAAGGAGTTACCCTCTGTCGTAAAACTCAATACACACATCTATATATGTATAGTTATGCATGTCGCCGAGGCAAGGAATCACCCTCTTCTCAAGCACGTAAAAGTTCGTAACGCCAGTCACACAATAGTTCATAGTTATCACATAAATATTCATCACAAAACTCCTCTATTTGTCTCCTCTAGCGTTGCCTACTTACCTCGAAGATTCTATCTCTAGGGCTCTTAGGTGCTTACAATCTCAAAACTGAGATTTTGGCTTTTGCCTTAAGCTTATTTATAGCACTAGTGCGTCAGGCATCCTTCTAACTCCAGATGTGATTGAATAGGAGCCCTTTGTTCTCGATCGTCCCACTGTAGGATGATAGAGACAGACTGGCAGTGCATGGTCCGTATGTCCTTTTGACCTACCTTATGTCCAATCTCCAGTCTCTCCCCGACAGATGGTCTCCCACGTAGCACTAGACCATATCTCTGGATTTAAATGATATGATCTGCCGAGCTATAATCCTTTCAGTAGACCCACTTCGAATGTGACTCTTCATATTAGAGTACAGGCTACTGCATACAACTCTGCCACCTTCTAAACGTTTCTGTGTAGTGACAAAAAACTCGCATTTGTCAGCAAAGGTCTTGTCCTCAGCATAGTTTATGCTTATTTTTATAACTTGTGATTTAATTTGATTTTATTGTCTCACATGCACAACACATTTTTAATATTCTAGTTTAGTTTTTGTTTAATTTTTAATTAATTAATTATTTTCTTTTTCTAACTTTATTTTATTTTATTTTTATTTTTTTTATTTCTTGCGCAGGCTAAACGACATGTCGTTTGGCCTGCAAACCAAACGACATGTCGTTTTACTCGGGGAGTCGGCTGTTGTCTGAGCTGAACGACGTGTCGTTTCTTCCACGCCTCCAAACGACGCCGTTTTCACTCATCTTCAACCTTCGGCCAGCTGCTACAGTGCACGAAACGCAGATCTTCCACGCCTCCGTTCGACACCACCAGCTCCTCTGCCTACTGCAAAGCTTCATCCACCTCCGGCAGCACAACCATCTCCACGAAGTTCGGCAGCAGCTCTCCACGAAACAACCGCACGGTTTCCTCTGTTTTCATACGTCCGAAACAGAGCAATCCAAGCTCACGGCAATCTCCTACACATGCACGTGATGAACCGACCAAGAAAAAAAGAAAGAAAATAAAAAGGAAAGAAGAGGAACCACTCGGTGCAGTGCATGTGATGAGTGCAGTGCATGTGTTCAGTGCAGTCGGCTGGAGCTCGGTGCAGCTCAGTGGAAGAAAAAGAAATGAAATAAAACTCAAGCACTCGGTGGGCTTCGGCTGGAAAGCCAAGGAAGAAAGAAAAAAAAAGAAAGAAGAAGTGGAAGAAAATAAACATGCATGTTCGGTGCATGTGGTTTCGGCTCAAGCAAAAGAAAACTGCATATGTTCGGTACAACAAAGAAAAAGAAAGAGGAAGAAAAGAATATTCGGTGCATTCGGTCGGCTGGAAAGGAAAAGAAATAAAGAAAAGAAAATTAAGGGATGGCTGGCCGAATAATGCAGTAGGTGGATGAGTTGTTTAAACCAAACCTGGGCCAGACTAAATTAAAGAAACCTCAGTGGACTACACGGCAACCACGCCCTGTGAATTCTGAAGCCTATAAAAAGGCTTGAAGTGAACAAGCAAAGGATCATCGACCATGAGGGAGTTCGGCTCTCACTGTGTTTTCGGAAACTAGCTTCAGTTTATACCAGTGTTTTATTTGGCAACTTTCTGTTTTAAGTTTTACTGAGTTACTCTTTCGGCGACTGCACTTTACTTCCTTTACTTGTTCATTCGGCAACTTCCATTTTAGTTGTGTTTTCGGCAGCTTGTTATTCTCAAGTTTATTCACTGTTTTTGGCAACTTTCATTTTATTTGCTAGTGTTCGGCAGCCAGTTCATTTATTGTGCATTGTGTTTGGCAACTTGAGATCACTTTACAGTGTTATATTCCATTTTCGACACTTCAGTGTTTATTTATTCTGTTTTCAGTAGCTTTCTGTTTATTATTTCGGAAACTCACTTTCTCAGTTTATTTGTTTTCATTCGGAAACTTGTGCGTATTTACTGTGTTTCTTTCATCTCTTCAATTTAATTTATATTGCATGTGTTTTCGGAAGCTCATTTTAGTCTTACAGTGTTATTTTCGGCAGTGTATTACTGTTATCCGGCAACCAGCTTATTTATTTCTTGTGTTTTATTTTCTTGACAATTCATTTATACCATTTTCGGCAACTCTCTTATTTTATGCATTTTTATTATTCAGCTCATTTATTTACAGTGTTTTATTGTTCAGTTCATATTTTGTTATTTTAAAAATCCTCATCCCAGTAATCTTCTCTTTTTGATTGTACGTTGTTTTTAATAATCTATTTTTATTTTATTCACTTTATCACATTAGTCAATCCATGTGGATTCGATTCTGTAAGATACTACAACACCTGTATACTTACAGGTAAAACTGATCTGAATTTTTACTCATTATTTTGAGTGAAAGTTTAGACTCAACAACAAAAAACTCGCATTTGTCAGCAAAGGTCTTGTCCTCAACCATTGCTCGCCTTCAGCCTGTTCTTCCCCGTTAGATGGCTTTTTTGAACTAAGTTCAAATTCTCGTTCTAACCCTAGTGCTTGCTTGCCCTTCGTTGGGCTGGCTGCACTCTACAAACCACTGCTGCCTCATTTTCCACCTGCACTGAGGAAGGATTGTCTTTGCATTCCACTCGGTAAGGATAGACTTTCTTTTCTGCCGACGGGTCCCTCACATCCTCCCTTCCTTACAAGGAATTTTGTCCTTGAAAGTCAGTTTTTAGGGGGGGGCACAAAGGGGCATCCTTGATTTGGCCTTCCAAGAAAAGCTCATGAGGTGGGGTATTCTTCTGTGTTCTCTGATGACACCACCTGAAGCACATCCCTTCTCTCATCTCAGCCCGTTGCCGAACCTTCATTGTCCACTATCAGGATAGGAGCTCTCTCCTTTGCTGGCTTTTGCTGCGAAGCCCGTCGGTTGTGCTCTCTCATATCCTAGCTCCTCAGCTAGGTTCGACATCATAGGACTTTGGTGAATCCTCAACCTTATCCTTTTCTTGCTCGTCACTTTCCAACACCATTTGTTTCTCACTCTGAGGTGCCCTAGCTGCACCATTGTGGCTTAGTATTTGATCTATTTGTTTCCCTGTCCTCGAAGAACATTCTTCGTCTTGGCGGCACTCCTCTTTTGCTCTTCGTCGTTCGACCTCCAATCTTGCTACTTCGCATCATTCTTCCAAGAAGCATCTCATTATTTCGAGCAGTACAAATGTCCTCCATGCGATTATGTTCTTTCTCACCATGGCTATGCTTCTAAAGGCTCTAAGTCTTATGGCTCAAAAGGGTAAACTAATGGCTTATTTATAGCCTTACCCAAGTCCTTGATTGGACTGATTTACCCTAACCTCGAGTGTTACAATGCACTTATTACGATTTGAATAAGGTCTCGTTTGTTTTCGGAGATGAGATGAGATGAGATTAAAATTAAAAAGTAAAATAAAGTATTATTATAATATATTTTTTAATATTATTTTTGTTTTGGGATTTGAAAAAGTTAAATTATTTATTTTATTTTGTATTGAAATTTGGGAAGTTGTAATGATTAAGTGAGATAAAATGAGATGGAATTGAAAAAGTTAAATTATTTATTTTATTTTGTATTGGAATTGGGAAAATATAATGATGAAATTAAGATGAGATGAGATGTTTTCTAAAAACAAACGAAGCCTAAATATGGGAATTCACCCACATGGCCCACTCAGTTTTCCAAGTGAGCTCCTCGTTTCCCGCTTCTCCCCACTGCACCTTTACCAATCGTACGACCTTATGTAACACCTTGCAAAATCATGTCAAGAGACTATAAGAATCAAGGAATCTTGACCGGGTTAAGGGACTTAGTATATGAGGCACCTAGAGCCATAAGATGGGTTAAGTAACCTTCATCATCTTTTAGTTAAGAATTCTTAAAGAACATTCTTTTTATCCCTAGGAAAAGGTCAAGAAAGAACTTACTATCTTGATGGGATTAAGAATAAGACCCTTAACATTGTGAGGATCTTAGCTAAAAAGGAAGTGGGCTTAAGCAGGAAAGCTAAGGATCCAACTCATGAGGAGGAAACCTAGAATGGGCCCAAGGTGAGCAAGTTTTTGGCCCAAATATCGAATGGCTCAAGGCCTTATAGGAAGCCCACCAACTAAGCCCAAATTTGAATGGGCCAAGACCAAGGAGGAGCCCACCAACTAAGCCCAAATCCGAATGAGCCAAGGCCCAATATGAAGCCCAAATACTAGGCCCAACCAAATGGATGAAGGCCCAAATTAAAAAGCCCAATTCAAAGCCAGACCCAAACTATTGCAATGAACTGATCAATAGTCTATAGACTGAAAACAGAGAAATTGATTCACCTTGTGTAGTTGGCTGATGAATTGATTTTCCAGTTTTTAACTTGCTCTTCTTCAACCATTCACTTAACTAACACTCAGTTATCCACTCAACTACCAAGTCAATAGATGCAAGAGGTTAGGGAAATAGAAGATTAAGGGTGAGTTTGGACACCAAAGTATTCTCAGCTACTTCGAACTACTCTCGTACGGTTGAGATATGTTTTGCATCCAAATGAACTACTTTCATTCATTTCAATACTTCTCTGTCAGAGGACCATGTGGGTTTCCTGTTTGCCGAAACAGCTGAAGAAAAAAAAAATATGAACTTTCTCTCTCTCCCTCTCTCTCCTTCTCTCTCGACAACCCGATGCTTCCCTTCTTCACCAAAGGTCTGTGAACTCCCATCACGCATGCTTTCGAAAGAATCCTTTACAGTGAAATACACTGACCTATCTGTCCCTCTCTGTCTACGGAATCCCTTCGCACTCGCCTCCTTCTCTCCCAGAAATTTTCGAACTCCCATCAAGCTGCTCCCAACGAATCCCCCCACAGTGAATGCGATTCTTCTTCGTACGCTGACCCCAAGTTCCTCTCCATCTATCTCTCTCTGCAACACCATCTCCGAATCTATCCCTCTCTCTCTCTGCCTACAACGCGAATATTGCCTCCCTGCACATCGAGGCGAATCTCTGGACAATCCGTGCTGCCTCCCCAGGGTCGCGTCTTGATGGTCCATCCCATGATGCGAATCTCATGTCTCTACCCCTGGGCTTTGGCAGAGTAGCTGACTGAGGGAGAATCGAGAGCATCTCCGATCGCGATCTACAATCTGTGATCCAGTCAACCCGTGCCCTAGGTTTCGCAACCTCCGTTATAAACCAGTCATGCCGAAAGCAACAATATTAGGAACCGGCTCCACTTCTTGCTCACAACTTCGATTGCAACAACACCCAAGAGTTGCTGCCACCAGATTCTTCATCACGGGGCCTCAAACACGCTCCTTTAAGGTAAGCACAAATCCCCTCCTAACATTCAAAACTTATACCCTGCTTAGTACTCCTTGCTGGTCTAGATCAACCAAAACAATTATATCTCATGGCCTAAGTTATATTAATTATATTTCTCATGACTTGCTGTTTGTAAAAAGGGACGTAGCCCTAATTATAATGAACACTTGTGATGTTTGTAAAAATGTGAAAGGTTACAGTGAGAGTCTTGAGAGCATTGTTATTCATATTTATATATGTTATCTACAAGATGTATACTCGGAAAGGAAGGTTTGAAGATGATTATGTACTAGGAAATAATCAAATTTAATGGAGTATGATATATATTATTGAAGGTTTGCCATTAGTCTTTGTAGATAGGATCTTGGTCATTATTGATATATATCACTATTATCGGTCTTCAAATTGGTCATTATTGATATATGTTGGGAATTCAGAGGAATTCCCATTCCAGTTCAAACCCATATATGGATTTTGTACATAGTGAGAAGAGAAGGGGCAAGGGTGGGTGGGTGAGGGAACATGGGAGTTTCAGGTTTGGAAACTCTGCCTTCGTACCATCTTGCTTTCATGTAACCAGGATATGGGAATTGAGGAGGAGCTAGCCTTTGTAATAGATCCATTCTCCCCAGATTCATTTATGGGGATAATGGATATATATGTGTATATATAGAGAGAGAGGCAATTAATTAAGGGGTAATAGTACCATTTTCCAATCAATACAACTCAAAATATCAACCCATTTGAATCAAAGATATTCAAATCTCAACCAACAACACAATCAACCCATTAACAGACAACACAATCAACCCATGAAAGAGAGAATAAGAGGGGTGAAATGTCTAGCAATCTACAAGGTGAGATCTTCCCGAGTTTCTCTCTCTTTTAGGATATTACCCCCCATTGAAACCAATGCATCATGGCTAGTCATTAGAAAGAAACTTGCAAGAGGATTTCGTGGTCTGCATCTGTTGTTTGATTTTTTTTTTCTTATGTATGATATGAGTGGTTGTTTTTTATGGGGAGGGTTTGTTTCTGGTTTTGGCAAATTAACCAAGATTTTTGCATATAATTTGAAGGGGCAAGGTGGGTTTTTTCTGATTTCGTGGACCCTCTTCCCCCTTCCCTCCATCCTTGATAGAAACACACCTTTATGGGCTTGAATTTTTTTTCCTAATCAAGCTCCAAATGTGTCGGTCAATTTTGCTTTATTTTATTTTTTTGTGCAGCTTTTCTTCTTCGGCCGGACATAATTAGAATTATAAAATTTTTCACTGGTACATTTAAGATAAGAAAGATGAAAGGAGTTGATTGGAAACTAATTACTCATAGAATAAATCAAAAGCAGGTTAAAGAATAAGATGGATCAGACAATAAAGAATGATAATATGATTGCATGTTTCTTGGTGTGCATGGTTTGGCTATGTCAAAAAAAAACAAAAAAAGAAGAAGATGAAGACAAGTATGAGGGTTGTTTTTGTCTAGCCTTTTTCAAACAAAACTTTCTCGTTTGTTTACATAATCTTGATGAGGCCTGTAAAACATTGTCTTAAATTCACTTCAATCAATCTACTTTCTTCACTAGCTAGTTTACAGAGGTTGGATGATCATATAGATTGGTATCCAGGGGATAAACATTTGTTCAAGGAGGAGGTGATCTAATCTTTCGTTATCCCAAAAATATGTTGGAACTTTTATAATTAAAAACATGGATCCATTTGTTCTTTATTTTACCATTAATCAACACTGTTAGGAAGAAAAAGGAAGGGGGAGGGGGGAGGCAGGGCCAACTGTTACTAAAGAAAACTTGCTACATAATGAGCTCAAAGGAATTACAGTGTTTAGATCCAATTCCAAATGGGTTCTCTCTACTAACTTTCGACCAACACAAAAGTACATTAACAGACATGTTACAAAACCACATGGGCGTAGCCCCTTGATCTACCCCATTATCTATATACAATACTGAAGTATATAATATACATATATATTTATATATATATATATATATTTATATTACCTATATACTTCTATATTGTCATGCAAAATGTGACGGATGTAGCCTAGCTTTATATATATATATATATTAGATAATACATTTGTGTGATTAATATATCGAATCACAATAGTTGTGAAAAACAGAGTAGCTTCTGTTTGAGGTGCATCTCCACTTGGTTTGATGCTTTAAATACTGGACCACGCCCCTAAATTGTGTGAGGCTTTATATTGTGTTTCATATGGTTGTTTGATGTGATCAAGTTCAGGGCATCTTTATTATATATTGTTTTAAACCTTTTATCATATTCTTCGTTCATTTCAATTGACTCAAAATTTACTATATTACAGCGATACTACCTCAGATCTTCTACACGTGCTTCGAGGAAGGTATGAATATTCATGATTTTTGGCTCTTAACATTTTTACATGTCTTTGACCATACTCATTGGGTGGTTAGTTAAACTTATATGTTATTATTCTAATTGATATTGGTACCATGTTAGTTGACCATATTCATGAATATGAGTTAGAGTTTGATGTTATAATATTAGTTTACCATATCCACCTTTTCAAACACAAGGGGTCCTCCATATTCTCATTGTGGTTTATAACTAGTAAACCACTACCCCAAGACTTTATACTTTTTAGATTGGGTAATATGCTTATGTTTGCAATGAGCAGCACTCGATGGATGAGTCTGAGGTGCAGCGTGACACCGAGCTGTGGACCGATGAACTGGAGGGGATGTTGGTAGACATCCTCTACCAAGAGACTATTGAGGGCAAATTGGTTGGCTCGAAGATAACCAACCGAGATAATCAAAGACTTGCAGAAAAGCTTACTCAAGTTGGGAGGAAAGCAATTGATGCATCACAAATTAGGGGGAAAATTACTCGCCTGAGGCAGAGGTTACGACTGTTTATGGATTTAATGGGCCAGACAGGAATGGGTTGGAACCCACAGACAAAAACTGTCATTGCATCGGAGGAACATTGGGCTAACGCAATAAAGGTACAAAAAATACTTCACCAGTTTAATTTTCATATATTTTCAATATAAATGTTGTTGAGGAAGGGAGACATGTTCTCTAGAGTATATGTCAAGTCTAATATAAGTTTTTGCTAATGCTAGGTGCGTGGCCAATGGAGGAAATTCAAGACACATGGTTGTCGAGACTACGATCTCTTATGCACCATTTTTGGCCAGTCTGTGGCCACGGGGGTCCTCCATTTTGCATCTACGCAGCAACCCTCGACGATTGAGGAGGAGGACTTCCTTGAGGAGGAGGTGAGGTCACGAGGCCCCGTATTGGGAACTGGCATGGACGCGCCAATAGACATAGATGGCCTAGAGATAAATGGCCCAGGTCGGAGACAGAGACCAAATCGTAGTCGAGCAAGAGAGTCGGCCCGACAAAGCTTAACCTCAGATTTTAGTAAAGTTTTGGAAACTATGGCCGCGGGCCAAGCTACGAGAAATGAGTTGGATAAGCAGTTCTTAGAGGAATGTAGTAGAAAACGGAGCAAAGGCACAGAGTCATCTGGTTCGGATGCGTCATACAGCAAGATGGGAGCATGTCTGAAGTTTTTGGATGAGATCCACCCGCGGCTCCCTGCATTTCAATATAACAAAGCGCTAGCTCAGTTTCTGCATGATAAGGTGGTTGAACAGTTCTTAATGCTGCCCCCGGACCGTAAAATTGATTGGATCTGGTCTTTGGAGTGACGTAGCATATGTTTGTTACATAATTGATCTAACGTTAATTATTCCGGATGTAGTTTTTATTGAGACTATTATTATGAGTAACTATTATGGTTGTTGTGTGTTTTTAATTCATTTGGTCTATTGACAGTTGTTATTGACAGTTTAATTCTGAAAAAGCAGTGGTTCAACCAACACAACACCTAGAGGGGGGTGAATAGGTGTAGTTCGATTTTTCTGGTCTAATAAAAATATTGATAAACAAGCATTCAAACAATCAAATAAATCACACAGATAATCAACACAGATATTTGTTCACGGAGTGGAAACTCATTTGAAGAACCTCTTCAAAATCTAAAACCACTCCGGGTGTAAGACACCATCTCAAATCCACTATAGAAATTTTAGTTGTTACAACCAATTTAGTAACACTTACAAAACTTTTGAAGTTCCTAAACTTGATCTGCAACACCACGAGTGACCCACTCGATCTCTACACGCATGTAGTGTCGGAACTCCAACCTTTCTATAGCATCCCACGAGAACCTCTTGATCTTTGCATCAACAGCAGCTGCGGAAACCTTCCGGCCAATAAAACACGTCCACTTCGATGGACTTGTATGAGGTTTGATCTTGTGTGTGGTGTGGTGGAGATATGTTCTTCCAAGAGAGATTCACAAGGTGGGGAAAATGTTCTCTCAATGGCTCTTGGAGGCAACTAGGGTTTATGCTCTGTTTTTCCACACCAAAGAATAGAACATCAAAAAATATTTATAGTCCCTTTGATTCACGGCGCTTAAAACACTGAGATTTGAGTTTTTGGAATATTGGCTCGAGCGAATTATCGAGCGAGAGTCGAGCGCGGGTCAACTTCAAAGACTTCGCTCGAGCGGAACATCGAGCAGATATCGAGCGGTGGACTCTGCCTGAGTTCGCTCGAGCGCCGAGTCGAGCGGTGAGTTGAGCGATGCACTCTTCCTGAGTTCGCTCGAGCACTGAGTCGAGCGGTAGTCGAGCGGTGCACTCTGCCTGATTTCGCTCGAGCGCTGAGTCGAGCGGTTGTCGAGCGGTGCACTCTGCCTGACTTCGCTCGAGCGCCAGTTGGGCCCGCTCGAGCCGTGTTGAGCACTCTTCAGTTCTTTTCATGTGTCAATGTATCAACACTAGTTACAACATAATTTTACATAAGTTTTCACACGAACATGCCAATCAACTAATTTTCCCTTAACAAATTCATTTGGTCTATTTACCTTTAATTTGCACTATTTGGCAAGTATTTTATTGTTATTCTATTTAAAAATTACTAGTTATTACATGGGATAAATGAGGCTATTATTTAAGTGGCAATATTGGAGATATGTCATGTATAGAAAATGATTTCTAACTCTTTGACATGTTGCGGGAAAATTAATAGAGAAGCTTATTATGTACTGTCAGTTATTGGTCAAAGTGTTATTGTCCATAATTTAATTTTTTAAAACCGCAGAATGGATTTTGGAAATGGGTCAGATGATGAGCCGCAGGTGGAGGCAAACAACACTACCGAAGTTGGATCGAGTAGTAACCTGGCTCCAGAGTGGGACGATTATGAAGCTTGGAGAAGGCGTGGTGATGTATCTAGTAATAACCAACCTCCAACATGGGATGAATACTTGCTTCGAAGGATGCGCGATGCATCCATGTGGGATGACATGTCCATGCTTACAATTCTTCGAGCAGCAGAGGAAAGCGCACAAGCAAGGGTGTTTGAGCGAATGCCGGAACACAATATCGGCTTACGCGGACGAGACTATATAGTTGCAATTCTCAATGGAAATCCGAGGTGCTGTTGGTATTTGTTTCGGATGGAAATATATGCATTTGAAGCGTTATGCAATACATTACGGGCGAATGTACGATTCGAATCGACTAGGCAGGTTTCTGTGGAGGAAGCTTTGGCAATGTTTGCATACACAGTCGGACATGGCGTAGTTCAACGACTAACAGGCGACCGATTTCAACACTCTACTGAAACCGTTAATCGGCATGTCTACGCAGTGATGCTTGCCCTATGTAATCTTGCTCCTGATGTGATTGCACCTACACAGACTGCTGGGGTGGCGCCTTATATTCAAAGCAATCCAAGACATTACCCATGGTTCGAGGTGACAATTTCTTATTCTAGTTTAAAGAAAATAAAATGTGGTTGAAAATAAATGTGTGTGGTCGGTTTTGGTTTTATTAAAAATGAGATAAATCACAATTGTTACATTGAACTCGTGCAGAAATGTTATGGTGCAATTGATGGGACTTATATCTCCGCATGTGTGCCCGCGGAGGCTACGAACGCGTATCTATCTCGACATCAACAAGTAAGCCAAAATGTGTTGGCAGCCTGTGATTTCGATATGAAATTTACATTCATATACGCTGGCTGGGAAGGCACTGCCCATGATGCTCGTCTGTTTATGGATGCGCTGACTCGTCCAGGGATCAATTTCCCATTGGCTCCTGAGGGTAAGTAGTATTATTAATAGACATTTATGGAGGAATGGTATTTTGCCCTCACTACCCATTCAAGTTTTTACTAATGTTTGTATTGGTTTCCAGGTTATTATTACTTAGTTGATTCTGCTTTTCCGTGCACGATTGGATTTATGCCCCCGTACCCCAGGGTGCGGTATCATAGGTCTGACCGCCATGGAAATAGTTCATTCTCTGGATATCAAGATTATTTTAATTATCGAATTTTGAAATCAATGAACCCATACAGAGTGACACGACAACGATATATTGTGATTGCATGTTGTGTCATGCATAACATTATTCGATCTATTACACCGAATGATAAGATATGGCGTGTATTTTCCAATCCGAGTGATTATCCAGGACGGACTCAAGTAGACAACCTAGAACATCTGCTGCGTATGCCTGACATGTCATCTGCCTCAGCACAGGCCATGGCTGGAACCAGGGACTCTATCGTAATAAATATGTGGGCACATAGGCAGGCCAATTGATATTAGTATGTTGATTTTATTGTATTGTATGTTGGAGGACTTGTTTTGTACGTGTCAAACTTGTTTTGGAATTTCTTATATTTTGTATGAAATGCTGATTTTCGCCTATATGAACTAATACTAATATGCATTAAAAATTCAAATGGGTTTAATTAAATAAGTTTTGGACTGAATAAAAGTAAAAAAATAAATCACTATAATATTTATCACTATTATATATAGAAAAATAATTATAATATTTATCGCTATTATATATAGATAAAAAAATAAAATCACAATAATATTTATTAATATTATATATAACTTTTAAATAAAATTACAATAATATTTATCACTATTATTATAAAATATAAAAATGAATCACTATAATATTTATCACTATTATATAAAAATAAAAAAATAAAATCACTAGTAATATTTATTACTATTATATCTAAATAAAATCATCATTCCATCATCATTAAAAAAAAATCAATCATTGATGGGACCCACACCTTTTTCAACTACTTACTCAAAAGTCAACAACTCAACATACTTCATACATCCAAACAACTCAAACTACTCTCAATGGGACCCACAAACCAACTCCAATCTCTACTCATAACTATTCACAACACTTCTCAACACTTTTCGTTGTCCAAACCCAGCCTTACTTCCCTAAACCTGTCGACACATCAGAGAACCAAAGAAAGGACCTGATTTGATGTTAGGTGCAGGGTGGGAAACCTTGAGAGGGAATGAAGGAAAGAAGTACTTACTAATGGTTAAGCTAATCTTTCAGGTGGTCTAGAACAAAGCAACACAAGTCAACGAAGGTGGCGTGGGCGGAAGAGTTGAGAAGGAGAAGTACATTGCATCATACTAGCTGTCAATTTTTATTTTTATTTTTTTCATACAGGAGGTGAAGGGTTCAAACCTGGTTCTCATATTTGGAGACTAGTTGTCACTTCTAGTGCTGCAATACTTTTGTGGTATTGCATCAAGAATCCCCTTTCAACAATTCTCTCCTTAGTCTAACAGAGGAATATAAACACCGACCAATGTCTCGTCTCTGTGACATTTTTTTATATCTGATACATATGACATTATTATAATTTTAAATTTGGGTTATTATAATGCTCTTTTATGTTTTTTTTCCTTTAATTTTCTTTCTAAATATACATTAACTCAAGTATCTCTATCTTTATGGATCTTATTGGCATATGTCAAAATACATTAATCGGGTGACAACCAAAATAATTATCGAAATTTAAAACTTTGCACCTGATTTTGTTTATACTTTCATGCACTGTATTAAATTGTTTTACTGAGTCATTTTGTTAGAGCTCCCTAACCACTCCTTTTATATCTATTTTCGATCATAAATAAAAGAAGAGTTTTGCTAGATACAAGCAATTTCGCGCACCAAATCGCATACTGATGTTGACATAGCTTATATTTCTACAATACAAGTGGTTTAGTGCACGAACTCGCTTGTAAGAATACTTTTCAACTGGTGGAGGTATCAATCGCATTGGTATGCAAACGTTTTGGTGAGAGAAATTACCTCGATTAGGGAACTAAAAGGGCCTTGAAGACTTCTCTAAGCTCTTTTTTTTTTTTATCTCTATTTTTTGTCGATCATTCAAATTTTATGAGCCCACCAAATGACTATCTATTGTATGTCTAAGAGCATCCTCAATGAATTAGCTAAAAGTTAAATTTATTGAATATTTAGTTATTAGAGAGTAAAATATGCTCCCAATGGATTAGATAAATTCCAAATAAATTGAAATTTACCGATAAAAAAAAATAAATTGAAATTTAGCTACAGTAAGTTTCAAAAGTTTTTCCAAATTTGAACGGAAAAGGACGATAAGTGGAGAATTCGTTCATTTCTTCTGCTCCATGGCGTATTTGAACGGAAAAGGACGATAAAAACAATGAAGATCGTGAACGTTGGAGCTCAACGCTTTCTGAGTTCATCTTTTTTTCAATATTGGTTTGAACAGTATCAGCAAAGTTCAATGGACTGAACTTTCATGATTTTTTTCTGTTTTCCCTCTAGTTTTCTCCTTGCACACATCCTGTGTACTTGGATTGCGTCTTTTGTACTTTCTATTGAAATCTTATTACTTATCAGAAAAAAAATAGATAAAAATATTAGACTATGCGAGAATTAGAAAAACCAGTGTCAATTTCTCGTTTTCCTGAATATCACCTGCTTGAAAATTAGGATACACAAATGAGCAGTAACAGTAAACTATCTGCACATCATTGGAAAGAAAAGTAAAGAGTAAATATGAACACAATGAAGTGGAAACATAGGCAAAATAATGCTACAACACCGTCACAGCTCTGACAGAATGGCAGGAATGTAGTGAGATAATTCAGCAGTGAGGGACTGAAACCCATTCACAAGCTGTGTGTGGAAATCTTGATCTTCCTCTCCAATCAATCTAAAGTGCACTCGAATCGCACGCTTGCAGACAGCCATAAATTCAAGCAGTGCAGCAATAAGTTGCTGTAGTTCCTGCGACCGCAACCTAGTAGCAGGTTCACCAGAAAGGAAGGCCGTGCACACACTCAGGACTCCGCTGTTCACCTGCATGGTCGTTGAGATAATCATAAACAATGCCATATACAAGATTTTTTTAATTACAGGGCATACCCCCCACCAATAAAAAAGGTCCTCTCTCCATTACTGGCTCATACAGAGCATAACTTGAAAACCAAATCACCAAACTCACCTGAACAGCAACACTGCCTTGAAGGATTCTTTGTAAACTCTGGAGACGTGGAAGTTGATCCCCTTCAGAACTGCGAGGCTCTTCAAGCTCATTTCGTAGTGCAGCTGTCCGGGTTTCAATCATTCCAATTGCATTCTCTACTGGAGAAAACTCGAGAGATTCAGATTTAATCACCAGTAGCCTATTCACAAGTGCAGGGAAGGAGCCCCGAGTCTGAAGCACAGTTCGCCTTTTCCATTGGTCTTCCAATCCACCCTGGGTCTTGCCATTCTTTGTAAATGGGGTATCAAACAAAAAGCGGTCAAAGACTCGTGCACGGACGCTTCCGGTGGAGAGAGAGAAGATCCTCTCCCTTCTGCTTCCCAAGTCCTCATCTTCCATTACCGGATCAACAGCAGTTATCTGCAAGTAGCAGACTCCAGGCTGTAACTCATCTGCCTTTACTTGTCTAGAATCTGGAATAATGTGTAAAGTTTCATTGCCATCCATCCTGGACTCGTATATATGACTAAGTTTCTCCATTATGTCACCAAGCCGAACATCACGGGGCTCTCGGTATACATACTCCTTTTTATCAAGCTTCCCAAATCTTTCACCATAGAATCCCACCCGATAGTATGTTGCATCAGTGAATGGAATTGGGCTTGACTCCTGCTCAAGGATCGATTCATAGATATTAGTGAGTAACGTGTGACATTTAGCCAGCTGTCCATATGCCCTCCTGCTTTTATAAACTGGAATTACAAGTTCAAGAATGCTGGCACAGAAATGATAGAGCTCAGCTTGAGAGAAAAGTTTATTAGCTAGCTGTAGGTACTTCACTGCAGAGTCAACTGTGAGTTTTGAAGCACCATATCCCTCTACCTCTGCTGCAGATGCTTCAGATGTGATCTCACTGCTTACCATTGGGCAAATTTTCCGAAGGGCCGTCACATGATCCTTGCTCCAAACACCATCATTTCTAGCTACAAGGGCCTGTAGCAATTTCAATCAGACATAAGCTAAAGACGAGCAATTTCAAAAAAAGACAATGTATGAAAGCATTAGTTAGCATGCACAGGTGTCAAGGGGGAGATCCTGACCGAGTACAGCTATTGCGAGAGATTGCTACTCCACAATTCGTGGCATGCATTGGCAGGGCAAGACTGCTGCCACATGGTGGCAGGGAATATCATGCATCATCCAGTGTAGTGTTTTATTTCTCTCTTTTTCGTGAACGGTTTGGTGTTTGAGAACTGTTTTCCAGAGCAGAAAACTGTAACTGAATTTGGATATTTTCATTGAAAGTTTCCCTGTAAAACCAAGTTTCTAGTTCCATTCCCATAAAATCCACTTAAACTACGAAATTAGCTAACGTGAAAACCAATGGACATCCTGACCAACCACCTAAATCACCCATATGGAAAAGCATAAACACGTTCAGTTCACCATAGTAAGAATAACAACCAAGGTGGGTCTTTTAGTAGTTCATTCAACTTACGGTGTTTAAAGCAAACATCAGAGGCGTGGAACATATTAAGTCCTTCCATTAGACTGCAAGTATTGATTATTTTTTCTTTATATACCAAGGTACCAAAAAGTGGTAACACAGTGGAAGCTTGTGAATTCACAAACACTGCATTCCAATTTTAAGCATGAAAATATGTTGCTACAGAAGGTTGACTTACAAGCACCAATAATAGCGTGTTACCTGCATTACAACACCAGCAACAGCCACAGCACACTGGGCAGCTTCAGCCCAAGACTGCATTTCCTGATGTGCATCACATAAATGCAGCAACCACATAATGTGAAGATCTGGAACTGGCGCAAACGCCATTGCAAGTTTGTAGAAACTCTCTGCAGCAGCATATCTATCCATGCTCATAACAGACCCCTGTGAGGAAAAAAAAATTGCAGACAGTATTATTTGTTACTAAGATAAGATTACTAACATCATTGTAACATCCACTAACTTTACATGTCACCCACTAACTATTATAAAATCTGTCCAGGAATTATGGCACTAGTGTATAGACATGTTTCCTGGAAACATGGCCAGAAACATGGCAAGAATCTTGCCTGAATTTCAGGCACTACTTTGTAAATTCCTCCCTATATAAAGATGAACAAATCCTATGGAAAGGCATTCAAGCCAAAATTGTCATGGCATCAGAACTACTCTGATTTTTGTTGCTTGAGTCTTAATTACAAGGTGCGATTTTTTTTTATCGCTATTATGAGTTTGAATTTCAGTATCTCTGTGGAGTCAAACCTGGTGGGTTTGAATTTTGGTGGCTGTCGAAGCTGGTCATCGACCACTTCTCCGAGTGTAGTCGACTCTGTTTTGTGCGAGCCACTTCTTTCGGTGTTGTCTTCTTCGTGGTGGCTGTCGGCAATTTCTGGTGCTTGCCGAGTGTTCATCGATCACTTCTGGTGTGAAGTTGTGGTGATTCTTGGTGCTTGTGGGTCTACTAAAAAAATATATATATATATATATATTTAATTTGCCCAACTATTTTTTTAGTCCCTTCCATCATGTCTCTTGAGAATAATATTGTTCGATTTACTGGAAAGAATTTCCCTACGTGGGAATTTCAGTTCAAAATGTTCTTGAAAGGAAAAGCATTATCACACCACATTGATGGTTCTGCTAAAGTTCCCACTGATGAGAAGGAACTTGCACAATGGGAGGTCAAGGATGCCATGGTGGCATCTTGGTTGTTGGGGACGATTGAGCCTCATCTCGTGACCAATCTTTGCTGTTTTACTACAACCCAGGCTATGTGGGACTATCTCCACCGCATTTACCATCAAGACCACAGTGCTAGAAAATTCCAATTAGAGTTGGAAATGAGTAATTACAAGCAAGGTAATTCTACCATTAAGCAATTTTATTCTAGTTTCATTAACCTTTGGAGCGAATATTCTGCTATTATTCATGCGAAGGTTCCCTCTACGGCACTTGTGGCCCTTAAAGCAATTCATGCTGAAAGTTAACGTGATCATTTTTTGATGAAACTCTGGCCTGAATTTGAACCTGTTCGAGCCGGTTTATTGAATCGTAATCCGGTTCCGTCCTTGGATACTTGTTTGGGCGAATTATTGCGTGAAGAACAACGATTATCCACGCAGATGAGTATGACCTCTGAGAAAGTCTTTCCTGATGCCATGAATGTAGCTTATGCTGCACAATGGAAAGGGAAGAACCAGTTGCAATGCTTCAATTGTAAGGAGTTTGGTCATATGGCTCACAACTGTTCTAAGAAATTTTGTAACTATTGCAAGAAAGCGGGCCATATTATCAAAGACTGTCGAGTGCGTCCTCAAAATCGTCAACCCCAAGCTTTTCAAGCTACTGTTCAGTCATCTTCTTCTTCTGCACCACTCACCGTAAGCTCTGACTCATCTGTTCTTACACCAGCAATGGTCCAACAAATGATTGTCTGCTTTTACGGCCTTAGGCCTGCAAGGTAAGGGTACTAATTTCACTTCTTGGATTGTTGATTCGGGTGCTTCTAATCATATGGCTGGTAATACGACGAGTCTTCACGACATTCGTAAGTATAAAGGGACACAAAATATTCAGATTGCTGATGGCAGCACCCTTCCTATTACTGCTGTTGGTAATTTGGGCTCTTCATTTCACGATGTTTTTGTCTCTCCTGGCCTATCTACCAATTTGATTTCTGTAAGACAATTGGTAAATAATAACTGTGATGTTCATTTCTCTCGTGGTGGTTGTCTTGTGCAGGATCAGGTGTCGGGAACGGTGATCGCGAAGGGGCCTAAAGTAGGACGTTTATTTCCTTTACAATTTTCTATTCCTACTGTTGTTTCTCTTGCTTGTACGGCTACTGCCAATAAAAATGAAGTCTGGCATAAGAAATTGGGTCATCCTAATTCTGTTATCTTGACTTATCTTATGAAACATGGTTGTTTGGGCAATAAAGAATCTTTTTCTTCTTCTTCTATATCTTTTGATTGTGCTACTTGTCGTCTTGGTAAAAGTAAAACTTTACCTTTTCCTGCACATGGTAGTCGTGCTTCTAATTGTTTTGAGATTGTGCATACTGATGTTTGGGGTGTGAGTCATGTTATTTCTCATGGTCAATATCGTTATTTTGTGACGTTTATTGATGATTATAGTCGATTCACTTGGACATATTTTCTCCGTTCTAAAGCTGATGTGTTCTCTGTTTTTCAAAAATTTGTTGCGCTTGTCGAGACACAATTTAGTACTTGTATCAAAACTTTACGCTCCGACTCAGGGGGGGAATACATGTCTCACTCTTTTCAAGCCTTTCTTCAATAAAAGGGAATCATTTCTCAGCGTTCTTGTCCTTATACACCTCAACAAAATGGAGTCGCTGAGCGTAAGAATCGTCATCTCTTAGATGTTGTTCGTACCTTGTTGATTGATTCTTCTGTACCTTCTAAGTTCTGGGTAGAAGCTTTATCTACTGCTGTCTATTTGATCAATCGTTTGCCTACTATCACTCTAAATTATGATTCTCCCTATTTTCGATTATTTGGCATATCTCCTGAGTATCAATCCTTTCATACTTTTGGGTGCGTTTGTTTTGTTCATCTGCCACCTGTTGAGCGTCACAAGCTTGCTGCCCAGTCTGTCACGTGTGCTTTTATGGGATATAGTCCTACTCAGAAAGGATTTGTTTGTTATGATGCTCATGCAAACAAATTCCGAATCTCCCGGAATGTGATTTTCTTTGAAAATCAATATTTCTTTCAGTCTCAGGTTATTTCTGATCGTCCTATTACTCTTCTACCTGTTTTTGATGATGTGTCCTCTCCTATTGAGCGATTTAAACCAGGTATGGTGTATCATCGACGTCTTTTCCCTCCTACAACGCCCCTTCCAGACACTGATCCGACATCTGATTCTGCAGTTCTTGTATCTCGGCGCTCCACCAGGGTTATACATCCACCAGATAGGTATGGTTTTCCTCATACCTCGCTCACTGCAACTCTTAACACTGTTTCTGTTCCTCATTCCTATACCCAAGCAGCCATCCAAGCATGTTGGCAGCAAGCCATGCAAGAAGAAATACAAGCCCTTCAAGACAATCACACTTGGGAAATTGTAACTTGTCCCTCTGGTGTCAAACCCATTGGTTGTAAATGGGTATACTCAGTCAAGTTTCGATCTGATGGCTCACTAGACAGATATAAGGCCCATCTCGTGGCTCTTGGGAATCGGCAGAAGTATGGTATTGATTATGAAGAGACATTTGCACCTGTTGCCAAAATGACTACTGTGAGGACTATCTTGGCACTTGCTGCGTCACAAGGGTGGTCTTTCCGACAAATGGATGTGAAAAATGCTTTTCTACATGGGGATCTAAAAGAAGAAATCTATATGTCTCCACCTCCCGGCATGTTTGCTACATCTTCTTCAGAGGTTTGTCGTCTACGCTGATCCTTATATGGATCGAAACAGGCTCCGCGTGCATGGTTTGATAAATTTCGCTCTACTCTGCTTGCTTTTCATTTTACTCAGAGTCTGTATGATTCCTCTCTTTTTCTTCGCAAGACTTCTGCAGGAATTGTCTTACTTCTGGTATATGCCTCTTTTCAGCAATTACAGCAGCATCTCAATGCCTCTTTTCACATGAAAGATCTTGGTCCCCTGCAGTACTTTCTTGGTCTTGAGGTGCATACTACTCCGACCGGTATATTATTAAACCAGCACAAATACACGCAGGAGGTGATTTCATTGGCTGGTCTCCAATCGGGTAACTCTGTTCTTACTCCCTTGGAAGTAAATCTCAAGCTTAATCGGGCAGAAGGCGAGCTTCTCTTAGATTCATCTCTATATCGGCAGCTAGTTGGGAGTTTGAACTACCTGACGATTACTCGTCCTGACATTTCTTTTGCTGTGCAGCAAGTCAGTCAATTTATGCAGGCCCCTCGACATCTTCATTTAGCTGCTGTTCGTCGCATTATCCGATATCTAAAGGGTACCTCTACACGTGGGTTATTCTTTCCTAAAGAATCCTCCTTACAGTTGACAGGATATAGTGATGCCGATTGGGTTGGCTGTGCAAAACTCGTCGTTCTGTTACTGGATGGTGCATGTTCTTAGGCAATGCAATCATTTCTTGGAAGAGTAAGAAGCAAGACAGAGTTTCCAAATCCTCCACTGAGTCTGAGTATCGTGCTATGTCTTCTGCTTGCTCTGAGATCACATGGCTTCGTGGTCTATTAGGAGAACTTGGTTTTCCTCAGCTTCATTCCACTCCTCTCTATGCTGATAATACTAGTGCTATCCAGATTGCTGCTAATCCTGTTTTCCATGAGCGCACGAAACACATCGAAGTTGATTGTCATTCCATCCGTGAAGCTTTTGACAAGCATGTGATTACTCTTCCTCACATTTCCACCACACTTCAAACGGCTGACATCTTCACTAAAGCTCTTCCTCGGCATCGACATCAGTTCTTGATTGACAAATTGATGCTTCTAGATTTTCTAGCATCAATTTGAGGGGGGATGTTACTAAGATAAGATTACTAACATCATTGTAACATCCACTAACTTTACATGTCACCCACTAACTATTATAAAATCTGTCCAGGAATTATGGCACTAGTGTATAGACATGTTTCTTGGAAACATGGCCAGAAACATGGCAAGAATCTTGCTTGAATTTCAGGCACTACTTTGTAAATTCCTCCCTATATAAAGATGAACAAATCCTATGGAAAGGCATTCAAGCCAAAATTGTCATTATTTGTTAGCTAAACTGCCTTTGTTTTTTTTTATCAGTAAATAAGATTTTATTGATCATAGGAATAGGCAAAACTGCCTTTGTTCATGATAACAAAGCAAAGAAGTAATGAGAACATTTGGAATTGGACATATTCAACCCCATTTGTGAGGAATATGAAAACTTACACACTCCATGGACCATGGTAGATATGAATCACAACCAAACGAAGAAGCCTGGAAGCCCATGGCATCAATTGTTCTCTCTTTTAGTAGTAGCTTTTATGCTTAAAAATTAAGAAATTTAGCTTTTAAAGGCGGGTATGGACTCAAAAAACTTCGTTAAAATTTATTGGGTTGATATTGCGTTAGCAATGCAAAAAACTCTACCTTCCCTGAACCCAATTCCCGAAATCTATATGTCACTTCTCATCATTAATATACCATTCATATGCCAACTGGGACTGGGAGAATCAAGTCAGCTTTTCAAATAGATCTTTTACTATTTCCATATACCATGCACGGACACATTTTGAGGTGGCAGAGAAAGAGTGGTGTACAGAACAGGGAGGTTGATTTCAGGAGAAATCTTTATTATTCTCACTATCTCTCAAGTTCAAACCCCATGTAAATATTGCCGAAAACTTACCAAAAGTGCATGCTCCAAGCTAGCATCCAGGGCCAGAAGAAGACTGTCAGAGAGATATTTCACCTCTGACCAGGACCACTTGTTCTCTGCTAATCTTTCTGGAATTGTTGCAAGAGCACTCTCCGGTAGTCCACAGTCCCTCAATAGGTTGGAGCTTTTCGATTCATCTGCCATTTCTTCCAAAGATTTTCTAAGACGCCGTGCTTCACCACTCTCTTCTAGCGTTCCATCAGACTTCATCTGAGTCACTTGCACATCAGACATAAGCTCTGATAAAGTGATAATCAGCATGACCCTTAATCTTGCTGTCTGCATGAAGTAATAAAAAGAACTCTGCAAAGAATAAAGAAAATAACTTAGGTTAAGAATGCAAGAAGCAATATATGAACTTTAATGAGCATACCTTCACAAGTATCTGAAGTCCAACAACAGCCCTTTTTCTAATGTTTTCATTTCGAAAAACTGCAAGTCGAAGTAAATGGAAAGTTATTTGCTTTAAGAAGCGATCATTCTCCCTCGCCATTAGAGTTACGCCATGAAGATCAAACACACTGTTAAAGACAGGAAACAATGTTTTCCAGAAAGCCAGAGGTTGATTTCGGGAGAAAAAGCTCATGAATATAGCTGTAATGCAATCAAGTTTTCCATAGTCAGTAGAGATGCTATGGGATGCTGCCATTGTGGAAAATTTCTCTGTTATTTCCAAAACCTGATGACTGACAGAAGCACTCAAGTTTTCTTCCCAAAGTTCCTGAAGAGAACACGAAATTATCAGCGACCTAAAACAACTACAAAAAATATAAAATAAAGTATTGTAATTTCCTGAAGTAGTTGCAGAAACCAAACAAACAATTGGTTTTCCAATGCAAAACAGTACCAATTTTTGTCTCAATATCGGGTGCAAAGATTCTCTAAGTGCTTGTGCAGAAGCTCCAATCCTAGAAGACTGTGCCTGAGCAAGAGCTTCTCTCAACGAATATGGCTGGCTAGGGGAGCTTAATTGGGAGTTCACTCTCTGCCATAAATAACCATTGTCAGGTGTTCCCTGAGGCTGCGTTAGATAGGTTTCAGGCATATGAGGATACAGTGAATAAGTACATTTAAACAAGAATTTGAAAAAAAAAAATTGATCAGTCATAAAACTACTGATGCATGAAGGTAATATTAAATGAAAAGAGTCAACATCACAACCGTGGAGTGGATAACAAAAGATCATTCACTTAAAAGATTGATTTTCAGAAATTTAAGTAACACAAATATCAACTCACTCTGACTTCTTGTCTTGATGCCTCAGACAGATAGTTGTTAATTGTAGGAGAAAGTCTATCTGAGTACTTGGGGGAAGCAGGTCCATCCCCAACAGGGCTGCGAGAACTACAGCCCATAAGCATGCTGTCAGCAGGTTTTCTATGCTGTAAAAGAACACAAGAATAAAATAATAATAATTTTATTAGCAATTCAATAAAAGCAGAATATCTAATTTCCAACTGTAGAAATAAGGAAAGGAAATCCTTAGAAATATTCTGTTCTTGTATTATGGATGAAACACAACAAAGTAGATGATTTCCAATGGCACTGACCAAAGGGAGGGGCATTTCCAATAAGGAAGTCAAAATATCCAGTCTTGGAAGAGTGCAATGTCTGTGGCCTTTATGGACGCCCGAAATTAACTAAACTAGATGAAAGACTATCTACCGTTTAATTCCTCAAACCAGTTTATTTACATTGGGAAAGTATCCAAACATGGGTCATGACCCAATTATACACAGCTGAGCACTCAAAACGTTAGTAGGTAGTCCACCACTACATTTTGATGGAACTATAATGGTTCTGCCATTATTCAAACAGTCAACATCCGTACTGTTGAATTCTACACCAAAGTCATAGAACAAATTTATAACATATATTATCAACTTAGCTATGCAGTAGCCTAAACAAGTAAAATTAACTGAACAAAGAAACTGAAATCACATGATCCAAAAGGAAGTGAACTAGCAATCAAAATGCAACCTCAAAAAGATTTAAGCATTCCTCCATGAGTTTAAAAAATAATCTAGTCCGAGCGATGCTTTGCTGCCATGCTTTGACAAGTGATGCATCATCAAGATTCCGTACAATTTGCAAAATAACAATCAAAACTTCACGCTTTTCCACAGAATTTAGGTTGTAAAAGACAGGCATTTCATCTAGGATCTGCACAGAGAATACAATCAATAATTAAGAAAATTGAACAGGAAGAATCATAATTGAAAGTTGATAACATGAATGATAAAATGTAACAGAACTACTTCAATCACCCTATGAAATTTAACAATATCAACTATGAATTGTTGGGGAAAATTACATCACTTGTATTTGGATGAGTTGGAGAGATCTTAAGGGTATCCCACAGATTGCATCAGTGTAGAGGATGGCACCCATTTGTCTCCTGTGGTGCATTTGGAGGGGGAAAGGAATGACCAAAATTTCAAGGATTAGGAGCACTTTTTTGAAGATATTAGAAGTTTCGTTTTCAAGACTTTTATCTATGTGGGCTGTAGCTATTGATTTGGTTTGGCTCAGTTTTTATGACTTGTATCTTTTTCCAGTTCCTAATTAAGTGCATTCTCTAGTATACTTACTGTGTACTTGGGTTATGTGATACCCCATTCTGATAAGTGATAAGGGTAGGCGGTGTATGAAATCCCGCATTACTTGGGAATGAGAAGTTCTTGCTCTTTATAATATTCCAATAGAGCTCCAATTATATCATTGACTAATCCTTTTGGAGTATAGGCCATGTGGCTTGGGCCTTCCATTAGAGCGTTACAAATGGTATCAGAGCCTATCCCAACCAGAAATGTGGGATTTGAGTCTTGCCACCTACAACGGACTGGCCCAAAGAGGACATCAAGAATATAAGAGGGGAGATTGTGATATCTCATTCTGATAAGTGATAGGAGTAGGTGGTGTTCAGGATCCCACATTGCTTGGGAATGAGAAGTTCTTGCTCTTTATAATATTCCAAATGGGGCTCCAATTGTATAATTGACTAGCCATTTTGGAGTATAGGCCATGTGACATAAGCCTTCCATTGGGGAGTTATAGGCTATGCTTACTTTTGTATTAATGAATTTTGTGTAGTGCCATGGGAGCCAAGGCCATTTGTCTCCACCATGTAGATTTCATTGGGTGATTCCCAATAAGGTGATGGATGTGCTTTTTGGGTAGAAAGGTTGGTTTCGGAAGTATGGGATGGTTAGGTAATTTGGTGTTGCAAAGTTCCCAAGGAAGCTCTTTTTTTTTTTTTTTGCTGTGAAAACCAGCTTCATCCAGGAGTTTAACAGCAGATAATTTCATTTATGGTAATTTTATTATAGTGGATTGACAGTCTACAAGAGCAGTGGTGAATTCAATTGTGTAGTGGCATGGGAGCTGAGGCCATTTGTCATCACCGTGCGTAGATTTCAATGAGTCATACCCATGGATGTGCTCTTTAGGTAGAAAGGTAGGTTTGGGAAGTTATGGGATGGTTAGGTGTATGCTTGATTATAGGTATATGTACTTTTGGACCATTCCACTATTTGCCCAAGCCTTTAGATGGTGTGAAAGACTATTACTTGGCATGATGTATGGCGTGAGGACAATGCTGTCAAAGAGTTGTTTCTTAATTTCCATTCTGATTGGAGAGGGCAAAGATACTTCCGCATACTCTTATCTTTCCATGGAATGTTGGTTTGTACAATCTCTCCATGATTTGGAATTGGGGTTTGGTGGTTCTATATTTTATTTATTATGTTGTAAGGCTCCAATGAGCAATGGAGCTGATCGTTTGAGCTGACCCCATGGAAGCTGTTTTTTTTTTCTTGACTACGGAAATCAGCTTTATGCAAGAGTTTAACAGAAGATAATTTCATTTATAGTAATTTTATTTCAGTGGATTGACGTAGTCTGCAAGTGTAGTGGTGAAACTTGGACCGTTTGTGGATTTATTGTGCAGTGGTGAATTCATTTGTGTAGGCCATGAGAGCTGAGGCCATTTGCCTTTGAATATTAGGGGATGAATAATGCCGGCAAGCAGCTCAGAATTTAAAAAACCTATAGCGTGGATTTAAGGTAGATATTATTTGCTTAAATGAGACTAAAATGGAAGTCATTATTTGCTTGAAGGCCAAACTATGATTATAAAATATTACTACTATGGGAGGAATTGGCAGGTCGGAGTGGTTGGTGGGACATATGGTATGTTGTTAGTGTTGAATTTAACATTATGGGTTCCTGAGTCAAAGTTTGGGATCTATCCTACCTTTGCTCGGATCATTTTTACCATTTTGTTGGACAGCTGTCACATTCATGGTGGTAGAAGATATTTCAAGTTTGAAAATATGCGGTTAAAAACTATAGGTACCCACCGTGGGTAGCCCAAGTGGTAAGGGCAAACTTTTGCGCATGTGCCTCATGTCACAGGTTCAATTCTCCTAGGATCAAACTGCGATTTAAGTGGAAGGCCATGGCGGTGGGTTGCTGTGCTAGTCTCCCCAGGGGTTTAAGTTCCATGGGTAAGTCCTAAGGGCTCTGCTGTGGGGTTGTCCCCCGTCATAAAAAATAAAAAAATAAAATAAAATAAAATAAAAAACTGAAGGTTTTGTTGAAAAAGGTTAAGACAGTGGTTGTCGACTTATCACTTCCATTGTCCACCAAGTTACATTTTGGCCTGAAAAGTTAAGGAGGTTAAAAAGGGATCTAAAGAAGTGACAAAATTTTGGCAATGTAGAACATCAAGTACAGGGGAAGAATTGTAAGTTATTGATAGTGTAGATGGCGTTAAGAGATTTAAGTGCTGAAGAGAAGATGAGAAAAAACCAAGGTAAACTCAACTTGGAGCGGACTACATTATTAGAGGATGTGTGATGGAGGCAAATCCAAGGGGTATGTGGTTAAAAGAAGGCGAGAGAAGCAGAGTTATTTCATGGAGTGCCTAACTCAAATCGAAGAAAATTCTATTGAGATGCTTCTAGTTCATTGTGCAATCTCTACTCCTATGCACAAAGTCAATATATCTCACATTTTCTATGCAGACGATTCTTCCTTTTTCTGTGGAGTAACTTCTTCAAGCAAGTGGGATTGGCTTGGGCCATGCTAAAAGAAATGCAGAACTTTTTTATTCTTGCAGAAGACTAGGTGGCAGCTAGCAAATTACAGCAATATGGAAGATGGTCCCAATTTATCTCACTCGCTGTAATTGGAATGATAGAAATAGTAGAACATTTGTGAACTGTGAGTGGACGATGTTGGAGCTTAAGAACATTTTTATGAACACTTTTCTTTTGGATTGTATCTATAGATTCTAAAGGACTCACACTGCATGAATCTTTAGTATCTTTTTCACCTTCTAGACAGATATATCTCTTGTATACTCTGTGTGCTTGAGTTGTGCATTTTGACCTTATCAATAAAAGTTTATTACTGAGAAAATTTACCTTCAAAACTTGAGATAATGCTAAGCTTAAATTTTTTTTATATGCAGAGGCCCAAGAGAAAGAAAAATAAACTACTCTACAAAGCTGTTTAAAAGTATGCACCTGTCCAACAAGTGGAAGATATAGCTGGGCAATATATAGTTTATCTTCCGGTTTTTGGTATCGAGCATCAAACTCATGCTTGCACAGGAGGACTACTATGATTCTAGCCGCCTACACAAAAGGGAAAGCAAGTGTTACAACAGACTGGTAATGATGCAGTGCATATATATATACAATCGCATGTAGTATGTAGCTAAATACCATTAACATTCACGATTATGCTTGTGAAAACAAAAAAAGCATACATCCACCCTCTTAAAAGAAAGAAGAGAGTATTATTTCAAAGTCATAGCAAACAATCTGAACTAACACTTACCTTTGCCCGCAGAGATAAATCCTCATGATCCCAAGTAAGGAATAGCTCCTGTATCAAGACAGATGAAAGGTAGTTCCTACAACGTAAACATGCATTTAAGTCAACAAAACACCATATACCACATAACATACATAAATGTTATACAATGTCAATAATTTTTTTTTTTTTCTAAAAGAATTTGTATTAGTGATTGAAGAAACACTATCCAAGTGCACAAGTACACATCAGATACACCTAACTAGAGAAAATAAAAGATCAAGAGAATTCTAGAAGGTAAAGCTAGAGAAACATAACATGGCAGCCATCAAATAGACAAGTGTAATAAAGAAAAACAACATTGAAATCCTCAACTGTCCTTGTACTGTCTTCGAAATTCAAATCATTTCTTCCTTGCAACATTCGCCAAAATAGACAGATCAGGTCATAAGTTTTTGCTTGTTTGGGATTAGCTTGGGTGATGCCGAGAAGAGTAAGTGACCTCCTAGCTTCTTGGAGCGGCATTCGGGGAAACTCTCAAATTGCATCCATATGGAAGATGGTACCAATATGCCTATGGTGGTGCATTTGGAGGGAGAGGAATGATAGAAGCTTTGAAGATCAAGAGCGGTCAATGGATGAGCTTAGAACTTTGTTTTTCAATACTTTACTCTATTGGTTGATTGTAATCAATTTTCATGGCATGACTTTCCATGATTTCCTTGTATCACTAAACTAGCACGCATAGGCGTTGGTCTTGTATATGTCCCGTATACTTGGGCTATTGCCTACTCTTTTGATCAATAAAAATTTTGTTTACTGATCAAAAAAAAACTTACACATGCAACACTTCACAACACACCACGACATCTCTTCCACAAGTTTTCTAAGCTAGGGATCTTTCCTACTGCAGTCACCCACACATATATAGTTGCTCTTGGGGGGCCTTCATCCTCCATACAAACATTCATGGAAAGCTATAATTATCACGAGAGATCAATGCATTGTAGAATGCCATGACTTGAACACCTTTCTCTATATGGTCAAGCATATTTTGTCTTCCCCATTCTATCTTAACGGAGCAAAATACAAACAAGCATAGAATGAGTTAAAGACATAAATCGCACAATCCAATGCCCCTCAATAATCTACATTGCATTTGAGGAAATCAATTTCAAAGCTGTAAGTTATGTGCCAACAATGATCCTTAGACCGATCAATGCAATATAGATAATTAAAAGACTCCATTAAGAAGCCGATATCCACACCACACATCATGCCAGAACTTCATCTTGGATCAATTGGCCCACCTCTAGTGTGATGGTTCTAGGATCAAATTTTGACATGATTTATGGTGCAAGATGGGAACTCATGGAAGCTTTCCCAACGGTATATAGGCTTGCATGAGTAGGAGGCTTCAGTAGCTAATTTACTGGAAGTCTTCAGTAGCTCTCCACAGTGGAACATCAGTTTTCTCAGAGCGGCTTGTGACTGGAAGGTTGGTGCCCTCATAAAATTCTTCAATTTATTGTACTCTACTGGATTAAGAGCCGAAGGTATGGAGAAGATTCTGGAAACTGTCCAAGAAGGGGAATTTTACAGTACGTTCATTCTATGAGGTCCTCATACTCAGGAGAGCAAGTCCTTTTCTTGAAGAAGTATTACGAAGAGTAAGCCGCCACTAATAGCAGCTTTTTTTTCCCTAAACAGCCCCACAGCCTCTTTAGTAAGATCCAAACCTTGACAACCTAAGGAAGCATCGGATCCTGTGTACTTGGGCTATGCCTATTCGTTCTTATCAATTTAATTACCTATAAAAAATAATCAATTGGCTCACTGCATATCTAGAACGTCGTGAAATCTCTCCCCAACCATTTCTTTCTAATATTTTTCCATACTCCAACCCCATAAGTTCTATTCTCTTTCATTGGCAAATCACCGTAACCATTTCCCCATGAGGGCTGGCTTGGTTGAATGTAATCAACTTCCTAATACTCAAACTATCCTCTGAGTTTAGGGAGCACAACCCAATTCATTAGATAGCATGTCAGCACCTCTCCTTACCATCCCATAATAAGTCCATTTGCATTCGGAGTCCCCACTGAGAAGCTTGATAAAATACTCACACTCACTAATGTCGAAATCATTTTACTAAAGGCTTCCACAATAATAACAAACAACAAAGGCAACTGATCAGGAAAAGAAACAACAGGAAGGCAACAATGGATCTCCTTATCTCGGGGGGGCTATCAAAAAATCCCATGGGAGACCCATTTCCCATGATTGAGAAGCACATTGCGAATGTGTAGTGAACTATCGAACTACTCCACTTCTATCCAAAACAACACATCCGCAAAAGATATAGGAAAAACCCCCCCAATCATATGATCATACACATTTTCTAGCTCCAAGATGCGGAGAACACCTGCTCCCTTGTTCTAATTATTGAGTCTAGACACTCATTGGCAATTAGAACAATCTAATATTTTCCTTCCCTTATGAAAGTTTTTTTACATATGGAAATGACCTTTCCCAAAACCACCTTCAATCTATTAGCAAGGACTTTAGCCAAGATCTTTTAGACTCCACTCACAAGGCTTACAGGTTTGTAACCATAAGTTAC
The DNA here is from genome assembly GCA_029856935.1 of Cyclocarya paliurus. Classification (NCBI taxonomy): domain Eukaryota; kingdom Viridiplantae; phylum Streptophyta; class Magnoliopsida; order Fagales; family Juglandaceae; genus Cyclocarya; species Cyclocarya paliurus. Next base: position 27,582,137 of record CM056948.1, read on the forward strand.
CGATCAAAAAAGGTTTGTAATCTTTAATGTCAACAACCCATGTTTTCTTCAGAATGAGGGCTCTGAATGTTGCATTGAGGCTTTTAACAATTTTCCCTTAGCAAGAAAATCATGGAAAAACTTTGCATCTTCCTTCATCGCATCCTAGCAAGCTTGGCAGAAGGCCATGTTGTAGCCATCTGGTCATAGGGCCTTAGCTCCATTCAATCTTTAGTACCCCCTAAACCTCATCCTCTTTAAATCGCCTTTCCAACCAATTGACCTCCTCAATTTGAATGAATAAAAAAATAGCCATCCATCTTAGGTCTCCAACTATACTGTTCGATGTACAATCTCTTGTAAAATTGTAAGACAGGGTCACTAATCTGTTGATGATTGGATAGCTCGATGTGATTTACGTTGAGTCTAGAGTTGTTCCTCCTAATTGAATTAGCCACCTGGTGAAAACATTTGGTCCACCTATTGTCCTCCCTCAACCAGAACACCCATGATTTGTCTCTAAGAGACCACCTCCAATGGGATAAACCTTTCCAACTCACTATTTTTTTTATAAGTAAACCTTTCCAACTCACTACTAGTTAAACCCTGTCTTGCTTCCTTCATCATCTTATGTCCTTTCTCCTTCTATGGCATCAAAGGTAGTCAACTAATCCAGGAGCTGTTTTTTTTTTCTTTTTCCCCCACATGGCCAAGCACCTCATCGTTCCAAACCTTTAAATCGGCTTTTTCAAGCTTTGAGCTTGCATTCCAAAACAGACTTAGCGAACACTGAAAGAAGTACAAGGTCCAACACTCTCACCTGAAACCAGTACGAGGTCCCAAGCATCTCCACCTAAAAACTGTAATCATCAATAAAACTGATCATAATAGTTTTAATTTTCTTGTTTCAGCACAAACAATAATGCCATACTCTCCACCATCCTATTTTTTTTAATTCCATAACCCTTTTTGGGATCTCCACAAAGTGTTCATTTTCTGCAAATATTGTGCATTTTTTCACGATAATCTTTGATACAAAAATGAAAAAGAATGGATAATTTAGGAAGGTGTTGACTTTTCTTGAATGTGTAAGAATAAAGTGCTTCATCCTTGGATACTCAGATATGACAAGAAGCATATAAATAATTATTTTTCAGCACATAATATCTGCATTTAACCTCCAAAAAAGGAAAACATCTGTGTAACAATGTGATAACTTCCCTTTCTGAATAATATGATTAACAAAATAAAAACACATATCAAACAATGAGCATAAACAATAAAACAATGTCCCTGCTTCAATGTGAACCTCAAGCTAGTTAAACGTTGGAGCTTAATCCATATAGAGTGTTACCACATCTCCCTGTGTTCTAGTTTAACGGTCGAACAAGTAGTGGCATGATATGGTTTCAAAGGTCTTGGAGGAAAGCAGAAGCAAACAAGGACAGATCAGCCAACTCTATAGCATATCAGCAATCCCAATATCAAAGTACTGTAAATATTATTATTATTATTTTTTTTTTTTTATAAGAAAAGTTTATTAATCCTCATAATTAGTCAAAGCCCAAGTACACAGGTAGTATACAAGAGAAATATACCTAATTACAGCCTACTAGCAAAGAAAGAAACTTAGAAGTCATTAAAATTAGTCCCCCTATAATACAATGGCCTTATTAGAGAGAAATTTGAGCAATTGGAACAGAAAATCATATACCAGATAAAGCTATATCAAATAAACAAGTTCCACAAACAGAAGTTTTTGCTACTTGAAGATATTAAGTTCATTTGGAGTTCCGCTGTTATAAATATAAGTGATGCAACACCACACAAGAGGTTCCACGTTCATAATTACCTATCTGAAGGGTCTCTCCCAGGCATTTCCACAAAAAGGTCATGATCACATATAATTTGCAAAAATGTAAGCTTGCAATCATGGAGTACTGATTGACACACCCCGGAAAACTTGTCCAGGTACAATGATACCTGCAGAATATGGAATATAAAATGTAAAGAGGATACAGAAAATAGAAAAACGGCTACAACAACAAAACAAAGACTACTACTTTGGGGCCTGAAGAGCCATTACTTGAGTACAGCTTTACAAATCCCATTTCGCATTACCATATAATTTAGGTAGGCATCTTTATCTTATTGGATAAGTCCATTTCTTTTGTCTGCTCAAAGGTCGTCATGGTTTTTCTAAATGTAGGTGTTATTGTTAGTATTTACCACATCCTTGTAGCTCATAGAAAAATAATAAAAAATAAACATACAAGTAGATAGAAACAAAGGCATGTCCCTAGCATTTAAAAAAGAATCCTTTTTCATATTAAAACAAAAGTACTCTAAAGAACCAATTTGGCAATTCAGCCACATTTTTAAATATGTTATACTCCATCCGGCTGAGACAAGATGGTGAAGAAAAGCTTTGTTGCACCCTTCCTAATAGAAGGGTGGTTTGAAGTTATATCGTGTCCTATTCCCCCCTTGTACTATTCCTTTCCCTTGGGAAAATATTTGACAGAATAAAGCACTCCTGAGAGCTTTTTTTTTTTTTTGCATAGACAAGTGCTTTAGGGAACATTCACACTACAGATAATTCAAAGAAGTGGCATATTTATTGCTGTCAACTGTTGTTGCAGGTGGAAGAAGAATGACGAAACTTATGATAATTGCTTCATTCAAAGAACTATTTATACAACTCCACCTGTCAAAACCATGTAACAGATGATACATGAGAACTCCTTGTGCAAACCAAACCCAGAATGCCTAAGTTCACTTATTCGAAGCCCACACTTCAACCAATAAGTTGCACCATGACGGTTAGCTAAAAGCCTTCAAAACCCCTTATAGCTTATCCCAAGCCAACACAAGTTGCAACATCACAGATAAGTGATAACTAAAGGCCTTTTTCTCACAACTTTTTACAGTGATGCCTGCCTATAATTGTTTTACTATTTATAGTTTAAGGTTTTTCTAGCTCTTATTATTTCTCTAGTTAAGTGTATCTTGTGTATACTTCTGGTGCACTTGGGTAGCACCCTTTTCACATTCTAATAAAAATTTGGTTGCTTAAAAAAAGTACCAAAAAAGTAACATTATGTCTATCAACAAAAAAGGGTTCTCAAAAAGTAAGAAAGCAGATTCAACACTCAGCCTATGTAAGCTTCAAACAGACAGTAGAGTCCTCACAAAAACATATAATCAATTACACAGATTTAACATTAAAATTAAGCAGAAAGCATACCAATTCAAACACTTGGCGAGGTTCAATGATGGACAAAAGATCATAACAAAAGAAGGCCAAACTGCTATTTAAACGTTTTGCTAGGCTCAAACCCTTTTTACAACGCTCATGCACTTCTGTAAGAAGGCAATCATACAACTGCATGATACATCTAAAAACACCTTCTTTCAATTGCATTGGGGGGATATCTTCATCTGTAGCAAAGGAAAATTTCAATCAGAAAATAAATCATTCAAAAATTTAAGTCATGATTATAATAAGCTGATTCTCATGTGACTAAATTTCAACAGCACCAACATAGAATAATGTGAACCTTGAATAAATAATTTTGGAAGAAAGTAGCTATATATCACAAACACCAGATACATACAATGTCACTTCAAGAAGCCCAAAAGGTTATAACTTGTTATGAGAAACACAACATGGTACTAGCAGTTACAATCACTTGAAGTCGAAACTAAAGAGAACAGGTCCATGCTACAACATTCATAATTTCGCCAGCAGCTGAAACATAAAAGACCATTTCTAATATTTGGCTCCTTGGAACAACTAGACCAGGATAGATGGAACTAGTTTCTCCAATCCCATGTCCCATCGGATTTCTGATAGGTTCCTCATTGGACACATTGCTACTTTGGACATGGAAAAAGTTCAAAAACAACAAAGAATATGCTTGTTGGCATGATAGAAGAATCATTTAAAACTTTTTCATGTTCAACTGAAACTTAATATGGAAATCAATGAACTCAAAGTATGTGTGATAGAAGACTACCATATAACAAGTTAAAACCATTAACGTCAGGGAACAACCCATTTTTTTATGACGAAAAAACCCAGAGATTGCAAATGCAATAAGTCTTCTACCCGGTAAAACCCTGCACCCATGTAACATATCCCCATCACATAATAACCCATAATCCTCTCGGTACATGTTAAACTTCTTATATCTACTAGCCTAAATTCAAATATATGGATATATAAGCACAATTCCATCAACCGATAAATTACAATTCCTGGTTAAAGAATAAATACGCATCCATTGCAAGTGCAAGGATTCGCATGGAAAGCCAGGCTATACGTCAAGGTGGGCAACCACACAAGGAAAAATTATTAGGTACTCCTGGAGTATGGAGAATGTGGTACTTTCATCCTATCACAGCATGCAATGTAATTAAAATTGCATACATAAGTACCAGTTTTAATTGACATGGCACCCTATGATGGGATGGGAGTATCACGTGCCGTACTCCAGAACTAACTAATAATTACTCGGTATGAAAACAGTAATATAAAGCTTTACTATGACCAATCTTCAACCATGGATTTACTATGATCCAATCTTCACCTGGTAAATTTTGAACCAACAGCCATACACTCTACCTTATTCTTACTAGTGAAAGAGATTCTTAGTGCAGCCATCCATTTCTAAAAGCAATCTTATAAATTAATCTACTAGCAGAGCTGTTCTGACAGAGAAAAGCAAACATTTGACCCAACTTTAGCTAATATTACACAAGCAGGTAAGTAGATTTCAACTAATGACAGTGAAAGCGCTACCTACCCATTCCAATACATTAAGCAGGAGAGAGTTCAATTGATAGAAGGATTGAGAATATGAGATTGACGGGCAGCATATATGAAATGAAGTTTGGGTTACAAAACTATTGCTCCATGATCTAAGATACCTCAACAACATATGGATTTCAAGTGTGAGATCTTGGTATCACTTCAAAGTCCATTTCTTCACATAAACTTTCACAGTCATTGCAGAGTAGAATTTTTCATACCAATGGTTCCCCAGTTTGAATATAATTTCTATGACCAGCAACTTTATCTTAATATATATACTCAAGTAAATCCCAATGCAGAAACATCCTTATTAGAAATAGGAATCATAGGGAATGGCATGAATAAGTTTCCTGGAATTTAATTATACCAGTGGAAAGACTATGATAGAACAGACGACTCTTCTCCAATGCCATTGACTTGACAATAAGCTCAAGAAAAAACCAAGCCATTGCCAAAACATCATCATATACTGGTCCGACACGGTAGCCTTTAGCCTGCACAATTTTTTTATAAGTAAAACAATTGTATAAAAGTGCAAAATGGAGCAACCCTAGTGCACTGGATGTATATAGTCTTTAGCCTGTACAATAAAGTTTTCTTGCTCAAGAAATGAAAAGCAAATAGATGTGTAACAGAAAACATATATGCAAGGCCTATGTACTAATTTTCGTCCTAAACCTTGCAGTCACCACACAGTTCCTTGCCGGATTTATGCAAAATGCTTGCATCAAGGATGCTTATGTGGTGCATCTTTATCAATTTATGTGGTGAAACACGCATGTTTCACCATAGGTTATGATATGTTGTGCCACAAACTCAAGCATGGTTCACCATATGCTATGTGATAACACGGACTCAAGCTTGCTTCACTACATGTTATGATAAGTTATACAGTGCCAGGGACTCAAGCGTGCTTCACTATATGTTATGTAATAACACGGGCCCAAGCATGTTTCACTACATGTTATGATACATTAGACGGTGGCACGGACCCAAGCATGGTTTATCCTATGTTATGATAAATTTTTTTTTGGATGTCTGGGAACCTCTCCAAGGCAGGGACCTTCGAACCCACCCCTGCAAAGTAAACCTCAATCCCGTGCACCGCACTCTCGGAAGTTTCCCTACACGAAACTGGTTAAATCGCTGGCTTTTCACCAGGGGGTGTGCCCCCAAAGGATATGTTATACACAGTCAACGACAATTGGACCAATGCCCACATGTTACGATAGCCACTAAGTAAGTGAAAGACACAATGAATAAGTTATGTACGAATGATAGGAAATGCATGGAGTCAGTCATTAATGCATCCATGTTTACATGTATTGCCATGACTATGTTTGATTCCGCTTATGTTACTAATGAATGATCTATTTGTTATGTGAATGTGTGATGATGTATGTAAGTTTTCAAAATTTAGCCTAATCTTAAACTAAGTTAAGTTTACAGTGTGATGTGCTATTATTGAGTCTTCGACTCATTTGCTTGTTTCTCTATTTTATGTTTTAAGTCCCAGATGATGAATTCGTTGATACAGAGCAGGAGTGCCAGGAGTAGAATAAATTTCCAGAGACTTAGTGTATGATTTAAACATTAAAGCAGTGTTAGTATCACATAGAACTAGCTTATATCATTTCTTTTATGTTTCAGCTTTTATGTTATGAGAGGCTGTCATGCTAGATGAGTTTTATGATCCAATAGATGAGATATTTTTATAAGATCGAATCTCTTTATCAAGCGTTATGTTATGAATGTACGTAACATTCCTGACCTACGGGAAAGAGTGGTACAAATAAGCATAGCCCATGTACACAGGATGTATACAAGAGAGACACCTAAGTATGATTGACAACCACTACAAGAAAATCAAGGACACTTAGACCATTAAAATCTATCACAATTGACCATTTGAATAAAAGTATTAAATAAGAAAACTGTAATCTCGTTCATGGCCCACTTGTGACATTCGAACTTCTATCATTCCTTCACATCCAGAGACACCATGATAGACAAATAGGAGCCCTTTTTCATACTGCTGTAATTTTTGAATTGTCATGCAAGCGCCTCCATATTGCTAGGAAATCAACCACCCTTCTAGGCATCACCCATGCTTTTTTTATACGTAAACAAAATTTTATTGATCAAAGAATAGGCAAAAGCCCAGATATATGGGACATATACAAGAGCGTCGCCTTAGAGCGCTAATTCAGCGATACAAGAAATTTATGGAAACTCATTCCATTGAAATCAATTACAACTGACCAATGAAATAAAGTATTGAAAAAAAATTTCCTAAGCTCTTCCAATGATCACTCTCGATCTTTGAAGCTTCTGTCATCACCCATGCTAATCCCAATCTATCAAATAATTCATTCCATAGGGTCCTAGCAATCACAAAGTGTAGAAGTAGGTGATCAACGGTCTCCCTGCTCCTTTGCTGGGGTGTATGGTTCTAACTTAGATTGCGAAAGACGTTTGCTTTGGGATGAGCTGGCTGGTTTATGTTCTTGTTGGGAGGTTCCTTGGTGCATTGGTGGAGACTTTAATGTGACAAGGTTTCCCAGTGAAAGATCCGGAGAGGGGAGACATAATCATGCAATGGTGGAATTTTCTGATTTAATATTTGAGTTAGAACTTATGGACCTTCCTCTTATGGGAGGTGATTATACGTGGCCTAATAACCAAACTTGGTCAAGGCTGGACAGATTTCTCGTATCTCCCTCATGGGAAACGCAATTTCCAGATGTATGTCAAAAGAGACTTCCACGGGTATGTTCTGATCATTTTCCTATAATGTTAGACTGTGGAGGAATTACAGGGGGGAGAAGACCTTTTAAATTTGAGAATATGTGGCTAAAGACCGGAGGGTTTGTGGAATTGGTTAGGCAATGGTGGAATTCATATCAACTTGAGGGCACTCCAAGTAAGATATTGGCTGGAAAATTGAAAGCTTTGAAAGTGGATTTAAAGACATGGAATGAACAAACTTTTGGAAATGTAATATTACAAAAAGAAAATCTCCTACAAGAATTACAAAGTTTGGAGGGTGTTGAAGATGAAAATGAGCGTAAAGGCCAAGTATTATCTGAGTTAGAAAGGTTGATATTAATGGAGGAGATCTCGTGGAGGCAAAAGTCAAGAGCTTTGTGGCTCAAGGAGGGGGATAGATGTACAAAGTTCTTTCATCGAGTTGCAAACTCACACAGGAGATTTAATGCCATAGAGTCCATGACTATAGATGAAGGTATATCCTCAGATCAAGCTGTAATTAAAGAGCACATTGCTGTACATTTTGAACAATTGTTGAGAGAACCCTATGAATGGAGGCCAAAAGTGGATGGTCTAGTTTTTGAGACCATTGATCAAAACAGCATGACTTGGTTGGAAAGACCTTTTGAAGAGGAAGAGGTACGACCAGTCGTTAGAAAAATGAATAAGGACAAAGCGCCGGGTCCAGATGGCTTTACTATGGCATTTTTTCAGACTTGTTGGGAGGTGGTGGGAGGAGATGTCATGCAGGTGTTTCAGGAATTTTTCTCCAATGGAAAATTTGAGAAAAGTTTAAATGCTACTTTTATTGCACTTATCCCTAAAAAGGTGGGTGCCATAGAGGTGCAAGATTTCAGGCCGATTAGTCTTGTGGGCAGCATATACAAGATAATAGCCAAGGTACTTGCCAACAGGATGAGCACAGTAATGGATAAGATCATTTCTAAATCCCAAAATGCCTTTGTGAGAGGTAGACAAATACTGGATTCAGTTCTTATAGCCAATGAATGCCTAGACAGCAGGCTTAAGTCGGGGGTGCCAGGTATTTTATGTAAGCTGGATATGGAGAAGGCCTACGACCATGTCAACTGGGATTTTCTGTTTTATTTGTTAGGCCGATGTGGTTTTGGGGAAAGATGGAAGGGGTGGATGAGGCATTGTGTGTCGACGGCTCGTTTCTCCGTTTTGGTAAATGGTGATCCGGTGGGCTTCTTTAATAGTTCGCGGGGACTCCGACAAGGCGATCCACTTTCACCACTCTTATTTGTCCTCGTGATGGAGGCATTGAGTAGAATGGTGTCGGCGGCTGTAGAAGGGGGGTTTTTCTCAGGTTTTTCAGCAGGGGTCTCTAACCGTGACTCCATCACTATTTCTCATCTTTTGTTTGCAGATGATACGTTGCTGTTTTGTGAAGATAATGCAGGACATATTCAATCTCTAAAAGCTATCTTACTTTGTTTTGAAGCGGTATCCGGGTTAAAGATCAATCTTGCTAAAACGGAGATGGTTGCGGTGGGTGCGGTGAGAGACCTTAGTGGGCTGGCCAGCTTATTGGGATGTGTGGTCTCCGCGTTGCCGTTAAAGTATCTTGGTCTTCCGTTGGGTGCAAATTTTAAAGCCAAGACCATTTGGGAGGAGGTGTTAGAGAAATTAGAGCATAGGCTGGCCGGGTGGAAAAGGTTATACTTATCAAAAGGGGGAAAGATCACACTCATCAAGAGTACGCTATCTAATCTTCCCACATACTTCTTGTCCTTATTTCCCCTCCCGGTAAGCATTGCATCCAGAATTGAGAAACTCCAACGTGATTTTTTGTGGAGTGGCCTAGGGGATGAGTTTAAATTTCACTTAGTTGGATGGGATAAAGTGTGTATTCCCTTGAGCGCTAGTGGGTTGGGGATCCGCAATGTTAGATCCTTTAATAAGGCTCTATTAGGAAAATGGTTGTGGCGTTATAATCATGAGAGGGAAGCCTTGTGGAAAGGGGTAATTGATGCGAAGTATGGGTGTGCAAGAGGGGGTTGGTGTTCTAATGAGGGGAGGGGGGCTTATGGGGTTGGGTTGTGGAAGCACATAAGGCAAGGGTGGGGGACTTTCTTGGAGAATACTAGACTGTGTTTGGGGGAGGGCAGTAGAATCAGCTTTTGGAATGATGTGTGGGTGGGAGATATGGCCTTTAAAAATGCTTTTCCTAACATTTTCAGACTTGCCAGAGACAAGGAAGCTATGGTGGCTGATGTGAGGGTGGTTAGACAAGGTTTACAGGAGTGGAACATTAATCTCACTAGGGAGGCACAAGATTGGGAAGTGAGTGATCTGGTGAATTTTTTCAGCATACTATATAACATCATTGTTATGGTTCCAGCTGTTGACATGATGAAATGGAGGCATTCCAAGAACGGGAAATTTTCAGTACACTCCTTCTATGACATTCTTACAGCTCAAGATAGGCCCTATTTCCCTTGGAAGAACATATGGAGGAGTAAAGCACCTCCCAAGGCTGCATTCTTTGTTTGGACAGCAGCTTTAGGGAAGATACTAACCATGGACAACCTAAGAAGGCGTGGACTCATAATTACAGATTGGTGCTGTATGTGCAAAAAGAGCGGAGAAACAGTAGATCATTTATTATTACATTGTGATTTTGCAAGAGACATATGGACTTACTTTTTTAGCAGATTGGGAGTCGCATGGGTCATGCCAGGAACGGTGGTGGAACTACTAGCTAGCTGGAGAGGGATCACAGGGACACCACAGATTGCAGCGGTGTGGAAGATGGCCCCTATTTGTATTTTCTGGTGTATTTGGAGTGAAATGAATGATAGATTCTTTGAGGATCATGAACGCTCCTTCGAGGAGTTTAGGAGTTTTTGTTGGAAGACTTTATTTATGTGGGCCATTGCTTTAGAGTTAAATGGTCTCAGCTTCCATGATTTCCTTGTAACTATTTCTAGTTCTTAATTTGGTGTACTCCTATGTATACCTCCGGTGTACTTGGGCTATGCCTATCTTAATCAATATAACTGCTTATTACTTATCAAAAAAAATCTATGGTGGGAATCTTCCCTAGGAAAGCTGTCCAAATAAGGAAGCTGCTTTCAGAGGCACCTTGGCCTTCCAAATACTTCTCCAAGGGAAAGGATTATTATCTTGAATAGTAAGGGCCCGCTTGGTAGGATGAGCAGACGGAGGACTTTCAAAGAACTTTGTCTACATCTCCCATTCTAACACTAGTAGAGTACAAATGTAAACTCTATTAAAGCATCTACTTCCGCGTCTTGTGCTGCTCTGTAAAAACAGAGATTCCATTAAAGAACCCCATTGGAAAGATCATAAAAGGTCAGCTATTGCGGCATCTTGCACCCTCGCAATCCCCAACACTTCATGAAAAGCTTCCATAAGGACACTGTCTCCGCAACATAGATCTTGCCATAATCTCATGACTCCCTTTTGCAAGTCTCAAACTCTCAACACTCCCCTTGAAATCGAAGTGCATCGCGCTATTCACAAGGTGAAACTTGAACTCAATGGTCCATCCCACCCCACAGGAAATCATGTTGTAGCTTTTCAATATGGTTGACTAACTTACTGGGAATCAGGAATTCAAGCAAAAAATTGGTTAGTAAGTTGGAGAGAGTACTTCTGATAAAAGTGAGCCAAACACCTTTGGACAAGCATATACTCTTTCAACTAGTCAAATATGTGCTCCATTTTTTCGAACACCATCCCAAATATGCATCCAGCGAGAGGCCAAGGTACTTCATAGCTAAGGAAGATACCTTGCACGCCATTATGGTACCCAAGTTCTAGACATTAGGAACATTCCCGGCCACTATCAATTCAGACTTGGCTAGGTTCACTGTTAGACCTGAAACAGCTTCATAGCATAATAAAAGTTCCCTCAGATATCAGATGTGGTCTTGGTTAGCCTCACAGAAATTAAGGGTGTCATCTACATATAGAAGATGAGAAAAGGCCAAGTCTGCCAACGTTCTAGTCCCCAACGGAGAATTCACAAATGCCACAGTATACTCTCCCACACAATAGCCATTATGTTATGAAGCAAGATTTAGCTTTGTTAAGGACCAGTGTTAGTTTTTACTTGCAATATACAGAATATCTACAACACCGAACATGAGACCTTTTACATGTAAAACAGTGTTCAAAGATGAAAAGGACATGTACTACTTCACATATAAAACATTAGCACTGATGATAATGACAACCATGAGCTAACAACAATTCATAAATGATAGTGAGCAGCGGGATAGACTTACCTTACTTCGTGCCAAGCTTCCCCAGACAGTGGACAAACCAGGATATACTGGTGGTTGACGACCCCCAAAGTCATCAAAAGCATAATCAACATAGTTTACTAGAAAATGATTTCTTTCAGCATCATCAACTGACTCCTGTTGTACCCTACAAAAAAAGGGGGGCCTTACACTATCAAATACAAAATCGGAAATGCTATAATAGAATTAGAGGAAAGACAAATAGAGAAGAGGCTAGTTAGAAAACTAAATAATACTAAACAGAAACAAAAGTAAGGTCTAACTCAGTTATACTCTACGAAGATGAAGAGGATATATAAAAAGAAATAAGAGGTGTGTATTGATCAAAAAGAACTCAGATTTGTCTCAGACAAAACCCCTACTTGCGTGCATTGTACATAATCAAAGTATACTTGAAACACATACCGAGTGACAATATTAACCATGGCTCTGAAGGCTGCAACCTGAAGGAAAAAATAAAGCAGAATATGAGACGGCAACACTCACCAAAGAGCTCAAGAGTAGTGAAGCAAAACTCTTGAGGCTCAAGCAAAGAAATCGACCCAATTCTGAAACCAACATAATATAGTGATCTTAAATTCAGAAATAACAATAATAAAATGACTAGTATAATTTTTTGAAAACCTGGAGAGTTTCTCCACCATTTCCTATAAGATGAAGAAGCATATTCAAAATTGGGTGAAGAAACTGAAGCAAAGCTGTGGAATCAACATTCTTCAAACTGTTAATGGCCTGCAAAGAAAATCAGTACATATCATAATCAAGCATTTTGATAAAGCCTGTCAGCTTCAACATATATACACAGTATGTGTATCTCTTTTTTTATCGTAAAAGTTGGGTTAGTCAGTCACCACTACAACTAGGTGATCCAGACTTGGATCACTAGCCATTCATCACTCTGATTGTCTGGCCCTAATATGTGTATACGGCCATTTTTATCCCCATGCACCATTGCATTTTTTCACTCAATAAGTCCCTAATAATGACAAAAGTTAGTGGAGGCAAATGATCCTATGATGCATATCACAATAACAGCAAAAAAAAGAAAAAAAAAAAAAAAACTTTAGAAGTGTCATTAACCAATACCAAGTAGGTACACAATGGAGATGCAAAAAGATATCCAACTACACCATCGCTCCACAAAACCACATCTCCTCATCATGTACACCATAAAATCCCAACTAAAAAAATCCTATGCCTTTTCTATATCCAACTTGCATAGCCTCTTGGCTCCCCTAACCATATTTCTTAAGCCAAGGCACTCATCAGCAATTAGCATCTTGGACTCCCCTGAATAAATGCATTCTGAGCCAAGGAGATGATCTTCTCCAGCATCATCTTCAACCTGTTTGCCAACACCTTACCACATATTTTAAAAACTCATCAACAAGGCTTTAGAGCGGAAATGCATTAACATCAACAGCCCCTAGTTTCTTCAGGATTAAATCAATAAAAGTAGCAACCAGGCTTCTGACACTTGTTTAGGCCTCGTTTGTTTTCACAACTCCTCTCAACTCATTTCATCTAATCATTACAATTTTCTCAAATTTCCACGCAAAATAAAATAAATAATTCAACTTTTTCAAATTCTAAAACAAAAATAATATTAAAAAAATACATTCAAGCAATATTTTATTCAACTTTTAACTTTAATCTCAACTCATCTGCGAAAACAAACAAGGCCTTAGACTCATTCCCTCGTTTCCTTGCTAAAGGAAGTGGAAACACTAACAAATTGACAAGATGACCACCTCATTCATTAATGAGAATGGACAGGTGGTTTTTGCCACACGGAAAATACCAAGCCTTGTAAGGACCCACCTATGGGGTGTCCCCTGTTTCTCCAGTGCCCAGCAGCCACTTGGAACCATTAGAGACAGTTGAGGCAGTCACGCCATTGGGCTTTATGCTGCAGGTACTCCCTCCATTTGTATTGGAGGTACCACCTGACAAACGTGATGAAAGCGACTTGGACAAGTTCATCAACTAGTGTTATAGTATGATGGGTTGATGATAGCTGCAATTTTGGCTGTATGGTACAGTTGCCTGGTTAGGTTTATTAACGTTTAGATCAGGTATTAACGGCTTGTACAATTATTATACTTTTGTCAATAGGTGCCAACTAACTCTTATGTGATGTATATATTTTAATGTCTTCCAATGAATGTTTATATTGTAAGTTTACATGGATGAACAGTGGCTGGTTTTGTGAAACACAGAGCACTCATCAGATAAAAAAAACAATTATATAATGATTTTAAGGAGTTACCAAAGTACACTACATAGACCATTCCAGTCACAACTTAAGGGACCCATGTGTACTACGATTTATAGCAAACAGCATTCAACTTCCATATCATGACTTCAGTTGGGTCATTTCACACACGTCAATGTTTATCTGGTGGCTCAGCAAGACACATCAAATGGCATGGAACTCTTTTGATCTCACACCAAAACTTTTGGAAATCTGAGCTCAAGCAAGACCTATGGAACCTTCTAGGGGCCAGGATCACATTTCCATATTTAGCAAACCTTCCAGAAGGGCCTTATGAACCACCCAAGAAATAGTTAATACATGTGGTCCAAAAAAAGTAGCTTAGCCCAGATACGCACGGCCTATCTGGGCATCAAAGGGCTATCCAGCCCTTTTTGGTCCTCTAGATTGCTGAATAGTTTTTTGAAACATTTTGGGACCCACTTGGGACCGGAAGAGCCCACAATAGCCATTCAGTAGACCTTTCAGTTGTCAGCTTAGCATTGGCCAAGTCATTTTGAATCCCATCCCACTTAAACCATAAAACTCATAAAACCAGACTTTTAAAAAAAATAGTATAAAACCAGAATTACAAAGATACTGATCCAGATGATTTTCAACATTAATTTAGTTGATGTTTGATTGTAGAATTGGACAACAAGCTCTTCATGCTTGAGTTTGGTCTCATTTTGCATATCTTTGTATTTGAGTTATTGATAAAAGGGTTGCTTGAAGTCTTCCCCTTTGGAACAAAGAGGCATAAGGTATACAGGCGTAAGCCAAGGGGCTATTCTAGGAAGACGATGAAAAATGAAAAAACCTAAAACATTGGACAGATGATGAAAAAGTAAGAAAGATACCTCCAGAAGTTCAGAACCCCAAGGTGGGCTTGTTCGCAGAGTGTGTCTGTCGTATTCAAGAAAGAAGTCTCGAATACGCTCATTGGCAGGGTATAGAGATGAACAAAGTCTTAAGCGCAGTTTAAAGATGTTTTTACCATCTTCCAAATAATCCAGCCTCTCCTTAAAATAAAAAGATAAAGATAAAAGGGCAATGTCAGGTCTGGAAACCAAATAGCTAACTGAAGGACAAATCACAACAAAGTTACAAATTCAAATTACTATAATTAATAATCATGCTATTCCTACACATACACATGCACAAAACAGTCACAAGGTATTCATAGAGTTAAGTCAATAATCATAAGAATTACTATAAAAAAATCATAAAAATCAGTCCGTAAAGATACACAAAAGCTACAGACTAATTAGAGGACTGGAACTTTGCTAGTGTGAACCCCTTTACAGAAGAAAATAAAATAGTAAACCGAACATATGCAGTTTATTCCCAAATCAGTGAAAGCCAATATATAAATGAAAAGTTTTAGCACTCCAGTAAAAAAGCCTGAGATCAGTATAAAATTGAAAGAAGCAAGATGAAGGGGGAGGGGGAGAGAGAGAGAGAGAGAGATTCAACAGGCAGGTGTAAAATTAGTAATTGTCAACTCAAGCTCAGTCAGTTTGCATCCAAAAATATTACATAAAAATAACGAAAGCAAAACACATGTTTGTATAAACAAAAATGAAAATAATTTTCATGACTGCACAAAAGAAACATTCCAGAAACATACCTTCCCCGCATCCTGAAGATAATGTGGAACCAACTCTCTCATGATTGGCAAACAAATTTCAGATCGCAACCTGATTTGAACCAAAAGATAATAGATTTCATATAATCATTGGCCAGTAAAAAGCTTCAACTAAAATTATAATCTTGAAATAAAATGGTTTTGAGTTTTTTAAAAAGATAATAATTTTGTGGCACCTTTACCACAATTTTCCAGGACTCGGCAGAAACTTTTGTTTTTATCGGTAGGACTAGGTAGAAAAATATTACACCCAAAGCATACATCTGTTTATTTTGACACGGGGAAAAAAATTCACCCCAAAGTGAGAAACTCAAACCCAATACAGAGGCTCTATTTTTATTTTTTATTTTTTATTTTTATTTTTTATTTTTTATTTTTTATTTTTTTGATAGGTAAACAGAGGCTTTAAATTTGAAGATTAATTTTACATCAGTTCCCTTGTAAGCATGTCAAAAGCATAGCTTCTAAGTAGCCCTAAACATTTTAGCCTATCAAGAGAACACATAACTAAGTAGAAGAAAAAGAGCCAAATAATGTTATGGGGGTGAATTTGAATTCATTTCATTATCTTTATGTTGATATCCGATTCTCTATCTGCCTCTTTTTACCTGACTCAAATAAAAGAAATAAGTAAAACCTAACTCATTCCTCTCCCAAGACAATAGCTTATTTCTATATGCTTATTTTTATTTTTCAAATGACTAACTGTAACTTATTTTCTTCATCTCTTTCAATGCCATATTAAGTAACAAAGTATTCATATATTAAAATTCCTATTAACATGTAAATAATCTTTACAAAGCAGGAAGTTCATGTTATATAGAAGTACTGGTGATAAAATCAAGAGCACAAAATAGTCAAGTGCTATCAAGCATACAAACATACATTCTCTATGCATGTTCCTGGGAATGAATTTTTTATAAATATTTCTAGATCCAGGGTAATTTAATTAATTCATAAGTACAGGTATAGTTAATTATCTGATCTCAATTAGGATCGCGCTAATTACAAAGTGGTAATACATGACACTATTTTATTTATAAAAGGCCATGGATGCTAAAAGTTGGATTGAGAGACTGGAATAGATATTCGAGACCCTCTTGCACAAATGATCAGAAGGTGACTTATGCCACCTGTAACCCTATCTCTTGGGAGTGCTTCAAGAAGACTTTCTTGGGCCGCTTTTTCCCTCAGGCCCTTCATATAATATCTAACCAAGAATATCACTTTTAGCCACCATAAAGGCAAGGCCTATCACTCTATGTGGTTACTTAGCAATGCTAAGACTATGCCCTCAGTAGTAGACAAAGATTAGCAGCTCTCACTATCATAAAGATCGACATACCAGGCACTGACATGAGATTTTTTATGCAAGCAAACCTCTGAGCAAGGAGCCACTAAAGTAAGAGAGGTCAACACAACATAAGATAATCCGAACTCTTCTAGTTACAAGGACAAAGAAAGAAGAAAGATAGGTTTAATAAGAAGATACTTACTGAGCATGTGTAGATAATGGAAGTGATGCATATCCGACAACCACCTGGAAGATTAATGACTTCAATTGTCATTTCAATGTAGTATGTATGAAAAAGAGAAATGGACCCACAACATGCTGAACAAATAAAAAAAAAAAAAAATAGAAGGCAAAACCAAGCATTATTCTGAAATTCAAAGACATGAAAAACTTACTGGTTTTGGAGCTTCTTGTTTTGTCTGGAGATCGATATGGAAAAAAGTGAATAAAAGGTGGTGTGATGGAGTCCAGACGGCAGGGAGGGAAAGTTTAATCTCATCATGGTAACAGGCCACCCTAGCCCCAACAGCAACTTGTGTGTTAACAAACTTCTGTAGTGATGCGCCTGGCTCCCTTGGATACATTGCCTAGTCAAATTAGTTGCACGTGTGAAACAAGATGAAGTTCAGAAAGCTGCAATCTTAACAATAACTGAGACACATATACCTCTAAAGGCTGTCTACCAACATCAACATCATCCTCTCTTAGTTCAACCTGTATGAACAAATTTCTCTTCCGGCCTAAACCAACTGTCAAGGGATATACATACAGACAATGAAAGAGCTGCAGGAAAGGCTCATTTCTCATTGTAGTGCGGAAGTCAAAAGCGTGGAACTGCAAGGGAATCAACATAGCCATTAAGAACAAACATATGCAATGTGAGAAAAATTTACAGGTCATCTTGTCAAGATTTTTTTTTTTTTTTTATAGGTAAAAGTAAAATTTTATTGATGTAATAGGCATCGCCCAAGTACAATAGTAGTATACAATGAAACATGCCTAATTACATCTAAGCACCAGTTAGAGTTACAAGCAAATCATGAAGGTTGTCCGTATTACAAATAATGGCCAAAGCCCAAGAAAGTAATGTATTGTAAAAAAAATCGTTCCAACTCATCCACAGAATGCTCCATGTCTTCAAAGCACCTCTTGTTTCGCTCCAGCCACAAGCACCAAATAACGCAGTGAGGGATCATTCTCCACACAACAGCGATGTGGGCATTCCCCCGATACCCCTCCAGCAACACATAATATCCGTAACTCTTCTAGATATGACCCATGCCACCCCTATCCTATTAAAGATCTCATTCCATAAACACCGAGCCACTTCACAATGTAATAAAAGATAATCAACTGATTCCCCATCACTCTTGCACATAAAGCGCCAATCTAAAATAATGAGACCATGTTTTCTCAGATTATCAAAGGTGAGGATCCACCCAAGAGATGCAGGCCAAACGAGAAAAGCAATCTTGGGAGGTACCTTGCACTTCCAGATAGCATTCCAAGGATAGCTATGATCATTAGAAAATCCCAAGAGAACCTTATAGAAAGAGAACCAAGAATTGTTTATTTCCACTCGGATTCCACAACAGCCTATCCCTCAACTCATTGCCAATTGACATAGCATATAAGGAATCAAAGAAACCAGTAAACATGTCCAACTCCCAATCTTGCGCCGCTCTCAAGAAACTCACATTCCAATGGACTGCACCATTGGAGGGTACCAATAAATCAGCCACAGCAGCCTCCATTATCACAAGCAATTTGGTGAGGCATAGGAAACACCTGCTTAAGAGCCATGTCGCCACACCACACATCATGCCAAAAGTAAACATCGTTGCCTCTTCCAATTGCGAATCTGAAAAACTGAGAGAATCTTCCCCAACCAGCTCTTTTGTTTTTCCACAATCCCACGTCATCTGCCTCCCTAACTTCATTAGAGCACCCCCACCCCCCAAAAAAAGCTCCCATACTTAGACCCTATGACTTCTCTCCATAGGCTCTCTCCTTCCCTATGATACCTCCACAACCATTTCCGCAAAAGTGCTTTGTTGAAGACCCTTAATCCCCCAGCCCACCACATATTATTGGTGAGCAAACTTAATCCCAACCGACAAGATGGAACTTAGTTTCATCCCCCATTCCTCCCCAAAGAACGTTACAAAAAATTTTCTCAATACAAGAAGCCACACTTGCAAGTATCAGAAATAAGGATAGAAATAATAAGGGAGAATAGATAGTGCTCTTGATGAGAGTCAATCTACCACCCTTGGATAGATATATCCATTTCCACCCGGCCAATCTCCTTTCAAGTTTTTCTAACACGCCATCCCAAATAAATTTTGTTTTGAACACAGCCCCCAAAGGAAGACCAAGATAGTTCAAGGGCAGCAAAGCAATCTTACAACCCAAGATAGTTGTCAAGTCCTGAATAATGTTCACACCACTTACAGGAACCATTTCAAACTTCAAGAGATTTTCCTTCAGGCCTGAAACCACTTCAAAACAAAGTAATACAGCCCTCAAGTACTGCATATGATCACTATCCGGCTCACAAAACAGCAACGTGTCATCCACAAATAATAGATGAGATATAGTGACACCTCCCACCGAGAATCCAGCAATAAATCCTCTATTAACAGCTGCACTCAACATACAGCACAATGCATCCATAACAATGACAAACAGTAAGGGGAAGAGTGGATCCCCTTGTCTTAATCCCCTAGAGCTGTTAAAGAATCCTTCCGGTGTTCCATTCACCAAGACCAAGTAGCGAACCATAGTTATACAATGTCTAATCCATGAAATCCAGAAATCCATCCCTCCCCGAAGCCACATATCCTAAGTATATAACACAAAAAATCCCAATTGACGTGGTGTGCCCTCGATCCTACAATCTAGGCATTCGTTGGCAATCCACACCGAGTCCAAGATTTGTCTCCCCTTCAAAAACGCATTTTGGGGTTTTGATATAATACTACTCAAAACCTTACTCATGCAATTGGCAAACACCTTAGAAATAATCTTATACACCCCATTAATGAGACTAATAGGCCGAAAATCTTTCACTTCTACTGCCCCAACTTTCCTTCTTTTTTTTTAAGTCTGCCCCAACTTTCTTAGGGATAAGAGCAATGAAAGACTCATTAATGCTCTTTTCAAATTTACCAAAAGTGTATAACTCCTGAAAAACCTGCATAATATCCTCTCCCACCACATCCCAACAATCATGATAAAAAGCCATCATAAACCCATCCGACCCCGGAGCTTTATCCTTGGCCATCCCACAAAGCACCCAAAGAACTTCCTCTGCTTCAAAAGGTCTCTCCAACCACACAGAACTTCCTTGATCAATATTCTCAAAAGGCATACCATCCAATTTGGGTCTCCACAGGGATTTTTCAGCAAGTAGATCTTCATAGTAAGTGACAATATGGTTTTTAATAGCATAATGATAAGAGTATACATGTCCCTCAACCTAAAGCACCTCGATAGCATTATTCTAGTGGTGAGAATCCAACTGATGGAAAAATTTCATACAACGGTCCCCTTCCTCCAACCAAAGGGCTCTTGAATTTTGTCTCCATGAAATTTCCTCCATTAGTAACACCTTCTCCAATTCCAAAGTGGTGAATAGTTTCCTACAAGAATCCTTCGGAAAGAGGAGCACTCACCTCCCTTTCCTCCAAGTCCTTTAACTTCTCCATAAGAGACCTCTTTTTACTATTAATATGTCCTAAGACTTCAGCATTCCACCTCTTCAAATCCCTCTTCAGTGCTTTCAATTTCCCAACCAAGATAAAGCTAGGCGAACCCTCAAAAGAGTACGAGGTTCACCACGACCTCACTTTCTCCACAAAACCCTCAACTTTCAGCCACATATTTTCAAACTTAAAAGTATCGTTTACCCTCGTGAATGCCTCCACAATCCAACGCAATGGGAAAATGGTCCGAGCAAACTCTATTCAATCTCTTCTCTAACACTGTAAAATAATGTGCCTCCCATGAAGGAGACACCAAAAATCTGTCCAAACGAGACCACGCCCGATTATTAGACCAAGTGTGCACACCACCAACAAGTGGTAAGTCCACCAGATCCATTTCAAAAATAAAGTCAGAAAACTCATGCATTGCCTGGTTATGCCGGACTTCTCCCGATCTTTCACTAGGAAATCTAGTGACATTAAAGTCACCACCAATACACCATGGAAAGTTCCACCAGCTGCCCAAACCTGCTAACTCCTTCCATAAGGCCATCCTATGAGAGTCCACGTTTGGCCCATACACACCAACGAAATCCCAACAAAAGTCGTCTTCCATATTTCTAAACGAGCATGCTTCCATGTGATTTCCAACACACTCAATAGACTCAACCACCCTCAAATCCCACATAATAAGGATGCCACTGGATGCTCCCACCAAGGCAAGATAGACCCATCTCACAAATGGACAGCCCCAAATGCTAGTGAAGAAGCTACAGTCCATGAATTCCATCTTTGTTTCCTGCAAACAAACAATATTCAACTTCCATTGACGTAAGAGATTTCTCACCCACATACGCTTAATGGGATCATTAAGACCCCGAATGTTCCAAGAGAGAATCCTACGCTTCATAGGAAATAACCTTTCCCTTGGATATTTCCTTGCTAGTGCTCCCCTCACTTCCGTCATGTAATTGATTGAACAATTAAGACGTTTAAGCACCCTCTTTTTCCTAGAACCAGATTTGGGGGATTGGATCCGACGCTCCTCAATGGCAATAAGTAATGCCCGGAATTGCTCCTCAAACCTGTCGCAAATTCTTGAATATCCTTTACTTTCTGAACCACCCAGTCTGAAGGTGAGCCTCTCAGTGTAAGCAGGGGAGACAAGGTGCACAGTGGCTTTGGGCCCACCTCAACCTCCTTGTGGGCCAGCTGAAGCATGTAATTCATGTCCTCTGCCTCCACTATCGTCTCTTGGACTGGTTGAAACTACCCAAAGGCCTTCGCCGAAGAAGAGAACACCTGAGTCACCTTCTCTGCCCCCATTACCGTCACTTGAACTGGATGAGACTACTCAGATGCCCTTGTCGAAGAAGAGAGCACCTGAGCCTCCTCCCTGCTACCCATCAGCACTGTTTGTGTGGGTTGTGCAGGAGATACCACATCTGCTGGTGAGATAACATTAAGATCCATTTATGGATCGACTGTCGACAACTCCTCAATCACCCTCTGATCCACCGTCGATGATTCCTTAGTCATCCGTGGTCCCGATGGGTTGAGTGGCTCCTGACCCGGGGTCCTCGGCACCTCAACTACGTCGTCTCCATCTCGCAGATCCTCCATCGCCGTCAAAGAGCTCCTCTATGCCACGGTCGTCTTTACACAACTCAGATGGGTGTCTCGCAGGTCTAATGGAAACCCCAACTCCATCTCCAACAAGGTTGGCTGATCCCCCCTGGCAGAAGTCCCCGCCTCTCCACCCTCCCTAGCCCTCCACACGGGCAGGGCTTCAGCCCTAAGCTTTTCTTTATTTTTCACCCCCTTTGCGCAGCCCATTAAGTTTGGGTCTGGCCCGACCTTTTGATGCCTCTGGTTTGGACCCAAATACACTTGCTTTTCTTTACCTTGGTTTTGACCCAAATACACTTGCTTGGACCCTGGCCCATCCTCCTTTAGAAGCACTTGGATCTCATTTCCCATGCCCCTTACATTACCCAGGCCCATCTCATTAGGTCCATTACGCCCCTCCTCAACGCACCGTATTAGAACATCAACCTTCCCCTGTAAATCCAACAACTGCATTTTCATTTCCAGCAAGGTACTGTGCACGTCTTCCACTGCCAATCCCATGACAAGCCTACCACCTCCACCTCTCCACTGTGCACTTTCTTTCCCAAAGGTAAGTGGAGCCTTTCCCGCCCACTCGTGGGATTGGCAGGCTAGGCTACATGATAAAATTTTCATCACACATAGCTCACAAAGTCAAGTGACATTCGTTCATAACAAGATCATTGAGCCAAATGAAGCAAATTTTTTAGAGAGGCCCACTCTCTCAAGTCACATTTAATTTTCATATAGTTCCATCATGTGGCCCCTCATCTCTGCACCTTAAAAGTTACTCTTGAAAGGAAAGGTTAAAATTGATGTAAAATGCAAGAAGCAACACAACTATTCCACCATTATCTTAATCTATCAATGTGACAGTGTGCAAAAACCCTTAGGTTTTTAACTTTTTTAAACCTAAGGGTTATACATGTGCAAGTTCCTGATGTAGTTTGTAGCATTGCTCGAAATTGATATACATGTGCAAGTGCTAGTCTTCAAACTCAAAAATGAAACATCCCCAAATCCAATCAGCTTCTTAACACATGTCATGTTAGACTCGAGTAACTCAAACTCCACATTTTGGGGAGAAAAAAGATTCAAAATTATATCAACTAACCAGTTCAAAACATCTAAATGCTAATAATTAAAAAATATATATTATTCTAAAGGAAGTGAGCTTTGGTCACTTCATACGGCTTCAATAATGACGTTAATAATAAGGAGCATATTATTACAGATACCTAATCAAAAGCCATAAGGGGAAGGATATGGAGCATAAAACTATTTTTTTCAAAACAAATAATTATGATAAAACTAAACTCTTGCTTGAAATAGAAAGCTTGCTCTACGACGATAATTCTCTCACTCTGTTTTTCTTGACCATTCACAAATCTTTGAAGCTATATTCTTTTCATGGTACAGAATTCTGCTATCCTATTCAACAGCAATCAAGTAAAAAAAATGAGCTTCATCTCATTGAGGCTTATGTGCATTTTGAGGCCCATATGCCTTCGGCATCGAAATTAGATGGATCTATATGTCATTCACTTTTTATACATAGGATATGCATAATCAGGCCTTCTATTTACAAGCTAGTGTGGAGGACATGCCATCCAAACTGCTTGCATGGCAACATTTGATTTGCAAGGTTCAAAATTTAAAGTTTTTCTTGTAAATCAAATCATGTCAGTAGTGTGGAAGGTGTGTTGTCCACACCAGCTTGCAAATAGAATTTTGCATATGATAGAACTCAGTCATACCCTCCATCCTTTGCAAACTAGTAAGTGAATAGGTTACAGATAACTGAATTCAACAAATCAGTGAGCCATTTGGGTTGAAATGGAGAGTCCATTCAAGATTCATGGCTATTCGATCATGAAAAAAACAACATAATTAACCATAAAAAAAAAAAAAGCATAAACAAATAATAGGAAATCTCAAGCTTTTTCGTGGTGCACTCAGGGCATTTCAATCATACCAAACAACAACGGCAGATTTCAGTGCGACTCAATCACTTTGAACCCGAAAGGAGAGGATCTTAGTGTGCACAAGACTTTATACTTACCTCATCAATGCTGAGATCAGGGTTTTCTTGGGCATTTGATCCATTTCTAGATATTTCTCTCCCATCATATAAATTCCACTTCGAGTTGCAACTCTGAGGTCCTTCAGAACCATTATGGGGGAGCTTTCGAAATGCAGAATCAGCAAGACGGTCCCCCAGGTCAACAGAGTCATTGGTCACACTCCCACTTTCTGATATATTTTCCATGTCAGTATGGCTATTCTGGTGCTTCTCGATTTCTAGTCTCAAAACACCCTTCACAGGTTTATGAGCCTTCTGTTTTGGATCCTAGATATACAAAAAGAGTTTAAAAAAAATAAACAAGAAAATCAAAATATTAGAAGGCACCGTCACCATCAAAATGACAAACATAGAATAGCAGAATTAGTGTTGAGGAAATTTGAGCAGGATATTTATATTAATAACCTTTTAGTGATAAGTGAAAAGGAAATTTCACATGCTGACATTTAAGTCCTAAAAATGTCAAAAGAAAATCATAAAACATAAAAGAAAGAAGAAAACAAATAAAAGGTCATGCCTACAAATTGGTAGAGGAACAAAGAACTCACAATGGTTATCACACCCAAGCCCTTAAGTCCAAAATTAGAATACTTGTACCATTATTTTGTCAAATATAATTGATTGTAATATACGCACCAGACAGAATCTTATTAATTGCTGATTGATTTATTTTCTTCAAATTCTACTTCTTTGCACTTCAACAGAACCTCCCTTTAATCCCTAAAGGACCGTAGAGGCTGCAACCCTTGGTACAACCCCTAAATTGAACCCAAGGTGATCGTTAGCAAGGTGGGATTTTCGATCATACCCCCCATAGAAAATCCAGTAGTAGCTTCTCTATGCGATGGGCCTCCTTGGTGGGAAGTGGAAACCAAGACAATAAGTAGGCAAAAGTTGGAATGAGTGATTTTGATCAATGTAACCCTTCCACCTTTAGATTAAGGATTTAGTTAAGTCAGTAATTAGGTTACTCATGTGCCCTTGCATAGCTAAAACTCATTCACTTGCTATTAACCAATATATCCACGAGTAGTCATATGTCCAGGAATGAATATAACAAATGAATAACAAATCAAAAAGCAAGCCCAACTAGGAACTCAGCCACTATATCGTCGTGGCACTTGCCTCTCCCTTTCCTCATCATAATCAAAATTTCAAGGCTAGTACATCCAATCTGAAACTTTTTTTTTTATAAGTAAACGGTAGTATTAATAGGAATAGGCATAGCCAAGTACATCCAATCTGAAACTTAGCTACAACAGTACCTTTCTCATCATTTTAGCTCACATAGGGTGCAGAAAAGAGGAAAAATTGAGCGCCAAACACAAAATCTTTTCTTTTATCTTTCATATTGGCAAAAGGATAGAAAAAAACAATCTATGATAGAAGGTTTCTTCCAGTGGGCTCACCCATGGCAGGCTAAATTTTGCCAAGCTTCTTGGGATTTATGAGCATATAGAAATGTTATCTAGCTGCATCAGGAGTCAGGACTATCAATTTTTAAAAAATTTTCAGACCATACACAACCAATAAGGGTAGAATGCGTAAAACTGAGATACCTTAGGGGACTGATCCCACTAATCGTATAAGAAACTCCTTCAATAACAAATTATTTTGGAAAGCACTAACATATCTCATACGAAATGATCTTAGCAGATTCAAACCAGTCATGGGAACTGAGGTCAATGGCTGATGGAACTGAGCAATAAGAAATAGTTGTCTCTAGTGAGATCTATCCTTAAAGTTGGCATGTTCACACTCATAGTTGCTGGAGCTCTTGCAAGAAAGGTCTAAACAGGTATCGAGGCTGGATTCTGGCCCTAGTGTCATGTGACATGTCTTTAATTGATCATCACTTAAACCAAAGCATGCAAAGTACTCCGCAACGAGTCTCAAGGACAGTTACTTTAAAACAAGTCCTGTGAAAACTCAGATAAATTAAAAGTCCAACCTCTCCCAGATAAATTAAATTTATCCTCACAAGTCCTGCATAGTTCTTGAGTTCATAGAGGTTCCAAGATCCTCATTTATGACTTGTTATTCTGTGAAAACTCCATTACCAGCAAACCCAAAGAATCTAGCATAGAGAGTAACATGCAGGAAAACTTGTATGTCTAGTTCTCCCCAGGCTAGCCTAAAATAACCTTGGTTTCGCTCATGAAAGGTACGCCTGTCCTTACTGTTGCCCATTTAATCTGGACTAATCTGTTTTGGAGGAACAATGCAATATCATTCTTTTCAAATGAAAAAAAGAACTTTTCAGAATACCACTTAGGTCATTCCAACTTAGTAGTTAAAGCCAAAACTAACAGTTTCAAACCCGAGTATTATAGCATTAGCGTAATTAGTAATGACACAATGTGCTCAAGAAGTTCAAGTACATGATTAAAGATCCAAACATTATCCAGCATAAGAGAGCTATACCAACATCACTGATTAGAAAAGAAACTAGAAGATGGCAAAGTGATGATAAAATTTATGAGAAATATACAAATAATTAACAGCAAGTTATAAGTCAGATACTTCTGAAGAAAAAAAAAGTTATAAGTCAGAGAGATGCCATACATGAACAGTGAGAGAAGGAAAGTGGGAATAAAGTTTTCATTTATTTTAAGCAATTGTATGATACTGAAGGTCAGGTAATGCAAATCAACTCTTCGGCAAGTAATAGCTAGCTATAATTTTCATGTATAATATCTGAACAACCTTTTTTTTCTTTTTTTGACAGGTATAATATCTGAACAACCATAGACAGAAATCTTGACAAGCTACTAGATTAAGCTGAAAAGATGGAAACAAATCTCTTCCCCACCTGAAGTGAGTCCTCAGTATAGCTTTCCTTAACTTTACTCAAGTTTGATATTTCAACTATAACAGAGCTTCCACTTGAATAACCCAGCTTCCCATCTAATGTGATCTTTGCACTGGGCTCAAACACACCCTCATGTGAAATTGAACCAGACACACTGGGAGCAAGAGGGCTGCTTGGGGAAGCAGACCCACCAGAAGCTACACCAATGCCGTTATCGAATAATGAAACAACAGCCCAGGCAAAGGATTCTCTGTAAGGCATGATTTGAGACCACACCTGCAGTTTCTGCCTTTCTCTCTCAGTCAAGTGTCCCTGAACAGATACAAAAAAAGAGCATTTTGATCAACTACTAAATAGAAAGAGAGTTTACATAAAATTATCGGAAAGGGAAAAAAGAAGATGGCATCAAAACACACATGTGCATGGAAAAATGTTATTTAAGGTGTGATAATATTTTTTATATACCGACACCTTTAAAAAATCAAAAAGGGTGAGGACTAAATAGAAATGCTAAGATCAATGTTGCAATCCAGCAGGTCAAGGGGAGATCAAGGCCAGCACGGGCACAGCCAGTAGCAGCTCTAACCAATTCTCATGTCCACACCAAGCACCAAGAATTCTAACAATATTTAACAAAATTAGGCAACGTATTAAATACAGGCATTGATTACTCAAGACATGAATCAAACCAATGAGAAACAAAGTGGAAATCTTCCCATTTAAAGATTTTAAAAGAAAAAAAAAAAGAACACACCAACAATGTTGCTGACTAAGAAACCAAAAAAATCAGCAGGTTTCAGTGCATGAAGAAGCGTGAAGGCACCTAATAAGATCGAAAAATGTAAATGTTAATTTGAATATACCGGTTCTTTACGCGAATAAACAGAAGAAGAAACCCCACCCTCCTCTGTTGCATGCTTTTCTAACTGGATTAGCAGACAAACAGATGCTGATGGAGCATCTAAATAGAAGATTCCTCGTGATGCATTAACCTGGACATGGTGTCAAGTAAAAAAAGTAAATTCCTCAGTCACCATGTGGATCATAAATATCTCTATTTGCTATAATAAGGCAGCGCAGAAAATTTTGAAAAATAAGTGTTGAATCAGTACCATACTTACATCCTGTATTTCAGTAGGTAAAACATGAAAATGGAAATCCTCTGACAACTTTTCTCTTCTCTCCCTATTATATAAGCAAATTGTACCATGAAACGGCTCTAACAGATGGAGGGGACAGAGAGAGTTCTAAGTCAGAAATCTTCAATAAATCAAACATAGATACACAATATTGAGTAGGAGAACCAACTCCTAGATGATAAGGATCCACTACCAAGAGCAGAACACTCACCTACTAATCCCGCTTGAAATGATAACGACTGAACTTTAACAGATATCTTCAATCCACTAAGACCATTCGATAATGAAACAAAGAAAAAGAGCAAGAGATAATTAATTGGGGGAAAATACATTAAATGGCTACTGTAAAAATTCTACTCCGTAATAAGACTTTAGAGATCACATAACCTTAAGGTCAAATAATAATAATAACAGCAACAACAAATAAGAGTGTCATACTGTGAAATAGGAGCTTCTGTAATCCTTTGACCAAATGTCATTGACCTCTCATTTTCCCAATCAAATGCTGGTTCATAAGCAGGAAGGGGGGATGCACCAAAATGCTGTAAATTTATCACCAGGTGAATTTAGGAGTTTTTTAAAAGTAAAATGAAGTTAATCGCATCTCACAAAATTTCCAAAGTACAGAAAGAAAATAAAGTTGGATTCATGGAACATTTGATCTCAATAAAAGCAATACTTCAACCAATACAACCTTCGGGACAGATTCGACAGAGGTCACCTCTGCAAATTGCCTTCCTGAGGTACTTGGAATGTCATCATCAGTAGTATCTTCAGTCTTGGTTCGCCTTGCACTAGCAAGTCGCATTTCTGCAAACAGTCCAAAATTTTTTATAAGATAAAGATTCTATTAATGACAACAAAAGGATGTTATCCCAGTACACAGGAAGTGTACAAGAGACCAACCAAACTCGAAAAATGAAAATGTTCTAAAAATTCTTGAATGGTAGAGATCAAAAGAGTGACACCATCTTGGGACACTATCCAACGATAAAGGTTAATAAGAACAATTTGATCTCTGGCATAGATTTCTCGCAATCCTTGAAACTAGACTCATTTTTTTCTCTCCAAAGGTGCCATAGCAAGCACGATGGGGTCATTCTCCACAAAGGTGCGCACCGATGGCTGCCAAACTGCCCTTTCCACATGTAAAAAGGCCCACCACACGTAAAGGATATTTTTTATAGTTAATAAGAAATTTTATTACCAAGAATAGGCAAAGCCCAAGTACATAAGACGTATACAAAGGAAATACCTATTAAACACTAGAAAGCATAAAAGAGGCAAATACAAATTCTGAAAATTATCATCATTCAGTAAAAGAGTCTTAGCCCACAAACACAAAGTACTAAAGAAGAAATCCCTAAGTTCTCCAAAGAATGTTCTTTGTCTTCAAAGCATCTCTCATTCCTTTCCAGCCAAAGACACCACATCAAGCAGAAAGGAATCATCTTCCATATGGCAGCAACATGTTTTCTTCCCTCAAAACCATACCAACATGCAAGTAGATCCACCACTTCCTTCGGTGCACGGGACCGAGGTTTACTTTGCAGGAGTGGGTCCGAAGGACCCTCCCTTGGAGAGGTTCCCCAACATCAAAAAAAAAAAGATCCACCACTTCCTTAGGCATCACCCAATCTATTCCCGTCCGACCAAAAATCTCATTCCACAAAGACTTGTTTCTTGCACATGACACACCAATCAACTATAAACATACCACGCTGTCTTAAGGAAAAGATTATTGACACCACATGCAAAGGAATTACCGAATCTTTTATTTAACAGTAATAATTCTTTATTAAAAAGTGCAAAAGGAGCAACCCAAGCATAGGAATTACCCAATCTATCCCAAAGAGGCGCCAAAGACCATGCTCCAAAAAATACTGGCAACCTTGCAATGCAAAAGTAAGTAATCCACCAATTCCTACTTTTCTTGCATGTGTAACACCAATTAATCACTAGAATCTCCACGTCCATATGTTATCCAAGGTAAGAATCTTCCTTAATTTGGGTGACGCCTATGAGGTCTTAGGGGTAACTCTCAAATTGATGTTGTTTGGAACATGATACTTTATGTCTTATGTGGTGTATTTGGATTGAGAGGAATGGTCAGTGTTTTGAAGACAAGGAACACTCAGTGGACTTAACTTCAATATTTCTTTTTTTTGAACACCTTATTTCTGTGGGCTTTGGCCATTGCATTCAATGGAACCAGTGTCCATGATTTCCTCGTTTGTTTTTCTAGTTCCTAACTTGTAACTAGGTTTGTGCAATTATATACTTCATGTTTACTTGGGCTATGCCTATTTAATAGTCTCAATAATATTTTTCTTACTTATAAAAAATAAAAAATTAATAAATAAAATTAAAAAAAAAAAAGATTCTTCCTCAAGGTTGTTGTCCAAATGAAAAAAAGCATTCTAGTGGGGCCTTGTTTCTACAAGTAAGCCTCCAAGAGAAAGGGGTCTTGAGCGAGCACAAATCACATTGTAAAATGACTTTACTTCAGATAAGCCTCTTAAGAATGGGCACCAACCAATTTATCTTTACCATTGTGTCCCACCTTACTTGAAATCAATCAAAAATTGATAAGAAGAGATCAACCTCCCAAGCATTAGCCTCCTTGATAAAGGATACACCCCATTGAATAGAACCATGCAAAAAAAAAAAAAAAAACAATGACCAGTGCATAAGCATCATTAGCAGAAGCAATTCTGAGTACGTAACTCCAAGGAGGCAAATTTACAAGATTGACCACAATACCACACATGCCAGCAACGAATCTTGGACCAGTCAGTCATCCATCAAAAACCTAGTAAAGCAGTAAAATTGCTCCCAATCCCTCCTAACATTCTTCCAAAATGTATATGTCCTGTATACTCAGGCCTTTGTATATTTTATGCTCGACAAAATTATGTTTATCGATCAGAAAAAAACATTCTTCCAAAACCTTTAAAGGCCCATTGGCCACATGTGAGCACCAACCTCCTCCCAAGCTTCCATAATTCGTATCTACTAAAACCCTCCACAGGCTCTCACTTTCATAGGCCTAATGCCATAGCCATTTCCCTAAAAGAGCTCAATTGAAGATAATTAAGTTAGTTACACCTACCTACCCGCCGCCTATAACTGATGAATACAAATCTCGCTGTAATTTCTCCAATCAATTGGAAACTCCCACAAGAAGTAGAAAACGAGATATATAATGGGTGGGCAAGCTGCAGAGCATGATCTCAATCAGCTTTTACCAACCTTGACAAGCACAAGCATTTCTAGTCAGCCAAACAATGCTCTTACCTTCTCCATAATATCATCCCAAATAGCTTTGGATTTGAGGACGGATCTTCTCAATAACATCATCCCAAAACATTCACCCAAACTTGCTACATTTCCAATGGTGGCAAAAGGAATCAATTCTGGCTTAGCCAAGTTCACCTTTAACCTAATTACTTCCATACATGATATAAACAGCACAACTATCAAAATGACCATGGCTGGCCTCATGATATAACAACCCAGGGAAAGCACCAACCACATCTAGGCTATATATAACTCCATAAACACTAGTCAATTTGAAACTTTCCCATAATCACTTATAAAGCTCAATTTCACCTAGCATGTAAGCCAATGTGGGATTTAGCACCCACAACTACCTTAATTGCCCAGCCACTCCATCTGAATTATTCATATTCCATGTCGGACTAGGGTCTTACAAACTCCCCTTCTTAAATTCTTGAAGACGTCCTCAAGGCCTTGTCATGCAGTGCTCCAGAGCCCAGTATCACATGGCTGGCTTTTACTAGGTGGCTTTGATTTGTGTAACAACTCAAGAAAAGCACTAGCCACATTTGCACTAACCGGAAAAAGAGTTGTCAATTTGAAGCTTGTCTCCAAAGTCACTTCTAAAGCCCAATTTCACCTAGTAAGTAGCCCATGTGGAAATTAGCACCTATGACTACCTTCATAGCCTACCACTTCATGTGAATTATTCATATTATTGCAGAATTTTAACTCTCATAGCTTATCTCTCTAAAAAAAATTCTCTCTCTAAAAACTCTCTCTCTGTACTTTTCTTCATTTTTTCTTTCTTTGTTTTTTCTCTTTGCTGTTGATGGTGGAGCGTTAATGGCAACATCTCCTAGTGGAGATTAGAGTTTTAGTCCAGTTTTGAGCTACGGGTTAGATGAGGCTGTGCAGTGAGGTTGTCATTGATCAGAAGGTTTTTGAGTTTAGAAAGGAGAATGAAAGGTGGTGGAGAATCACAGAGAGAAGCCGCCGACTGGTGAAATTCATCTCTTTGGATCATGAAGCCTTTGGGTGGTTGGGTTCTATGGTGAAGGAATGTATAGATTCATTGGGCTCTTCAGATTTCCAGAGAACTCATAGGAAAGGAAATCATGTGTTAATGGTGAGGAGGGGATGTAATAAAAATGGAAGTTTTATCGTGCTCTCGGAGTTTGGGCATGAAAAGAGGAAAGGGCTGATAGTGGTGCCGAAAGGAAGGAAGGGGGTGGGGTGGAGGAATTTTGGAGCTGCACTGAAGGAGCTCAGTCCCACGTCCTCTGTTTCGAGTGTGAGAAATAGAGTATCGAGTGTTATTCAGGCACAGGGAGCTCCACCGCTGGCGACAAGTTCACGGTCCTTCAATGAGGTGCTACAAGCTCGTGCCGTGAGTGCTGTGGTGCCAGAGTTGAGTGCTGTGGTGCCAAGGGTGGTCAGTTCAGAGATGAGTGCTGTGGTGCCAAGAGGGATTTCAGAGATGAGTGATGTCGTGCGTTATGGAGGAAAAGAGGAAAACATTCTAAGTGTTCTGGGTTTTATGGAGGAAAAAGTCGGATCCTTATTAGAGGAAATAGGCTGGCTGAAACGGTGCGTTAAGGGTAAAGAGACATTGAACTCGAGTGGTATGGACGCGGGCCGTGACTTGGGCCAGAGGGCAATGGGTGCACACATGGGTCGGGGCTTGGGTTTGGGCCAAGCCATAGGCCCAAAGAAGGGCTGGAAGGCTAAGCCCGTGACCGATAGTTTGGCCCCCAGAGCTAAGCCCGTGACCGAGATTTCGGCCCCGATGGCAAAGCATGCGACCGAGATTTCGGCCCCAAGTCACCCTCCGTCGGTCCAGATATCTGCTTCGCAGGTTCCCACGACGGCACAGAAAGAACCACCGGCTGCGGTCGAACACTATAGCAACCCGATTGGGTCACTCCGACGGGAAGAGTTGGAGGAAGGAGAGATGGTTGAGGATCGGGTTGGTGCGTGGGTTGATATTCTGTCATCGTCAGGAGGGTTGATGGTGGAAAGTGCACAGACCTAGATGATGTGCTTGCTGTTGTCCCGCAGGCAGAGGTTGAATATTTGGTTGATTTCCCGTCGCCAGCTCGTGGTTTGTTTTCGGAGAATGCACAGACACTGCCGTGTGTGGTGGATAGAGGTCCATGGGTGATCCCTGTACAGCCAAAGGTGTCGGAGCTTGAGCTGGAATCACTACTAAGATCATTGACACTGGAAATGGTTGCTTTTGAGCAGAATAAGAGTGGAAACGGGGCTGTTTTTGCTCCTGTCAGTGGGGAACCAGTTTCAGTCTATGGCTCGGAATTGGATTTCTTTACTTCTGCGAGTACTAGTGAGGAGGGGGCCATTCTAACTCCCTTGTGTATACTCCCTCCCACTAATTGTGGGGGTTGTCCATCAAAATGGGTTTTTAAGAAAGTAGAAGAGATTCAAGCGGTAATTGGGATTTCGTTTGGAGGATTTGAAAAACAATTTAAGGCTCTTCTTGTAACACTTGAGGAGAGTCATTCAAAGTTAGCTTCAAAGCGGGATAGGGAACTTAGAAAGTTAACTTGCTCCATCAATTATGATGCAAAAGAAGGGAGTGGCGGAAGGGATAGATCGACAGGGAGGGGCAATATAGTTTTCTATGAAGCCTAAGATCTTATCTCGGAATGTACGGGGGCTCAATGACCGCAATAAACGCCTTCGTATTAAATCTTTATTGCGGTTGTGGAAGGGTGAGGTGATATGTTTACAAGAAACAAAGTTGAGATACATTGATAGGAAAATGGTGCGAAGTATATGGGGGTGTTCGTATGTGGGCTGGACTTATTTGGCCTCTTTGGGAGCCTCAGGTGGTGTGTTACTTATGTGGGATAAGAGAGTGGTTGAGTTGATTAAGGAGTACATTGGAGAGTTCTCGGTTGCGACCCTATTCAAAAATGTGGTTGATGGATAAGAATGGGCTTTTGCAGGTTCCTATGGTCCTAATGTGGATAGGGATAGGAGAAGGTTATGGGAGGAGTTGGTAGGCCTATATTCCTTGTGGGATGTGCCATGGTGTATGGGGGGTGATTTTAACACTATTCGCTTTCCTAGTGAAAGATCAAGGCAGTGTCGACATTCTTTAGCCATGGAAGAATTCAATGAGTTCATCTTTGATCTGGATCTCATGGATCTCCCTCTGGTAGGGGGTGAGTATACTTGGTCAAATGGGCGGGTTTGGTCGAGACTAGATAGATTCCTTGTATCTCCTTCTTGGGAAGCTAAATATCCGGAGGTAAGTCAGAAACGGCTAACCCGAGTCAGTTCAGATCATTTTCCTATCCTTTTGGATTGTGGGGGTATCCAAAAGGGACGCCGGTATTTCAAGTTTGAAAACATGTGGCTAAAAGCAGATGGGTTTGTAGAGATGGTGCGTATGTGGTGGTCGGCATATCAATTTAGTGGTACTCCAAGTTTCATCTTTGCAAACAAGTTGAAGGCACTAAAACAAGATTTGAAGAAGTTGAATTTAGAGGTTTTTGGTCACATTGATAATCAGAAGACTACATTATTGGAGGAATTGCAAGATTTAGAGGTTAAAGAGTTACTGGAGATAACTCAAAGGAGGTGTTATTGAGGAAGGGCATGGTTATGGCAAACTTGGAGAGAGTTTTGTTGGCAGAAGAGACTTCATGGCGTCAAAAATCTAGGGCCGTTTGGTTGAAAGAAGGTGATAGGTGTACGTAGTTCTTTCACAAAGTGGCTAATTCACATCGACGTAACAATGCGATAGAGTCTCTTCATTCAGATTCTCAGGTGCTATCCTCTCCTTCTGAACTAGAAAATCATATAGTACAGTACTACAAATCCCTTATCTCAGAACCAGTTCTTTGGAGGCCAAAGCTTGATGCCTTGCATTTTGAGGCAATTAACCCACAAAGTGTGAGTGATTTGGAGAGACCTTTTCTTGAAGAAGAGGTTTACAAGGTCATATCTGACATGGCTAAGGATAAAGCGCCGGGGCCGAATGGCTATTCAATGGGTTTCTTTCAAACTTGCTGGGAAATTGTGAAAGATGAAGTTATGCAAGTGTTCAGTGAATTTCACTCTTTTCAAAAATTTGAAAAATCTCTTAATGCGACTTTTATTGCTCTCATTCCCAAGAAACACGGGGCTTTGACTATTGAAGACTTTAGGCCTATAAGTCTGGTTAGTAGCGTGTATAAGATTATCTCGAAGGTTCTTGCTAACCGACTTAGTCCGGTGTTGGAACATATTATTTCCAAGTCTTAGAATGTTTTATTCGTGGAAGACAAATTCTTGATTCAGTACTCATTGCAAACGAGTGCTTGGACTATAGATTACGGGAGAGAAGTTTAGGTGTTCTGTGCAAGCTTGATATGGAGAAGGCATATGATCATGTGAATTGGGAATTTCTCTTATACTTGCTTGAGAGGTGGTTTTGGGGTTAGGTGGATTGCATGGGTGCGTCATTGTATCTCAACCGCCCGGTACTCAGTTTTGGTTAATGGCACACCTGTTGGTTTCTTTGATAGTTCGCAGGGATTGCGACAGGGTGATCCTTCATCCCCTCTCCTATTTGTGATAGTTATGGAGGCTTTAAGTAGGATGGTGCAGGCTACTATTGGGGGAGGTTTCTTATCGGGCTTTCAAGTGGGTGATGGTTCGGGTGGCGCTATTACCATTTCACATCTTCTTTTTGCAGATGATACGTTAGTTTTTTGTGAAGTGAATAGTAGCCAGATCCAAACTTTACGAGCACTGTTACTTTGCTTTGAAGCAGTGTCAGGGTTAAAGGTGAATCTGGGTAAGTCTGAAATGGTTCATGTGGGTGCGGTTTCTAATATACTCAGCCTAGCAAGCCTTCTGGATTGTAATGTGTCCTCTTTCCCAATGAAATATCTGGGTCTTCCATTGGGAGCAACTTTCAAGAATAGAGTTATATGGGATGGGGTAGTGGAGAATATAGAGAAAAGATTGGCTGGCTGGAAACGGATATATTTATTGAAAGGAGGTCGCCTCACTCTTATCAAGAGTACTCTCACTAACCTCCCCACTTATTTTTTATCTTTGTTTCCTATGCCTGTTGGGGTAGTGAACAAAATGGAGAAACTCTTTAGGGCATTCTTATGGGGAGGCATGGGGGAGGAGAAGAAATTCCACTTGGTTAGATGGAAGTCTGTATGTGTCTCAATAGTGAATGGGGGATTGGGAGTGTGTAACTTGAGAACTTTTAATAAAGCGTTACTGGGAAAATGGCTCTGGAGATATCATTCGGAGGGGGAATCATTGTGGAAGGATATTATCAACGCTAGATATGGTACTGCTTGGGGTGGTTGGTGCTCTAAGGAAGTGAGAGGGGGGTATGGGGTAGGTTTATTGAAGTATATAAGGAAGGGATGGCCATGCTTTACAAATCGAATTCGTTTTGTAGTTGGTGAGGGTATTCGAATCAGTTTTTGGAGGGACTTGTGGTGTGGAGAGCACGCATTAGAAAGAACATTTCCGGCCTTATACCGTATTGCAGTGAATAAGAAGGCTTCAGTTGCGGATGTGCGTCTATTTTCTCATGGTGTCCAACAGTGGAACATTCTTTTTAATAGGGATTTTCATGATTGGGAATTACCTATTGTTTCAGAATTTTTCAGCTTACTATATTCTACAGAGGTTGCTATGACACGGCAAGATAGTTTGAAGTGGAGGTCCAATGACCACAAGATATGTACAGTTAAGGCATATTATAGCATCTTGTCTACACAGATTGATACTACGCCGTTCCCCTAGAAGAATATATGGAGATCTCGTGTGCCTTCTAAAGTAGCTTTCTTTGTTTGAAGCGCTGCTCTTGAGAAGATATTGACCACGGATAACTTGAGGAAGAGAGGATGTGTAGTAATG
The DNA here is from genome assembly GCA_029856935.1 of Cyclocarya paliurus. Classification (NCBI taxonomy): domain Eukaryota; kingdom Viridiplantae; phylum Streptophyta; class Magnoliopsida; order Fagales; family Juglandaceae; genus Cyclocarya; species Cyclocarya paliurus. The sequence goes on from CM056948.1 coordinate 27,619,718, forward strand.
GATTGGTGCGACGTGTGCAAGAAGAGCGGAGAATCTGTGGACCATCTCTTACTACACTGTGAGGTATCAAGGGTGTTGTGGGATGAAATCTTTCGAAGGGTTGACGTTGCTTGGGTTATGCCTATGAAGGTGGTGGAATTGTTGGGTTGTTGGTCAAAGATGCAAAGCTGTCATCAAGTGGCAGCAGTGTGGAAGATGATTCCGTTATGTATTATGTGGTGCATTTGGACGGAAAGGAATGCTCGTTGTTTTGAAGATAAGGAACGCACAATGACCGAGTTGAAGAATTTTTTTCTCCACACTCTAATGTGTTGGTTTTCCACTATTGTATTATACGGGGATAATGTTCAGGAATTTTTGTCTTTAATTTATCGCTTTTAGAATGTAATTAGGTGTGCTTAGGTATACTTCCTATGTACAAGGGTTCTGCCTATTTCATTCATATATATAATATCTATCTTTTACTGATCAAAAAAAAATTATTCATATTTCTAATGTGGAAAGGGGTGTTACACAAAAAATACTAAAGTGTAATCTAAAGACAACATATGAGAGGTGCTAAGCCCGGTTCCATTCATGGCTCCCACCAAAAAGCCCGACTAGAAACCCATGCACCATAGCATAAATAGTCCATACTCAAAGCCTTCATAACGATAACAAAGAGTAAAGGGAGATAAGGGGTCTTCTTTGGTGTATCCACCGATTACTGCTAAAGAAGCCCATGTGGTTACAATTCACCAAAACCAAGGAAAGGGCTAAAGAAATGCACCAAACAATACAACCACACTATTTCTCCCTAAAACCAAACCTCTTCAGCAAATAGATTAAGTATTCCTAGCTTTATAGGTAGTCATTGCATGCACCGAAAATCATTTCTAGTTTTTTTTTTCCTCTCTCTCTCTCTCTCTCTCTCTCTCTCTCTCTCTCTCTCCGGTGCTTCTCGCCAGAAATAATCCTTAACCTATTTATGCCTTTTGCATTACTTCCTCCATTTTCTTCTGTTGCTAATCTTTAGTTTTGAGATGGAGGGTTGTTTTGGATTGAAGCTAAGTTTTTTGAAGTCAGTAGAAAGGGTGGCAATTTTTCTGTATCTCTGTATGGTAGTTTTGTGAAGTTGGTAGCGTTTGGAATTGGTAAGGGGCAAGGTATATTGGTGATCCTTGAAGGTAAGATAGGAGTGGGAGTGGGTGGGCAGTATTTCTAAGGAAAATGAGAGAGTTGGTGGGCTCGAATTCCTCTGGTGCAGTCAAGGTGGGGAAGAAAGATGTTGAATAATAATGGTAAAGAGAGGAATGTAGATTCTTCTTCTAGAAAAGATATTTCTTCTTGGGAAGTTTCATATCCTACAGCAGTTCTGAACTCTGAGAGGAAATCAGTTTCTCGACAATCTAAAGAAGAAAATATTGTTAGAAATGAAAATCAGGGACTGGTGAAAAGGAAAAGGGAGGATGGTAAGTAAAAAGAAACCCAGCAGAATACTCTGGCAGGGAGATATGACTGTTGGCCTTCCATGGTATTGCAAAGGTTTGGAGAAGTCGAAGGGTCACTCTGGCATGTTCGAGCAAAGCTTTTAGGATGGCAACAAAAGGTCAAGTCTTTGTCGAAGACTGTAGATGGGGGCTTAAACTTATTGATGAGCTTAGGCTAGGAATTATTGAGCGCTAATGACCTGAAGGAAAGAAGGAAGTGGGAAATTAATTGGACTCATGGGAAATAACAGAAATGGTACAGGTCTAGGCCCAACTCCTAAGTCAGTATAGTGGAGGAGAAAGAATTGTGATGGACAGCGACAATCAAGAAGCCCAACAAGTGAGGAGGTCCAGCCCAAGGCTTCAGCAGTTCCTTTTCTAGGACAAAGCTCACAAAGTAGGTCGTCGACGGCGAGGGATTCTGTTAAGGGTGTCTGGCGTCAAGAGGTTTATCAGTTCTTCATCAACAATCCAATTTGGTTGATCCAAAAGCTGTGTTTAGTTCGACAAGCTCTTCAAAGGTTCAAAGGGGTGGGTCATCCATACAGAAAGGGTTAACGGCAACCCTTGAACCACTTGAGGGTACTTCGGTGATGCTGGGTACTTTGTCAAAAGGGGGAAGTCTTTTTCCTCCGCTCTCGTGGTTTTTATGGCAGATTCTCGACAAGTAGATGCCCTAGAAGGAATTGGATATGGGCCAGGAAACAGGCCCTCACAGCAGGCTGAGCTATGATGTTGGATTTCAGGTGCATAAGGCTAGGGCTCGATCTGATGGGCTTCATGGTTATAAGGGGAAAGCTGTGATGACAAACGGGCCTCAACCAAGGGCATACCCTCAAGTGGCCAAGCGGCTTGTTTCGCAGGCCCAATCGATCTTTCAGGCCCAAGCAGCAAAGTCTATTTGGAGACGCAAGGAGTCGAGCATGGTGCTCCCATCGTCATCGAGTGGGCCTCAACCTCCACCCCGGTGTTGGGTCAGAGGTCAATGTCTTTGGTGGTGGATTCGCCGACAAGGTCTAGGGCGTTGGAGGTTGTGCCAGCAGAGTTCAAGGAATCAATTTCTAGCTTACATATTGAGAGGCCCTTTTCTTCATCAGTATGTACACAAAAGATGTCATGTGAGCAGGGGTCGACGTAGATGGTGGTAGGTTTGCCGACGAGGTATGAGGTGTCGGAAAGTGAGCCGACAGTTTTCAAAGAATTTGTTGCGCAATGCCGAGTTTTTCTCTCTGCCGTCAGAGTCTGCACAGAAGCAGTCGTGCGAGGAGGTCAGAGGTCCTACTGTCCTTTCTGTGCCACCTGTAACGCCGGAGGGTGGGCTGTCGAGCCCAATGGTGGGTTTGGGGTCTCTGATTTGCATTTCTCCTCTAGAGATAGGGGACTTTGTTGGGAACAAACTGGGGGATTGCATTGGAGGTGTTTTTGATGATGGGATGAGGCTTTCTGAAGCCTTCGTGGCACCCAAAGGTGAAGCTGTTGTAACTTGTGGTTCAGGGCCAAATTCAGACATGCAATTGGCTCTGTTTGATAACAATTGTGCTAGTGGGAGGGGGCAGTTTTAACCCCTCTGTGTACACTTCCTCCTAGTTCTAAATACGGGAGTTATCCATCAAATTAGGTTTTTAAAAAGGTGGAGGAGTTACAAGCTGTTATTGGGCTTTCTTTTTGGAGGTTACAAAGAACAATTTAAGGCCCTTCTCATGGCTATTGAAGATAGCCGTTCGAAATCAGCCACAAAGCCAGATAGGGAACTAAAAAGGCTAACTTGTTCCATCAACTATGATGTGAAGGAAGGGAGTAGCAGAAGGGATAGATCGAAAGGGAGGGGCAATCTATGTTTATATGAAGCCTAAGATTTTATCTTGGAATGTACAGGGGCTCAATGATCGCAATAAACGCCTTCGTATCAAATCTTTATTGCGGGCCTATACTCCTTATGGGATGTGTTGTGGTGCATGGGGGGTGATTTTAACATTACTCGCTTTCCTAGCGAGCGATCAAGGTATCATCAGAGTACTGTGGCCATGGAGGAGTTCTCTGAGTTCATTTTCTATCTGGACCTCATGGATCTCCCCCTGGAAGGAAGCGAATACACTTGGTCAAACGGTCGGGTTTGGTTGAAATTGGATAGATTTCTTGTCTCTCCTTTGTGGGAAGCCCACTACCCGAAAGTTAGTCATAAAAAGTTAGCTCGTGTAAGCTCATATCATTTTCCTATCCTACTAGATTGTGGGGGCATACACAGGAGTCACCTTTACCTCAAGTTTAAAACATGTGGCTAACAATGGATGGGTTTGCAGAGATGGTGCATGCTTGGTGGTCATCATATCAATTTATTGGTACTCCAAGTTTTATTCTTGCAGGTAAGCTGAAGGCACTAAAACAAGACCTGAATAAGTGGAACTTGGAAGCTTTTGGCCACATGGACAATCAGAAGTCAACACTATTGGAAGAATTGCAAGAGTTAGAGGGCAAGGAATTACTAGGAGATACCTTGGAGGAGGTGTTATTGAGGAAGGGCACGGTTATGGCAAATTTGGAGAGGGTTTTGCTGTCGGAAGAGACTTCATGGCGCCAAAAATCCAGGGCCCTTTGGTTGAAAAAAGGTGATAGGTGTACGAAATTCTTTCACAAAGTGGCTAATTTACATCGGCGCAACAACGCTATTGAGTTGCTACATTCAGGTTCTCAGGTCCTCCCGAGCTAGAAAACCATATAGTGCATTATTATGAGACCCTTCTCACATAATCAGCTTCGTGGAGGCCGAAGCTCAATGCCTTGTCTTTTGGGGCAATTGACTCTTAGAGTGTGAGTGTTTTGGAGAGATCTTTTGATGAAGATGAGATCTACAAGGTAATCTCTAGTATGGCTAAGGATAAAGCACGAGGCCCAAATGGTTTTTCTATGGATTTCTTTCAAACTTGTTGGCACATAGTGAAAGGTGATGTTTTGCAGGTCTTTTGTGAATTTCACTCTTTTCAAAAGTTTGAAAAATCTCTTATAGCGACGTTCATTGCTCTCATTCCCAAGAAACACGGGGCTTTGTTTATTGAGGATTTTCGCCCTATAAGCCTGGTTAGTAGTGTTTACAAGATTATTTCAAAGGTTCATGCCAACCAGTTAAGCCCTGTGCTGGAATGTATTATTTCCAAGCCTTAGAACACATTTATTCGTGGGAGACAAATTCTTGATTCGGTGCTTATTGCAAATGAGTACTTGGATCATAGACTGCGGGAGGGAGGTTCAGGTATTATGTGCAAGCTTGACATGGAAAAGGCTTATGATCATATGAACTGGGAATTCCTCTTATACCTGCTTGAGAGGTGTGGCTTTGGGGATAGATAGATTTCCTGGATGCATCATTGTATTTCAACCGCCCGGTCCTCAGTTCTAGTTAACAGTACACCTGCTGGTTTTTTTTATAGTTCCCGGGGTTTACGGCAGGGAGATCCTCTTTCTCCTCTTTTATTTGTTATACTTATGGAGGCTTTAAGTCGGACAATGCAGGCCGCTGTTGGTGGAGGTTTCTTATCTAGTTTTTCAAGTGGGCTTTAGCTCTGGTGGCCCTATTATCATCTCACACCTTTTTGCAGATGATACTTTAGTCTTTTGTGAAGCGGATAATAGCTAGATCCAAACCCTACGAGCATTGTTACTCTGTTTTGAAGCAATATCGGGGCTTAAGGTGAATCATGGTAAGTCCAAGATGGTTCCGGTGGGTGCGGTCTCATATATCCTTAGTTTAGCAAGCCTCTTAGATTGTAAGGTGTCCTCTTTACCAATGAAATATTTGGGTCTTCCGTTGGGAGCAACTTTCAAGGCTAGAGCTATATGGGATGGGGTGGTGGAAAAGATAGAGAAAATGTTGGCTAGTTGGAAACGGGTGTATTTATCGAAAGGGGGTCGTCTTACTCTTATCAAGAGTACTTTTACTAACCTCCATACATATTTTTAACTATGTTCCCTATGCCTACAGGAGTAGTGAATAGGATCGAGAAACTCTTTAGGGCGTTCTTATAGGGGGGTTGGGGGAGGAGAAAAAATTTCATCTGGTTAGATGGAAGACACTATGTGCCCCAATTGTGTATGGGGGGTTGGGAGTAACTTGAGAACTTTTAATAAAGTTTTATTGGGAAAATGGCTATGGAGATATCACTCGGAGGGGGGATCATTGTGGAAGGAAATTATCGAAGCTAGATATGGTGCTGCTTAAGGTGGTTGGTGCTCCAACGAAGTGAGAGGGGGGTATGGTGTCGGTTTATGAAAGTTTATAAGGAAGGGATGGCCATGCTTTGAAAAGCAGATTCGCTTTGCAACCGAAGAGGGCAATCGAATCAATTTTTGGCGAGACGTGTGGTGTGGTGTGGTGATCACGCATTGGAAAGGGCTTTTCCGGCTCTCTATCGTATTGCAGCTAATAGAGAGGCTTCTGTGGCGGATATACGGTTATCTTCTCATGATTCTCATCAGTGGAATATTCTTTTTAATAGGAATTTTCATGATTGGGAACTATCTATTGTTTCATATTTTTTTAGACTACTATATTCCATGGGGACTCCTATGGCACAGCGGGATAGTTTGAAGTGGAGGTCTAATAATCACAAGAAATGTACAATTAAGGCGTATTATAACGTTTTGTCAACACAAGATCATACTCCGTTCCCCTTGAAGAATATTTGGAAGTCTCGTGTGCTTTCTAAAGTAGCCTTTTTTTCTATGGAATGCCACTCTTGGGAAAATCTTGGCCACAAACAATCTAAGGAAGAGAGGGTGTAGTGATGGATTGGTGTTATTTGTGTAAAAAAAAATGGAGTCTGTGGATCATCTCTTACTACATTGTGAGGTAACAAGGACTTTGTAGGACGAGATCTTTCAAAGGGTTGATGTTGCTTGGGTTATGCCGTTGAGGGTGATGGATTCGTTGGGTTGTTGGAGGAAGATGCAAGGCTATCATCAAGTGGCAGCAGTGTGGAAGATGATTCCGTTGTGCATCATGTGATGTATTTGAACAGAAAGGAACGCACGCTACTTTGAAGATAAGGAACGTACAATGACTGAGTTGAAGAATTTCTTTCTCCACGCTTCAATGCGTTGGTTTTCCACTATTGTATTAAATGGGGACAATGTTCATGATTTCTTGTCTTTAATTTATCGCTCTTAAAATGTATTTAGGTGTTCTTCTGTATACTTCCTATGTACATAGGCTATGCCTTTTTCATTCAATTCAAAAATATTTATCTTTTACTTATAAAAATTTAAGAAAAAAAAAAGGGATGCTCTAGAGGGCTCGATTCAGGTTCTGGAAGCTCCTAATCTATGTTATGATGGAGAGGTGTAGGTGGGAGAGGGGAAGGAAGTGAAGGATGATGAAGGAGATGAGCAGCTCTCTTGGTCCGACGAAATAAGTGTCAATGGTGTCCCGTGTATATTTATCAATGATTCAAAGATGCAGTTGGCACTTGGAGGTGGGGTAAGTACTGAGAACAGTGAATATAGGGAGTTGATTGCGTCAGAAGAGGAAATGGTTCCTAAACCTTTGTGTTCTATCCCACCAAGAATTGAATGGGAATATAGATCTTCTGATTGGGTACTAAGAAAGGTGGAAGAAATTAAGGAGTGTGTAGGAATTTCATGTGATGGCTATGAGGAACAATTTAGAGCTCTTCTCATAGCTATTGAGGCTGAACAGCCCTCATTGGCTAAATCAACTTTAAAAAAGGAGAGAGAATTGAAGCATTTGTCTTGCTCGATTAATTATGATGTAAGGGGAGAAAGTGCCTCTAGAGATAAAGGCAAGGGAAGGGTTGCAAACAATTATTTATGAAACCGAAGATAATCTCTTGGAATGTATGGGGGCTTAACAATTATAGAAAAAGTCTCCGTGTGAAAAACTTGATCCGAAAGTGGAGGGATGATGTGATTTTTTTAAGAAACCAAGTTAAAATTGGTTAATCAATCTATTGTTTGTAGTTTGTGGAATTGTCGTTGTGTGGGGTGGGTGGAATTAGAAGTAGATGGGGCGTCGGGTGGAATCATAATTATGTGGGATAGGAGGGGAGTGGAGTTGATTGATCATTATGTGGGAGAATACTTGGTGGCATGTCATTTTAAGAATGCTGCTGATGGAGTGGAATGGGCTTTTGCAAGTGTTTATGGCCCTAATTTGGAGATTAACAGGAGAGTTTTATGGGGAGAAATGGCGGGTATTCACTGCTGTTGGGATCTTCCTTGATGTTTTGGAGGAGATTTCAACGTTACAAGGTTTCCTAGTGAAAGATCGGGGGACTTTCATTTCACTAATGTGATGCATGATTTCTCCGATCTGATTTTTGAGTTAGAACTGATTGATTTACCAATGGTAGGTGGGGATTTTACATGGTCCAACAGAAGGACATGGTCGCGACTGGACAGATTTCTGGTTACAGCTTCATGGGAGATTTGTTTTCCTGACTTGAATCAGAAAAGGCTTCCAAGACTATGCTCTGACCACTATCCTATTATGTTGGATTGTGGGGTGTATTAGTGGAGGCCGTAGATACTTTAAATTTGAAAACATGTGGCTAGGGGATGAGAGTTTTGTGGATAGGGTGAGGCAACGGTGGTCTTCTTACTCATTCTATGGAAGTCCGAGTTTTGTATTTGCTGGTAAACTCAAAGCACTTAAACAAGATCTGAAAAAATGGAATGCTGAGGAGTTTGGGAACATTGAAAAGAAAAGTTTCTGCTACAACAGCTGCAATGTTTGGAGGAAAAGGAGATGTCGGGAGCTGCAACAGGTGAGGATTTGGAGAGGAAAAAAGGGGTGGTAGCTGAACTGGAAAAGATCACATTAATGAAGGAGATCTCATGGAGGCAAAAATCTAGGGTTCGTTGGTTGAAAGAAGGTGATAAGTGGACAAAATGTTTTCATCAAATGGCGAACTCTAATAGAAGGAACAATGCAATAGAAGTTATTAAAGATGGTGAAAATATTCTTTCGAATCAAGAGGACATTAAGGAACATGCTGTCAATTTTTATGAGAAGTTGTTCAAGGAAGAATACTCATGTAGACCAAAGCTAGATTGTTTGTCTTTTGATGCAATTGACCAAGAAAGTGCAGCATGGATGGAGAGAGTTTTTGAAGAAGAAGAAGTGCTTGATGTTGTTAAAGGAATGGCTAAAGATAAGGCTCCAGGTCTGGACGGGTTTTCTATGGCTTTTTTACAAGCTTGTTGGGACATCGTGAAGAAAGACATTATGAAGGTTTTTCTGGAATTTAACAAGTTTACAAGATAATTTCTAAGGTGCTGGCCAAAATGCTTATATCGAATTATATTGAAGTAATGGGAAGTAGCTTTTGTGAAGGATTATATTGATGTCCTAGAATGCTTTTGTGAGAGGAAGATAAAATCTAGATTCAGTTTTAACGGCTAATGAATGTTTGGATTACATAATTAAAATGGGCGAATCTAGAGTTTTGGTTAAATTGGATATGGAAAAAGTGTTTGTTCATGTTTGCTGGGAGTTTCTATTGTATTTACTTGGCCGATATGGTTTTGGTGAGAAGTGGTGTATGTGGATAAAGCATTGTATTTCTACACCGAGATTCTCCATTTTGGTGAATGGCAACCCAGTTGGTTTCTTTAATAGTTCATGTGGTTTGAGACAAGGAGATTCGATATCTCCTTTCCCCTTTGTTCTTGTCATGGACGCTTTGAGTAGAATGATTGAAACAACGGTGGAAGGTAGCTTTTTGTCGAGTTTTGGGATGGGTTGTGATTCTCGGAGTAGTGTGATAGTTTATCATCTACTTTTCGCCAGTGACACTAATTTTCAGTGAAGCCAATCATGAACATCTTCAGTCCTTAAGAGCTCTTTTGCTATGTTTTGAAGCTGTGTTGGGATTGAGAATTAATTTAACCAAGTCTCAAATTGTTCTGGTGGGCTCAATGTCAAATATTTCAGATCTGGCTAATATTTAGGGTGTAAAATATCGTCACTGCCTATGAGGTATCTTGGTCTTCCCCTGGGTGCCCCGAATAAATCTCTTTTGATTTGGGAATGGGTGATTGAGAAGATTGAGAGGAGGTTAGCCAGCTGAAAAAAATGATATTTGTCTAAAGGGGGTAGAATCACTTTAATCAAGAGTACGTTGTCCAATCTCCCAACTTATTTTATTTCTCTCTTTCCTTTACTGTCAGGGGTTTCTACGAAAATTGAAAAGATCTATAGGAATTTCTTTTAGGGAGGTAAAGGGGAGGAAAGAAAATATCATTTGATGAGTTGGGATAAGGTATGTCAACCGATATCAAGTGGTGGTTTGGGTGTGTGAAACTTGAGGCTTTTAATAAAGCTCTTTGTGGGAAATGGTTATGGAGATATCATTTAGAAAGAGATGCATTATGGAAAAATATGATAGATGTTAATTATGGGGGTATGTGGGATAGTTGGTGCTCAAATGAGGTAAAAGGAGCTTATGGGATGGGATTATGGAAGTCAATTCAAATGGGTTGGAGGAGTTCGTTAAACATGTTAATTTTAAGGTGGGGGATGGATCAAGAATACATTTTTGGCATGATAATTGGTGCGGAGAGCCAGCTCTCAAGCATGAATTTCCTTCACTTTTTCAGATTGCAAGGCAGCAAGATGCAACTGCAGCTGATTGAATCTCTTTTTTGAATAATAGTATTCAATGGACTGTTGACTTCGTGAAAATGTGAATGACTGGGAAGTTAATGTTGTTTCAGATTGTCTCAGCAGTTTATAGGAGTTGAAGATTGTCCAAGGAAGTGCTGACAGATTGTTGTGGATTCATGAAAGAAATTCCAGGTTCTCAGTTCACTTCTATTATAATGTTTTAATCTGTCAAGGTACATGTGATTACCCCTGGAAAAGTATTTGGAAAGTTAAAGCGCCGAGTAAGGTGGCTTTCTTCTGTTGGCTGGTGTCTCATGATAAAATTCAGACTACAGAAAATCTAAGGAAGCAAGGACTTTGTATTGTTGATTGGTGTTCCATGTGCAAGAAAGATGGTGAATCAGTTAATCACTTGTTTATCCATTGTGAGGTGGCTAAAAGTTTGTGGAATGAGATTTTTGGAAGGATGGGTATTTCTTGGGTGATGCAAAAGCATGTGGTGAATTTACTAGCTTGTTGGAGGTGTGCTGGGCGGAGTCAACCTATTGCTGCCATTTGGAAAATGATTCATTCGTGCTTGATGTGATGTGATGTCATGGCTTGAGAGGAATGGGAGATGTTTTGAAGACAAAGAACGATCGATGGAAGAAATTAGGGAATTTTTCTTTAAAACTCTATGTCTATGGACTAAGGCTAATGTAATGAATGGTGATGATGTGTTGGAGTTATTCTAGTTTATTCTATCTTTTTAGCTACTGTATGTAGGTATTTCCTCTTGTATACTTGGGCTATGCCTATTCATGGTAATAAAACTCTTATTAATTATCAAAAAAAGATTAAGTATTCCTAATCTCTCGTTATCAATGGCATTTTGAGGAACTTTGAATGTTTATTTTAGCCTGCTAGCAAGAACTTTAGCCAAATTTAATAAACACCACCCACTAGGCTAATAGACTGAAAATCCTTAACATTAACTACCCATAGCCTTTTTGGAATAAGGGCAATGGAAGTGGCATTAAGGTTCTTCCCAAGTTTGCCTTCCAAGTGAAACTCATGAAACCCCTTCATAATTCTTCTGTCAATACTTCCCAATAAGTTTGTAAAAAGGGTATGGAATAACCATTCAGACCTAGTGCCTTATCTTCATTCAAGGCTATCACTAGCTCCCACACTTCGTGTGATACCCCATATTGAGTGAATATAGGTGGTAATACCCCATATGGATCCCACATTGCTTAGGAGGGAAATGTTTTTACTCTTTATAATGATTCCAAGGGGCTCTCATTGTACCATAGACTAGTCTATTAAGAGTATGGGCCCATATATGGCTTGGGCCTTTATTTGGACATTACAGATGGCATCAAAACAAACCTCAACTAAAAATATGGGACTTGAACCATGCCACCTCTAATGAAATGGCCCATTAAAAATTTTAACGAGAAGCGATTGTGATACCCCGCATTGAGAGAGTATAAGAGTATAGGTGGTGAATAGGGTCTAGGCTGCTAGGGAGGGAGAAGTTATAGCTCTTTATAATGATTCCAATGGGCCCTAACTGTACCATCAACTAGTCTTTTTAGAATATGGGCCCAGAAGTGGCTTAGACCTTCCTTGGGATGCTATACCTTGCTCCCCTCAAAAGGTAAACCAAAACATAAGACCTCAACCTCCTCAAGGACACAAGAAAAGGCCTATCCAACCTAGGCCACCAATTCAATTGTTCGATGCACAAATTTTGGTAGAACTACACCATGGGATCCTTGATTGTCAAGGGACCAAAAGAAACTATTCCTTCAAGGAATCAATGGAATTATTTCTTCTATGTGAATTCACCTCGCTATGAAAGAACTTCGTACATTATCCCCCTATAGCAGCCACAAAGCCCTCAATATTTTATCCCCAATATATCTTCTCCAAAACAGTTGTCCTTTTCAAATCATTAATTATTGTTTTCTTCTTCAACCTCTCATCATCACACAATGGCCAATCGTCCTCAATAACATCAAGGCCTTGTAACTCTTCACATAAATAAACAAAAAAAAAAACTTCTTCTATTTTCCAATATTTCCAAACACCTATTATTCCAAACTAGTAAATCAGTTTTCAATGCTTTCAGTTGTTGCACCAAAATAAAACTTGCAGAACCTTGAAAACAGTAAAAGCCCCACCACTACTTGACTATACAAGAAGCCTTTTAACTTTACCCACATTTTTTCAAACTTATCATTTGCCTCCCTATAAATCTCCACAATATAAAAGAATAATAAAAGGATTAGATCAAAGTCCAATCAGCCACTTTTGAGACACACAATAAAAGTGTACTTCCCACTCAATGGAGATTGAAAACAATCCTATCTAAACCAAGCAGGAATGTCTAGCAACAGCATATCAATAACATTTAGTCCAAATATAAGATCAGAAAACTCCATCCGTGGTGGACACAAACAGCCTCAATCGACTTCTCACTTGGATGACGGGTGAAATTAAAAGGCCCCTATCAATAAAAACGCTCAATCTAGAACAATCGAAAAAGGCAATATATCCATAAAGGCTCTGTTTTGTCTAATAGAAATAGAAAGCATTGTATGTAAAAAAAAATCTTTTTTTCTTTTTGTATAGGTAAAGCATTGTACATAGAAAATATACTACCACTATGTCAAGAATGAAACCGCAGTTAGAATTTAAATTTCTCCAATATCCACAAAACATTAACCAGTCAATAAGATTCCAGCAGAGTCTCATGGACAGCAAAATTGAGAATTTTTCCAAGATCAATTTTTTTTTTCTGATGAGAAACCATGGTAACCGAGCAGACACAACACTCTAAACAGTTAAACCCCAGACCAGTGTAACAAGCCCACGCCACACAGATCAGGTAAATCATCAGTTTTTCAATTATAGGGCGTGGCTCAAGAAATTGTTTGCACCCAAGTGTTTGATGCTTAGACCCAGGATGCATACTCCCAAGACCCAAGACCCTTACCACTTGAGCCAATCTCAAGGGGTTCAAGATCAATACTTTTACTGAGTTTTCTATGCTTTTCTGTGAATTACTTTTTAGTAGACTATTTGCGGCAAGACATATCTTCTATCAATTTTTCTAAATTTTTTACCTTCATATTAATACCAATGAATATCTTACCGAAAATTCTATTGGATAGCTTGGGTACAGTTGGGTGAACTTTTTATCTTTTCATTAACAATATAAATATATGTATGTATTATTAAGAGTTAGATTAAACAGAAAACTAACACGTCCATTTTGAGCAAATGCAGCAGCATTTGTCGTAGAGTAAAAAACCATAATTACCAGTCTCGATGTCAGTATCGGGGCCCTCGTATATCTGGTTCTGAAACGACACCGGGCCGATGCTGTCGTAGTGGCCGTACTTGTTCTCATCCTTAACCCAGTCGGTGGTGTAGCACAGCACCAGCTCGCTGAGATGCGGCCACTGCTCCAACTTCTCATCAAACTGCTCTCCACAACACACGCCCAGTCAAAAAAAAAGGAGAAAGATACATTAATGAGGTAATACTTCAATATGTTCCAGAATTAGAAGCAAAATCCCCCGGCATTGTGACAGATTACCTTGTTCTGCCATCTCGTGGTGGCCGGGGTCGAGTCCCGCCGGTGTCGGAGCTGCAGCATTTTCAGATCTAGGGTTTGAAGTCTCTCCGACTCGAAGACGAGAGAGGAGAAAGTTCAAAGGAAGAGTAGAGTGGAAGTAGGTGTAAGAATTCGCTTCAAGGACAAGAACATTGCGTATTTGGTAGATCTAAAAGCTAACAGAAATTATATATAAATTTGGTGAGAGTGAGAGAGAGAGCACACAGTTGTTGGGGGGACAGGCGAGAAGTAGTCAAAATGAAGTCCAAACTCAGAAGGGAAGGAAAAGGCCAAAATATAATGAGGCCCCTTTCTGCATCTGTCCGCCACCCCATTATTCCTAATTTTTAACGCTCTTTTCTGTTTTTTTCTGTTTTTTTTTCCCCCCTCTGGTGAGAAAACAACCGGTGGGAATAGCTCGTGCATGCGTGCATATTTCAAATTTTTGTTCGTTTTGTTTTGATAGGGGGAAGGGGTTTTGGGTTTTTGGAATCCACGTTATCCATCCGGAGAACGGGGCGTGCATAGTTCAAACTTTTGCTCATTATTCAGAATACAAGCTTACAACTGAAAAAGAAAATTCGACTTCGAATTCAATTCCACTCAAAGTCGGATTTTTTTTTTTTGTAAAAAGTCAGAGTTAAAGTCAAAAGTGAAATGGACCGACTCCAACTCTAACTCCAACATACTAACTTTGTCCTCCGACTCTGATATTGTATATATGTTACAAAATATATATATATGTATTTTTCTATACATACATCATTATAACTTATAAGTTAGTTAAGTTGATCAATAATAGTATAAGCTAATTATTATAAAATAATATACTCATATTAAAATATAAATTAACTAATAATAGTTTAATACATGACATATGTAAACATCATACTAATGTATAATAAACTAATGTAATAACTTGTAATATTGATATATAAAGACTAATTGTAATACTAATGTATAATAACAATACCTTTTGTGGTTTAAAAGAGAAGATTTGGAGAAGGATATGTAGCTAGAAATCTGTTTTGCTTTCTACAGCTAGAAAAGATATTCTTAATAAAAATATGTTGCAAGCTATTCCAGCATATACCATGAGTGTTTTCAAAATGCCAGCTATTCTTTTAAAGGAGATTGAAACTATGTTAGCTCGGTTTTGGTGGAATCATAATAAATCTGAGAAGGGAGTTCACTGGCAAAGCTAGGAGAAGCTGGGACAAGTGAAAGATGAGGGTGGTCTTGGGTTCAGAAACTTAATTAGTTTCAACAAAGCTTTGTTAGCAAAGCAATTATGGAGATTTTTGCAAGAACCTTCTTCTTTAGTAGCTTAGATTTTTAAGCATAAATGTCACAGTAACTGCTCTTACTTGAGTCAAAACTTGGATCATCTTCTTCCCACATTTGGAGAAGCATTTGGTCCTCCTTAGACTTAATAAGGGCAGGTTCTGTGTGGAGGGTAGGAAATGGTGAGAATATTCAAATTTGGCATGACAGGCGGATTCCGAGACCCTATACTTTTATGGTGCAAACACCTCCAAACTTATTAGCCTCAGTTGCAGACTTGCTTGATATGGAGAAGCATGAATGGAAAACAGATTTGATAGAGGCAGTTTTCTATCCAGAAGATGCCAAGTTAATTTGTAGCTTACCAATTAGTATCAGGGGTGCAAATGAGAAGCTAATATGGGTAAAGTCCTCAAAAGGGATTTTTACTGTCAAAAGTGCATACATTGTGGATATTGAACTTAAAAGGTAGACTCGAGGGCAGACCTCTCGTGATGCTATTGAAGATGTTCAGTGGAAGAAACTTTGGCAGCTACAGGTTCCTAGTAAGGTGAAGCAATTTTTATGGAAGGCTCTCAATGATATCTTACCTACAAAAACCAATTTGGCAAGGAAAAAGATTATTGCAGACGGCCTTTGTCCAGTTTACATTCAAGAAAAGGAAATAGTCTTGCATGTCCTTTAGACTTGTCCTGTTGCAATGGATGTGTGGGGGGAATCTGTTAGTCATGTCAGAAAGTGGCATTCAACTTATGGTAATTTCTTTATTCTATGGAGAGATCTATTTCAAAGGTTGGAAACTCAGCAACTAGACCAAATTGTTGTTGTGATCTATAAACTATGGATCATAAGGAACAGATGGGTGTTTGATCAAAAATTCCAAATTCCAATAGCACTCAATCAATCTGCATTGGATGATATTGATGTCTATAAGGAGGTTATTCAGCTTCAAAAGCAGTATTACACTGGGGATGGAGTACAATTGCAAACAACTGATAGAGTCTTATGGACACCAGTTGTGGAATCTTTCTTTAAGCTTAACTTTGATGTTGCATTTATATCTGATGATAGTTCTACAGGGATTGGTATTGTCCTAAGAGATTGTAGGGGTGATGCAGAGGTTGTACTAGCTGCTTCTAAATGATATGTTACTTCTGTGTTCCATGCAGAATGCTACGCATTGTTTCAAGGCTTGCAACTGTGTCAAGAGTTGGGATTTCATCATGTGATTTTTGAAGGGGATGCTAAACAAGTGATTGATAGCATACATGGTACAAACTTAGATTGCTCAGGGAATGGTCAAATGGTTGAAGACATTCAGTTCATCTTGTCAAGACACAAAAGCTAGAAGATAGTGTTCACTAAGAGAGATGGCAATAAGGCAGCTCATGTTGATGCACAATTGGCAAAAGGGCTACCTTCTGAAGCAGTCTGGATTGAGGGAGGACCAAGTGAGGTTATGTCTATTATTTTGAGTGACAAAGATTGTATTGCTTCTTGATGATTAATGAAATCTCTTGATTCTTTCAAAAAAAAAAAATACTAATGTATAAACACTAATCTATAAATTTATAATAACATGTAATGCTAATATATAATAACATATTAACATGTATACTAATGTATAATAACACTAGTATAATAACATATAATACTAAATCTAGTATATCATTAAGTTAGAAATAAGTTAGAAACTAATATAATGATATGTAATTAATCACTATAGTACAAGTCTATAGAATATAATAGAAATAAGTTAAACACTAGTAATCTAGTATAGTACAAGTATAATGAGTTAATAACATATACTACTATAGTATAATAATATGTAATTGTCAATAATCAATACTATAGTACAAGTATAAATACCAACAATTGTATTTAAACTATATAAACTATAGGCTATAGTACAAGTCTATTTACAATAATGTATAATAACATTATAGACTTATAGTACATGTAATACCAATTTATAATAACACAAGTATAATAACATGTAGTAATAATCTATAATGACTAATGTATTACTAATATATAATAACAATCAACCTTAATGTATAATAACATGTAATACTAATGTATAATAACACTAGTATAATAATATATAATAGGATAGTATAATAACATGTAATGAGACACTAGTTAAATAGTAATTGTTAATAATCAATACTAACAATTAAACTTAATGATAAAAAATTATAAAATCCACAAATAAAACAATTTATGGCTAAACCAAAAATTAAAATTGGTTTAGGATTTGATTTAGGGTCTAGGAAAAAATAAAGAGGCTCAAAACAAGATTTAAGGAAAAAGGAAGATAAAATAGTGTTTAGAAGTCCAAAACCCTCGCAAGCCAGCCCAAAAGGCCCAAAACAGAGTCAAAACGACGTCGTTTTGACCATGTAAACCTCACCACAACCGTGTATTATGTAAAGCGGTGTCGTTTTTATAGGGTAAAACGACACTGTTTCACATATTTAAGAACTTAACACCCATTCCTCCTGTTCACTTCCAGAGTTCACCCCCAATCTCTTTTAAGAAACCCTAGGTGCCCCAGCCCGTCACCCTCTGTCTCTCTCTCTCTCTCTCTCAGTAGTGTCTCTTTCGTTTGCGACCTCACTCTCTCGTCACCATCCTTGTGTTCTTCTACCCTTTGTCGTTGCCACAACTACCCTTGGTCGCCGGATCATTCTCTTAAGTCCCTCTCGGTCTCTGTCTCTCCTAAGTTCCTTACTCTCGATTTCCATCTCTCGCTCAATTTCTATCAATTTATTGATTTTAATTTAAGTGTACAAATATATTTTGGGTTGATTTTTGGGTGATTTTCCTTCCAAATTTTGGGATTTGTGATTTTGATGATTATGTGAAAGTTCCAGAATTTTTCACTCTTCAAATAATTGATCCTTGGGCTTGAGACTTTTGCAATTAGATATCTTTGTCCAATAATTGTAGTGTTTTTAATGATAAGTTTCAGCTCATAAAAAATTGACATGTGTCATTTCCTTTCAAATTAACATTTAGATAAAGATATAATAAAATAACATCAAATCTAAAGAATATTTTACTAAATTTAAATTAGCAATTATATATCCAGTGTTGTAATGGATGGGATAAAGCTACTTTATTAAACTCAGTACTTCAAATAAAGCCTGAAAACCTCATTCGAAGGCTCCATTGAAAAATAATTGTGCTATTATTGGTACTCTATTCAGTTTAATGTTGTATCTTATCCTATACGTTTTATTCTCTAGACTAATCATGTTCTATCTTATCTTGGTTATTCTATTCTTTGGACCTCTTTCTATTAACCTTGTTTATAGTTTTTTATAAATAAAATCCCGCCACGTTAAACAATATAAAATATATATTTTCCATAACAACTTACGAATAAAAACACAGAGATATTTTAAGATTGTGTTTGATTATTGAATCAAACTCAAATCATTTCAAACTAATTATTGATGAGACCTACTATTTTTTCAACTTTTCGTAAAAAAGTTACAATCATCTCAACCTATTTTATACATCTTAACCTAAAAAAATTAAACTTATCTTAATGGGACCCACAAAATATAACTATTCACAACTCAACTCAACTCAACATAACTTAAGTTTCATTTAATTTGTTATTAGCCATTAAGGCTTTTGTTTGGGAGTTTGCCATTGAAGGAGCACTAAAAAAATGGAATAGAATGAGCATTATAAAAGGAATGAATTGTCTTTTTTTGTTTGGATGTTTTAAAAGAAGGGATGACAAGGATTGTAAAATAAACATACTTATTTAGAAGAATATAATAAAAAAATGAATGTATATGACTATTTTGTAACAACATTACTATAATCCCCATTTCTTAAATTTCCTTTCTCTAATTTATAAATTGTATTTTACTGAGATTTCAAATATTACTTTCATTTCATAATTATAGATATGGATTTTCAGATATAATTTTTACTTAATAATTATCTCAAACTGATAATACAGATTTAATAAAGGGGGATGCTACAATTCGTAGGTGGCTCATAGAATATGTAACTCTCTTACAACGAAACAATAAAAAGTTACCACGATTTTACTTTGATTATATTTTTTACTCTACACCATCAAAACTAAGCATTTATAAAAGAGATGGGCAAAGAGAGAATTAGAATATACGGCTAAAAATAACATATAGTGGGAGTTTAGTATTTTAACAAAATATAAGGGAAATGATAGGCGTTTTGGTTAATATTTTATGAGAAATTATATTTGCAGTCTTAAAGTATGTAAGTCTCATACACTTTTTTTTTTTTTTAAATATGTAAATGAGTAAATCTGAGACGCATATGAAGAAAATCTAATTTTTAATGATGAACTCCACTTTTTTTTTTCCAAAATGAGTGCATATAACTTGCACATTTTGAACTGTATTTGATATTACTAATATTTTATTAACTCACTTTCCAACTCCCTCGAATTTTAGAAGAAATGAAAAACTGAAATTATGAGAAAAATGGAGCCAATGGGCATTTTTTTTCTATTCTAAACTCTGTTTGAATTGTAAGATGAGATTATATGAGTTGAGATAGTTTGTAAACAGTAATGAAATTTGTAAGTTAAAATTTATGAATAGTAGTGAGAACTATCTAAACCGGCTTAATAAACATTCAAATAAGGGGATTCTCATTCTATTTACTTATAATTAAACTCTCAAATGGGAAATAGACAATGATACACCTCTAATTATATTATAACTCAATTACTACTACACATTATAATATTAATATTTTCTACTTTCATTCAAAATTTCTATACTTGCAACCGTTCAAAGTAAATAAAATAATATTTTTTTATACTTAATTATAAACAAATTGTAGTATAGTTGTTCTTATATCATTTTCTATGGAAAAAATAAGGTACTATTCTTAAAAGGTACTGCTAGTGAGCGGCCCGCTAGTGTATTAAAATTTTTCTTTTTTTCTTTCTATTTTCTTTTCAATATTTTTTAACATCCTTAATAATTAAGAAAAAAAGAAAAAACACACAACTTTATTAATAATCATTTCTTTAATCATTAAGTAAAAAATAAATAATAAAATAATCTAGCTGTAAATTTGAAGGATTTCACTAACATTTCCCCTTCTCAAAACATATATTTCTTCTGTTCCATTCCATCCTCCAGAAACAGTTGAGAACTACTAAATAAATATCGACGGTTCATCTCTTATCCATCACATTAGACCTTATTTTGTGAATAGGCTATAGTGACCATAAGGGTGATCTGGCCATTAGATCTTACTTTATTTTTAATTATTTTCATTTGTCCAAAAACAAAAAAAAAATTGTTTTTAATTATTTATTATAAATAATAATAAAATAATCTAAAAATATCTGAAAACAGTTAGGCTCTAAATGACTTCGTACACAGTTTTTGCATTCAACTACGTTCTGACTAGGCTAAGAGTATATCTGTTGCTGCTTATCTCCAAAGGCTCATCCTAACTCATCTGATAGAATTCACTGCCTGCTTTAAAATTACAGTTCAATGGAAAATGGAAAACAAAAATAAGAATGCCAAGTGGGAAAAGTCCCAAGGACATTTTAGGCACCATAACACTTTCTTGTTGGAGCCAATTATTCTTACAACACCGAAATCAGATAATTCTACTTATTTGTGCTAGCAATACAAAAGTGAGGAGAAACGAATGAGCAGAAAGGAGTAAAATATCCTTCTCCCGAGCACATTCAGGAACCATCCTATATTAACAACTATGTTTTCTTATCTTCACAATCTATCTAGCTCAAAAATAAAAAAATGTGATGGGATCAGTTCTCTCTCTGAAGAGCGCCTATGGAGTTTATCTATTTGAAGACATGGCTTCTTCAATGCTCCTAATCACAGTGCCAAGTCCGCTACCATTTTCCAAAGCTTTAACAGCAGCTCGGTGTGCATGTCTATGCCATTTGAGCAGATTATAAGATTGAAGAACCGACCATCTTGCTTGATTTGACATCTAATCAAGGTAGCAATCGTCAGATGACAAAACGAGTATGTTATAAACAAAAGAGAAAAATCATATAATCAAGTAGATAAGTTAGAGAGAGACCTCAGCAACAGATAATGGCGGTTGCAGAAGAACACAAATACTCCTAAAGAGATTTTCATCGTTCTCTCCACCCTCTGCTTCACCATAAATGAGTGCTTCAGCAGCAATGCCTGCAAAAAGCACCATGCAGTACCTAACCATTGTATCATTCCAAGAATCAGTTATCACTTGAAAAGAAGGGAACAAAAAGAAAACAACCATTTCAGTTGCCATATGACATGCTACGTCACCTCCATTCGGGGCACCTAGGGCTGCCAATTCTTGACATGACCCACAAACCCGAAATAGGGCAAGGGTTGGACATAATTTGTTAGGGTCCTCAATGGTGGCGATGGAGGATGAGAGGGAAACCCTAGAATGGAGGAGTACGCAAGGGAGAAAGAGACAAGCTGTGAACTGAAGTGAAGTGAAGTGTGATGTTCGAAGTCAAGGAAGTGAGCTGAAGTTATGGATGAGATCGTGGGACGTCGTCGTTTGAGTAAGGGAGAAATAAAACGCAGCGTACTGGGAAGCTGCACTTGCATTTGTTTTTATTTCAAACACTGCGTTTCACTTACTTGAAACGCAGTGCTTTAAGGGCTGTGACCCTCACCTGTTTTTACTCATTGTCATTTACTGTTATTTTACTTTCCATTCTCATGTATTTCAATTCCGTTACATTGCATTTCAATTCTGTTAGAGTGTCAGAGGTATATAGGAAAAGGGGGAAAACGTAGAGCACAATGGGACAAGAACAAAGAATATTCTAGACTAATTGTGGAGGTGGGGTTGCCTCGAACAGACCCATGGCTGATTTGCTTGAATGACATCCTTCCTTTTTTCCTTTTCAACTTCCTCTTCTTCTTGAACTTCTATCTGTTTTCATCTCTTTTTCACAAATACACCATCATCTTCTACAAGCAGTGCCTAACATAATTGGATTTGGGTCGACCTGAATTTGACCTGATTAATAATCGGGTTGGGTCAACCCCCACGGGTTCACAAGTTGACCCGATTAGCCAACACAAAAAACTGCCATTCGGTCATTCCAGGTTATTCCGATTGACCTGATACATATTTTTAACTAGGAATTTAATTTCAAATTTAAAAATATAGCTCTTATTGTAAAATATTCTCTTAAATAATTCTTGTATAGTCTTTGTCTTGTTATATAATAGTAGGAATGATCAAATATTTGCGAATATTTTCATTTTTCATTTTTTGTTTTTATTTTTAAACTGGTCAAATGGGTTGTGTTCAACCCATAAAATAATCGTGTTGGGTTCGGGTTGACTCAAAATTAACCCGAACCCCTGAATGACCCAACACGATTAACAAATGGTACCCACCACCAAGCAGGTATCAAAGTTTGTAGGCCAGTGGGATGTTTGGTATTTATATATTTTTGCTGGAATAAGTTCCTTTTTTTATTGGCAATGGGTGTCCAGGAACAAAGTCCCAACAAGTGTGATGGAATAAGTTCTAAAGAGTGAAAGTCTTAAAAGGAAAATTTAAGGTATCATATATTTTTTTTTATTGGTAAACAATGCTTAAGGAATCATATAATATAAGTCATGAAGGGTATTTCAGGCTTTTGGAAGATCCTTTAGTAACTAAAACTTCAAACATGGTTAAAATTGTTCGTTTTCAGACAGAAGCTAAAAGTAAATGAGTTACAACTTGAACCAACTTAATTAGACAAAGTAGTTCCTGCAGGAAAAAATAACGTAGTAGTATGGACAAAAATGCACTATTCATTCAGCTATAGGCAGCCAAACACTTCATTAATTATTCAAGGAACCTTTTCCATTCATGACTCACCTGTCGAAAGCAGTACCATTGAGTCGTCCTTCAGCAAGATCATTGGCCATTTTCTCATCCCAAAACTGAGTTCCAGCCTATAAAATCAAACTCGAATGAGTCTTCTTTGTCACAAAAAGAATGCAAAATTCCATGATGAAGCTATATTTATGTGAGTATAAGGCAAAGTTGAATTAATTCAAGACCTAATCAGAGTAAACATAAGTTGATTCAATTAAAGAAATCATCAAGGCGAACTTCTTTTACTAATAAGTTATTTAAAATATTTACCATATTCTAACCCAAAAAGGTATAATAATTATTACTTATTCCTTGGTGTAAACAACAAAAACGTTGTGCTATAACGAATTATTCATTGCACCATAAAAAATTAAATGTCCATGGCCCAATTAACCCCAGAGGTTTGATGTTTTGATTTATGGGTTTGATCATATAGTGGATTCCAATGGTTCTTTGTGATTGTGAAATATGTATGTACATATTTCTAAGCGGGTGCACGTGAAGAGACAATGGAAAAGAACTAGAGTTTGTAATCTCAATAAAATAACCATGAAGCTGAGCACAGAACAGTGTATGTTAGAAACGGATTTATTCATCCTTAAAGTGATACCCAAGAAAAACTGCAAAGCAGAAATATTTAAATTAAAAAATAGAACAAAAATAACTGATTTGATTAAGAATGTGTTCTTGCTAGTTATTCCCATACATTCATTGACTTTAATGATTGGGCAGGTGCTATTTTTTACTGCTAATCCATCCAAGAACTACCCTGCTTATAGGTTAAGAATTAATACTTTACCGAAGTACGAACAGCCTATCCTATTATTTCCATGCATAAAAAATTACAGCATATCTAACATGATGGGTGACTCCATAAATAGAAGCACACCTGTCAAAAGATTAACATTGAAAAACCCAAGCCAAAGTGGTATATGATTGAAGCTTCAAACATGAAAGAAAATAAGACAAAGAAAACAATAAACCGTCCAATTAATATATACATATTGAGTAATGGTCTGTCAGTTAATAGTATGTCAAAAGGGCTCTGATACGGATATGCAACTGAAACCTAGCTCTAAACTCCTCCTACTCCCCTTTCCCTGTGTAACGTTTCTTTCTCCCTTCAATCTCTTCTCACTCTCTGTATTGATAAAAATGTTTTAAATGGGGGAAAAAATCGAACAAACACAATAATTTAAACTTGCATCGTTTGGTTTTGTATACATCTTGTATCTACTG
This sequence comes from Cyclocarya paliurus, assembly GCA_029856935.1. Lineage (NCBI taxonomy): Eukaryota > Viridiplantae > Streptophyta > Magnoliopsida > Fagales > Juglandaceae > Cyclocarya > Cyclocarya paliurus. The sequence continues at coordinate 27,643,818 of CM056948.1, forward strand.
GTAAAAGAATGTTTTTGATTTAGGTTTTAAAGCAAAAAATAACATAATCATAGAGATACACAAGCATAACGTATTGAATGAAGCTTTACTATGCCATCTTCCTGCATTCCCAAGAAAAAAAAGGTGCATGAATGGTTACATCATGAATATCCAACCAAGCAAGTAAGAGTGTCAAGGATTCAAATCGTGATACAATAGAAACCGGACCAGGTGAAATTCTACATGAAGCACAAAAGAGAAAAAATTACCTGCCCTTGAATGCCCATTTGCATTGCGACAATTGGATCTAAAATTACTCCACGAATTGGGCAACCCATTAGGTAAGCTGCAAATTCATCCAGAAAATCCATGTGAGACTCTAGATGTAGCAATGCACAACTGTTCAATAAAAAAATGTGGTCAGAAGCTTAAGCTATTCTGTATTGCTTAAAGGGTTATACCAATTTTGAAGCACCAACTGAACATAGGGCTTACCAGTCAGGAGATGCCCTGCTTCATGAACTAGGATCCGCCGCCTATTTGGTGGCCAATAACTTGAGATTTGAGCTAAACAGGAGCCACCAAGGAAGATAGAGTCCATGAAGGCTAACACCAATATTGCTGCAAGGTTCGGCCTGATATCGATCCCTTCCGAAATAAGGAAAGATACCCCACCAAGAAAAGCAACCAAAACAGCCTGGGAGCTCCCTGAAACACCCCACTTCTTTGGAGAGAGTTTAGACACTGGACATGAAAATTGGAAGAGGAAAAAATATCAAGATACATTTGAGGAAGACTATATTTGAAAATTGTAAAACGGTTACAACACCAAGTATTTTCTGAAGTATGAATAACTTAAACACTCAATGGTCAAGGTGAGAAGGGAAAACTCACCATCTAAACCCGTTGAAGACTTCAATAGAGTTGGTGTAATGCTTCTTGGTCCCTCCAAAACTGCAGACGAGACAGAAAACAGAGTGGGGCAATCGATTTAATTAAAGATAAAAGAGTCTTAATGCCTCCATGAAGCCTCACAGAATGACATCAGAAATTATCACTTTGTATACAAGAATTTCTAAGTAATTGCAAAAACAACCCATGCATCAGCCTGTAATTAACACTAAGTCCAAAGAACATTGGCAAATGGACGTGAGTCAAAAGTATCAATAGACACATGAACAACAGTATACAATGTTCAACTGCATATCCAACTCTTAGGAAACTCCTAAAAAATATTAGAAAAAGGTTACACATTGAAAACAGGGCTGGACCTACACAGAAAAGTTCACTAATGGCACATTAGGATGATGAGAGTTGGACCATCAATGAGGAAAGGTCTCCACTATACGAAATAAAATAAGAAATACAAACTGTTGATATTTTTTAATAGATAATATTAGTTTTCGTCTTTCATCCGTCTCTTTTGTTTATCTGTTTTTCACATTCAGTTTTGAAAGACAATATCTTTGACTCCATCAACCCTCGTGCTTGTAATCCTAGTCAAATTGGCTTTAAAGGATGAAAAATTAACCGTTTTGCATCTCTTCAGTTTCTAGAATCTAGGAGCATATTTTGGCATGCAACTTCTGCTTGTAGATTCCATAAAAAAGCCAAATTCTTGTTTTCAGAGGACTAAGTCACCAACGTTCAGATTTTGCTTTTAAAAAAAAAAAAAAAAATCTATATAAAGGTGGCTGGGGTTGTACGACTAGGCAAAGAGAAAAAAAAAAAAAACAAGGCTTGAAGCCATTCTTTCAACTAGCTACGTACGTATAGAGAGAAAGAAAAGAAAATAAGATAGTGTCTTGAGATATTGAGAGTTTCCAGACAAAAGAGAGGTGTTATTTTTTGAGGAGCTTTGAGCTCAATATCTTGTGCAGAGTTTATTTGAGCTATACGACGATCAGTTGGGCTATTGTATCCTGGAGGAGACAAGTCAAGAGAAGATCTACTGTACAGGTTCAATTGAAAATTTACATACCGCAAAGGGCTTGAATCTCTTTAAAGAGAGGGAGATTTCCGTGCCTCAATCCAAGCTGTTTTCGTTTGAATTTTTTCATTTCATTGTAATTTTTTTTATTTTATTACTGTGGATTTCACTAACACAAACTTATTATGTAAATAGAGGCTATGCCCATAACAACAGAGATACAAGGAACAGCAATCAGAACTAGCAGCAGACATTGTACACTCTGCCAGCAAGCTAAAGTGGTAGATGGTTGCAGAACAGTAATATCTCCACAATATCTTCGAAAAGTCCACCTTTGGCAGCATAGAAACAGGTAAGCAGTGACATTGTAGATGTCCACCTATTGTGATAGGGAAGTAGTGACACCCCAATGTTGTTTCGAAGGGTATGATCAATGTGCAAATAAATACACCGCTCCCGTCTAAGGCTCTAACCCCTTTCCATGGGCGTCGTCTTCTACAATAGAAGTAGAAGACATCGCAAGTCTACTAAAAAGACTAGATCGCGGGCTCCCTCTCAGGATTGGTGAAAAAATTGCATTACTTCGCCTTTTCTACCGCAAAGAGCCTAAGGAGTACCATTACACAAGTCAATAGCCTGAGCACCAAATATTGGCAGCATCCACGAAAGACCAAAAATCATAACTGCAAGAAGAATTTATAGCAGAAATAAAAGCATCATATCACAGTAACAACGTGGATACTGTATTGTTTTCAAAACATGGCAGGACGCGAAAAGAAGAAAATTGAGTTCTTGCGACAAATGTTCAAGTTAGTAAAATTTGCAACTATGCTACCATCTTATGTAGAGGGTATCTAAGAACTCAAAAAATATACAGAAAAACCATACTTAAACAAACGCAATAATTCCTATATAAAAATATACAACGAAAAAAAAATCAAAAGACAATTACCAATATTCCTGCATTTGCCAAAGTTGGGCAAAAACCCCCTATCCTTGAGGAAACCATAAGCGCTCGCCACAAGCTTCATATCATCAGCATTCAGACAGGTGTCCAGAACCTCCCAGTCCCTTTCGTAGCCAACCAGCCCCAACTCACCGAGCAGGGACCGAGTCGACTCGGCCGAAGCAGACCCATTAATGCGCTCAATTTGATCTTTATTGTTGTCGTGGCTAACGTTCTCGATGGATTTCAAGAACCTGAGGGCTCCAACGAGGTCCTTGCGCTTCACTGCCTCCTCATATTCACGCCATTCCCGGAGAGCCGCCCTCGTGTTGGCGGATGAAAAGACCAAGAAGCGTTTGGTTCTTGTACTAGGTGGCGGGGTTTGGACGCAACGAGAAGAAAGCTTTGGATGGAGAGAGGAGGGGAAAATTGTGGGGTTCGAAGGAGCAAGATTGAGAGCCATGAGAGATCATCCAGATGGAGCTTGCTATGATAATTAATGAGGAAATTACATCGCACACTGGAACGAGTATTAATTAAGACCGTCGTGACTCGTGACAGATGGAAATAATTTTTCTTAAAGACCGTCGATATACGTATTTTGGCTTTACGACAATGTGAGATGCCGACCAAATCTGCCCCAAACGTAAACACTATTTAGTATTCATAAATGAATTTTTTTATTTTTCTTTTGTTAAAATATTTTTTAAACATCCTTAACAATTTAAAAAAAATAAAAAAATATAAATTTATTAAAAGTCATTTCTTTAACTATTAAGAAGAAATAAAAAATAAATAAAAATTTATGAATAGACATATTTGATAGATATAAATGATATCTCCTATCAAAGATATATTTGATAATCATACTATCATTTTAGTTTTGGTGAAAGATTACAAAAATTTTCTTAGAAGAATAATTCTTTTCTAAGCATAATCTCATAAATAATATGATTTCACGTAAAATAATTTTATAATATAATCTATTATGTCAAATTATGTTAATTTATAATAGAACAGAGTAAACAGAGAGATAGAGTCTGAAATCATTTCATTTTCTTCATTGAGGAATGTTTGATACAGACTGCTATTTATACACATAAGGTAGAATATTCTTTGCAACAGATTTTATCACTACAAATAAAAACATTACACGTGTATAACAGAAATTTATTCATGAACATTCTGGCTTGGTACGTCTTCTGCCTTTCTTGATGTGGTGTCCTTTGAGAGCTGCTCTTGAGTGGTAAAAGTATTGCTGATACACCCTTGCGAGCCAAGCGTGTCTGGAAGAACAGTGAGGCTCGATCTCAATACTGAAAATTTGGAGATAGATAAGGGCTTTATAAAAATATATGCAAGCTGATCCTTGCTGGAAAGAAATGAAACTTGGAGTGCTTTTGCTTGAATTCGATCCCGTACAAAATGATAATCAATATTAACATGTTTTGTACGAGAATGCATCACAAGATTCATGGACAGGTAAGTAGCCCCCAAATTATCACAGTAAAGAGTAGGGGGTTTTGATAAAAAAATTCCTAATTCAGACAATAGAGATTGGAGCCACAACAACTCACAAGTGGCATGTGCAAGGGCCTTATATTCAGCCTCTGTGCTTGATCTGGCTATAGTAGACTGTTTCTTTGAGCTCCATGAGATCAAATTTTTTTCATAAAAAACACAATAACCACCAGTCAATTTCCTGTCATCGGGGCACCCTGCCCAGTCCGCATCGGTGTATGCAGCCAGAAATGGAGTTGAAGATGATTGGAGAAATAAACCATAATGCAGTGTATGCTTCAAATATCGTAAAATCCTCTTAACACTCTGCCAATGAGATAAGCACGGGGCATGCATGAATTGACAAACACAGTTGACAGAGAAAGCAAGATTTGGTCTAGTGAAGAGTAAGTACTGTAAGCTGCCCACTACACTGCGATATAATGTAAGATCTTCTATAGAGGTGGAATCAAAGGCAGACAACTTAGTGGAAGGAGACATAGGGCTACTAACTGGCTTACAGTCCAACATATTCATCTTCTTAAGTAAATCCAAAATATACTTCCTTTGAGAAATCATGAGTCCAGTTGCATCACGTCGACATTCAAGGCCCAAGAAATAATTTAAATTGCCCAGATCCTTAAGAGGAAAATCAGTTCTTAATTCAGAAATAAGATGGGCTAAAACCTTCGGACTGGAGCCAATAAGCATGATATCGTCTACATAGACTAGAAAATACACAACCACAGATTGATGTCTATAAATATAAATAGGGAGGTGTCTGATTTTTAAACACCAAATCCCAACTCCAGTAACCGAGAACTGAGCCTCGCATACCAGGCACGTGGAGCCTGTTTAAGGCCATATAAAGCTTGGTTGAGTTTACAGACATATTGGGGAAATTGAGGGTGTATAAACCCAGGAGGCTGAGTCATAAAAACATGTTCCTCAAGAGTCCCATGCAAGAATGCATTCTGAACATCTAACTGGTGAATCGGCCAACTAGAGGAGACTGTAATGGAGAGAACTAACCTGATAGAAGTGGGCTTGATCACACGACTAAACATTTCATTGTAGTCCAGGCCTTCAAGTTGACTGTAGCCCTTAGCTACCAGTCTAGCTTTCCGCCGTTCGACAGAGCCATTTGACAGATACTTGGTTTTAAAAATCCACCGACAGCCAACTATATTTTGATTAGAGGTAGGAGGAACCAGTGACCAAGTATTGGTGGACATAAGGGTGTCAAATTCCAGCTGCATTGCATGCCTCCATTCAGGAAATTTAGAGGCTTGTGTAACTGAGGCGGGTTCCTCTGGAATGGCAATGGAAGTGGCATGAGCGTGTGGTAATGGCCATGAAACTGTGCCGTCAGTTCTTATTTTGGGACAGGTTTTGTTGGCTTTAGCTCGGGTTTTCATGGGATGACCAGAGGTGGAAGTGATTTCAGAAGGAGAAGTCGCGATGGGAAGGGAGAAGTCTGAAGGTGATACGGGTGAGGGTGCCCTAGATGAGTCAGTGGGTGGGCTTGATGGAAGAGAGGATTCGGGTGAGGCTAACAAAAGGTGGGTTTGTGGGCTAAGAGTTGGAGATGGAGGTATATTGGAGAAGGGTGATGAACTGGGCCGTGTGGGATGTTGGCTATGAGAGGACGAAGGCCTAATATTTTGGGAAGGAAAAAGAAATGGTAGCTGGGTGTGAGATGAGTTAGCCCGAGAAGCATATTCTGGAGATTTGTTTGATTGAGAAACAGAGAATGGAAAATTATTTTCATCAAACAATACATCTCTTGAAATGTACATTCTTGCCGTAGGAATATGGAAGCACATATAGCCATGATGAGAAGAACTATATCCAAGAAAAACACATGGGAGAGACCTGAAGCTCATTTTGTGATTATTATAGGGCCTAAGGTTAGGCCAACATTGATAACCAAAAGTTTTTAAAAACATATAATCTGGTTTTTGATGGAATAGAACTTCAAAAGGAGATTTGTTATTTAAAGTAGGAGTGAGAAGTCGATTAATTAAGTACACGGCAGTGACAAAAGCATCAGACCAGTAAGAGTGAGGTAAAGAGGAGTGAGCAAGTAATGCAAGACCCATTTCCACAATATGTCTATGTTTTCGTTCTACCGACCCATTTTGAGAATGAGCATAGGGGCAAGAGAGGCGATGAGAGATGCCAAAAGAGTGTAACACATTGTTAAGAGATCTAAATTCTCCACCCTAATCAGATTGTAATGCACGAATTTTTATATTAAAGAGAGTTTCTACATGACGCTTGAAAGAGAGAAAAACTGTGACTACATCAAATTTACATTTTAATGGAAAGATCCAGGTAAACCTACTATAGTCATCAACAAAGGAAAGATAATATCTAAAACCACCACGAGATAGCATCGGTGCAGGACCCCACACATCTGAAAACAGAAGATGAAGAGGAGCAGGTGATCTATAGGAGGATCAGCCATATGGTAGTTGATGGAGTTTGGCCTTGCAACATGAAGAGCAGAATCCCGAGGAGGAAGATGACTTGATAGGAAGAGACACTTGTGAAATTATTTTGTAAACTAGTTGCATAGAAGGGTGACCCAGCCGAATATGCCATTGGGAGGAGGAGACATGTTCACCAACATGAGCTTGAAGAGATGGTGATGTTTGTGGAAACACATACATGCCATCTTTAGTGGGTCCTTGAAGAAGAACATTCTGAGTTTGAGAATCCTTCACATAGAAACAGGAAGAGTGAAATTCAAAATATACACAATTATCTTCACAAAATTTTCTGACAGAAATTAAATTTTTAGAAATGGAAGGAACACGATAGAGTTTTGAGAGAAGAAAATTGCCATGAGAGGAAGGAATGGTGGTGCTGCCAACATGTTGTATTGGAAGAGAGTTACCATCACCTATACGGACTTGTTCATCACCCTTGTACTCCGATGGATTCAGAGATATGTTAGAAAAATCATGTGTGAAATGGTGTGTAGCAGCGGAATCAGGATACCACTTTGTGTCAGTGGGGTGTGAAGGTGATTCAGTGTAGTGAGGGGCTGAAGTGAAATGAGCTGAGAGGGAGGGTGGAGGTGGTGATTGAAAACTGAAATCAAACCTATGGTAGCATGTGCTAGCTGTGTGACCTTGCTTATGACACACTTGACAAGTGGGTCTATTAGGTGCAAAGACATGTGGGGAGGGGGGAAAACCACGACCACCATTTCTGCCACGACCACCACGTCCTCTGAAACTTCCCTTGCCATGAGAGAAACCACGGCCTCGAGAGAAATTATTCCCAGTGTGTTTCTGAGTAGCATTAGCAGAAAAATCAAGAGATGCAGTAAGACCATTGCTCTAATGGAGTATTCTTGACTCATGAGTGAGAAGATAACTATATACTTGAGCTGGAGTGAGGGGATCCACACGGGTAGTAATGGACGTGACTACAGAATCATAGTCTGTGCCCAAACCCACCAAGAGATAAGTAATGAAGTCAGAAGGTGATAAGATTTTACCAGCCATAGCCAGTGTATCTTGGAGAAGTTTAGCACGCCTATAGTATTCGACAATGGAATCCAAACCCTTCTTAAGGGTACTCAGTTGTAGCTGCACTTGCATGGTGCGAGCTTGTGAATTTGCAGCAAATAATGCTTCGAGGATATCCCAAATTTCATGAGAAGAGGATGCCCCTAACACATGTGCAATCAATGGTCCAGATAAAGAAGAAATGAGGACACTCATGATGGCTTGGTCCTATTGTTGCCAAGCAAGGAAAGCAGAGGTTGGTTTAGAACTTGCATCGAGCAGTTGGGGGGGACCAATAGTCCCATCAATATAAATAGGTTCTGTCCTTTGAGGTAAGGCATGATTTGTGCCTTCCACAGAAGATAGTTTTCATTATTTAACTTGACAGTAATCAAGTGAGAGGGGGAGGAAAGAGAGATATTAGAAGATGGTTTTGAGGGAATTGGTGGGGGGTTCTAGCCATGGACGCAAGCTTAGTGCGCTCTGGACTGAAAAACCCGAGAAAGAAAAATGGACGTGAGTCTTAAAAAGCTCTTGATACCATAATAGAACAAAGTAAACAGAGAGATAGAGTTTGAAATCATTTCATTTTCTTCATTGAGGAATGTTTGATACAGACTGCTATTTATACACAAAAGGTAGAATATTCTTTGCAACAGATTTTATCACTACAAATAAAAACATTACACGTGTATAACATAAATTTATTCATGAACATTCTGGCTTGGTACGTCTTCTGCCTTTCCTGATGTGGTGTCCTTTGAGAGCTGCTCTTGAGGGTAATGGTATTGCTGATAACTTATAAATTTACTTTTATCAAATTCTTTTGCAAAAAATTATTTCTCATTGCTAAAAGATAAATGTTACAACCATAAAAAGATTTCATAAAAATAAACTCACAAATTAATGTAACTTGAGTTGTCATAAAGTCATGCTAGTTTGTAAGTTTATTTTTATAAAATTTCTTTGTAATTAAAGTATTTCTATCTATTTTTTAGTTGTTTAAAAAATTTACTGTTAAAATTTCAAAGATGCTCCTACTTAGCCCCATGAGCTTACCCTCTCAAACTTATCACTAGTGCAAATTGTATTTTATTTTTTTAAAATTTTTTTAAACATCTTTAAATATTTTTTAAAAATAAGAAAATATATCATTTCATTGATAATTACTTCCTTAATCATTAAGAAAAAAATAAAAAAATAAAACTCAAGCGGTAGTTTTGAGGAGGCAAACTCATGGACCAAGTATCATTTATCAATTTCAAATGTTTGGACCTTTTATAAATCAGTAATGATAAATGTGTCACATCTTATACAGTGAGATAAAAATATAATGGTAATGGGGTGTAAAGAATTTTCTTTTATAAATTGATACAATCTTGAGTCAATATTAGGGCTAGACTTATATTCTAAAAGATAAATAATTGGTCTATAAATAAATTCTATAAAAATATATTTACAAACTGATATGACTTGATACATTCCATCAAATTGTAAAGTTTATTTGATGATAAAATAGATCTAATATTTTTCACAGTAAGTCACATCAATTATATAATTTCTTTATACATTTAGCACTTAAAAATTGACTCTGGCCGGATTGTCAGTTACATGGAAGCCACCCAATCAAAGAACTCCTCAACTGAAGACACCCTTCAAATGTAAGAATGTGCAGCTTGAAACTTGACTCTATAAATTTCACATCAGATGCACCCTCACAGGCCTATGATTTGCAAATGGATTGATGGTGTTTTCATTGTTATTGTCATCATCACCATTTCTCCCAATTCTCTTTCTCCAAAATGCAGATTTTGACTAGGATGGGCAAAAATTTTGCCCTCCGACCTCTATCTGAGTTATGATGAGGCTCTGACTCCAACCGTCGGAGTCAGAGTTTGTGAAATTCGGAGTCGGAGTTCCTCCGACTCTAATAGTCGGAGTTGGAGTCAGAGTCAAACGAACTCTGAATTTCAAACGTCAATTTTTTTTTTTTAAAAAAAGACATGATCAAAATGACGACGTTCTACTTGAAGTCGGAGTAGGGGTGAGCAAAAATTCAGAGTCAGAGTTGGAGTTCCTTCAACTCTAGTAGTCGAAATTTGGAATTGGAGTCGGAGTCAAAACCCACATTAGCTCCGAACTCTGACTTAAAAAAAAAAAAGACATGATCAAAATTACTCAAGTGGAACGACGTCGCCTCGTGAAGGAAGGGGTCCAAAATGCAGGAACCCCTTCTTCCCCCCCCCCTCCCCCCCAACTTTCAAGTTTCAGTTTCGCACATGACAAGTCCTCAGCTTTCGCACGAGGAAGTTTAGCTCCGAACGCTGCCTGTCGTCGCTTGAGGCTGCCGTCTACGACTCTGCCATCACCAAAGTAATTGTAAGAATGATTTCTAACTTCCTCCTTCAATAGATTTGTTGTTCCTCCATGTAATTATAAAATGTAAAATGTGATTTGTGACTCCCTTTGTGAAATATGTATAATTTTTTGTTCATTTCAACTTCTTTGTTGTTTTCATTTCAATGATTTTGATTTATAGGTTGTTAAATTTAAGAATTGAGGGATTTAGGTTTTGTAAAAATCAAATTACACGAGAATTCTTTAGCAAGTGGTCCTTCAGTTTATGTTGGCCAAGTTTGTAACCCAACCCCCCAACTCTATCATGGACATCCCTAACTGCCACAAGCTGCAGGAAAAAGGTGAACAACCTCTTCTCTTAAAGCTTTCAACTCAGCATCCAACCCAACCACTTTTTGCTTAGAAGCGGCCAACTTCTTCCTACAAGTCTCTATGACTTGGTTAAGCTAAACAAAGCGGTGATTATGCTCCTTGATATCCATATTGGTTGCTTCAAACTGAGCCTCTAGCTGGGCCATCTCACCATAAGCAATATCAAGGTTTAGACTGAGCTTATGACGAGCACTTGGCTTGGGCAGCCCTGTTGGCATACTTGCGGGAATGCTATTTGGTCTCCTCCAATTCTTGGTCCAAGCGACAGAGCTTGTCCTATAAGGTGTCGTGTGCCTCCTCCAAAAATTTGGCCTTAAAGTAACATCGTGACACTTGTGGCGCCCCCAACTTTCATGCACGGACATGCACGGAAATCGAGACACCCGGGATGATGACAACACGGTCACGCACCCCAACAACACGTGCCGAGTGTGTGAAATGCAACACGTGTACAAAAATAATACGGAGCGAAATGGTTAAGTCAGATAACTAAGTACCAGAATTTAATACAATACAAGAATAGTACTGAAATCCACAAGTCAACATAATATAATTTTGTTGTTCATAAAACGACATCAAATAAAATACAAATACTAAATAAAACATAACCAAATGTCCCTACTCCTCAGGTGGAGCCGCATCCTCAGGCTCAACCTCCTCAAAACCTGCATCAAAATCTACAGTACCAATAAATGGTACCACAGGTAAGTAAAACCCAAAAATACTCCAAGATAACAAATATATAAATACAACAGCCACTATGCATGCACATGATGACCAAAACACCAAACTAGAGAAAAATATCATTTCTCGAAAATCACAGTTTTCCACGCAAGCCAAAAATCACCATTTGGCACAATTTAAAACATAGGAATAAATACATTAATTCCAATTTTAATCCGTATGTACCATGGCCTCCCCTAGGGACCATCCACATACCCTGGCTTCTTTATTCACTCCACGGGTAACGGCCGTGCGAATAATATACCACGAGTGATGCCCAGTTCCGTGCCCACCGCGTACATAGCCAAGCATCCTCTGATCTCCGCCAGCCCGAGAGATCACAGAGTCGGATCGAGAGCGCTACCATCCCGTCCAAATCCCGAGCAACAGCTCCAGGGGACGACACTCAGTATATTCCGCTCCCGAGTGCCCAGAAGAGCTCCACCGAAATAATAACTCATCTCGGCTTGGGGGTGATACACACACACCCGAAAAGCCTTTTCAAATTACACACCCACGCATGTGTGCACAATGCCATGAAACAGACCAATTACCAACAACCAACAATTATCAATAATTTTCAATAGCCAACACAGTATATCCAGATAACCAAAACACAGTTTATAAAACAGGTTATTGCAAAAATATATTTAAATCTTAAAAGTCTTTTGGAGAAATACTTACAGCGTTTTAAAATAATTTATGGAGGATCACAGAGGAACTGGAAGCATCAAAACAACAACTATCACAGTGTAAAAACACTGTGGCCGAAACACAGTGAAACTCAAATTTCACCCGGGGTCAAACGAAGACTTGGGAACGGTAGGGTAGGGCCTATAGGAGGTGGTGAAGCTAATGGAAGTGATGGTTGGCCGTGGGTGGCGGCCGAAACAGTGGTTTTAAGGCTGAGAATGTCGAATCGGAGAAGGAGTTCGTATAGGCGGCTCCGGCGACGGATCGGAGCCGGGGTTGGGTGGAAAAACTTGCTAGTGAGCCGGTGATGAAGTGGTAGAAATTTGGTGGCCGGAGGTGGCCAGACGGAGGTGGAAAGGAGAGAAAACTACTGCGGGTTCGAGCGGCTTGTGGCGACTAACGGCGGCGTTAGCCGGCCGGATATTGGTGGGGCAAGGTCGCCGGCGCACGGGGGAGCCGATGGTGTCGGCGGTGTCATGCACGGCAGGCTGGAGGCGGAGCTGCGGTGGTTAGGCCGTTTCACGCCAGAGAGAGGAGAGAGAGAGAGAGAGAGGCCGGGTCGCGTGCAGGGAGAGAGAAAAACCGGAAAAAGAAAGAAGAAAAAGAGAAAAAGAAAAAGAGGAAGAAGAAAAAGGAGATCCAGTCTTTTCAACTTGGGTTATGAAAGTGATCCAACGAAAAAAATTTTAAAACTGAAAGCTAAATAAAATAATCCAAACGCAGAGAAATATTTAAATAAAACAATAACTATTTTTAAAACAGTTAAAATAACTAAATCAATTTAACTCAAAATTAGCTAAAGTAAAATATTAAACTCTGACAAAAACATCATTTAAAATAAAAAAGAATTAAATTGCAGAACACTAATTAAAATTAATCAAATGTAGTGAAATGTTTTAATAAAAAGATAGAAATTTTAAAACCCACAAACAAACCAATTTAAATAAGAAATCAATTTAAATCCAAAATAATAATTAACAAAAAGAAAGCCCAATAAAATAATTTTCACAATTTAAAATATTCTAAAAATAATATTCTAAAACTCCAAAAATTTTAAAGAAGAGAATCAATTTTTAAATTAATTAAAATAATCTTTCATTAAAAATACACTAAAATTCAGGATATTACAACACTTCCTCTTGAGGCTTGTCCAAATCTTGTCGGAGATCAACCACATCATCCAAAAGGGTGGCAACATTGTCTTCCAACGTGTGAGTAAGACTCCCAATAAGAATAAGCATCCACCAACTTATCCCTCTTCACCCTCACCTCAAAGATGACTCGACGAGCTTTTTCAGTAGAGGCATGGAAAGAGTGAACCTCATCTTCCAGACAAGCCTGGCGGTCGATGACTCAACTACCAAGTTGATTGACCCCCTGGGACACGAAACCAGTTCAAATTATGAAGAGGGAAGAAAGGTAATATAGTAATAAAAGCAAGGGAACTTACAGAGGACCAAAAACAACCTTAGTTGGTGTGTGGTATCTTGAACTTACTCTTCCATATGGTTGTTGGCCTGTGGGGTAGGCCTCGAGGAATGAGATCCAGAGGGGCCAAGTAACTCTGAAAAATTAAGTTTTCCACTAGCAAATGAGGGCCTAGAGCCACTTGCCTGCTCGAGACGATGGAGCAGTGAAACCACATGCAATTGTGGCATGAAGGTAGCACTGGCTAGGACTACTGATCTGCCTTAGACCGTTCAACTTCGCCCAAAGGAAGGACCTAGTCTGAAACCCCTTTCTAGATGAGCATGCAAAGAAACTTCCTCGCCAATAGGGGAAACACTAATGGGCAGGGAAGGTATAGAAACCTGGCCGCCACTAAAGTCGACACTCAAGGGATCATCGTGAGATAAACCTTGATGAACAAATAGAAGGTCGGGAGTTTCCCTGCTAGAAGTTATAAAGGGGATAGATGGCGTAGGAGCATCGCGATCATGTTGAGGTAACACCCCCTCACCAACCTCTTGCGCTTCGGCCAACCCACGTCACAAAGGCTCATGAACCCAAAACCGAGAGCTTGCTCAACAAAAACCAAAGCTCCAACAGCCTAAACTTACTAATGTGAAAATTGAAGCCAAAAATCATTAGTGACGACTAATTGGCGTAACAAACGAGCAATCTTGGACATGATACCCGCTTGTGATATTTTTTCGATGTATCAATTCCTCCTCTATCTGGCAGTGGATTTGCAGCCCTAACAATTCTTCGTCCAACGATGATTAGAGAATATCAAGCCTTAAGACAAAATGTTCCAATTAGGCAGTCAACTCATATAAATAAAGGTCAAAGCACACACCAGAGGTAACTTCTAAATAATCTAATAATTGAGACACTCTACACACTCTATTTTGACTTAGGCATTGGAGGTGCCTCCAAGAGTACAAAACACGTCTATAACAACATGTCTAAGACTCCACCAAGTCTAGCCTATGAAGCACAAAATAAGTCTGGTATAGATTTTAAACCTAAATTATAGTGATTTTGAGTCTAATAGTCTTGACAAAATAAAGAGACATGCTCCCTAATGTGAAATCATTACTTATTTAAAAAATTTAAACTAATGGAAATATATAAATTTTATTATTTATTTTATATCTTAACAGTCTACCTAATGTGTGGGCTAGACTCCCTCTCAATAAGTGAGCCCAACATATGAAATATTTAATTAAATAAAATAAAGCGTAGAGTTAGGGTTCAAATTAAAGACATCTGCTTTGATATCATGTGAAATTATCACTTATCTCACAAGTTTAAGTTGATGAGAAGAGATAGATTATGTGAAATCACTACTTAGAGCACTCCCAATGGATGCTCTATAATGCATTTTTCTTTAAAATATAAAGAAATGCTTCTAAAATTGCCTTCTATCGGATCCTTTATTTTACAAAAATTTTACATTTTGCTACAGGAAAGCCTCTACATTTAGAGGAACCTGTTCATACCTGTAAACCTTTTAAATTAATTTCTCACATATTTAGAGGAACCTAGAGGAAGCCGCAAGTGTAGTAATATTCTTGCTTGTTGATAATTTCACATATAGTCAGATTGCTCTGGGCAAGTAATGTTGGAATGGTACGTGATATTTTTAATAATGTGGAGATATTATAATATACTTTGCTCATAATATACTTTTAAGATATTTTCATTGTATAATCTCTTCTTTATATTTTTTAAATTAATTTATATTTTCGTTTAACTTATAAATTTGAATTAATTTAAAATAATATATAATTATATGACATTGTATATGAGGAGATATTGTAAATATCAAAATATATGAAAATATCATTGATAGTTAGTGAAAATATTTGAAATGAATAAAAAATATTAAAAAATATAATATTTAAATGTTATGAAGAAAAAATAGATAAGCTAATGTATGGTATATTATAAAAGTCATTATGTAAAATAGAAAAAATAAATTTTGATGATGTATTTTAAAAGATAGGATGAAGAAACTATTAAGAGTGCTCTTATCTCTAAAATTTAACTTAACAATAATTGATAGATTTTATTATTTATTTTATATTTTAACATATAAAATAAATGCACTGCATATCTAAGACTTCGACAAGCATTAAGCTCTCATTCTCTCTCATCAAAACGTTCTTCATAATGACTAGATTGGGCACGATAATCTAGTTATGTTTTGACTAGTTTAAAACGGTAATAAATAAATCCTTGAACTTTAGAGTTTTGGAGTTATATTAAGTTGCGAGAGCAACGATATGAATTTGAAATTAATTGTATTTCTAAAATCTCGTTAATTTATATACCATGCATGTGGTGTTACACCCGTTCCTTATGAAAATTTCATCGTTGACAGAAAAGGAGTTGATATTCTTTCGTTTGTTTTTGTAAATAAATAAGATAAGTTGAGATAAAAGTTAAAAATTAAATAAAATGTTATTAGAATATATTTTTTAATATTAATTTTATTTTAAAATTTAAAAAATTTAAAAAATTTATTTTATTTTATATAAAAATTTTAAAAAATTATAATAATTAAATAAAGTAAAATGCGATTAATTGAGAACGAATTGTGATTAGATGCAATGTTAAGTTGGCTTTTGGGGAATCATGCCTTATCCAGTCTTAAGATCCATTCTTAAGGGCACTAGCATTGGATTGGTCAAAGTTAGAGATTGGCTAAAATTTAGATAATATGTACTAAAAATACTCCATATTGGATTGACCAAGTCTAAAATAAAATGGACTTTTACTATAGTGATTGGCTAAAGATGGAGAATCACTATTGATTCACTAAACATTAAAATATTAATTTCTCACTTCAAGAAAACATTAAAATATTAGTTTCTCACTCCAATAAAAATACTATTTGATTTGTAATTAAAAAATTTAGATAGAATTTTAGATGAGTTTAATCAATATTTTTTATTATCAACATTAAATGACTTTTAAAAATATAAATTTTTTAATATAAATTTAATTAGAATATAATTATTATTAATATTCAATTAATAGAATTATAAAATGTGATACAAATAAATTAAATAAAAAAATTATTAATTTAATAATATTTTATTATTATATAGAAAGTAAATAGCTAATTCAATGTAGGGATTGAATGTAAATAGAATAGATAAATGTAAAAAAGTGTGATGTTGACTAAAATTTAGAGATATATTTGACCAAACTAATGCTAATGCTCTAAGTACCGGCTCAGCTTCATCAAATTCGTGCTTAAGATCCTCTAGATCACTCTCGTGCAAAGCTTTCGAATCATTGCAATTTGCATCTAGATCTTTGAGCTCGACTTCTGTGCAGTAATGAGGCATGTTGTTTAAAAAGACAACGCATGAAATCATCCAAAATCTCCGTTCAAAGCGGATTTTTACGCTTGGTTTGGTCAAGATGAAATAAAATGAAAATACGTGAATAATAAAGAATATTTTGTAAATAGTAGTAAAATAATTTGAGTTAAGATGTTTTATGAAATTTAAAAAAAAAATAATTAATAAAATTAATAAAATATTGTTTCTTAATATTATTTTTGTTTTAAAATTTAAAAAAATTGAATTGTCTTATATGTTTTGTTTAAAAATTTGAAAAAATTGTAATCATCAGATAATGATTAGATAAAAACTTGAAAAGTTAAAAATTTGAAATTAAAAAATATTTGTATTTAGATATTGAGATGAGATGAAATGATACGAGATGAGATAGGTTGAGACCATGAATCACACCAAACCGTTTCTTTCTATCATTCATGCTGTTTGTAATCTTGTGATTTTCTCACAATATTTTGACCGTCTTTGTGTATAAAGGGTTTTTCCTCTTGATCCAAAGTTTTAATAGTAATTTTCTGTATATCAGGTTTGCTTCGATGCTTGAGTGGTTCATGGCTGATAATGTGAGTGGAATATTATGTGAACTTTTTTAGTTGTCATGTAAAATATATCATAGATATTTGACAATCTTGAAACTTTTCTTTCCCTACTCTTTTTCTCTCTTCTGATTTGTGCACCATTGTCAATGTTTGTCTTTCTTTTTGGGTCGAGCAATCTCAATGGATTAATCAAAAGTTAAAAAAAAAATGCATATTGAGAGCTATTATAACAAAATACTGCATGCATTGGATTATGTAAAGTGTATGCACAATTAATTTATGCAAATGTAAATGCAAAATAAAAGTCATCTTTGCTCTTTACTGTAGATAAACCAAATCTTAAAATAAGATTATTTTTGTTCTAGGCACTGTGCATTGCATTTCTTTTCTTAGTGGAATATTATTAACCATGTATTTAATTAGAATATGATTATTAATTCATATATAATTGGTAGAATAGTAAAATATGATATAAATAAATAAATTTAAATTTTAAAATATTATTTTATTATTATATAAAAAATTTATAAATAATCCAATGTCAGGATTAAATGTGGAATAGGCAAAGGCAAATTCATGTCAAATTAGCTAAAACTTGAGTTTGATTTTGGTTATTCCAATGAGAGTGCTCTTAGATCTAAGCCGCTTATCCATCTTCAACTAGGGGTATGCAAACATTCCGGAGACTTTGATTCCGGCCGACACTAGCTCCAACTTTGATTCTAAAAGAGTCGGAAAGTTCAGAATTAGAGTTGGAATTAGAGAGTTAAAATAGTCAGAGTGGAAGTCGAAGTTCTACGTTGAAAAAACTCCGAAGTACTGACTCCTACTTCAATAATACACTCAATATCTTTTATATTGTAATATAAGTGATAGAAGGTTGAGTAGCCTAATGATTGTGGTATTATTTTGTAAACACCACATGACGGGTTTGAGCCCCAGAGCTACAAGACTGAATTCATTCAGCTCTTTTTGATTAAAAAGATCTTAAAACGACGTCGCTTTTCTCTTCCTATATAATCAGCTTTTTCCTTTTTGCTAATCCTAACCTTACTCATTTGGTTCTCCTTAGTCTCTTCCTCTCCTACCAATTGTCTAAATCTCTCCATTTGATATTTTCTACAGGTTGATGTGTTTGTTTGTTAGGCCCCTTTTTAGATTTTCTCCATCCTGTTTGCACTTCCTCCACTTGTTTCTTTTTCTTTTTCTTTTTCTTCTTCCCTTACTCGATTGATTTAGAGAGAGAGAGAGAGAGAGAGAGAAAGCATAATCAATTTTCTATGTTTTTGAAACTTTATCTGGAAGTTTTGTGCATTGTATTCTTGAATTGGAGAGTTTAGGGTCTAAGATAGGGTTTTGTTTCTATGGCTTTTTCTAAGTCAAGGGTATTGTTGGTGGTGGTGGTGGTGGTGGGGTGCTTGATTCTAGTGGTGGATCGAAATGTTGATTAGAAATGTGAACTTGCTGAAATTCTAACTCTAATCTTGAATATGGAGCATGAATAAGGAAGTTGAGTAAATGGATTTGGATTCTTCTTCAATGCTACCAAAGCAACCACACTTTCATTGCTGTTGCGGTGGTTGGGGAGGAGGGTAGACCTAGGTTTATCAATCCTAGGTTAATTTTGTTTGGAGGTGCTAACGTTCTGACTCTGATCAGTGATTTCGACTCCGACAACTCCGGTTGGAGTTGGAATCCATTTAAATTTAGAGTCTGAGTCAGAGTCGAAGCTCAACTTGGCCTTTGACTGTGGTTAGAGTTAGAGATCAGAGTTGGGCTTTCCAACTCCTTCAAAGTCGGAGCCCAACCCTATATTCAACCACCACACGCCCCATTATGAGAGTCCTCTCTTCCTGATTTATAGACCTCAACAATTATTTTTCAATTCCCAACAAAGTGTGCGGCTCACACGCATCATAAAAAGGCTTGTGAGCCGCAAGCATAACTCATATTTGCGAGCAGTGCTACCCATAAGCGTCACACCCTGCACACCCATTTTAAAACATGTCATTTTACTTTTTTATCGTATTTTACTTACAAACATGTCTGGAATCATTTTCATTATATGGATAAAAAGGTAAAATGACATGTTTTTAAGTAGGTGTGCAGGGTGTGAGGCTTATGTATATAATTTTTCCATATTTGCACTTAACTTTGCCACCATACACCGTTGTCCACCACCAACGCATCACCATTGGCAAGCGTGCCTCCTATGCATTGCTAAATTTCTATGTCGATCACCTGTCATTTGAGTCATACCTTTTAGGGAATTACACACTCCTCCTTTCGACAATGTAGATTAGATGTTCAACAACATTTACTCCAATCAGGATATTACAAAGCGTTCTTCATGACAATCTGACAATATCTTGTATTAAATATCACCGTGCGACAGTAATTTCTTTCCCATATATCAAATAACATGGAAGTGATTTTTTGTAACTATTTCCCATTTCCCATTTTTATTTTTTATTTTATTTCTTAATCTATATAAATTGGATATTTGTCTAATTTTCTCCTCCCATCACTTAGAGCCTTCTACTCGGTGGGATAATTCCCCCCGACAAGGATCAATTTGCTGCTGACTACCTTTTGAGTTCCGCAATCAATCTACTCACCTCTATCTTCCTGAACTCTGCAAATCAAGCCTCGTATCACTGAATCTTCCATTTTAGATAATTTCGATATTCTTTGTATAATTTCCTTTTATGTTAACATCTATCTTTAGAAACTATTTTCCAGATTTTTAGGCTAGATTGTAGTTGCATTTATTTTGTTTCCGGATTTGAGTTTTGACATCTATTTAATCTCGTATTGTGGAATGAATATGGGTTCTTTTTGTTTTTTGAGTTTTAGAGAGTCTGAGTTTAGGTTTCGATAGTTCAGAGTTTATTATTTGAGTTTCTTTTAAGGAGGCAGATCTGGGGAAGCAGAGGCGAGAGCCGCATGCTCTATCTACTGACTCTAACGAAGAACTCCAGTTTTATTTTTTTTCTTTGTAATTTTATTATGAACTAATTTTATTTTCTAGAGTTTTGATGTAGCCTAGTATTGAACACACAATTTTTATTCCAAATTATTTTATTTTTAATATTTTCATGATTGAGTGTTTATTCCTTATTTTTTAATGCTTACAATTTTCTAACTAACTATTGTTTGATCTTTTGGATTGCAATGAGACCGAGAGGTGATTTTTAATTAAAGCTCTAGAATTAAACACCATTGTTGAGTGAAAACAGAGATGCTTTACCGTAACTAACGTAATTTTAAAAAAAAATCTAAATAACTTAATGAGTCTCCAATTAGTTAAATTCACATAAAGATATGAAGTTATTAGTTGGAGATATTTTTGGTATTGTTCGAGAGAAAATATTGTATAGTTAAGGGATTTTTATCACCAACTTGGGATAAGTGAGATTCTATAACAAGGAAGAATAAACTGTGTGAGACTTGTTAGGTGAAGTCAAATGCTTTAGATCTATTCTTATTATTTTTAAAATCTTAATTTTACTGTTCTTTTCTTCAGTTTCATTTAGATAAACCATTCTTCAAATTTTGGTTTTCTAAATAGTAATTAATTTAGTTAATTTTAATATTCAGTAGCATAATTATTCCCTGTGGATTCGATAACCGTTTTCTTTAAAACACTTTACTAATTGTTATGATTCTGTACACTTGTAGATATATTTTTATGCGGACAAGTTTTTAGCGCCGTTGTTGTATAATAGTTATTTGTTATTGATATTGATAGCAGCTAGATTTTTATTATTTTGGAGTTTATTTTATTTTATTTTATTTAAAAAAAAAAAAGAGAACAATGCGTACAATAAAGAGAAGAAGAAAGTGGTCACCACCTCTAAATTTAAAAAGACTGACCAGTAGTACAAGACATTCAGAAATTATGCTATTACCACATTGGTGGCGCATATGACAAATATATCACAACAAATAGGTAAGATGAATGTTAATGCTATTCAAACTAATATTTTTTGTGATCGTTACGCAGGAAATCATTCAAGTGTAGATTGCCAAGTGGGGAATCCTTTTGCCCAACTGAGTTATGAACAAGCCTATTATGTGTCCCATTTTCGACGTCAAAATAATTCTTATTCAAACATATTCAATCTTAGATGGAACAATAACCAAGTGCCGGCTAGACCACCTCAACAGTTTCCCCAACAAGAGAAGAAGCTGACACTTGAAGATATGATCATGTAGTACATGCAAAAGGCTGATATGGTGAATCAAAACAACTCGGCTTCAATCTGCAATCTTGAGGCACTAATCGGTCAGTTCTCAAACATGCTTATCAAAAGGACAATAGGGACTTTACCTAGTAACACTGTGACCAATCGAAAGGAACATGTCAAAGCCATAACATTGAGAAGTGAGCAGACATATGACCAGTCAGTAAATACCGAGCGAGATGAAGAAGCTAAATCTAGGGAGTTTATTTCTAAAATTTATCTCCTTCAATTTATGGTCCACCAATTCCTTTTTTACAGAGATTAATAAAAAATAAGATTAATAATCATTTCTCTCTACAATTGGCGACCGATGAGAGTAGTGCAATTGTACAAATGAAGTTGCCTCCTAAGGAACTAGTTCTTGGAGAAGCAAAGCCGACCACCATCTCTCTACAGTTGGCGGACGGATCCATTAAATACCTAAGATGACTTATTGAGGACGTACTGGTGAAAGTTGATAAGTTCATCTTCTTGACCGACTTCATTGTACTCGATATGGAGGAGGATGAGGAGATCCCTTTGATATTGGGCTGACCTTTCCTTGTGATGAGGAGAACTTTAATTGATGTCTAGAAAGGGAAACTCATTTTGAGGGTCGGTGAGGAGCAAGTCACTTATGACGTATTCAAGTCTATGGAATTTCCTTCCGAGGTACATTCTTGTTTTCAAATAAGCGACCGAGACGTGGTTATGGTCGACGAGATTTATGGAGCTGAATTCCCAAAGCTACCACGTAAGGAACCATCCAAACTTGAACTCAAACCACTTCCATCAAATTTAAGGAACGAAGAGGCCGGGAAGATCTTCAAGGAGTACACGACTGCACCTTCAAGAAAAATATTCAATTGGAAGACCAAAAAAAAAAACAGGGGAGCATCTCTTACCTTCTCTCATTCTTTGCTTTAATTTTTCTTCCTTTTTCCTATTGAGGATAATGTGATATTTAAGTTTGGGAGGAAATGATATTATTTTATTTATTAAAAAAACAATAATAATAATGATGATAAAAATAATATGGTTGATGAATAAAAAGCCTATGATAAGAATATGATTGATATTGATTATAATTTTTAGAAAAAATTCTCATTGCTGAAGTTTTGTTGTTAATTCTTTACTTGATCTTGCTTAATTTAATATTTCCTATGTTCAATGAATGCTTCTTAAGATCATTAACTGTTTTGAGTACCTAGAGAAATTTTATGTGAATTTTGTGAATTTATATGGTCTCAACTTACTCTAGAACTTGTTTGATTACACTCGAGGGGAAATCCTAGATAGAATATTACTGGAAAAATGATTAAGGCATTCTTTAGACCGATTGAGCCTTTCAAGCTTACATGTTTATTCTCTTTATCTTTAGTCGCCCCTTTGAGTTTTATTGAAATATATTTTGGCCTTATATTTTTCTTTCTTGTAAACATCATATTTCTTACCCTGATTGAGCTTAAACACTTATATCCTTACATTTCAAGAGAACTAATTTACACAAAGTCACAGACTCACAAGAGCATGAAAGGCAAGAGAGGTAAAATGTCCACAAGTAAAGTAATTATAGCAATATTATCAAAATCATAAGTTTAGGGGTGTGAAAAGTCAACTCGTCTACTAGGGCTGAGCTCCGACTCCGTCGGAGTCGGAGTTGTCATTTCCGACCTCCGACTCCGACAATAGTCGGAGTCGGATTGATCCTCCGACTCTGACTCCAAACTGGAGTCGGAATTCAACTCGATCGGAGGTCAAAGTTTCGACCTCCGATCGGAACTCTGATCAGAAGTCGGAGTTCCGACCTCCGATCGGAACTCCAAGCAGAGGTCGGAACTCCGACTTCCGACTCCGAGTCTTAATTGGAGCCACTCCGCACTCCGACTCCGTTTTTCAAAAATTCCGACTCCGACAGAGTTGGAATCGGAGTGAATGTCGGGCGGAGTCGGAACTTTCGAAATTTTGCACAGCCCTGTCGTCTACTGTGTGGCCAACAAGAAAAGGCCGACGAGAGTCATCCACAAATGCAGACGAAAATGTATGAATATTTTCAAAAAAAAAAAAAAGTCTGATATGCCGAATAGAGGGGTAAAGAGAGAGACACTTGAAAGTGCAGTAAAGAGAGATATTTGAAAGCACAATAAAAAGAGGTGAGTTGAGAGATTTACAAAGATTGAGAAAAGATGTTTGTGTTAGAAGTGAGAATGCTCTATTTATTGTATTAGTGTTTAAACTTAAGTTCTCTTGCTTTATTTGAATCCTACCTTTTCTTTGTAACCCTCATCCTAACCTTATATTACAAGCTTAATAAATACCTATTGATCCCTGATGATAGTTTATGTTCTACATTAGTAGAGAGTGATTTGAAAAGCAAGCCTATGGAGTTTTTAGAGATCCATTATTTATTTACTTGTTTGCAAAAAATTATCTGGAGAGCTAATGTGAAGTGAGAATGATGGGTATGCATGAATGTGGGAATGGATAATGCGGTGGAATTGAGTTTTGAATTAACTTTTGGACTTGATTGATCTTGAATGATTCCTTTGAATTATAGACTTTAGACAATCTTTGAGGCAATAAATTTTATGAATCAAACCAATGCTTGTTTTATGGATCAATCTACTGCTGACCGCCTTCCGAGTTCCGCAATCAATCTACTTGGCTCTATCCTCCCAAACTCTGCAAATCAAGCCTCATATTACTGAATCTTCCATTTTAGATAATTCTGATATTTTTGGAATAATTTCCTTTTATGTTAACATCTTTCTTTAGAAACCATTTTTCAGATTTTTAGGCTAGATTGTAGCCACATTTAATTTGTTTCCGGATTTGAGTTTTAATATTGATTTAATCTCGTCTTGGGGGATGAATATGGGGTCTTTTTGGTTTTTGAGTTTTAGAGAGTTTGAGTTTAGGTTTCGATAGTTCAGAGTTTATTATTTGAGTTTCTTTCAAGGAGGCATATCTGGGAGAGTAGAGGCGAGAGCCGCATGCTCCATCAACTGACACCAACGAAAAACGCCAGTTTTATTCTTTTTCTTTTTAATTTCATTATGAACTAAGTTTATTTTCTAGATCTTTGATGTAGCCTAATATTGAATGCATAATTTATATTTCAAGTTATTTTATTTTCAATATTTTCATTATTGAGTGTTTATTTCTTGTTCTTAATGCTTACAATTTTCTAACTAACTATTGTTCGATCTTTTGGATTGCAATGAGATCGAGAGGTGATTTGTGATTAAAACTCTAAGATTAAACACTATTAGTTGAGCGAAAGCAGATTACCGTGACTAGTGTGATTTTTAAGAAAAATCTAAAGAACTTAATGAGTTTCCAATTATTTAAATTCACATAAAGATATGGGGTTATTAGTTGGAAATATTTTTAGTCTTGTTCGAGAGAAAATATTGAATAATTAAGGAATTTTTATCATCAATTAGGAATAATTGAGATTCTACAATAAGGAAGAATAAATTGTGTGGGATTTGCTAAGTGAAGTCAAACGCTCTAGATCTATTCTTATTATTTTTTAAAATCTTAATTTTAATGATATTTTTTTCAATTTAATTTTGATAAACCATTTTTCAAATTTCAGTTTTCTAAATAGTAATTAATTTAGTCAATTTCAATACTTAATAACATAATTATTCATTATGGATTCAATATCCATTTTTTTAAAAACACTGTACTACTTGTTACGATTCTGTGCACTGGCAGATATATTTTTATGCGAACATCAGTATAATGATAAAAGGTTGAGTAGCCTAACGGTTGTGGTATTATTTTGTAAACACCACATGATGGGTTTGTGCCCCCACGGCTACAAGATCGAGTTCATTAAGCTCTTTTTAATTAAAAAGGTCTTAAAAACAACGTCACTTTTTCTCTTCCTATATAATCATCTTTTTCCTTTTTGCTAATCCTAACCCTACTCATTTGGTTCTCCTTAGTCTCTTCCTCTTCTACAAATTGTCTAAATCTCTCCATTTGATATTTTCTACCAATTTAATGTGTTTGTTTGTTAAGCCCCATTTTAGATTTTCTCCGTCCCGTTTTCACTTCCTCCACTTATTTCTTCTTCTTCTTCCCTTACTTGACTAATTGAGAAAGAGAGAGAGCATAATCAATTTTCTATGTTTTTGGAACTTTATGTGGAAGTTTTGTGCATTGTATTCTTGAATTTGGAGAGTTGAGGATCTAAGATAGGGTTTCATTTTTGTGGCTTTTTTCTGAGTCAAGGGTATTGTTGTGGTGGTGGTGGTGGTGGGGTGCTTTATTCTAGTGGTAATCAAAATGTTGATTAGAAATGTGAATTTGCTGAAATACTAGCTTTAATCTTGAATATAGAGCGCGAATAAGGAGGTTGAGTAAATGGATGTGGATTCTTCTTCAATGCTACCGAAGCAGCCACACTCTCATTGTTGTTGCAGTGGTTGGGGAGGAGGGTAGACCTGGGTATATCAGTCCTAGGTTAATTTTGTTTGGAGATTTTGACGTTCTGACTCTAATCGGTGACTCCGACTCCCGTAATTCCGATCAGAGTTGGAATTCATTCTAATTTAGAGTCAAAGTCAGAGTTAGAGCTCAACTTGACCTCTGACTTTGGTTAGAGTCGGAGGTCGAAGTTGGGTCGGAGTTGGGCTTTCCGACTTTGTGAAAGTTGGAGCCCAGCCCTATATTCAACCCCTGCATGCCCCATTATGAGAGTCCTTTCTTCTCGATTTATAGACCTTAGTAATCATTTTTCAATTTCCAACAAAGTGTGAGGCTCGCACACCTTATAAGGAGGCATGTGAGCCACAAGTACAACTCATATTTACAGTTAACTTTGCCACCATACACCGCCATCTACCACCAATGCATCACCATTGGCAAGCGTGCTTCCCGTGCATAGCATTGTTCATCCTGGCCGGGTTTTTTTTCTAAGCCCGGCCCGGAACCTGGAAAATCGGATTTCTATTCTGGATTACAATCCAGATCAAAATGGATCCGGAACCCGGATTGTAAAACCCAGACCAACACGGTCCAAGTACGGGTTAGGGACTCGGTACCCGGGTCTTTTTAAAACTGGTAACCCCCCCCCCCGGAACTCACTTCTCTCTCTCTCCCTATCTCTCTCTCTAGTCTCTCGCTCTCTCTCTCATTGCGCTACAGAAGCAGAAACCCTAGGTCCTAGCCGCCGCCATCGTGACCCATCACCGTCGCTGTTGTCACATCTCCTTCGCCATCTACCTTTGCCTCTAGGTCATTGTTTCGGCAGTCTCTCTCTCTCTCTCTCTCTCCGTTCTAACTATTTTTCGCTGCGTGAGTACAAAGTCATTGGGTATGTGAACTATTTACTGTTGAGATAGGTCGTGCGGTGGTGGATGGATGCTTTGACCATCTGTTTGCTGGTGGTCGAGTGGTTTTTGGAATGTTTGGAAACTTGTTTTTTTTTTTAATCTGTATTGGGTATCGACTTAATGAATCTGTTTGGTTGTTGGGAAAGTTGAAAGAGAAAAGCCCAAATTTGTTTACTTTGTCTTTTTCACGCTTTGTATGTACTCATCCATGCCCTGTATGAGTCCATGAGAAATTTCCATAAACACCGCAGTTTGAGTCCAATGTATCTGAAGAAGGAAGCAAAAAAAAAAAAAAAAAAAATCCGGGTATAACCTGGAACCCAGATTTTCGGGTTTTAAAAATCCGGATCCATTCGGGTTCCGGCCTGGGTCTGACCCTAACCAATCCGGTCCGAGTTCCAGCTTGAATTTGGAATTTGAGTTTCGGTCAGGATATACCTGGATTCCCGGGTCGGAACCCGGATGAACACCCCTACCCGTGCATTGCTAAATTTCTATGTCGATCACCTGTTATTTGAGTCATGCTTTTAAGGAATTACACACTCCTCCTTTCGACAATGTAGATTGGATGTTCAACAACATTTACTCCAATCAGGATATTACAAATTGTCCCTCATGACAATCCAACAATATCTTGTATTAATATCACCGTGCAACAATAATTTCTTTACTCTATATCAAATAACATGAAAGTGATTTTTTGTAACCATTCCCATTTTTATTTTTTATTTTATTTCTTAATCTATATAAATTGGATATTTGTCTAATTTTCTTCTCCCATCACTTAGAGCATTCTTAATAGCTTATGTATTATTATACCAGAGATATAATTTATTTGAAGAATAATTTAAAAAAGGAGTTCTATCCGATTATGTAAAAGGAAATCTAAAATACAATTCGCTGCATTAATCCGTTTAAGAAGCCAAGTGTGTGAAAAAAACTCTTAATACACTCATTTTGTTTTCATTTTCTGATTTTTATGTTTTTGATTTAGGTTATTTTTATCATTTAGAGTGTGGATAGACACATTACAATCACATTAATAGGAAATATTAGAAATATTAGAAGATGTAAAGACATTGTAAATATGCTAGATAGAAGAAATAAGTATATATACTTTTTAATATTCTCATACTATAATATCATTTTTTTTTATATATTTTGAATTTATTCTTATTTTTTATTTGACTTATAAATCTTTATTTTATGTGGATAGGAAATAATTGTATGAAATTATATATGAAGATATATTGTAAATTCATTGGTAGTTAAATGTAATATTTGAAATGAATAAAAAATATTAAAAAATATAATGTTTAAATAATATAGAAAAAAATAAATAAATTGATGTATAATATATCATAAAAATTAGTATATAAAATAAAAAGTGAATTTAATGAACTATTTCAAATGATAAAAAGTTAATTTGAATCCTCTTAGACCTCGTTTGGTTACCAATTCAGATAAGATATTTTATTGAAAGTTAAATAAAATATTATTATAATATAATTTTTATCTTAAGATTAAAAAAAATTAAATTATTTATTATATTTTATATAAAATATTAAAAAAATTATATAAAATACGATGATACGAGATAATTTAATTTTATCTACTATCTATCAGTTTAATATAGCCATCTTGTTTTATCAAAATATATATATATATATATATATATATATATATATAGCCATCTTGTTCGTGAAAAATTAAAAAAAAAAAAAATTGGTACATGAGACAGCCTTGCCGTCTGTCGTAGGATGCGTAGTAGCACAGTCTCAAAAGCATCGAACATCTTCAACCTCTCCTCAACGATAAGAGAAATCCACACATCGCCCAATCATTCACATTCGGCCTCACGTCAACGTCTCTCTCTCTCTCTCTCGGACTCTCATCCTCTTCCCAATCAAAACCAATCCATTTATCTCGTCCACATAAACCTCTCACTCTACATACAGACGCTCTTCTTCGCTCTCTCACTCTATCCGAGGCATATCCGATAACGCAGCAATGGCCTCAGCCACCGCACCCACAACCCTCTCTCTTCTCCCCACCGCCACTTCCTCCTCCACCTCCCACATCCGCTCCTCCCTTCTCCACCTCTCCCCTACCTCCTCCTCCTCTTCCTCCTGCTCCATTTCCCTCCGCTCCTCCAACATCCGCCGCCTCGGCTTTACCGCCGCCGACCCTCTCTTCGCCCACGGAGTGGCCTCCAAAGTTCGATCATTCGGCGGAAAAGCAGTGAGAGGCGTGGTTTCCATGGCCAAGAAGAGTGTTGGGGACTTGACCGCCGCAGACTTGAAGGGGAAGAAGGTTTTTGTGAGGGCTGACTTAAATGTGCCTCTGGATGACAACCAGAATATCACTGATGATACAAGGGTTAGAGCTGCGGTACCAACTATCAAGCATTTGATTCAGAATGGAGCTAAAGTCATTCTTTCCAGCCATTTGGTATGTTGGCTTTGCAGATTTTGAGGTTTTGGTTTCTGGGTTTTGATCACACAGAGGATTTTCATTGTGCTTTGTGATTGATGGTTTAGCATTATCTTTTTTCTTTGCTGAATTGGGTTTCGATCATGCTATCAAATTTTATGGTTCTTGATGGTGTGGCCTGTGGGTTTGATAGTAGCTTCATTTTAGTGTTCTTGCGTTAAGTTTCGATCATATATTGAACGTTGATGGTTTTCTATGATTTTGGGTCTGTTAATGTATTTTTCAGTCTTTTCTGAATGGGGTTTTTAAAGAAGCCCGTAGAAAGTCTTTTAGTCCCAGTTTAACTATTTACTAGGTGAAATGGACTTAGGGAAGTTTCAAATTGACTTGTCTTTTGGGGATTATAGCGAAGATATGTCTAGTGCTTTTGTTACGTGCTGAGTTGTGTATTATCCAGCATGTTGTCTTTTTTAATTTTTATTTTTTGCAGTCGTAGAAAAGTTTTTCATTCCTAATGGTTGACGGAACACACAATACCTGGGGTCTAGAATAATGCCATGTTTTCTGTTGAGGCCTCCTTCTCTGGGGATTTTGACAGTACGCTAGAGGTTTCGTCAGTTAATCGATGACCCATAAATTCATTTCATACTGCAGAAATATATAGTATATAGGTTTAGCTTGTTTTCATGATGTCTCACTCAAAGATAAGTTTCTGAAATAGTTATCTGCCGAAACATTTGGGGCACACATTCTTTTCTCTGCTGTATAAGGACTATTTAATACTTTTAGTTTGATGAGCTAAATTGGCGTTACTTTCAATGATTCTTCAGGGACGACCAAAGGGTGTTACTCCAAAATTTAGCTTGGCACCTCTTGTGCCTCGGCTATCTGAACTCCTTGGCATTCAGGTACATCCTCATGTTCATCAATATAGAAGCAAAAGAAACAAATGGGAAAAAAGATTGTCACTGTGGTGGATCGTGACTCATATCTGGGAATGCCTTTGTTATTTTGTATTATATATGAACAGGTTGTGAAGGCAGATGACGTTATTGGTCCAGAGGTAGAAAAGCTGGTGGCTTCACTTCCTGACGGCAGTGTTCTTCTTCTTGAAAATGTGAGATTTTACAAGGAGGAAGAAAAGAATGACCCTGGGTTTGCAAAGAAGCTCGCCTCCTTAGCTGAGCTTTATGTGAATGATGCTTTTGGGACTGCACATCGAGCTCATGCATCAACTGAAGGGGTTACAAAATTCTTGAAGCCATCTGTTGCTGGTTTCCTATTGCAGAAGGTGGATTTCTCATTTTCATTCGTTTTTTATGTATTGATTTCTAATAATTCTGCTGTAGTTTCTACTTTCTCCAAAAAATTTTATGAGGCTTGGCATTTTTGACTAATTTCATATATTTCATGATCCTCAATTAACTGATGCCAGCTGATATAAAATCCATATATCTGAGTAACACAGTTTGAATAGAGGAACAATAAAGTTGGGGTGGATAAATGGAAAGAATCAATGCTTCCTTCCTGTGTATTCTGTGATATGTATCTAGTTCGTAGGAGCTGTTAGTGGTTTATATGAATTATCAATCCTTCATTTTATTTTTCTAGGAGGAATCCTTGAGGGTAGTTGACCGAATTTGGAAGTCCCAGACTTGCTATTATTTTCTTCATTTCTACATGAATTTATGACTGACGTGTGTACTTATCAACAAAACTACGAAAGAAGTATCACTTTCTGTTATCTTTTCTTGTTTTAGGAACTTGACTATCTTGTTGGCGCTGTATCAAGCCCCAAGAGGCCATTTGCTGCTATTGTGGGTGGCTCAAAGGTTTCATCCAAGATTGGGGTAATTGAGTCACTTCTAGAAAAGGTTGATATCTTACTTCTTGGTGGAGGAATGATCTTCACATTTTACAAGGCCCAGGGCCTCTCAGTGGGTTCATCCCTGGTAGAGGAAGATAAGCTAGGTCTTGCTACGACACTCATTGAGAAGGCCAAGGCGAAGGGAGTTTCCCTTTTGTTACCCACTGATGTGGTAATTGCAGACAAGTTCGCTCCTGATGCTAACAGCAAGGTTTGTTTTCTAAGCTCCCTTTACAAAATTTGTTCCTTGGATATTTTTTCCCACATTCCATTCATTTCAACGCTTTACTGGAAAATAAACATTGTCATTGCAGATTGTGCCAGCTTCTGGCATTCCTGATGGCTGGATGGGATTAGATATTGGACCAGACTCTATCAAGACATTCAATGATGCTCTGGATACTACTAAAACTGTCATCTGGAATGGGCCAATGGGAGTGTTTGAGTTTGACAAGTTTGCAGTTGGAACTGAGGTATGCAAGGAACCTGTTTTATTCATTTTTGTTTTCACTGTTTCTGAATCTGTTTCGACGGCATATTTGGTTGGATATAACATGTGTAATAGGGATGGTAACGTGCAGTTCAGCCTAATGTGTCCTATACAGACCTACTGTGTTTGAAACTCTGTACAAAACTCAGATCACTATCCAATTATCTGTACACAAACATAGCCTAACAAAGTCCTGGCAGCGCGGGTTACCCCTTAACCGACACTGTTGCTTGTGTGTAAGAATGTATGTTGGAAACAAGAAGTAAAAGTCAAGTTACTTGACGCAATACCAACTTTATCCAGGCCACACCCATATTTGACTTGAAATACATGACCATATAATAGGGTTGCATAGGTACATACGCATATTCATCACCATTGCAATTGCATACTCTTTATATGTAGATAAATAGAGTACGAG
Source organism: Cyclocarya paliurus (assembly GCA_029856935.1). Classification (NCBI taxonomy): domain Eukaryota; kingdom Viridiplantae; phylum Streptophyta; class Magnoliopsida; order Fagales; family Juglandaceae; genus Cyclocarya; species Cyclocarya paliurus. The sequence continues at coordinate 27,675,978 of CM056948.1, forward strand.
TTGAAGTTGTACCTATGATTGCAGTCTATAGCGAAGAAGCTAGCAGAGCTTAGTGGGAAGGGAGTGACAACAATCATTGGGGGTGGAGATTCTGTTGCAGCAGTAGAGAAAGTAGGAGTTGCTGCTGTGATGAGCCACATTTCAACTGGTGGTGGTGCCAGTTTGGAATTGTTGGAAGGCAAAGAGCTCCCCGGTGTCCTTGCTCTTGATGAAGCCACTCCTGTTCCCGTGTAAGACATTTTAAGTTGATTTTTTTTTCCAACCATTCCCATGCTATTGTTTTTATTTGAGGTGAGGTTGCCAATGAGAAGTGTAATGTTATTATAGGAAGATATGAGTTCTGGTTGTAAAGGCTCATGATATAAGGTCGAATTGAATTCCAATTTCTCAGTCCCTCTTTTTCACATAAGAAATTCAGCAGAACAGATTCTAAGATTGGGCAGGGAAAGTCATTCAAACGATCTAATAAATTGGTTCTTTGCCATCCTCAATTTCTCCTTTTGGCGTGTTATTGCAGGTTGTAACTATTGCAGCTCCAAAAAAAGGTTTGATTCAGATTGATTCAATGGATTCAAAATTAAATCGGTCAGAAAAGAAAATGATTTTAGTATATTTTTTTAATTGTTTATTGAACCGCTTAAATAAGCTGATTTTAGTCGATTCATATCGATTTTATAAAAATTATATAGATTCAAATTATATTCATCTGCCTTAAAAAAAATAAATTATATTCTTATCTAATTAATGAATTTATATTTTATTACTTTTTATAGATGATTTTCAGTGCTTAAATTATATTATATATTATTTTTAATATTTTTTAGTAATTGAATGCGTCTTTCCCGTTTGATCTAAACCCGTTTCGAGCATCATTAAGTAGAAAAAAAATCACAAACTCACTAATAATCATCTTCTTATTAACATAAAAAAAAAATTAAATATCCAAACTATAATTTTGAACAATAATATTGATGTTTGAAAAATGAGATGAGATAAATAATTTGTGAATGATTTTCCTATTGAAATTGTTTGAATTATGATGCTTTATTGTGTTTTGAGAAAAGAGAGAAAAAAATTGAATAAAAAAATTATAAAGTTTAAATACTATTTTTAAATGTTATTTTTATTTTAAGATTTAAAAAAGTTGAATAGTTTTTATATTTTATTTAAAAATTTAAAAAAATTATAATAATTAGATTATGATTAGATGAAAATGTTAAAAATTTAAAATTAAAAAAAATATATTTAAATAATATTTAAACGTTAAAATATAATGAAATGAAATGAGATAAAATCGTCGCAACATCCCAACAGTCTCTAAAAGGCCAAGGGGATGTTTGTTTTCAAAACTCTCCTTAACCCATCTTAACTCATTTTCATCATTACATTTTTTTTAAATTTCTACACAAAATATAATAATATTTTTTTTTAAATTTCAAAAGAATCTTCTCAAATTCTCACATCAAAATATAATAAACAATTTAACTTTTTCAAATTTTAAAAGAATCTTTCTAAATTTTTACATAAAAAATAATAAACAATCTACTTTTTTAAATATTAAAATAATAATAATATTAAAAAATAATATTTATAAAATATCTTATTTTACTATTCACAAACCATCTTAACTCATCTCAACTCACCCAATTCAAACAGGCCCCAAATATCATTATTCTTGCGTCAAATGTCCGCCCTTCTCGTTGGCAAAGGTGGGGTTTTTGTAGGGCTGTTGTTGGGATCTCTCTTTGCAGTTTTCACCTTGGAATTTTCAAAGATGATGATATCATCAAAAACGGGAGAGGCTGATTTTCAAAACATCTGATCTCATGAACTCTGCAATCCTCAACCACAAAAATGAGAGGTCTACATTTATGACCTTTTTCTTGCCTTTCATGCAAGTAATGATCACATGCCACGCCTTTTCTCCCCTTTCTTTTACTTTCCATTATGGGCATTTACAAATCCGGTCAAAGGGTAATTACATCTTTCACCCATCACTAGTATTTATTTTTATTTTATACCCTAAGTTATAAAAACTTTTACTTTACACTTAAAACTATCTATATTTGTTCATTTGTATAAACGGTTAATAGCTATGATTGTTTTTTTTTTTAATACAATATATCTTTTTATTGCTTATACAGAATTACAACATCTCATCAATAACAATCTGAAAAATGCAACTTGAAATTTTTTCCAGTTCATACAGATCATCAACACAACTTAGAGCATTCTTAACTTCGGTTCCTTCAACATGTTAACCACATGTTGAGTGACAAACCACTCTGCAAATGAATTCAACAACTTCCTTGCATCTTCAACCAATAGACCTCTATAGCTATAGTCATACTTAGGTTCCTTCAACATGTTAACCACATGCAATGCATCACGTTCAAGCATGAACTTGTTTATGCCTATTTCCTTGCAGAAGAGAAATCCCAATATCAAAGCATAAGCTTCTCTACTGAAAGGGCTAATTCTCAGAATTCTTCCAGCTTGGAGAGTGCCAATAACTTGGCTTGAACAGTCCCTCAAAATTGAACCAACTCCAATTAAGCCATCTACCCCATTAATAGTTGCATCCCAATTTAATTTGTAGGTCCCTTCAATAGGCTTAGGGCTGCAATCAAGTTGAGTTGAGCCGGTCTTTGGCTTGCTGAGCTTGGCTCGACTTAAAATACTTGAACTTGAATTTTTTTTTTATTTTTGTTTCAGCTCGACTCGATAAGCTAAACTCTCAACTCGAGCTCGGGCTCGAGCTTGAGCTCGAATTGTTTATTAATTTTTTGAATAAGATTTAATAATTAATAAATTAAATAAATAAAAAATAAAAGATCTATTATTGAATTTATACAACTAACAAGTAGAACATCTATTGAATTATAAAATTTTAAAAATTTTATAAATAATTAATATCTAATTAGTTGATATTTATCCAAAATAATAATATATTATATGCCTACATATATTATTAAAACATACACTTAATATGATAGCATATATCTATTTCATATATGGTTTCCACATACTAATATATGAAATTATTAAATTTTATTGACTAATAATTATACAAATTATAAAATATACCTATGAAATATATTCACTATATAGACATAAGTAATTAAATTACATATTATATATTTAATTATAAAAGTGGTATTCTTATATTATTAGCTAATATATATGTATATATACATAGGTGTATTTATATATTTATCAATGTATGAATGAGTTTTAATCGAGTCGAGCTAACGAGATGACTCGAGCATAAACGAGCGGGACTTAACAAGCCTTAGCCGAGTCGAGTTTTGTCGGTGATGTGTCATTTACAAATTGAGCGGGTATTTACTTTTACAAATGAGTTTTTTTTTCATGAGTCGAGTTCGATTCGAGTTTAATCTAGCGAGTACCGAGCAGGCTATCAAACAAACTGGTTCATTTACAACCCTAAAGTAGGCTTCAACCAGCAACTAGGATGTGGATCACTTTTTCAGCTCGAACTTGGTGGTTTTATATTCTGTCGGCAACTAAAATGTTCCAAATCTCTTCTTGCATTGTTGATAAGCAAGTTAGGAAGCAAAAATCCTTTACCATGAACAAAGTCATTCCTTCTAGACCAAAGTTGTCGAATGATCATGGCCACCTCCATGAGCTTTGACTGCTCCAGCTTATCAATAAAAAAAACTCCAAATATCTTGGAAAATAGGGCACTCCATACTCATCTTTTGAATTTTCCTACACCCTTGGGCCCAAACATCCTTAGCTGCTCCACATGTCTATAAAACATGGCCTGAGGTTTCAATCTCAAGCTGATAGATGGGGCATTTGTCATTTTCCACAAGTTTCTTTTTGTTCAGATTGGCCATTGTGGGCAATGCCTCATTACAAGCTCTCCATACAAACATCCTAATAGCACTAGGAACTTGCAATTTCTAAATTGATTTCCAAATCTTGACCTGCAATTTGTCATGAGAAGGGCCATCCTTAGATCTGGATAAAAGTTCTCTATGAAGATGATATGCACTCCTGACTGAAAATAGTCCATTGTTTGTACACCTCCACACCAACTGGTCTTCTCTTTCTCCAATACTAACTGGAATGGACTTGATGAGTTCGATCTCTTGAGTTGTGAACAGTTTTCCAATACACGATCATTCCACTTCCTCAAATCAGGATCAATAAGATCAGCAACCCACTTAAACTCCTCAAAATTAGGCCTTTTAGATTGGATCATAAAAGAATGAGGGTTAGGGATTCACTTATCACCCCAAATGTTGACTTGCTTCCCATTACCAATCCTCCACATGAGTCATTCTTTCAGTAATTGCATACTAGCCAAGATGCTTTTCCAAAGAGAGGAAGGTCGATAGCCCAACTTGGCTTCCAAAAGATTCCCACTAGGAACATATTTCTACTTGATGGTCTGAGCAGTGAGGGAGTTAGGATTGTGGAGCATACGCCAAGTTTTTTTTGCAAGCATGGCAAGATTAAAACTCTTGAAATCTTTGAAGCCCAACCCCACTCTATCCTCTGCTTGACTCAATCTATCCCATTTTACCCATTGAATTTTGGATTGGTCCTCATGATAGCCCCACCATAACTTCTTTAACAACTTGTTGAACCTCTGAGTGATAGAATTAGGCAAGAGAAAGATGCCCATTTTGTATGTAGGAATGGCTTGGAGGACTGCCTTGAGGAGAACTTTTTTTGCAGCAGAAAGGCTTTTTAGTTTTCTAGTTGGTAATCTGAGACCAAATCTTGTCAATGAGAGAGTGGAAAACAGCAACTTTTGATCTACCAAGCACAAGAAGTAATCCCAGGTATTTCTCAAAATATCTAGATGATTTAATCCCAAATATCCTCAAAATATTCTCTAAACATCAGTAGGAGTATTCCTGCTAAAGAAAATTGCTATCTTTTCTTTATTGAGCATTTGACCTGAGGCCTTCTCATAGGTTTCCAGTACGTGCAGAATTTTACTCCATTCCAATGAGTTAGCTTTGCAAAACAAGAGGTTGTTATCTGCAAAGAAGAGGTGGTTAATGCAAACTGGACCTTTGCCCATAAATACACTCGAAACACTCTCTTTTGCCTCAACTTGCTGCAATAAATTAGATAATGCCTCAGCACATATGATAAATAGATAGGGAGATAGAGGGTCTCCTTGTTTAAGGCCTCTAGTAGGAATGAAGGGTGATTTTGCCTCTCCATTCAGTAGAAGAGAGTAAGACACATATGAAATACATTCCATAACCAGAGAATCCACTTTTGATCAAATCCCAGCTTTTCCATGACAAATCTGAGGAAAGACCACTATACCCTGTCATATGCTTTGGTCATATCGAGCTTGAGTGCCATGTATCCAGATCTTCCTTTATCCTAGAGTTCATTGAGTGGAGAGGCTCATAGGCAACAATGATATTGTCAGTAATCAACCGTCCTGGGACAAAAACACTTTGGTTCATAGTTATAATATCGGGCAAGACAATTTTGAGTCTATTTGCCATCACCTTGGAAACAATTTTGTAACTTACATTGCATAAGCTTATAGGCCTGAAATCTGAAACCCTCTTAGGATCTTTTACTTTGGGGGATAAGGGTAATAAATGTGTAATTAACACTCTTTAAACACCCCCCTGGTTTAGGATGTTCAATACAAATCTATAGGTATCCTTGCCAATACTCTCCCAATTAGTTTGGTAGAATTGAGTAGGGAATCCATCAGGACCTGGGGATTCAAGGGAGTTCATTTGGAAGAAATCATCTTTGACCTCATTTTCTGTGAATTTGAGTAATAACCTGGAGTTCATCTTAATAGAAACTTTAGAAGTCATACCCTGGAGGCAATCACTGAAATCAAAAGGGTTAGATGAAGAGAAAAGCTGAGAATAAAATTTTGAGAAAACATAAGCAATTTGATCCTTAAACCAATAAGCCATTGTGATCTGTGATCTAAGTGCTAGCATTTGTTTTCCTCCTCTGGTTAGCGTGCATGTGATAGAATCGAGTGTTCCTATCATGATGCTGCAACCAATATTGCTTAGCCCTTTGTTTCCACTTTAACTCCTACTCAGCCAAGGATTTTTCCACATCTAATTGGAGTTGGTATATAGTTTGAACATGATCCCCTTCTTCAGTAGATTGGAGCTCTACAAGTCTGCTCAGTTTCCTTCTGACATTGGATGAACTCTCTCTTTTCTTAGCTGAATTCCACTGCTTTAAGACCATTGCACAATTGGACAGCTTATTTCTGATAATGGAGCTAGCATCATCACCACTAGTGGTTTGGCCTATGTTGTTTGAATAGTGTTGGAACAATCCTTTTTAAGTGCCTAAGCTGCTTCATGCTTGAAAATTGCTTGTGTGTCTCTCCAAGTAAGAACGTTACTAGCCACAAGGAATATGTAGAGGGGAGTAATTAGACTTCATAGCAGGCAGTGCATAACAAGTTTCATTAGGGAAAAGCAGATTCCAATCTAAGTTGGCCACAACTCTATCAATTCTTTCCTTAACAAACTGCTTCTCTCTCCTATTGTTGGACCAAGTGAATCTCTGGCCTTTAATAGCTATGGAACTCAAGGAGTAGTGACTATGAACTTCCCTAAAGGCCTCCATTTGCTTATAAGGTCTTGCTAGCGCCCCAAACTTCCAATCTTGACTGACAATTTTATGGAAATCTCCTACACATACCCAAGGAATGAGAGTATTTGGCTTCAAAGAAGCAAGTAGATCCCAACTTTTATGTCTCTTAGAGGTTTTTGGGTGGCTATAAAAACCCGTGACCATCCAAGGGGAGCCTAAACCCTTCTCTATAATATTAACTCTAATATGCCACCTTGAATAATTGATGAGCTGCACATCAATACAGTTCCTCCAAAGCATAGCCAGGCCCCCACTATTGCCCCTGCTCTCCACCACTAGACATCTATCATACTTAAGAGTGTTTCTAACAACATCAACCCTCTCTTTAGAACACTTGGTTTCCATGAGGAAAACCAAGTTTAGACACTTTTCCTTAGTCAACAACCTAAGGATTTGAGCTGTCTGAGAGTTTTCAAGTCCTCAGCAATTCCAACTAAGTAGATTCATTGTGATTGGCAGGGCTGGTGACCAGCCTCTACCATATCAGTTGAGAGCTCATCCTCTAAGAGCATTCACAATGTATTTTGTAAAATACAAATTTCTATAAAATAGAAAGAAAGATGGCCAAAAGTTTCTTCCATTGGATCATCTATTCTATTTCTATTTTACATTTAGCTATAATAAATCCTCTACATGTAGATGTTACTATTCATTCCTCTAAACAATTTTTTATTATTTCTCTCTCATTTCATCCTCTTTCCTTTTTATCTTATTTTTATTTTAACCCTTTTATCACTTCTGCACAGGCCCCACTCTCTTATCTCTCATCTACTCTCTAGCACTTCATTTATAGTCCCTTCGACTTTTATACATGCAGAAGTTTTGATATTGTTAATAAGAAAGACAGGTATTTTTTTTTTATTGTTTTACTCTTTTTTTTTAAGTAATTTAAAATATTACATTATACATAAGAAATATTGCAAATATCAAAATAATATATGATGTATAGAGACATATTTGAAATATATTATGTGTAGAGAATATAATATTTGAAATAAATAAAAAAGATTAAAAAGTATAATATTTAAATGATATAAAGAAAAAATAGATAAACTAATATATGACGTATTGTAAAAGTCAGTATGTAAAATAAAAAAAGTGAGTTTTAGTGATGCATTTTAAAGGATAGAATAAAGAAACCATTGGAAATGCTCTAAGAGAAAAGAAAATTTACATTTCTTCTTAGCTGCCACCTTCCCATTTAACTTCCTCTTCACAACATTCCTCTCCATAGTGATTGGATGATAAGAGCCTGAATCAACTTCAACTCAATATGTGAGGACCTCATCAGCTAGTCCCTATGTGTTTCTTGCCTTTCTCTTCCATGTTTTGGCTTGACTTGGACTGAGTCAACCTTGTTGCCGCCATTACTAATCTAATTTTGTTCTACCAACAACCTTACTAAAACTGGATCAGCAACCAGCCCAACATTTGCCTCTGTAATTACCTTGCTATCCCCAGCTGGAATCATGGGGTGAATAAGATTTGTGACAAAGGTTTTATTGCCAGCAATAGCATCAGAACCACCCACCATATCTTCCTCAAATCTGTCACGTGAATTAGGAATATGATCCTTAGCATTCCTTTGTTGTGCCTCATACAAAAGGCTAGTTTCCAAAATTGGCTTACTACCAATAAATCTCTCCCTTTCCTATAAAAGGAAAGTTTCCTGATTTTTCTCTTAGGATCGTGGTTTGACCCTGATATTCTGCATCTTCTTCTGGGGAGTAAACAACTTTCCATCTTAATCATTCTCTCTGTCCACATCATCATCATCAACCTACGCCCTGAGCCGAGAGCTTTCGATAAGGCAGCACCTCCCTTGCCATCCTTTCCTTCCTTAGAAATTTCTATTTGGATTGATGCACGTAACCATGCACCATATTGGGTTGCATGAGCACCATGCATAGATTTCCTTGCTGAATTTTCTGAGCACCCTGATGCACCATGTTTGATGGTGCCACAATGAAAGCAGAATGATGGTAGCCTCTCATATAAGAATGCAATCCAAATTTTAATACCATTCAATGAAAGGAGAGCACATCTCATTAGAGGTTTGACAATGCTCACCACAACTTTGACTTTCAAGTAAGGGCTTTAACCAATCCCATCTTCATCCACATCAACTTCTATTACTTCCCCCACCATATTGCCTATTTTTTCACCCACCATTCTTGTCATGCCACCAAGAGGGATATTGTGACATTGGATCCACATAACTTCTCTATAAAAAACAATGTCCTTTGGTGCAACTGGGCCATTAAACTCCTTTAAACATATTAGGTTACGATCGAATGTCCAAGGTCTGCCTCTTTTCACCTTTTCCATATCATGGACATTGCTGAACTCAATAAGAAACAGGTTGTCTCCTACACTTTTGAACTTCACATCTTCATTTGGTTTCCAAACTTTGATCATCGTGGCTTTGAAAGCCTCTATGTGGATAAGCTTTTCTACCACCATAAGCTCCATTAGACAGAGTTTCCCATGTCTAGCCACCACATCTTCCATCGAAACATCAACCAAGACTTCATTCTGTTCAGCCTCAGCCAATTTAAAGTCGCTCCATCTCTTAAGAATTTCCACAGCCATCTCGAAACTCCTCTATAGTTTGTTAGACCAAACCAGGAGACTACCTTGCCCACGGCAAGAGAGACCTCCTCAGCGAGTGCTAGGAGGACCAAAACCACTAAACTTTTTTCGAAAATTAAATGACTTCAATAGCTATGATTATTAAGATGGCTACATTGATTGCGTGATATAGTTTAAGAAAATAATTTGTACGATATGCAACCTTGTGAACTTATTTTAAAAAATTGTGTAAATTTAAAATTCACAGGAAAAAATTAATTTTTTAAAAAGAAGATGCAAGGTCTGTATATCCTAAAACTATATTTAACAGTACTCTTTTTTGCAATTTTGTATGGGAAAAATAAGGTGAAAAATATAATGTCTTTGAGTTGGAAAAAACAAATAACTTGAAGTTGGTTGGATAAGATTCAGAACAGGTTCCAAATATTAATTAGCAAATTGATCACCTGAATGTTTTTTACAAGCGCCAGGTCCTTTTTTTGGGTTTATTGACCTAAGTCTAAAGAGCTCGTTTGGACACGTCTACATGCTAGATTGAATTTAGCTCAAAAGAATAATTATTGCAGCACGTATGTGTGATGAGGAAGTGGAAGATAGTAGTCATGCTTTGTGCCGAAGATGTCCTGTTATTAGTCAGCTTTGGGTCAATAGAATCAACATTTTGTTTTTTTTTTTTAATTTTTAAGAAAACTTAGATAGGCACTCCTGAGCAGTCAAGTAAGGTACTAAGGTATGATTTATTAGTTTTGGAAATAATGAAAGCTAAAAATTTTGGATAGATTTCTAACAACCTCTTGGGGAGTATCAAAATAGAAAAATGCTACTCTTACTAACAGTTGGGTCATGATTGGGTCTCGACATTTTTTTTTTTTTTTAACTTAGTGATTAAGGAAGTGTTTTTTAATGATGTTATGATTTTTTTTAAATGTTTAAGGGTCTAAAAAAATTGAATGAAGAAAAAATTAAAAGAAAAACTTTTTTATACTTATCGAGACCCGTCTCGTGTTAAACCTGCATGCAACACTGCTCTGTGGAAATATATAAATTTAAGGTTGTTTCAGAATGTGTTATAAACCCACTAGGTAGAACTCATCATTGAAAACTAGTTTATAAGAGAAGGGTGCTTAGGGGCTTATAAACCATCAACCAATCCCATACTTAGTCGATGTGTAATCGTAACAATCACCATGCTCTGTAGCCGACGTCCACGGCAGTCCCCTCGCTCACACAGGCTGGCTGTGCGCTAGGTCTTTTCCTAGCTTCAGGCGAACACTGCCATGCCGGCATCACCTTCCGTGTCGCACGATTGTAACCATCGCAACATGGCCTTAGACGTGGCGTGTCTCTGATACCATTTGTTATGAATCCCCAAGGTAGAACTCACTATTGAAAACTAGCTTACAAGGGACTGGTGCCTAGGGGCTTATAAACCATCAACCAATCCCATACTTAGTCGATGTGTGATTGTAACAAATTGTTATGAACTTAGATATATGTAAGTGATGAAAATCTAGTGTATTGCTGTAATGGTGGCTGTGTGATGTAAGAACAGAGTATGAAAATGGAAATAGACTGGCTTTGTATTGCAACGGGATCTTCAAGGGTCCTTAACCTCCAAAATAGTAAGTTCATACAATAGCTTTTCAAAAGATAAAAAGTGCACCAGCTCTCTTCATCTTTATAGCAGTCCCTGTTCGCCATTAAAGAAGGATATAATTGCTTTTATTCTTTTTCAGCTAGAAGACAAATAAGTGTGTGTAACAGATTAGCATCACAACCACATTCTTTCATGATAAAATGACAACGTATCACCGTCTTCATAGCTTCCATTAAACGCATCACTTCAGAACACTTGACTCCTTTAGTAAATGACATCGTATTACTCAGGGTCATAACAAGCTCTTCCCCTTAAAAGAACCTTGTCCTTAAGGTTTAGAGCATTGATAGCCTCTTGAATCAGCTGGCATGGGAAGCTTTCCAAGGCATTAAGAAACATGTCACCAGAATTTTCTGCTGGAGGTGCCGCACCAATTGCCATTGTAGCTTAGGCATAAACATGACCAAAAAAATCAACAAGCCTTGAGCACCGAACCCGTGGGTGGATTCTAAACTAAGCCGATTCCTAATGGCATCGTCCTGAGGATTATAGAAAATAGTAGTGAGGTCACTGTATCCTTTATCCTTATTGTAGTAAAAATTTGTGTAACTCCCATGCATTTTAAGAGGCCCTGGACATTCTAAACTGAATTTAGAATCCATTCCGGGACATGGACTGTATTTTCTCAGAAGTGGTAATCCAAATGAGATTATCAAGGAGACAAGACATGCTTCAATTATCTTGACTCGGTTCCCCCTCTTGTGGAAATGATTTATATTCCAATAAGATATATAAAGAGTAAATTGGTCAAAGAGTGCTCCCATCAAATTTCTCATAACTCCCATAATTGACATTGCAAACAACTCCTCAAAAGAATAACCATGTTGACCATTTGATGTGTCCCATATTCTAACTACGAAATTATCAATGGTAATCAACTTTGGTTGTTCAGAATTTAGAGTAATATGCCATTTAATATCCAATATTGGGCCCCTATACTTGTGATGCTTAACTTGAGTTGGATAAGATGAATGCAAGGCATAGCTTAGCACCTTCCCTGGGCTACTTTCTATGGCCAATGGGAATCCTTCGCCTTTGTCAAACTCCAATGAATTTACATCTTTACTATAAAACTGCTTGCTTCCTCTACTCCTTGAAAGAGAAGACAAGCAACCACAGAGAAGATCCTCTCTAACATCAACTAATCTTTTTTGCAGTTGGCACCGTTGCATGACCTTCACTCGATTTTCTTTTGAAGCTATTATTTAGTTCCAACCTTCCACTATCAAAGTGCCACCAGATTTGTTCCTCTATGAAGTGATATTCCCCAAGTTTTAGCAGTTTAATCCTATACCACTAAAAAACAGCCCTAATTAGCAATTTCTCGAGCAACTGAAGGGCTGTATTTGTATCTACTAAAACTTGCAAGACCATGAATTTTCTCCATTGCCCTCTGCCAAAGATTACAAGAGAAACATGAACGGTTTTAAATATCTAAAAATTGCCTTCAATGGTATACTTTGCACCCAAATCCCGATAGAAAGTGAAAATAGAGATAGGGGAAATGTGCTTACCACTGATATGATTGAGTACAGGGAACAGAAAAATGGGATAGCGTTCTAGTATCCCTTCTTCAAAGGCTGGAGGATCTAAGAATGCACACAATGATTTGATTCCAAGCCATATGGGTATAAGGTCCAGCTTTGCTCTTGACCTTGAAGTCTCAAGTGTCCATGGCAAAACATTGGTAATTGCTTTAATCAATGTTTTCAATTCAGTGAACAATGACGGATCTTCTAACAGGATATGGACTATTAAAATCTCATACATAACACTAACAACTTTAGCATTATCATGAGCCAGTTCACATTATTCTCTTCCTATTCTTGCATTGATCTCTCTCAAGTGTTGAGTCACCCTCTGCTCCTCCAATGTTCGCAGCACATCAAGAAGGGAATTAATGCAACTTAGCTCATAATCTCTATCACACATTTCTAAGGCTTGATGGTATTGAGAGATGCACTGGATAAATTTCCGCATCTAAAAAAATAATCACCACCCTTCTATTAGTCTCGAAAGACCATCTCTTATCAGCATTCCTCTGCTACCATATCTTGGTGAATATGCTGACCATCATTTGAGCAGGAACTGACTTTGCACAAATCTGATTGGTGCCATTCAATCCACCGAGATACACATTGTAGTAGGCCCTGACTATATGCACCAAATGATCACCCTAGGTCAAGACTCTGAGGGATCGAACGGTGGAAAGGAAAACATGGAGCACACCCAACTCGATAGCTTCCTCTCCGAGACCAACCGACCTGCACACACTGTCAATCATCTTGGAAACAGAGGATGTGTTGTTGCTACTGGGACTAGGGCGGTCAATCTTGGCGCAGATGAGGTTGAGGGAGAGGAAGCTAAAGGTGCAATCGAGGGTCAGAATGAGGGGTTGGAGGAGGGAATCGGCATGGGAGGAAGAGAAGGAGTAGAGATAATAAAAATAAACCCCACCAGGATCAAACTCCCATCTGATGCAGCGATCCATCTTGATGGTTGGGCCTTCTTTTGTCATTTCATGGTTACTACTAAGTATGACCGACAAAAATGAAGGAAAGAGGTGATCGTTCTGAGAGAAACTGTCGGAAACAAAGGATGGGGGTGGCCATCTGAGAATATAGAAATTAATATCGGCTCTGGATATCTAAGAACAACGTAAATAGGCATTTCTTGGGGGGTTTCATTGGGAACAACTTTCGTGGACATCACCACCCTCTCCTCCACCTCCACTGTTTTTTTTGACACTTTCCTCCGTAGTTTGGTCTTCGCCAAGCAAGAAGGATTCTTGCACTTGATGCTTGAAAATGTTATGATTTTCTTCCACCTCTGTTGGAATATTTCTCTCTTTTGCTGTATCTTCTACGCCGTCTTCCACAGTCTCTACTGCCTTTTCTTTTTCATCCTCCTGATTGTGACACTGCACAAGAGATTCCTGCATCTTCTTGGAATTTTGTTGTATCTTGTAGAGTATTTCACTTATATGCTCTAATTCTCTAAAAATTTTTCCAGCCATAGCAATTGCTGTCTATTTAATTGTACCACACCTATGAAGAATTGATGGCTCTAAATACCAATTGTTATGAACTTAGATATATGTAAGTGATGAAAATGTAGTGTATTGTTGTAATGGTGGCTGTGTGATGTAAGAACAGAGTATGAAAATAGAAATAAATTGGCTTTGTATTGCAACGAGATCTTCGATTGTCCCTAACCTCAAAAATAGTAAGTTCATACAATAGCTTTTCAAAAGATAAAAAGTGTACTAGCTCTCTTCATCCTTATAATAGTCCTTGTTTGCCATTAAAGAAGGATATAACTGCTTTTATTCTTTTTCAGCTAGAAGACAAATAAATGTGTGTAACGGATCAGCATCACAACCATATTCTTTCATGATAAAACGACAACGTATCACCATCTTCATAGCTTCCATTAAACGCAACACTTCACAGCACTTGACTCCTTCAGTAAACGACATCGTATTACTCAGGGTCATAACAAAATGAAGATGTAGCAGCTCATGAGATAATTGACAACTAGTTGCATAGCTTATGTGGAGAGTATAAAGAATTTGGAACTAATCTTTTTTATTTTGTGAAGTTGGAACTAATCTGTTAGTTATCATAAAGGACTGTTTGTTACGTTGGAAGCCTCCTCCAATTGAAAAGTTGAAGTTCAATTTCGATGGTGTTGTTTTCCAATCCTTAAATCAATCAGGTAGAGGAGCCATTCTCTATAATGAGAAGGGAGAGGTAATCATGGCTATGACTAGAAATGAAGGGGGGGCTCAGGAAGTTGCAAATATGGAAACCCTTGCTGCTATGAGGGGTCTGCAAATGGTGCTTGATTTAGGGATTTCAGGTTTGATGTTAGAAGATGATTCAGTCATTATTGATTTCCCTTAGTGATGTTGAGCTTGGTCATGTAAGAAGAGAGGGGAATGAAGCATCACATCTTCTGGCAAGACATGCCAGATTAGTAGAGGATATGTCACGCTCGGTACCTAGGGGTGAACCCTGTAACTTGAAACCCATAATAATAAGAAAACTTATATACAATAAACATCTAAAATCAAATGTCTCAAAACCCTTCCAAAGAAAGTAAACTCAACACTACTAAATATTTTTAAAAATTTCACCAATCCACTACTGCTACCTGACTCTTATCATCTCATATTTCTCTTAGGTCTCGTTCACTTTTACAAAACTTTTCATCTTATCTCATCTAATCATTATAATTTTATCAAATTTTCACACAAAATAAAATAAATAATTCAATTTTTTCAAATCTCAAAATAAAAATAATATTAAAAAATATATTCTAACAATAGTCTCATCACGTGCCATCTATTCCAACTTTCACAACCATCCATGTTATCTGAAAAAAATGATGGAGATAAACAGGTGAGTTCACTAACTCAACAAGTAGCGAACCTGTACTAGTGTGTAAACACGAGTCAATTATAGAATGCAGAAGAAAATATTATCTCAAAATAACAAAGCGGTATTTGAGCAATATTTATTTACAACAAGAATAAAAACAAAAGCAATAATAATATAGACAAAAGACCTTTGGCATAAGTATAACTGAAAGAGCATCGTAACAGAATAAAGGCCATGTTTAACCCCCGTGACAGGGCTGTGCAAACCCTGGTGGTCAACCTAACTTAAATAAAAGTAAAATCTTCCCATTTTAAACTTGGTGTGCCAAGTGTGCACACATGAAAGACCGCGTAAAAAACCACTTTATCTTCAAAGTGGGTGTTTTCAGAAACAGAGATGTTGGTACCAACATAATAACAGAACCTACAATTTTATACCCGTGATAAGTTCAGAATAGAAGCATAAACCAAATATTATGACAGTGGGTTTTTCGATGTAATATCACATTAGAACTGAGTATTGAGCATATAAATATCATATAATCATATAAAGATTTCATACTTCATATTCGGTTTTTATATCATTGAGAACATAGTACAAAAAATACTTATATCTACATCAGTCATAATAGAAAAATATTTCATTTTCTTGTTCAGATATAAACAATAATGCAGGAAATGACTGAGGTTGTTTTCATAACAAAATATACAATTTGTTTACAAAATCAACTTTAGTAAGTTTTTGGAAAAATTTAGCATAGGAACATTGCTTATCTAAACTTTTTAACATCTCTAAATTTCCTCACAATAGTGGCAAGTGAATAGCAATCATCACTTATAAAATAGACATATAATTTGTGTCAATTTTCAGTTGTACATAAATTTCTACATGTAATAAGCAATTAGGGGTGGGAATTTGTGTTCACGGGTCATACTCGTGTTGTGTCAAGTTATGGACATTCGACTATATGAGTCAACCTGAACACGGCCTGTTAATCTAAATAAGCCAGATATTCAAAACTTAACATGACCCATTCAAATAACGGGTCATGTCGTATCACTCGTTTTGACCATTTTAATAATTATTTAGAACGGGCCAACACGACATGACTCATTTTAGCTAGTTTAATGTAAATGATTGAACTAACTCGTATAACCCATTTAGCCTGATTAACATAATCTCACATAAAAATTAAAATCTACATTTATTAGTAGCTACAATATAATAATAATAAATACCTACAAACAAAAAAAATGAGAAATATGAGTATAGGTCTAGAATTACAATATTAACAATAAAAACATAAGCAAATTGAGAAATACCAATATTAAAATCCAACAATAATAAAATTTTAATTTTGAATTTAAATTTAAATGGGTTACTGTAGTTGATTTTGGGTTAAGTAAGTTGACCCGTTATTAAAAGTGTCTTAATGGGTCAACCTATTCTGACCCGGACCCATTTATATTAAATCAAAATTCACTAATTTCGTGTCGCGTTCATGTTTGGTAGACAAGTCATGTCGTATATTGCTATCCCTACTTGCAATTAAAACCTGAAATATAAGATCACCTATATTTTCTTAAAGCCTAAAATTCTCGTAAAGCTAAAAATATCTCTGCATCCAAACATCTATCTTCTCTTATTTTGTAATAGGAAATCATCATAAATAATAAACCCAACGGTCAATGCTAATTGGGTAGGTTTTTTTATTTTATTTTTATAATTTAGCTATCTCAGAGAGGGAGAGAGAGGACAATGCAAAGAGATATAGAGGGGAAGCTAACGTGGAGAGAGAGAGAGAGAGAGCTTATGCCGGCCGAGTTGTGTCACATATTGTTATCCCTACTTGCAGTTAAAACCTGAAATATAAGATGATATATATTTTTACAAAGCCTAAAATCCTCGTAATGCTAAAAATATCTCTGCATCGAAACATCCGTTTTCTCTTGATTTTCTTATAGAAAATCATCATAAATAATAAACCCTATGGTCAACACTAATTGGGCAAGGTTATTTTTATAATTTAGCTATCTTAGAGAGGGAGAGAGAGGACAATGTAGAGAGTTATAGAGGGGAACCTAACATGGAGAGAGAGAGAGAGAGAGAGGAGAGAGAGAGAGAGAGGAGAGAGAGAGAGAGGGGGGAGCTATACTAAGAGTGCCCTCGGCTCTCGATTGTGGTTTGGTGAGGAACCGTTGTACCCAGGATGCATGCTACGACTAGATCCTTTACATTCATGGGAATCTTGTGTGTTTATATGCCAAGCACACGTGTGTATCAAAGTCTCAGTGGAATTGTAAATGGTATTAGTTGGCCACTAACTATAATAGTAGCAAAGAATTTAAAAATTGCTCACTCATTAATGAAAATATCCACAAGTCACTACAACCTTATGCAAAATATAATTACAAACTAACATTTTTCATTGCCCTACTCAAAATGTAATACGCCATAAATTCTTTGTCACCTAAATACAATAAACATCCTAAATTTTATAAAGATTATAGTCTTAATGGGGACAGGCCTCCATGGATATTCCTCAGGTTGCACTGGTCCTTCCCCCTTGAGCTAACCCTCTTGAGCTACATTTGTATCAAAATTTACGATTCTGAGGGATAAAACTATAGTAAGACTACCATGATGCGATTTCAACAAAACTTTAGTAAGTTAAAACCCATAATAGCGCTAACATTGCAAGACAATGATAATGAACATGAATGCACAAGTTTCATAAAAATAAGAGTCCTTCTATGTACAATCGGCAGTGGGGAACCACCGGTTAGTCGCTGACGTGGCATAAGCCTATATATTAAAAAAAAAAAATTGGAAATTAGATTTCAGAATCTTACTCCAGATTTCACACTTGCTTTTACAGGTGTTTATATTTCACTTGCTTTTGCTTTTGCAGGTTAAGAAATAATTGCAAATTTCACACTTACTTTAGCTTTTGCAGATTTCAGATTTCACACTTGCTTATGCAAAAGCAGGTTAAGCAAAAGCATAATCGCTTCTGAAATCTGGGTTGCCGAGCAAAAGCAAACTACTAGGCACTGAACAGATCAATTTTGTTGACGACAAACTGGTGGATTACATCATATGATGATTTTTTTATTCCTTTTTGAGGATAATACATCATACATCATAGCTAAAGAAAAAAGAAAGAGAGAAATTTTGATTAAAAAAGAACCAAGTTAATCGTCATCGTGTTCATCATTTCTTGTAGATCTGAGAGAGAGAGACAACTATTTGACTTGAAATTCAAGATCCTCCTATCAATAAAATTTTTGGGTATTCTCTTCTACTATCTTAAATGATGTTGTTCTTATTCATTTTTCTCTGATGATGATGATGACCACGATGATGAAGGCAAGGAAGATGATGATGGGGATTCGATTTTGTCAGATAGCTGAAGACAAAGGGAGGGAGGGGAGATGGTTGAAAGCTAGGAGGGGGATGGATTTAGGGTTACGATATGGAGAGCAAGAGGGAGGAGAAAACAAAATGGAGAGGGAGAGGGAGAGGTCCACAACGAAGATGGAGGGAGGGAGAAATGAAATTTGTAGGGAGAGATAGAGGGAATGAAATGAGGAGGGAAAGGAAGTGGAAAATGAAAAAAAAAATACTGTAGATGACAGGGACATGCCGGTTGCACCAGGCGGTTGTATCCATCATTTTCCTATAAATAAAGGCTGAAACCACATATTATGAGTATACCAAGGAACCATCCTTGAAGTAAAACAACATAATCATGAATTATCATATATATTACCAAGTATGGAGAATCTCTCTACTAGAGTTACTACATGAAATATTTCCTCCAATGCTGTACATGGAATCACTCCACCCAATCAATACGGAGAATCTATCAACCCAAGTGAACACGTGAAATCTTTCCATCAAAATAAGCACTCAATAAACACAAGAAATCTCTTTATCCTAGTTAACAAGCGAAATCTTTCCTCTAAAACAGTGTGGGGAATCACTCAACCCAATCAACATGAGAATTTCTCTACCTGAGTTAACACTTGAAATCTTTCCACCAGAATATTATGGAAACTCTCCACCCAAGAAACATGGAGAATCTCTATACCTAGGTTAACATGTGGAATATTAAAGTAATCAATAATCATAATAGAAAAAAATATACTCTTTCATGAGAGAAAGAGGCCGAGAGGTAGAAGATGAATACTGAAAATACCTATAGACATTTACCCCACATTACTAGCATAGTCGTATGACTGAACCTAACTGGACAGTAAATTAATATTAAAGGTTGTGTTGGAGTTGTTGATCTCCTCATCAATGAAGACTCCAAGCTTTTAGCCTTCTACCTTTGAAGTTCCTCACAGAAATAGAGAAAAAAAAAGTGTATTGATGGGATAAGCTACGCATGTCCCTGTAGTTTGCCTTGGAAATAGGCTCACAATTTTGCCTCCTTATGAAAACCGCCCACATGGTGTTAGGCCTTATTTCAGTGATCAGACGTATGGCCTGCAGGTTCATATTCTTTTTATCCCATGCATGCTCTTATTGAGATGTCATCATTAGAGTATGGGCCTTGGTACATTACTTGCTACCATCTGAGCACTCTTGTGCTATTTGTGGGCGTGTCAATCGTCGTATTGTGTAGTCTCTTGCCTGCCTGGACTACTTTTGCATTACACATTGCTTGCCCAAAGGTCTCAGTTCCATTCTGGCTTTGCTCGCTTTTTTTTTTCTTTGCTCTCCCAAAGTGGTGCTCAAGTTGTTCAGTCATGTTTCTTGTCCTGTGTCTTGCTCTTCATGACGTGTTGCTTGCCTTACGATATTTTCTGCTGCATGTTGCTCACCTGATTGCCTTCTTCTCGCTAGCATTTGGAGGGGGTTCCTTCCTTCAAATCGGCATGGTCCTTAGAGGAAACACCGATGGTTGGAGCCTCACGAGGTTAACGCAGGCAACTTGTGGCAATTGGGG
This sequence comes from Cyclocarya paliurus, assembly GCA_029856935.1. NCBI lineage: Eukaryota > Viridiplantae > Streptophyta > Magnoliopsida > Fagales > Juglandaceae > Cyclocarya > Cyclocarya paliurus. Next base: position 27,696,208 of record CM056948.1, read on the forward strand.
GTGTACTTATGAATTGATGTTCATGGCACAAGTGGTGCAACTTCGGACGTGGTGGCAGCTACAATTGCTGGTGGAAGAGAATGATGGTTGGGCACATGGGGCACAATGAGAAAAGACTGTTGGCCTTGCTGTTGAGGGCTGGAGGCAGCCATGGGAGATTTGTTGCTTGTTGGACGTGGGCATGGGATGGTTGTATGACAGGGATGCTTTTAGTGTCGATTGCATTGGGCTGTCCGTGGCTTATGATGGGCTTGGGTGGAGCTAGGTGATGTGGCTAGCGGAGCAGCTCATTTTTAGCTTCATAGCTTATACGTGCAATGTTAGTTTACGGAGGTGTACGATGTGTACAATAGAGGCTTGAGGTAGTGGGCCTAGTGGCTTCGATCATGCAGGAAAGAGTTTGACAATATGAGGTGGTGGTTTACGTAGGTCTGTGTCTACGAGCCTTGATATTCTCATTGTTGGTTTCACGTGGTCTATGGGTGGTGTTGAGCATGATTACGGCAAGAGTCCTCCATTACCTGCTGGGAGTTGCTTTGCCGTGTGAAAGGATGAATTACATGAATGGACCATTGGAGTGGGTGTCGCATGCAGTCAGTTGCTTCGGCAAGGTGATAGACACTGGGTGTAAAGGACAAAGGAGTTTTGGACTGTGGTAGCCCTAGTTTGTGAAGAGGAAGACAAACTTACGTGCATGGGGCTAACGATGTATGTATATATAACATTCGGGTAGGGTTTTTTGCAATTGGGTCATGGGTCCTTTCCTATGGGTCTTGGGCTTATTTCATAGGCTTAGTCACTTTACAACTCTAACGGGACGATCTTAAATTCTAAAATAAGCTCAACTCGTCCAATAAATACTTTTGGGCTTTTCAATAAATTCTTGGGCCTAATACCATTTAAATGGAGGCTCACTTGGTCCATAAAATATTAGAGGTGCTTTAATTCGATTATTGAACCCAATAAAACCATTAATTCACTATAATAACTTTTCGGCCCGTGGTCTATTTAAAATTATCCAATAAATCTCAATTGAGCTTCCCAAAAATATTAACCTCTTAATACCATCTAGAATTCTCCACATTTAAATCAGGGTTATGACAGGCTACACTTCTATGGTGGCATGAAGCGTCTTTATAGCTCGGGTTAACTGTGATGGTGTAATTAATTTCAACTTAGTTTTCTATAAAAAAAAATTAATTTTTATAATTTTTAACCTAGTTTAGGTTTAGGGTCATTATAGTTATTTCAAGTGAATAAAGCAAGTAATTTGATGGTGGCTTGGGATTTAGATAGAAAGATACATTGTATTTCTTGGAACACAATGGGCAGGGCCAAATCTAATGGTGGTTTGAGATTTAGAGACTTGACAAGTTTTAATTTGGCTTTGCTGGCCAAACAAGGGTGGAGATTACTTCAGTATCTTAATTCACTAGCCTCTCAAGTCTTAAAGATGAAATATTTTCTAGGAATGTCTCTTTTTAGGCAAAACTTGGAAGTAGACCCTCATTTATCTGGAGAAGCATAATTGTAGCTTGATCTTTGCTCGATGAAGGTGTTGTTTGGAGAATAGGGAATGGGCAACAAGTGCAATTTTGGAAAGATAAATAGTTTCCAAAACCCAGTTCCTTTAAAATACAAAGTGATGTGAAGATTCTTGATGAAGTGCAAAGGTTCAAGAGCTGATTGATCGTGATACTAATCAATGGAGACCTGAGTTGATTGATGAAATTTTTTCTCTTGATGAGTTTGCAACAATTAAAAGGATTCCAATTACCCAATGCAATAGTCGATAAGAGAATTTGGAAAGGAACTTGAAATAGCCATTTCACAATGAGAAGTGCATACCATATGCATAAAGAGGTACATACAAGCTCAAGGACATGCATCTTGTAGCAGAAATCAGAAACAAATTTGGTCTACAATTTGGAACCTAAAAATCCCCCTAGCCGAAAAGATTTTCTCATGGAAAGCTTGTCTAGAAGCAATACCAACAAATGTAAATTTATTCAAGAAAAAAGTTCTGAAAAATCCAAAATGTCTTAATGAAGAAGAATCAGTGATCCATACCTTGTGGAAATGCACTGTTGTACAGGACATTTGGGGAGTGTTCTAAAAGAATGCAGAAAAATAATTTTTGCATGCAATCTTTTTTGGATATATTTGGAGCTATGAATGCTGTCCATGATAAAGAGGAGATGAAAGAATTTGCAGTTATAGTAAGAAGAGTCTGGCAGAGAGGGAATTTGTTTGTTTTCCAGTTTTATTTCATTCATCCAAATGTTGTGGTGCAGCAATCGAAGAACATATTGCTGGAACTGAGAAGTTTACAAGATCCAAGAAATGCAGATCCTAATGTAATAAGCAATTCAAAAAAAAAGTGGATACCTCCTCCACTAGGTACTCTGAAAATAAATTGGGATATTGTTATGCACAAAATTAAGTGTAAGATAGGTATTGGAATCATTGTTAGCGATTGGGAAGACAGAGTTTTAGCTTGCATGAGGATGAATAGGCCAATGTTTCCATATGCTTTACTTGCAGAAGCTATTGGTGTTTATCAAACTCTCTTATTTTGGGCTTGAGTGGGGGTTGAATCAAATTATTCGGGTGATTCATTACAAGTTATCCCTCAATCACTAAAGCAAATGAATTGTGGACCAGCTTTGGAATGATAAATTGGTGATATCAAGGAGAAAATTCTTCACTATAGTAGCTGGATGGCTCAACATGTGAGAAGAGAGGTTAATGTAGTAACTCATATTTTGGCAAAAAATGTCCTTTTTGTTTTGGATACTATTGTCAACATGGAGGATTATCCTTCATGCATTTGTTCTTTCATTCATATGAGTTAATCAATAATATTATTGGTTTTCTTTAAAAAAAAAAAAAAGTGAATAAAGCTCAAGTTTCTATCATAATATGCTACTTACCGAAATGTGTATAGAATACACAATTCATATCATTGGTATGACATTAATTTGCAAGAGAAGTCAAAAACTGAATTTCCTTACAAATTAACTTCAGTCATATCAAAAATGTAAGGGATGCGTTCTCAAGACCTGTCTACAAGTATAATTTTTCTTTTAAGAATGGAATCTAAGGCTGGTTATGTAGTTCTTATATTTATCTATGAGTAATGCTACTGCACCACTCCTGTTATATCGCTCACTTTGCTTCCTTGATGTGGCGCCAAATGGCTTATTAAAAAAAATAAGTAAAAAATATATTCAAAATAAAATGAAATCCCAAAACACAAAAAAAAGAAAAATTGAAATCCTAAGTTTTCTCTATCCCTTTCATGGTTGTACTTTTTTTTTTTTTGGTGGTGTCACGTTAATGGAGCAAAGTGAAATTGGGCGGCATAGTAACATTTTTCTTTATGTATTTAATTAAAAGACTTTTACTTGTAGACAAATTTCAATAGGATGCCCAAGTTTTAAGCCACCGAAGTATTCTTTCTTCCAAAAGTACTTATAGTTCTAAAGCACATATTTGTTCTTCTAGAAGAAAATAAAGATTCGTAACTACATCCAAAACAAGGAATTAATAAAACAACAATCAGATGCTCTTAGCATCAGTTCAGATTTTATTCTTACAATTAAAGGAGGAAACTCAGAAAAAGGAGAAAGAAAGCCCAAGAGGCCGAACCTTATATATCGAGTAATAATGTTAAGAGAAATGCTAGTATATCTCTTCATTCAGTTAATTCATTTTGATCGTTTATATATTTAATTTTTTTTTAATGGACGAGAAAGTGACTATTAGTGCATTGACATTTTTTTTTTTTTAAAAATATTTAAATATGTTTAAAAAATATTTGAAATAAAATGCAAAAAAAAAAAAAAGCAAAATACAAATTGCACTAAGTGGCACAAAAAGTGGACATGCCTAGGCGGTATAGTAGCACCGCTCTAATGTTAATACCTTATGTAAAAATATAGATTTCATTAAATTTTTTTTTACTCTCATTTATAATAAAATCTACATTTTTTTTTTATAAAAAAGTTCTATTAATGATTCTCACACTATACACAACATATATGCTTTGACTTCAATAGAGTTGGAATGTCCACCTCCGACCTCCAAATAGGGTTGGAGGTCAAAAACTACTCTGACTTTGACTACAATCGGAGTTCGGAGCTCGGAGCTTTGGATTGGAGTAGAAGTGGGCTTCCCAATTCCTAGCAACTGGGCCCCAATTGCACTACTCAGATTGGGCCTGGGCCCACAACCTAATATCCAAGGCCCAATCTGAAATTCAGACTGGCCCATTTCTGTTTAAAAATATTTTTAAAAAATAAAATAATGTAAAAAAATAATTAAAAAATAAAAAATACTGTAAAAAATAAGTTAAAAGGTTAAAATTTAAATACAATGACTAAATCAAACTATAAATAGCAAACGATAAATTTAAATTTAAAACTACACATTGTAATAAATTTAAATCTACAACACCAAAATATTAATAATGTCATAGATTTAATTTAAATATGAAATAGACACAATCCCCTGCATCAGTCTTAACAGTCCATGCATTTGAGTTGATGACTCGATAATGATTTCTAATTTTCTTGTATGAAGTTTTATTGATCATATACATTATATTTTCTTTAGTCATTTAACTATAGACTTTTAAACTATTAGCCAAGTGATATATGACATAAAATAGACATTATGAACTCACCTTCACCTCTAACTCTGATGAGTTTTGCATGATGGTAATTTCTAGAATTGATTTTCTCACCAATAAAGGGGTCATCCCATGGTGCGTTCATCTTAGTCATCCACAATTAGTCTGTAATTCATAGTTAAGTTTACAAAATCATATAAATTATAAATTAAATAATGAAAACATTAAAATTATGTAAAAAATCATTGAAAATCATAAAATTACCTGATTTAAGCCTATAGCTCTCGATATCAACGGTATTTACTCCAATAGGCGTTGAACTTAACCAGTTCTGTGTGCAAAAGAGGGTCTCGACGGTGGTCGGAGACAATGAATTCTGATAAGCATCCAAGACACGACCTCCGGTGCTACATGTCGACTCAGAGGTAACTGTAGCGATAAGAATGGCTAGTACATGCCTGGCTATTCGAGAAAGGACTGGAAACTTGCCAGAATTCATCTTCTACCAAGTTAATATCTAGAATGTATCACTAGGTGCCTCGACATCTTCCATAAAGTAACGCTCAACATCAGACTTACACTGCATAATATTGCTCGATGCACGGTTTTGATGATACCATCGTAGCTGCAATAAATTTGAATTTTGTGCATGTGTGTCATCATAGGAAGATGTCAAGCTGGTCAAGCATGAGGAGCTACCACCTTCGGTTGAAAACTGACCACTGCTGTTGTAATAGCTATATAAATCATCAATATTACATTTAAGCGATCTAATAAACTGATCAACGTCCTCATCACCGAGGACGTCCCTAATCGAATCTTCTACAATCGCCAATGTTATCTTATCATCAATGGGGGTCAAGGATCGCAGCCGCAAATAATAATCTATTTATCTTTTCCACATCCCCCAATATTTATTATATTTGTATTTCATTCTCATAGCCATTGTATTCAACAAACTCACACTGTCAGCACAACTCTGTTGCAAGTGGTCATACAGTCCCAAGAGCTCATCGAAGTACATGTTCATAGTTATGTCATAAAATAATTTCAAAAATTGAACAAAATACCTAACATTAGCCCAATCAACTGTGTCTAGCGCACCAAGCTCCCTTCTCCTCCAACTGACTTTAGCAAAGCATATCTCATGCCCCATTCTTGACCTCCATCCGCTCAAATGTTGTTTGGTACTTTTGTGCTACATCTAATATCATGTATGTAGAGTTCTATCGAGTTGGAATGTCAAGTTGCAACATACTGGAAGATAGGATCTCAAGTTGTTTGGCTATTGTCTTAAACTGGCGGAGCCGTTGGGGGAAGCCCTCACATATCTCACAAGGTTCCGAAATTTAATAATGGAATCATCAACCTCCTTGAACCCATAAAAAACTATGAGGTTGATGATATGGGCACAACATCGAATATAGATAAACTTGTTCTCATGAATGATATCTTCTTTTACCGTTGTATTCCTCTTGAACCAATCAATGATAGTGTCATTCGCACTGGTATTGTCAACTATGATACAAAACACTTTTTTAATTCTCCAATCCTTTATACAGTCATTAATCTCCTTGCCAATAGATGACCTATTGTGATTAACAATTCTTTTGAAGCTGATAATTAGCTTCTGCATCGTCCACTCACTATCAATAAAGTGATTTGTGGTACACATGTAGCCCACATTTTATATGGAGGTCTATGTATCAGTCGTAAATGACACTATTTGGCCAGTGGCGACAAATATTTCCTTCATCGCTGCGTTCTCCTTGACATGCCTCTTCAAACAAATTTGCAGAAACCTGCCTTGCCAACCGTGGTAAAAGGTATTTCATTAGTGATGATCATCTCCGCAAGAACATCCCTCAACATCTTCTCACTGTATTGAGGGTGATAACTTCTTAATCTGTGTGCCATAAGTGGTTGTAGAAGTCTCATAACTCAGTTTTGTCTGATCAGTTGCCACCAGCCCTTTGTGTATCTTATACCAATGACAGCCTGTAAGATATGCTATTAATACTGACGTGTCCTGCTTCTTTGAATGACAACTACATTGTTGCCCACAGTAGTGACAGTGAGCCTGCACATTCTCATGATCACTGGAAACTTTGGTGAAATGTTCCCATATCCACGACTTTTTTTTACTAGGTCGTACTGGTGGATCGGCCTCAATATTCATCAACTCTTCCTCCTCATTAAGTATATCTATGTCTTCTAAATCTATTAAAACTTGACTATTTGCACATGAGGTAGCTGTTCTAGATGGAGTTTACAGCCCGAAGTACTTGTTGGCGACGCCAGCTACTGTGCGCCATCCTCTTGTAGAGAATCGTGGCGAAATGATGTAATATCCATAATTTGGACAAATAATCTAAAATAATTAACAAACAATTGACATTTAACATGTAATCTATACATAATAAATTAATTAGGTTAGGAATAATAAGAAATAAGAAATAAGAAATAAGAAATAAGAAATAAAAAAATAGAAATAAAAATAAAAATAAAAATGATATATAATGTATAGAGATGATGAATCGGAAAACTATTTTCACAAAGCTTTGTCCAATACAAAGATTTCTCCTCCAAACCATTCCACTTTTTGAGTCCGTGGATTCTCTAGAACACAGATTTGGCCCCGAGAATATAACCCGGGCTGTTCATATTACTCTTCACGCCCACAACCCCCATATATACTTTTCTCCAACCTTCCGTCTGCCTTGTCTTTATTTGATCACGATTATCTCTCCCTCTCTGTCGAAAAGCTCGAAAGTTTTCTCATTTTCTTTTTTATCACTGTAAGCGTTCTACCCACCAATGTAAACGACGACCTGTCTCTTTGATAAGTCTGATTCTGATCTGGGTGTTGGTGGTTTCGTTCTTGTTTTGTGTGTTGAAGGTAAGGAACTGATATGGCGACCAAGAGGAGCGTGAGCACTCTGAAGGAGGCGGATTTGAAGGGGAAGAGGGTTTTGGTGAGGGTCGATCTAAACGTGCCTTTGGATGACAACCTTAACATCACCGATGACACCAGAATCCGTGCTGCTGTTCCCACCATCAAATATTTGCAGTCTCATGGCGCTAAAGTCATCCTCTGCAGCCACCTCGTATGACATGCTTACCTCAATTTCAATGTTCCACAATTGGGTGATGACAAATCTGAGTTTGTCTTAGTTTCTTTCGATTCAAGTCGGGATCTTTTTGTATGGATTTTTATGTTTTGTTGACTTCTCTTCTCAGTGTCTGCGCATAGTGATTTTTGTTTTGTTACTTTTCTTTGATATATTGATTGGATCGATGATGATCCACAAAGGTTCTCTTTGTAATGTGTATTGAACAGTCCGAGGAAAAATATAGATTAAACAGATTGATCTAAAGATTTTTCTCTTTTAAAAAGGAAAGAAAAAGGAAAAGAAAGAGAGTCCACGGAAAGATGGTACCCATTGTTTTTAAATCTCAGACCTCTAGATGTTGATTCATCAGTTAACTTGTTTCTTAACATTGATTTTGGCTAGTGATGGGTTTCTGATAGCTAGGACTATGATACTTTTTATCATTTCCTGAATACTGTTTGCATACTGATATCTCTATTGCCTGTTTTTTTGTTGCTCTCCTGAGGCGGTATAAGTTCATATCATCCATTTTGAAAAATATTCCTTCTTTAATAGCATTTGAAGTTAATAATTTTGTTATCAAGAATCAGTCCTGGGTCAAGAAAAACGAAGCAATTCACTTTTTTGATCGGCAAAATTGAAGCCATTTATATAAATTTCTGTCTCCAAAATGGTTGTTGCCGATCTCTTTCCTTTGATGGTTCTGCTGTAAAAGATTGTTTTTTTCAAAGATGGCAAATTTGTGGCCTTTAACTGCCATGAGATGTCTTATATTCATTGATAAAAAAATGCCATAAGATGTCTTATGAAATACTTGGATTTTCTTGGAAGTTGGGATGTGCGAGGCTCTTGAGGATTAGGAGTTGTTATCTTAGAAGTGGTCCCTGTTTCTTGCAAACCAGTCTTCATTGTCGGTCTCTATCATTATATTGATATTTTCTGCTACAGTCTTATCTTGTCCTTATCTGTTTTATGGGCTCACTTTCTTTGTTGTTATTATTGAAGTTTTGACATTTAATTTTTACTTCTCTGCCATTGGTTAGTCTAATGAGTAAATGACAGTCATGATTGTTATATCAAAGTGAAAGTTGTGAAAATCTGTTTGGTACTTCGGTTCTTCGTTCACTTTTGTAGAGGATTAACTAAGCTCATTATGTGTCCTTTTCTTTGAAAGCTCATTTTGCACTCAGAGATAGATATAATGGTAGTGGACTATATTGAAATTGTTGGTGAATCTTTTTGTGGATCATGGGTAGTTATGGAAGCAAATTGTAGTATGAGGAGGCTGCCGTTAGTTCTCTTAAAATTTAAGATAATCAACTTTTTTTTCCTTATTCTATTGATTAAATAGGTATTCTTCTGCTATAGTATTGGTTAGCTATTGAGTTTTTTGGGATGAGTAGAATTTAAGCACGTCATAATGAAAAATGTTTTATTGCCAAGTAAGAGGTGATGGGCAAGGGGTTGAGGTGGGTTTTTTGGGTAGAGTTTTTAGTTCTACAGGAAGCAAGTGGTTGGGGTCGGGCTTGGTGTATTTTGGGTTGTCTTTCATGGGCTTTTTGGGTTATTAGGGGTTTTCTATTATGGGCAAGGTGTTCTCTTGTATACATTTAGTGTACTTGGTTACTCCTTTTGATATATATAATATTTTTACTTACCAAAAAAAAAAAAAAAAAGAAGTGATGGGCATTAATTTGGGTGTATTAAACATCTCATGACTGATTGTGTGGATTTTTATCTCTCTCTTATTTTGTTAATGTATCATGATTCAATTTGGGCGGCCACTTGTCTCCTATTTTTAAATATTCTCTTCCTTTTCCTTCTTGCATGCTATACATTGTTGCTATCGTGCAGCTTGACTCATTGTGTGGATTTCTGTCTCTCTTATTTTGTTTATGTATCATAATTTAATCTTTGCAACTGATAACTCCTGAAATTGTTTGAACATGGATTGTGGTTTTCAGGGACGACCAAAGGGTGTCACACCTAAGTACAGTCTGAAGCCCCTTGTTCCAAGGCTGTCAGAACTTCTTGGACTTGAGGTTTGTTCTTTGTTTACATGTGTGCGTACTTGAATTTTCAGACTGAGATTCACTTCTTAAAGGCTTTCTTTTGCTCATGCTTATTTATTTCCCTTTCTAATAGGTCAAGATGGCAAATGACTGTATTGGTGAGGAAGTCAAGAAGATTGTGGATGAACTTCCAGAAGGAGGTGTTTTGCTCCTTGAGAATGTGCGGTTTTATAAGGAGGAAGAGAAGAACGACCCAGAATTTGCAAAGAAGCTGGCTTCTCTTGCAGATGTCTACGTGAATGATGCATTTGGTACTGCCCACAGGGCCCATGCTTCCACGGAGGGAGTGGCTAAGTACTTGAAACCAGCTGTTGCTGGATTCCTCATGCAGAAGGTATGTTGATCATTGAGTAGTTGAGTCATTTATAGTATTAGCATTGAATTCTAGGCTGCTTAACTGAGCTGAACTGGAACCTAAGCAGTGCTAACATTCTTTGTGCTCAGTTTGATCAAACTCAATTGACTATGAATAGTTGAATCATTTATAATGTTAGCATTGAATGCTAGACAGCTTAATTGAGCTGAACTTGACTTTACCTAAGGAGTGCTAACATTCTTTGTGCTCAGTTTGATCAAACGTAATTGCTGATAAAAAAAAAAAGTTTGATCAAACTTAATTATCTCTGAGCTTGGTTGTGAGGCTTTCCCAGGCAATATTTTCTATTGCTTGGTTATACTTGGCTATCCATAAATACTGATGAGAGGTATAAAAAAAGTAGTATTTGAATTAGGTCCTAATGATATATGGAATACTTATATTATCGTTAGTTATTTGTTGCATCATTCATTTGTTTCCATGACTTTGTTTTGTGGTTTCAGGAACTGGACTATCTTGTTGGAGCCGTAGCAAACCCCAAGAGGCCATTTGCCGCTATTGTTGGCGGTTCAAAGGTGTCAACCAAGATTGGAGTGATAGAATCCTTGTTGGAGAAGGTTGATCTTCTTTTGCTGGGTGGAGGGATGATCTTTACCTTTTACAAGGCCCAAGGATATTCAGTTGGATCTTCCCTGGTGGAGGAAGACAAGCTGGATCTTGCAACATCCCTAATGGAGAAGGCCAAGTTGAAAGGGGTGTCTCTACTGCTTCCAACTGATGTGGTTATTGCTGACAAATTTGCTGCTGATGCTAACAGCAAGGTTCATTCCTCTATAAAATTTTTACTCTATTTCAAGATGTGAATTGTATCATTTTGCATTCTTATTTTGTTGAAAATTGAAATAACTTAATGGGAAGAACCCTCTTTATCTTAGTGAACAACTCTCTGTCATGAAAGAAATAACCTTGTGGGAAAGTGAACAACTATCTGTCATGAAATCAAGTGTGCTGGACTTGATTGAATTCTAATTGATAGAGTAGGAATTTGAATTCATATTAGAGAACCTAAATACTTTATCGATATATTTGCAGGTGGTTCCAGCAACTAGCATTCCGGATGGGTGGATGGGTTTGGATATTGGACCTGATTCCATCAAGACATTCAGTGAAGCTCTGGATACTACCCAAACCATCATCTGGAACGGACCTATGGGTGTGTTTGAGTTTGATAAATTCGCAGTGGGAACAGAGGTATAGCATTCATGAGATCAACTGCATTTTTAGTAGTCTACCTGATCAAACGACTGTCTCTTAATTGAATCATTCATATGTAGACCCATACCAATTTTTGGTGGTCTTTTGATGCCATGGTTTGGATGGGTTTGCTCATTTTCTCCAAAGATGCAGTAAAATGATTGTGGGCCTTATTTTTTTGAGCTGGTTTGTCATCAAATTCTCTGCTTTGGAAGTTATTGCAAGTGATTTTTTTTTCTATGACCATATTCAAAGCTAGATGGTCTTTCCTTGTAACGAAGTTCCATTTCTACTCACTCAGAAAAGGCCTTATTTTAACAAATTTTGAAGGCCTTGCAACTAATTTACCTTGCGGAATGATTTCTCTGTAGTGGTAAATTGATCACTGCCAATGTAGGAATTGGAATCTTGCTTGACTAGACCTTCTGACTGGTTTCATGTTTTTAGGCTTATAACTGAGGGCAATATGTTGCTGTTTGCAGGCGAAAGCCAACAAGCTGGCAGAGCTAACTGCCAAGGGAGTGACAACAATAGTTGGAGGAGGCGACTCTGTTGCAGCTGTGGAGAAGCTTGGGCTAGCTGACAAGATGAGCCATATCTCAACTGGAGGTGGTGCCAGCTTAGAGCTTCTTGAGGGGAAACCACTCCCTGGTGTCCTTGCTCTTGATGATGCCTGAGTCTAAGTTGTGTGCATTTTTAGTGCTGTGGAGATTGGTCTTTCAACCTGAGTGGATTAAGTCAAAATAGATCGTATCTTATAGAGGGTATAGGGTAGACTGGAATAAGTGGTATCTTTTTCGAGCATCATTAGTGATGCTGATGCACCGTCTTGGATTGAATCCTTTGTGGAACAATGTTGATGATCTAAGGGCAGGAGTTTGCTTGATGCCCTCTTAATCTAAAGAAATAACTTTGCGAATTAGCCGGTTTTGTCTTCTGCTTTTAATAAAATTGGGATGGTTCCATTTAGTAGAACATCAAACAAAGAATGATAATATTCAGTAGTACCATACTTTTGGGGAGCTATACTTTCTTTTTAGTGGGACTAACACTTTCTGAGTTTCAAGGGTTTTGTATGTTCTAGGCTTGTTAATGTTTTTGGGTGGCATCAGCTTGGAAGCCAGGAAGATCAACCGCTTGACGTTGATTGCGAGTATTGTCTGGAACAAGAATTCAAGGACAGCGGAGTTAAGGTATTTAATTGTCCGCTTCTGCCTCTCACTACGGTTACTTGGTGTTGAGGAATAATCTCTAACTTAGCATTGGGTTTTTTCTTTTTATGTGAGAAATTTTTATAACAAGTAAAAAACACAAAAATAAAAACAAAAATTTGCTAAAAATGTATCTTTTCTATCTACTATAACAAAACCCAATAAATAATACATCTGAAAAAATTATTAAAAAATTTGTTAAACATTTTAAAAAAATATCTTGCCCAAACATACACCCAAATCTCTCTTTCAAATAAATTATAGGGTAACTCTGATATCACAGTTTTTTTTTTTTAATTTGGAGAAAGAGCAGTAATATATGCCAACTGTCTTCTGGCGTCTACCATTAGGCCGCTAAGGGGTCCATACTGTTGGTGCAAAAGGGGCTGCAACGCAATCAACAAATTTATAATATCTATTGCTCTTATTATGTACTGTTTTTACATCAATCATGTAAATGTGGTCAAGCTACTCATTCCTTCACAAGTCAGCATTGCTTAGATTCATTTCCAAATGTTTCTGTTTTGTTACCATTATGAACACACTTTTCTTAGGAAAATAATTTGTATAGTTGTATGGGTGTGCGGTATTCCGTTAAAAAAAAAGTGGACAAATGTGAGATTCACATTAAAAATCTACTTTTTTTAATGGTAGGTTCTCTATTTTTCAAAAGGAGCGCACAAACTTTATACATCCTAGAATTGTAACGTTACTCGTGTTCAAATATGTGGATTTATTGAATATGAGTTATTACTTATTATTTTTGTGAATCATATTGATTTACTACTTCCTTTCAAAGAAAAAGCAATGGATTCAAAACTCCGTTACTACATTTTGATGATTTAATTTCAACAAAGCATGAGATAGACTTAGGGGCCCAAGGGCTTGGGCATATCCCAATCCGGATAAGTGACATGGGCACAAGGCCTATCCAAAGAGATAGGATGCTTGGGCGGACCAAGGCTTGTGCGTGGGCTGAAGAGACATGATGCTTGGATAGACCACCGAATAGGCACTTGAATGGGTGCACTGCTTTAAAATTAATTCAAAAGAAAAGTGCTCTTAGCGAGACCTGGTTCCCATCCTTTTGGGGTGTGAGGCCATTGAGCTAGGAATGCCTCTTGGTGTTTACATGATGTTATTTAAACTAATAAGTGCCAGTTGAAAAGTCATAATTCAAAGTGCTACTTCATATTCTATAAATAGAGGATGTAACATAAATTTTATTAATTTCATTTTTTTATATTTTCAGTCTTGTACACAATTTTGTAAAGAAATTTTGAAAAAAAAATTTTGTTGTATAAGTGAATTGCTTGCAACTCAGTAACAAATTCTTTTGCGTATGAGCAATTATTACTTTAAAGATAATATTCATATTTTAGGTTACTGTATCCGCTCAAATTTCTTCGAACAGGATTGTGTTAAACGGTTTGTTTAGTTGGCATCTTGACTGTCCACCTTCTGCTGCTCCTTTGTCTTCAAACCCATTCATTATACACAAACTTAATCATTTTAATCTTGTGTTTGAATACTCTCGGTCAAATGGTGATGAGTGCGTGGGGCAAGATTCGGGCAATTAGAGATGCAGATGTGAGATATCTAATAATGCAGAAACATGGTTGGCTCCCACGTGAAATCTTGTTAATAATCAATCGGTCTTCACTTTAGAGACAACAGGAATCCTCACAGCTTTGCTTAAGAATCCTCCTGAAACATCATCACTTTGACTCAGAAAAACACAGCGAGTTTACAACATTAGTTTCACTACAAATGCTTTGAATTATTCAAATGCTTGGTTTTTTGGATTCGATTCAACTCTTTCATCCAGCGGAATTCAGCTTTAAAAAAAGGTTCATGTCTTGCCGAGCTCACCCTTAATTGTGTAAGCTTGAAGATGCTACATGGCTGTCATGATAATAGAAAATATATAATTAAATTATAAATTATGATTTTCTTTCTTCAACTTAGAATTCGATAATTCCATTCGGAGTTATGGTTTTGGAGAACAATAAGAAAGAGTTTGATTAAGCTGTGGTTTGGATAGTAAGTTGAAATGAAAGTTGAATAAAATATTGTTATAATATTATTTTTTAATATTATTATTGTTTTGAAATTTGAAAAAGTTATATTATTTATTATATTTTGTGTAAAATTTTTTTAAAAATTATAATGATAAAATGAGATGAGATGAAATATTTCTTGTATCTAGATGAGACCTAAGAGATAATACAGAAAAACCACATGCTGTTTTTTTTTCCTCGGAAAAATACATGTTTTGCCCACGTAAGAAGTTTTTGGGATAACTATATATCCAAAAACAGACACTTTTGGGGTCAAAATTGTGTTAAAAATATGGATTTTATTAACTATTTGGGCTAAAGTTTTTATTTTTTATTTTTTTACAAAAACAATTGTGTATATATTTTTATTAGAGTTTTGGAGGGACCGTGAGATTTTCTGATCTCATCTTTTTTAGTAATTATGTAAGGAGAGCGGGGATTTCAAGTCTTGGTCCTCCATCTCCGGCATTGCCTTGTATGAAGAAAAGGGTTAAAGTTTTTCTGCACACTTTTTTACATTTTTTTGTACTTATATAAAGGATTATTTAGACAGTAAAGGGCAAGAAACATTAAATGCAATCTGTACAATGATCTGTCAAATATTGTCTTTATTAGTCTTGCGGTGGTCAGTGCAGAAATGTGTGTTGCTATAACTGATGCACATTCCTTCTATGGTTGCCTTCAATTATTGGTTGTTGATAAACTATTAAAAGTTGATGATTCGTTTCGTGGTTCATGAGATTTGGATTCAGGAGCATCTTCAAGACCTTGAACCTTTTGATTCTCAAACGGTAAAGGACGTGTTTCACACCACTACCTACTTGGATGCCCTGTAATAGGTGAGAAGTTGGCATTGATTGCTTAGGAAAGCTCCGATGCCTAAGTTAGAGGAACGTTATGTCAATATGTGTATATATGCAAAAGTTGGGATTTAGTGTTACCTTTAGATGTTATTTCTAGGGGTGCTGAAGATGTAGATAAGGACTAGTAATTCCATAATAAGCAAATGCGATAACCAATCTTGATCTACCAGTGTTATCATATCACACGGTTAAACCTGTGGGTCACATGGGCTCTTGGACAGTGCGTCCTCCAATCTCGGGCCCATGGGCTGAACCCATCCACTAGTCATGAGCTTATCACCAAGGGACCTAAATATTCCTTCCACAAACTTTCCAAGCATTCAAGATTCTATGCAGAATATGCATCTCATTTCCTATCTTTTCTCAAGTCTGATTAATTGGTTAATGGAATAATGGTCTTCTTTTTATGTGACCTTTTTTTTTTCTTTTTCTTTTAAAAAAAAAAATAGTTTACATAGCTAACTTTACACAACCATAACCAATATTTGTGAGTTACAAATAAATGCTGAGGAAGATAGTAATCAAGTAATGTAGCAGAGATGATTTCAGTTAAGGAGTAATATTTATTCTGGGAAAAGAGAATGCACAAACAGGTCATTCATGTACAAGTGTGAATACTAATTACTTTCTGCTTTTTCTTGAGCTCCTCTACTAATAAAAATGGATGCCCATATTTCTCTGTGCATCATGATCATTCAGGCTAGTGGTTGAAGATGTTGAGAAGGGAAACTCTTGTTTTGATTAAGCGCCTGAAAAGGCGCTCAAGTCCTTCTTCAAGATCTTGAACATTTGGCTCCAAGTTTCCCAGCAAGTTCTGGACATTCTCAGCATTCACTACGTGATCAGATTTGCTTGCTTTTTCACTGATAATGGCATACAATGCAGCATCGACCATCTCTAGTTCAGATCTTTCTGTTTCTTCATTGTCACATGCTACTCTTTTGGGAAGGACCAGCTTGGAGACCAAAGACCAGCTGCTTGGTTTTGATCTCAACTTAGGGCCAATTATATAAGACAACAAGGATTCAAAGACATTAAGGGTGGCTGCTTCTATTTCTCTTAATGTGTTAACCATGGCCAGATTCTCATGGTTTTTTTTAGCACGCTTACTTTCCATGCCTTTAAGGGCTCTTTGGACTGCTTTCTTGACAACCTTCCTAGACATCAAGTATTTCCTGACCTCCCTCTCAAATCCCATGTCATCTCCTCTTCTCCTGCGCATAATTGATTGGAGCTCACGTGTGCATTCCTTTGTATGGATCACGGCATCCTTGGTTGCGCTACACGCATCCAATAGGTGGAGAGATCCATCGAAAATCTCTTCGACCCACTTTTCATGCCGCTCTTGGACAATGGCTTGCTGAGTTTGGGGTAACTGAAGCAACTTTTCAACACATTCGTGCAGATCCTGAAGGCAACTCAGTTTGCTTCTTAATGTTGTTGATGGTGATGAAGAAGTAGTGTCTGAAGCACCTAATCTGCACAAATGCTCATTGCATTGTAGAATGAGAGGGTGTGGTCTGGAGGGCAAGCTAACAGAGCGAGACTGGTAATTGGACTTTTGGTTTAAAGGAGAGGAAGCCATGATCTGTTTCTTTTTTCAGATCAGAAAACAGGAGAGCTTGAAGTTGGATGTTCAATTCAATCTTCAGATTTGCCGTCTTTCCTTGGCATCTACCAATTATATATCACAAGGTGTAGGAGACAAGAGGAATCACATTGATTTCAAAACTCAATGAGTAGCACATGATTTTGATATGGATTTAATTGCTATCTGGGCTATGTTTATGCAATGTCTCCCCACCAACTGTCAACATATCCCCCAACTCATCACCAAGTATATTTTAACTTCCTAAAGCACATGAATCTTCACTTAGGTAATATGATAATAGAATTTCGTGAAATGACAAGAAATAGAATATTTTACACACGAGGGGTCTTGTCACCATCTCCTGCAGTACTAGAAAGGCATTCTTAGCCATTCTTTGTACTTCACCTACCTTCTTTGGCGACAAGATGGTCGTGTCACTCGTGGGCTCGTGTATTATGTGCGTTACCGTAGTTATAAAAATGAAAGACCAGGACGGTTCAATGCAGAGATAGACACAGAATTAAATGTTCATGTGGACTTCACCTAGTCCGAAGATTCTATATGAGAAACATTAAATATTGTAGTCCACATTATGTATGTATCTCTCTTCAGAATTGGTCAAGAGAGACAACTATTTCTGGTCAACACATTACAAGAAAAAGGGTTTATTGTGACGATTTTATTATTGTTGCAAATAAAATCGTAGCAATAAGTGGATATTTGCAAGGAATTTGATCTTGCTGCTCGCTTTTAATTTTGTCGAAAATGCAGCGAACTAAAAATCGATGAAAATGTGCAAATGCAGTGATTATATGGGATTTTTGCGACGATTTTGAGCACTGGAAAATCCTTGATTTCTTGTAGTGACACGCCTTCCTTCCAAAGGAAAACTCATCCTTAAGAGTCAATGAAGTTTGCTATCTTTGTGGGGTTATCAAATTTATAAAAACGAGTTATGACAAGTGACAGCCATTCTTGTCTTTCATGGAGGGTTATGCCATCCTAACATGTAGTTATGCATCTCTCAATATGTTTTAGTTGCGATTCTTCTGATCTATATCCCTCATAATTGCATTCTATAGTTAAATTAGACAAAGTTTTAGGACTAAGTGGCACTGCGATCTTGTCTCCCATAACTTCATTTCTCAGCCTGTGTATTGCATCCTTTTCTAACCTTTGACAAGTCTGATTAATTGGATAATGGAATAATTGCAGGGTTCTTATCAATTCTTTTACATAGCTGATTTTACACAGCCATATCTGTAATCAAGTAATGTAGCAAAGATGATTTCTGTAAATGAGTACTCTATATTTTGGGAGAAGAGATAATACACATATTGCTCATTCATGTACAATTCTGAATACTAATACTTCCCTTTTTTCTTTTAATAACAAAAATGGTTGCCCATGGTTATATATGCAGCTCATTCATGTACAAGTGTGAATACTAGTGGTTGAAGGTGTTGAGAAGGGAAACTCTGGTTTTGATTAAGCGCCTGAAAAGGAGCTCAAGTCCTTCTTCAAGATCTTGAAGGTTTGGCTCCAATTTTTCCAGCAAGTTCTGAACATTCTCAACATTCACCATGTCATCAGATTTGCTTGTTCTTTCACGAATGATGGAGTACAATGCAGAATCGACCATCTCGAGTTCAGATCTTTCTGTATCTTCATTGTCACACACTACTCTTTTGGGAAGGACCAACTTGGATACCAAAGACCAGCTGCTTGATTTTGATCTCAACTTAGAGCCTGTTATATAAGACAACAAGGATTCAAAGACATTGAGGGTGGCTGCTTCTATTTCTCTTATTGTGTTAACCATGGCCAGATTCTCATGGTTTTTGTCAGCATGCTTACTTTCCATTCCTTTTAGGGCCTTTTGGACTGCCTTCTTGACAACCTTCCTAGACATCAAGTATTTCCTGACCTCCCTCTCAAACCCCATGTCACCTCCTCTTCTCCTGCGCATATTTGATTGGAGCTCACGTGTACACTCCTTTGTATGGATCAAGGCATCCTTGGTTGCGGTACAAGCGTCCAATAGCCGGAGAGATCCATCAAAAAGCTCTTCAACCCACGTGTCATGGTGCTCTTGGACAATGGCTTGCTGAGTTTGGGGTAATAGAAGCAACTTTTCAACACATTCATGCAGATCCTGAAGGCAACTCAGTTTGCTTCTTAATGCTGATGATGGTGATGAAGAGGTAGTTTCTGAGGCAACTAATCTGCACAAATGCTCATTGCATTGTAGAATAAGAGGGTGTGGCCTGGAGGGAAAGCTATTAGAGCGAGCATGGTGATTGGATTTTTGGTTTAAATGAGGGGAAGCCATGATGATCTCTTTCTTTCAGATAAGAAAACAGGAGACCTTGGAGTACTTGGATGTTCTATCCAGTCTTCAAATTTGCCTTCTTCCCTTGGCATCTGCCAAATATATATATATATTTGTATATATCACAAGGTACTTTAGGAGACAAGAGGAATCACATTGACTTAAAAACTCAATGAGTGGCACATGATTCTGATTTGGATTTAAAGGCTATCTGGGCACTGCCTATGCAATGTCTCCCAAACAGCAGATTCCCCAGCTGATCACCAAGTATATTTAAACTTGTTAAAGCACATGATCCGTGTCTTCACTTAGGTAATATGATAATAGGACTTATTGCAATTATAATAATAATAAAAAAATATATAACACACGAGGGTTACTATTGTCACCATTTCCTGCAATACTAGAAAGGCAGTGATCCACCTGCCTTTCCGGGAGACAAGATGCAGGTTGTGTCACTCGTGGGCACTTGTATTATGCAATAACTAACTGCTCAATAGGTATTACATCAATTGCAATCAGGTCATTTTTTTGGTATGCTAACCAGTTAAAATAATTAAAAAATGAAACATCAATGCAAATTTCTTCGATTATCTTATTAATAAACCACGTAGACACGACATTATGTCTACATGGTGTACTTCACATTGCTCGGAAATCTTTTTTGGGGCAACATTAAATGTTATAGAGCTCACATTATGTGTCTATCTCTCTTCAGCTCTAAACAGACATCCATCCAATTCGGCCAGGCAACTAGATATGATATCTATTCACTGATGAAATTTATTGCTGGTTAACACACCTTCCTTCCAAGAAAATTCATCCATAGAAGTCAATGAAACCATCTGTGTGGGGTTATCAATTTACAAAAACGAGTTAGCACAAGTGACAACTCATTCTAATTGTCTTTCATGTAGTTATGTATTATCTCTCATTATGTTTTAATGGCGATACTTGTCCTGATCTATATCCCTCATTGCATTGATCTATATATAGTTAAATTAGAAAAAATCATAGCACTAAGTGGCACTGGGATCTTGTCTCCCATAATCTCATCATTTCTCAGTTCCTCGTGCATGCATCGGTTTCATACAATTATTCATTAAAACATGATTAGCCTAATTTCTAACTGCCATTATAATTCATTAGGAAACTTAATATATGTCTGTCTCTCTTGGGAAATCCTGAAGAGTTTTATATAAATTAAGCAGCATGCATGTGGGTCTCTCAGTTCCATTCGTGCACG
The DNA here is from genome assembly GCA_029856935.1 of Cyclocarya paliurus. NCBI lineage: Eukaryota > Viridiplantae > Streptophyta > Magnoliopsida > Fagales > Juglandaceae > Cyclocarya > Cyclocarya paliurus. Next base: position 27,716,899 of record CM056948.1, read on the forward strand.
AAGATGATCATATGCACCATTTGTATAAAATAAAATGAGCAGTTCAGCGCTTAACGTGTTGGTTTTATAATCAAATTGAAACCGGATCCATGTTTAAGGGTTAGGGTCAGGGGGACATTTAGCAACAACCATTGGAGTTGGAGGCACATGAGTTGTTAGATCCAAATCCAAGTCACGTTAGGACCCATCCAATCCACATGTTATATATTTTGGCATGAAACTGTAACATGTTGTAAGGATCTTTGATATTTTAAACCACACAATATTAAATAAGGGTAGTAATATGTGACACGACTTTGAACTCAACACGAACATTACATGGAATAGTGTGTTTGAGTTTAAGATAAATGAGTTCGGTTAAAAACGGATTGACTCTGTGGCGCCCCCGACTTCCATGTACGGACCAACATGGAAATCGAGATACCCGGGATGATGACAACCGGTCACGCATCCCAACGACAAGTGTCAGTGTGTGCAACAAATAAACAGTGCACAAATAAAAACACAGCGGAAGGTAATAAAGTCTACTACTACCAGAATTTTAGTTAATACAGAAATCCAAAATATAAATACCTTAAAAAAAAAATAGAGCCAAGTCCCAGAAAATAAAATACAAGTCTGAAATTAAAAGCTACAACTCGAGTGATCCCAGATCACTCCTCCGGCGGAGCCAGATCCTCAGGCTCGGCATCTGCATCATCAACAAAGTCTGCAGTACCATGAAATGGTACCGCAGGTAAGTTATAACCTAACCAAGTCCAGAGATATAACCATATCTAAACAACTAACCATGCATGCCCATGATGCAAATGAAATAGTGCAACGCACGCCAAAAATCTCATTGGCTCAAAAATCATTTCCAGTAAAACAATTTCCACCATTTTCCCAGAAAATGGCACACAAAAATCAACTCACGCTATTTTCCCAGAAAACAGCTCTTTTTCCATTTATCCAATTAACCATATGCACCATGGCCTCCCCTATGGACCATCCGCACGTCCTGGCTACTTTACGAGAGATGCCCAGTTCCGCACCCGGTGCGTTCGTGGCCAGGTCATCCTCTAGCCCCCACCAGCAGAAGGGCCACGGAGTCGGCACGTCCAACGTCCGATCCCGTTGTCGCCCGGCGACAACCCAGGGGACGTCACTCAGTATCTTATGCTCCCGAGTGACTAGAGGAGCTCCACCGAGATAATGCCCCATCTCGGCATGGGGTCGTGATACACACGCACCCATAAATCCAATTCTCATGAAAACCCAGTTTTCAAAATAATCACATGATCATGCATGCAACACACGAAAAATCCAGTTTTTCAGTTTACAAACATGTCATGCGTGCAACATGAAATGAAACAATATAATCAATGATCAACTCCCAAAATCACAATACAACCAAATCCAGAATATCCAACAATTGATCAATCCACAAATAATCCAATTTCCAACAATTAATAAATCCACAAATAATCCAATCTCCAATTCACAACCAGATCACAATATTCACACACAAAAAATATTCCGATCAATCCAACCACCTCCGAACTCCTCGGACTCAGTCCGGAACCAACCAGGATATATATATATATATATATATATAAAATATAGCAGTTAATTGCAAAAATATAATTAAATCTCAAAGAGTTGTTTAGGAAATACTTACAGCGCTTTAAAACAATTTTACGAAGGTTCCGAGGCACTGGAAAATGCCAAAACAGCAAATTCGCACAGTGTAAAAACACTGACCGAAATGTAGTAAAATGAGAATTTTTCACGGTTTCAAACGGAGACTTGAAATTGATAGGGTAGGGCCTTTGGAAGGTGGGAAATCTAATGGTGGTGGTGGTTGGCCGTGGGTGGCGGCCGAAACGGTGGTGGAAAGCCACGAAGTGTAAATCAGAGAGGGTGTTCGATGGGGTGGCTCCGGCGACTGATCGGAGCCGGGGTTGGGTCGATTAGGACGGAAATGGGCCGGTGGTGATGTGGCTAGGAGCTGGTGGCCGGAGGTGGCCGGACGGCGGCGGAACGGGTGAAAGAACGCCGCGGCTTCGCGTGGCTACTGGCGGCTAACGACGGCGCGGCAGAAGCTGAGATTTGGAGAGGTGGCTCGCCGGCGCACGGGGAAGCCGGTGGTACCGGCGGTGTCGACCACCGCCGGCCAGCGGCGGCTCAGGTAAGAAGAAACCGAGACACGGGGGTGGGGGAGAGGAGAGAGAGGGAGGTATCGGCTGGGCAGGGAGAAACCGAAGGAGAAGAAGAAAAAAGAAGAAAAAGAAAAAGAAAAAGAGAAAAAGAAAAAGAGAAGGAAGAAAAAGGAGATCCAGCCTTTTTCAACTTGGGTTTCGAAAGTGATCCAACGAAGACGATTTTAAAACCACTAAATAAATAAAATAATTCAAACTCAATGAAATGCTCAATTAAAACAGTAAAAATATTAAAATCCAAAAACAAGCCCATTTAAATAAAACAATAACTATTTTTAAAACAGTTAAAATAAATAAATCAATTTAACTCAAAATTAGCTAAAGTAAAATATTAAACTCAGACAAAAACATCCTTAAAATAAAGAAGAATTAAATTGCAGATCACTAATTAAAATTAATCAAACACAGTGAAATGCTTTAATAAAACAATAGAAATTTTAAAACCCATAAACAACCCAACTTAAATTAAAGACCAATTTAAATTCACCACAATAATTAAAATAAGAAAACCCAATAAAATTATTTTCACAACTTAAAAAATATTATAAAATAATATTTAAAAACTCCCAAAATTTTAAAATAAGATAATTAATCATAAAATAAATTAAATAAATCCTTCATTAAAATACACTAAAATCCAGGATGTTACAGACTCGTTAAGACACGATTAATAAATGGATCAACCCGCTTAATTTGAAATCAACCCGCAATAATTCGTTTAAATTTTATTTCAAAATTAAAATTTTATTATTTTTGAGTCATAATATTAATATTCTCAATATGTTTATGTTTTCATTGTTAAGATTGTAATTAATTTTGAACTTATGCTCATATTTGTATTGTTGGATTTGTAATATTGATTTTATTATAGGTTAAAATCTAAAAAATATTGATAATTTTTGTTAGTAGCCTAGTAGGTAGTCTTATTTTTTTTAGAGATATTGTGGCTGCTAATAAATATATATTCTAAATTTTATGTGAAATTATGTTAATTAAGTCAAATAGGTTATGTGGGTTAGTTTAATTCATTTACATAAAACATGTTGAAATTAGTTGTCTTGTTGATCCATTTATAATAAATTATTAAACAGGTCAAAACGGGTCGTGTCATGTCACCTGTTATTTAAATGGGTCGTGTTAGGGATTGAAGGTTTGTTCCATTTAACATAACGGGTTGTGTTCAAGTTGACTCATATAGTCGTATGTCCATAACTTGACATGACACGAATACGATCTGCAAACACAAATTGACACCCCTAATATTCTATTTAATAAAACCCATTCTTTCAACTTAATTAATTGTCCATTTAAACCACTTTGATTCAAATAATTTTGTTAAGTATGTTATGGACAAAGTTTATTTATGTACTTTCTCTTTGATATTGAGATGTTTAAGTTTCATTAAAATACCTCTTATTTCTAGTGAAAAGATTATTGCGAAAAATTTTGAGTGGCGTAATTGCAGAGTCATAACTACAAGTCTTGGAACAAAATTTCTCACCCATTAATAATATATTGTGGCCTCAAAATAGGAACGAATTCAATCTCCACCGAAGATGAAGCAACGATGGTTTGCGTTCATATTTTTATGTGAAATAATTCGACTAATGAACAAATACACATGATCATTAATATGCCATATGTCAATATTCAATTAGCTAACGTAGCATATTGTTGATGTATAGTGCACAACCACTACAAGTGACCATGTTCTAGCCATTAGAGGGTGTCCACATTGGGCCGTTGTGGCCGGTGTCTTGACCACCCTCGTGGTGTTCTGACCTCTGGCCACCACGGAGGTGGCCCGAAAGTGGCCATGTATCGGTCACCACACAGCCACCCCTGGTGGCTATGCCACCATGTAGCTGTAGAAGATCAAGTGATTTCGGCCGAAATCACTGTTGAAGATCAGGAGGATCAATCCTAATATAAAGGATTGCAGAAATCATTGCTGAAGTTTAGGGAGATAAAGATAAGGAGATATGATCATGAGAATTTTGAATTGTATAGCTGTAATAGTTTGAATTGGAATGTTTTAAAAATGTTACTTAAAATAGGAAATCAGTTGTATTTATGTATATATATACCGCATGTACGCTTCAAGCAATATACAGAGAAAATAGAATTCTTTCAAACATTCATTTTATCTATTTCTTTACATGGTATCAGACTAGCTGTAAAAAGACAAACGTCTAGCTATCTCTTCCTCATCTCCTTCCTCTTCTGCTAGTACCGATAATCAACGCTCAAACTCTCCCTCTGTTATCTCCATGTCTAATGTTGTTAATATCAAACTCAATCCAAAAAATTATATTCTTTGGAAAGCACAAATGGTGCCTTAATTTTGTGGACAAGATCTCTTTGGGTATATTGATGGTAACATGACAAAACCCCCCAAAACCATCCCTATGTCTAATCCTGATAATGATGTAATTTCTAAAACACCAAATCCTACCTACTCTCATTGGGTGCGCCAAGATAACCTCATTCTCAGCACACTAATGTCCTCCCTCACTGAAGGGGTACTTGCTCAGTTGGTCAATTATATCACCTCCCATGCTATCTAGTGTGCTCTAGATGAGAATTTCTCCTCATGATCTCATACGAGAACTGTGCAAATATGCACACAATTGGCAACTGCAACTAAAGGTAGCAAATCTTCCACTAAATATTTTCTTTTGATCAATAAACTCATTGATGAATTAGCCATTCCATGACAACCTATGATCTGTGAAGATGTTATCACTTATGCGCTAGCAGGATTAGGCCACAAGTATAATAGCTTTGTGACCTCAATATCTGCTTGCACTGACAGGGTTACACTAGAAGAAATATATTCTTTCTTGCTAACAATAGAAGCTTGCCTTTCTCGTCATCAGCTTGCATCTCCAGTCTAACAAACATCTGTCAATGTTGCTCAACGTCAATACCAGCCTTTCACAAATGGAGGACGAGGTGGTCCTCAAGGAAGGGGGTGTGGAAATTGTGGTGGCTTCAATCATTGCTGCGACTTCAATCATGCTTCCCGCAGCAATGATTAGTCCACACGTATATGTCAGGTTTGTAGTAAACCAGGCTACTCTGCTCTCAAATGTTATCATTGTTTTGATCTTTCTTGTCAGGACTCAGCAAAAACAGAAAATAAGCAAGCCATGGTAGCTGCAAATACTGGTAATTGGGAGACCGAGTGGCATGCTGATACAGGTGCAACTCATCATGTCACCAACGATCTCACCAATCTGAACCTCAGAAATGATGATTACAATGGTACATATCATGTTCAAGTGGGAAATGGTTAAAGTCTACAAATCTCGAAAACTAGTTCCACTACACGTTATATTGATTCTTATACTTTTGTTCTTAATCAAGTTCTTCTTGTTCCAGAAATTCAAAAAAATTTATTATCAGTGCAACAATTTTGTGTTGACAATCATGTTAATTTCAAATTTCATGATAAATGCTTTCTTGTCAAGGATTACTTGGGGAAGGTCCAACATCGAGGACATCTTAGTGATGGTCTCTATCAATTCACATCCAAATCAAGCTGTCCACAGGTTCTTTCAACTGTATGTGTCTCTCTTCAAGAGTGGCATCGTCAACTTGGACATGCATTAGCACCTGTTGTCAACAAAGTTCTTTCCAACATTAATCTTCCAGTAGAAAGAAATAAATAACACTCCATGTGCCCAGAATTTCAGATGGCCAAAAGCCATGATTTTCCTTTTAAATGTTCTCCTTATGTTTCTTCACATCCATTAGACTTAATCTTTAGTGATGTATGGGGACCTGCATCCGTGGTTTCTGCCACTGGTGTCAAATATTATGTTAGTTTTCTTGATGATTATTCCAAATTTGTGTGGTTGTTTCCAATGAAATTCAAATTTGATGTTGAATCAATTTTTCTTCAGTTTCAAGCCCATGCATGTTGAAAAGCACTTTGAAAGAAAAATAAATGCCATTTAATTTGACTGGAGTGGTGAATTTCAGCACTTGAACACTTATTTTAAACAAAATGGGTTTAATCATCACTTAGCTTGCCCGTACACTCACCAAAAAAATGGGTCAATTGAGCGTAAACATTGACATATTGTCGAAGTTGGTCTAAGCATGCTGGCACACTCAAATTTACCAATGCTTTACTAGAAGGATGCTTTTCAAACAGCTGCATATGTCATTAATTGACTCCCTACACCTGTTTTAAAGCAAAAATCTCATTTTGAAATCATGTATAACCGTGTGCCAGATTATGCTTTTATGCATGTGTTTGGTTGTGCATGCTGGCCTAACATGAGACCTTGCAATAGAAACAAACCCAATTTTCGGTCAAAAACATGCATATTCATTGGCTATAGCCTTGTCATCAAGGGTACAAGTGCCTCGATCTCTCTGCTAGTAAGGTTTATGTTTCCAGACATGTAGTCTTCGATAAAACACTCTTTCCATACACCAAAGACACCAATTCCAATTTCTTTGTTGTGCAATCTGTTTCCCTTCCTTAGAATATCAATGTTCCAATTTCAATTAGTTCTAGAGATTTGCAAACTAACCCTCTTCCCATTAGCACACAATCTGCACCTTGTTTGCATCTTTCTGTAGGAACAGAAGAAGAGATACCTGCACAAAATACTGCTACAGATTTTCCAACAAATCCACTTGTCACCATAGTGCGTCGTTCTGATTTTCCATCTCAATCTTGCGGCAGTACCTCACATTTTGTGCAAACAGTCATCCTATGAGAACAAGATCAAAGAACCAAATTCACAAACCTCGCCTACCATCTGATGGCTACATTAGATATCCAATAGATTGAGCTCTGCTAGCAGAAACTAACCTCAAAGCTCAAGAACCTACTTCCTATACTGAGGCATCTAAGTTTATTCATTGGAGAGAAGCGATGAATAGAAAGTGTAATGCTTTGTTGCAGAATGGTACAAGGTCCTTGGTTTCACCTTCAACTAGAGCAAACGTTGTGGGATGTTGTTGGGTCTATAAAATTAAAAGAAAAGCCGATGGGACTATTGAACATCAAAAAGTTCGACTAGTCGCCAAAGGCTTCCATCAGCAGGAAGGAATTGATTTTTCTAAAACTTTTAGCCCCATTGTGAAACATGCCACAATTCGGTTGGTCCTTTCAATTGCAGTTTCTTATGATTGGCCTATCCAACAACTTGATGTGCAAAATGTATTTTTGCAAGGTGATCTTCAAGAAGAAGTTTTCATGACTCAACCGCAGGGCTACATTCATCCTCCGTTTCCAAATCATGTCTGTAAGTTACATAAATCCCTCTATGGTCTGTAACAAGCTCCACGAGCTTGGTTGTCTAAACTTTCAGACAAGCTCAAGTCATTAGACTTTCGTGAAAGCAAAGCTGATACATCACTCTTTGTGCTCAAAACAAAAATAGCAACTGTTTATGTTGACGATATCTTGATCACTGGATCAAGTTCTGCTGCAATATGTACAGTAATTCATTGCTCAAAAGAAACATCTGCTGTCAAAGATTTGGGCCCTCTTAATTTCTTCCTTGATGTAGAGGCACTTAGATCTTTTGAAGGTCTTTACCTCACTCAGCGCTAATATATAGTTGATTTACTCAAAAGGAGTAACATGGATAAGGCCAAACCATGTAGCAGCCCTATGGCCTCTACTTGTCATCTTACTTCCATAGATGGTACACCTTCTGCTGATGCAAGTCTTTATAGAAGTATTGTCGACAACATGCAATATCTTGCATTTACAAGGTCTGATTTGACCTTTGCAGTTCACAAAGTTAGCAAATTCATGCATAAGCCTTTTGATTCCCACTGGCAAGCAGTAAAGTGAATACTTTGATATCTTAAGCATTCGGTTTCCATAGGTCTTTTAATCACCAAAGCAGCATATTTAAGACTACAAGCATATTCAAACTCGGACTGGGCAGCTAATAGGGATGATATACATTTTGTGGGTACTTATTGCATTTATCAAGGAACTAATTTGATTTCTTGGAGCTGCAAACAGTAGCCTATAGTGGCTCGTAGCAGCACTGAGGCTGAATACAAGGCACTTGCGAACACGGCAACAAAACTAATATGGATTAAGTCAGTTTTATCTGAACTTGGAGTTCCTATACCTCAAGCACCTGTTCTTTGGTGTGACAACATTGGAGCCACTTATCTTACATCAAATCCTGTGTTTTAGGCAAGAAAACAACACATAGAGATTGATTTTCACTTTGTTAGAGATCAAGTTTTCAGTAAACAATTGGTGGTTCAGTTTATATCTAGTCGAGATCAATTAGCAGATGCACTGACAAAACCGTTACTACCAAAAATTTTTAGAAATGTGCAACTCAATCTGAATGTCCGTGATCTTCCCTCCAGATTGAGGGGGCGTTTAGAAGATCAAGTGATTTTAGTTGCTGAAGATCAGGAGGATCAATCCTGATATAAAGGAATGCAAAAATCATTGCTGAAGTTTAGGGAGATAAAGATGAGGATATATGATCTTGAGGATTTTGAATTGTATAGTTGTAACAATTTGAATTGGAATGTTTATAAAATGTTACTTAAAATAGGAAATCGGTTGTAATCATGTATATATATGCTGCATATACGCTACAAGCAATATATAGAGAAAATAGAATTCTTTCAAATATTCCTTTTATCTATTTCTTTACAATAGCCACCATGGGTGGTTTTGTTTTTGTTAAAATCCTAAATAATATAAATTAATTTTTAATAAAAATATGTATTTTAGTTTTTTAAAAAAGAATTTAGTTACTTTTTTTTTTAATATCTAAAAAGAAGTAAAAATGAGAAGTGGTGCCTTTTGACGAGGTCATGTATTCTTACTAATTGTGAAGGCCAAAAATTGTAACAGATGGAGCTATTGTTAAAAACTTCAAACTACAAGGAATCTATTGCTAAAAAAATTGCACAAGGTTCTAAATCCAAATCTGGCATAGCATAGGGGGTGTCCCATCAAAGTTCCCAACATAAAATTTCTGTTAGATTTTGTAAAAACAACATACATAAAGAGATTTAGAAGTTTAGGGTTTATATTATATAGTTTTAGTTTTTCCTTTTGAAAAATTTATTTTGATGTAGTTATTGTGAGAATGTGCCCTTTGAAGGTAGGAACACCCCATGCACAAGACTAAAAGATTTGTCATCTCGGGCGTAAGGGAAGGCCATGTCGAATGGACAAGGCGAGCAAAAGGCTCAGGTAAAGCAATACCCAAGCAAGAACGACCCTTGGCTGGGAAAGGATCAGGAAAAGAGTAACTAACTAATGAAGTAAGCACCATTTTGGGTGAGTTTTGTGTCAGATGTGTGAAAGATAGACATGCGATATGCAAGGCGAGCAAGTTTAGAAGCGAGCGAAGGCATTCAGGCAGGCAATGGGCAAGTGGATATAAACGAGTATAATATAGTAAGAGCAACATGAATGCGACAGGAGAGCAGCATGTAGCACGTACGCATTATGGGAAGAACTATAGACAACGTGGTGTAAAAGTTTGAGTGCCTAAAGAATAGCATATAAGTGCACAAAGAGTAGTGGGTAACCTCACAAAAGATTATACTCAAACGACAACATTTCTACAAGAGCACACATGGGAAAGGAGGATCAGGGACTCGAATATGCCTTACCATGCATAGAGGCATTTCACCACAAGGGTGACATTCACAACCGCCAAACTGAACTCCTTGTCTCCTTGGCTGAACTCTTGGAATGTGCAAAACACATCAATTCCATCGCTGCCAACCCCACCATCTGGCGTACATATGGACATCGGGTCCTTTCCGATTCATTAGCCAATCCACATTTGGAATTGTGTGGCTTGTGAGAGGCATAACTCTTCATATAAATAGTATCTATCATCAAATTTCAGTCTCACACATTGAGATCACCAAAAACGGAAATCTGTGTGTGTGTGTGTCGTTTGCTCTAATCCTCGAGAGAAGGAAAAAAATCTAACTCCATAGGCAGAGCTAGCACTCTCATGCTTTCAGACACTAGAGTCCTCATCGGATTAAGGGAGGCAAGATCATCAACAAGCTCTTTGGTGAAAGCTCACTATTGAGGTAGGTTTTTCTCTATGACAAAGCTAGAAGTGTTGGTTAATGACTATGAGTAAGCGGTGTCACGATCTATTTTGAGGTAGGTTTTTCTTTATGAGAACGCTAGTAGTGTTGGTTAATGACTATGAGTAGTGTCTTCATCCCCGTTCTCTTAATATTTTCTGCATGCATAAGACCCCATTATGATTTACTCCCTGTCTGGGTTAAATGGGTTGATGTTATTTTTTAAAAATACTTGATTTCCTATTTTAAGAGGAATAAATGGGTGTGTAAGTGTATCATGACCCGAAGCCAAGATGGGGCACATTATTTCAGTGGAGCTTCTCTAGTTACTTAGGAGCGTCTAAGAACTAAGTGACGTCCCTTAAGTTGTTGCATAGAGGAAATAGGCTCAAGTGAGATGGTAACACTCTCAGATCGATGTTGTGGCCTCTCAACTGGCGGAGGCTAGAGGAGTCCATGGTCAAGGACGGAGTGCAAAGCAAGAAGTTACTCTTTACAAATTCATAAGCATGATTGTTACTTGCGTTGTGGCGAAGGGAGCTAGGTGTGCATATGTCCATGCAAAGGGAAGACCATGGTGCACATGAAAATAAATAGAAATGATGGGTAAGACGGATTTCATGTTTATTAATGGATTTGAGGTTTGTGATTATTTTATATGTTGTAGTATGAGCATTGGATGCTTAGTAACTTTTCTATTTTTTTTCTATGAATTCTCTATTTGCACGGAGGTTGGCACTTCGGTATGTATGATCTACTTTCTATTTACTTCGAAGCTCTTTTGTTTATAACTTATTTAGATATATAACTTATTTAGATTTTCTCAAATCTCATCGTGGTAGTCTCACTACAATTTTTCTGTTTGAAACCATAGGCTTTGATGTTAATGTAGGAATTGAAGTGGAATATAAGGAGGAGGAGCCAGTGCAACCCAAGGAATAGCTTTGCGGTCTGTCACCATTTAAGATGTTGATATTTTGTAATATGTTGTTGTTATCTAATTTGGGTGATGAATAAGTTGTGGTCTGTAATATTTTAATGGTGGAATGGATGTTACTTCTAGATATTGTTTATAGGTGAGCGAAAATATATTTCTTTGGTACTATTATTATTTATAGCATTGACTTGCAATCAAATTTTCCGTTGTGACTTTGTACATGTATGCTGGGTATGCAAACACAAAATGTTCCATAGAATGTAAGGGGTGTTTGCCCATGTGATGAGCATCCTGATGTCTCGGCCTTTGGTCAAATTCCAAGAGAGGGCTAGGGGCATCACAGATCCGGGTGGTATAAGAGCTTTCACAACTCTGTGTAAATTCATAGATCACCTAGAAGCAGTACTAGAGTTAGGTTCTAAATCTTAGTATAGTAGGCTTGAATATTGGTAGTGTTGAGAATGAGCACAAGTGATGGGGCTTGGATATATCACAAGAAAGGCAGTATGGTGCAACCAAGATTATCCCACAACAAGTGACCCTAAGATGTGTCTGAGGAGGATTAGCCACATAACAATAGGGATTATGCTATGGCCCTAGAGATTAACTGCATGTCGGAGATACTGTAGCAAAAACAATAGCTCTTCCAACAATAACTGCAATAGTAACAAATGCATCACCAATGAGTTGAGTAGAGGGCTTGTTTGTATGAGCGATTTTTGGCATACTGATATCCAGGAGTTTTTGAAAATGAAGGGCCTATGAAAGCAGAAAAGTAGATCAAGGATGTCAAAAGGACCTTCGAGCTATGGGGGTGCATGGATGATCAGAAAGTGCTTTATGCCACTTACTTGTTATAAGGGGAAGCTGCTGTCTGGTGGGATACAAAGAGACAATTGCTAATCATGGAGATGGGATTGCTGGAGGCAGTAACTTGGCAAAGATTTAAGAAGGAGTTTGATGACCGTTTCTTCCCCACCACTATGAAGCAACAAAAGACTAGGGAATTATACTGCTAAATTCATGGAGTTGGGAAGGCTTGCCCCACGTCTTATTTCCATGGTGGAAATGCATACAAAGTGATTTCAAGATGGGTTGCAACCATAGATACGTTCCCAAGTGGTTTATCTATGGATACAAAACTTCCAGAGGCTAGTGGAAGTAGCCTCTATAGCTGAATGGGAGCATCGCAGCTTAAAATCCATAACGAAGGGCCTGAAGCAAAGGAGATGTTGGGGAAGAAAGCAGTTTTGGGTCCCCTCAAAAGTTTGTGTGTAATGCCCTGACCCCCGTGGTCCAGGGAGTTAACTCCTGACACCTAATAGACAACTTCAACAATACTAATATATTTCCAAATCCAAAAATAAATACTTCCAAAATTCCAATCAAATGTAAACACTTCAAATTTAATAAACCACACATAATCACATATTCGATCCTTAATACATCAACCCAAATAAAATATCAACTTTTCTTCATGTCTCAATTAACAATATAGAATAAAATAGAATTGACATAAATCTCTTTGAACCGTCTAAACATATTGAAATCAACCTACTAAATAAATAAATCCACCAACAACACTAGTACCACGAGGTACCGAGCAACTATCCACAGCTAATCTTGCCCACAAACTCTATTACTGATCCTCAATAGAACCATCAAAGTCATCTGAAAAATTATGAAGATCAAGGGGTGAGTTATTAACAACTCAGTAAGCAGAGAACATATACTAGTATGTAAATATTGGCTTTTACAAAGTTCGGTATGCATAAAAAAATATTTACTTTCAGAAAATAGAAACAACATATTTACTTTCAGAATGCATAAACAGAAACACATTATCAAAAAGTCAGAGTGAAACTTTCATAAAAACTTTCTTATTTCAAAAATATTTCTTGGCATATCACATACTGAAACCTCATCTTCGTAGCATATCAGAGTATCACATCGGGACAAATTCCATCTTTGACCCATTGTGGTAGGGTTATAAACCACCATTATATTCATGGCTGGGCTGTATATCATGTTTCACCCCCGTGGCAGGGTTATAAACCACCATTATACTTGTGGCTGGGCCGTATACCATGTTTCACCCTGTGGTAGGGTTATAAACTACCATTAAACTTGTGGTTGGGCCTTAATAGAAACAAAACAAAGCATCATTGGAACTAGATCATATTCAGATACAAAATCAGAAGTTCATGCCAAGATTTTCAAATGACACATCATATCAAAACTGAATACTGAACAATTTTTGAACATTTCACATATCCAGGAATAATAGACACAAAACTTTTTCATTTAATCAAAGCAACACTTTTGGGATCATATATTCGCTCTTTTTCATAGTTCAGAAATAGAATGTTAAAATCAGCTCATGTCTACAACAGTCATGACAAAAATACTTTCTCTTATATAGGACTTATCCATATACAAAACAAACATTTAAGGTCGTTTTTTAGATTTCTTTTCAAAGATAAACATGCATATTTTTAAAATTGACCTCATTTTATTTCTTTTGTGCAAAGCTAGTATAGGAACCCCGCTTATCTGACTTCTGTGCATTATCTATGCCTTGAGTTGGAACTCTAGCTGTAGTACCACCTAAACCAATCCAGTGAGCTACTATTTATTGAGTAATAATCCAAAACAACCTCTTTTTAACTCAATGTCTATAATAAAATTTAGCCTGAACAGTCCCCTCCTCAAACCATTAGCATTTAAACCCCAACACATCCACTAAAATCTCCACGCAGTAGCCAAACACAACTCACACAGCTTACCTCTTACCAACATGCATTTAATCAAAGACAACCAACACCAAAAACACCTCTCCACCCTTGGCCACCGCTATTCCCAACCAGCTATGTAATTATAAATCCCCACATTCACCACATCAATTTCATATTATCTACATTTCAATCCAACCAAGTGATTCCAAAAAAAAAAAATTACACTCACCACACAACTAAACATAAAAGTCTTCACATAAAAACTAAAATTCAGATCATAATATCAAGTGTGTATATAATAAAAATGATACTATCGCTATAGATTAACTTACCTAAATTTGTGAGTTTAGTAAGATGAAAATGAAAGCAAGCAAAACGCCGCCTAATGATTATGTCAATGCTCTGTGACACAATGGCAGTGTTACTTGTGATTTACAATTGTAGTTAAAGAACAATACTATTAAATTCTTCAGAAGGGCATTACCTAATAAAGTCACAAATGGCTTCGCACAACCTCGATTCAAAACAACCCACATAATTCTAAGCCCAAAACTCACTGAAATCTAGTGAAAGAGATAGTGATCTGCACAAAAAGGGATTGAGTGGTCTGAGTGTGTACACGGTGAACTAAAGTAGAGAGGGTGTTTGCATGAAAAATAAATAGAAGATAAAAATAAAAATAATAAGGAGACTGAAGTCGGATGGTGGGAGAAGAGATTTTTACCAAAACTAGCACTTTTGATGTGAGGCTCGACTACAACACTAGAATCTTGAGACCCACGAGCAGATTGTACAGTGCAATCACCCAAAGAAAAATATGAAACTATCGGAGAGGGAAAGAGAGAGAGAGAGAGAGAGAGAGAGAGAGAGAGTGGCTCACCGTCGTGGAAACCACAACAACGATGAGATTTTGAGGACTTTCGAAAAATCAAAGCACCAACAAAGGATGAACTAGAATATGTGTAAGAGGGAGAATCTGAGTAGTTCAAATGTGGTGAGGGAAGTTTCCATGTGAGAAACTAAAAATAAATCGTAGAAACTTGGGGAAAAGTTAGAATCAAAAGAGAGAAAAAAAATCGGGAGAGGGATTTTCAAAAAAACAAAACATTGGAATGAGAAATCGTTAGATAAGAGAAAAATAAAAAAGGGAAGAGGGAGACTCATTGAAAACGACGCCGTTTATGCTTGGATCTTCTGGGCTAGCCTTCATCTAGACCTGGGCCTTGGGCTCGAGTGTTACATTCTCCCCCCTTATAAAAATTCCGTCCTCGAAATTTGTCACAAGTTATCAAGATCACTGTCGAACAACTGTGGGTACTTGACTTGCATTTCTTCTTCTAATTCCTAGGAGGCTTCATTGATAGTATGATTATTCCATACCAGTTTAACCAATGGGATAGTCTGATTCTGTAACACTTGTTCTTTTCTCTCTACAATCCGCATTGGCTCTTCTGTATAAGCTAGATTTTCCTAAAGTTGAAGAGACTCGTAATCGATAACGTGGGTGGGGTCGGGTATATACTTCCTCAGCATAGATACATGAAATACATCATGTACCCCTGAGAGTGCTGGTGGTAGGGCTACCCTGTAAGCCACTAGGCCAATCCGATCAAGAATCTCAAAGGGCCCGACAAATCTAGAGCTCAACTTGCCCTTCTTCCAAACCTCATGACCCCTCTCATCAACGCAATCCTCAAGAATACCCTATTCCAGACCTCAAACTCTAATTGGCGATGATGGTTATATGCATAGCTCTTTTATCAACTCTGAGCTGCTCTCATTCTGGCTCGAATGGTCTCTATCTTCTCTGTTGTCTTCTGTATGATTTCTGGACCCAAATTTATCTTTGCCCCACCTCATCCCAATACAAAGAAGATCTACACCTCCTACCGTAAAGTGCTTCATAAGTTGCCATCTCAATGCTAGCCTGGTAGTTGTTATTATAAGCAAACTCGACCAAAGGCAAGTGTCATATCCAGGTTCCCTTGAAATCCAGCATACATGTCCTCAACATGTCTTCCAAAATTTGAATGGTCCTTTCCGACTAACCATCCTTCTACAGGTGAAATGCGGTGTTGAAATTTAACTTAGTGCCCATGGACTCCTATAGGCTTCGCCAAAATTTTGAAGTGAAACGAGGATCCCTATCTGACACAATGGACACAGGTACTCCATGCAACCTCACTATTTTCTATACATACAGTTTGGCTAGTTTCTCCAGCTTATAAGAAACTTTGATAGGCACAAAGTGAGCAGTCTTTGTCAAACGGTCCAATATCACCCATATTGCATCTTGTCCAGTCAGTGTCCGTGGTAGGCCTATAACAAAATCGATAGAAATATGCTCCCATTTCTATTCTAGAATCTGAAGTGGTTGCAATAACTCTGTTGGTCTTTGATGACTTTCACCTGTTGGCAAGTTAGGCATTGTGCCACAAATTTGGCTATCTCCCTCTTCATGCCATCCCACCAAAAAGACTCCTTCAAATTCAGATACATTTTTGTACTACCTGGGTGAACTGTGTAAGGAGAGAGGTGCACTTCTTCGAGGATGAGTCTTTTTATTTGATCATTGTCCAGCACACATAACCTATTTTTGAACCTTAAAATTCCATCTTCAGAAATGCTAAACTCGGGTTTATTCCCTCTTTCTACTTCTTCTATTGATCACGCTAACTCAAAATCTTCTTTTTGGGCAAGCTTAATTCTATCTGTCAAAACTGGTTGAACCATTAAACTAGCTACTAATGCCTGCTAGTCACCAGTAACAACCTCAATGGTAGCTCTTTCTAAGTCCATTATTAGGTGGTGCTGAGTGGTAAGAGTTGCAACTCTTGGTCCCATTGGCTTCCTGCTAAGTGCATCAGCTACAACATTAGCTTTGCCTGGATGGTGGTTAATGTTGCAATTGTAATCCTTGACTAGTTCAAGCCATCTCCTTTGCCTCATATTCAGTTCCTTCTGAGTGAAGAAGTACTTCAAACTCTTGTGATCCGTGTAGATTTCTCACCTTTCACCGTATAAATAATGCCTTTTGATTTTAAGTACAAAGACAACAATAGCTAACTCTAAATCATGTGTGCGGTAATTTTACTCATATGTCTTCAATTGTCGAGAAGCGTATGCTATAACTTTCCCGTGCTGCATCAATACACACCCAAAACCCAATCATGAAGTGTCACTGTAAACCACAAATCCTCCTCTTTTGCTAGGGACTGTCAGAACTGGAACTGTCACCAATCTCTTCTTCAATTCCTGGAAGCTTTCCTCACACTTTTCAGTCCATTCATACTTATTGTTGGTCCTGGTAAGGGTGGTAAGAGGAACCACTATTTTTGAGAAATTGTCTATAAACCAATGGTAATTACCAACCAAACCCAAGAAACTCCTAACTTCATGCACATTGGTTGGTTGAGTCTAGTTAACTACTGCTTCAACTTTCCCAGGGCTACTAAGATACCATCCTTTGAGACGACATGCCCCAAAAATGAAATAGACTCAAGCCAAAACTCACACTTCTTCAATTTAGCAAATAATTTCTTATCCCTGAGTCTCCCAAGTACCTGTCTCAGATGCTCTTCATGTTCATCTTTGTTCTTGCAGTAGATTAATATGTCATCAATAAACACCATTACGAATTTATCCAAGAATTCATGAAACACTTGATTTATCAAATCCATAAATACTATTGGGGCGTTGGTTTGGCCAAAAGGCATGACCAAGAATTCATAATGACCGTACTTGGTCTTGAAAGCTGTCTTAGGCACATCCTCTGCCTTGATCTTCAATTGATGATACCCCGATTTGAGATCAATCTTAGAGAATATTTGAGCACCTTGCAACTGATCAAATAAATCTTCTATGCGGGGCAACGGATATTTATTCTTTATGGTCACTCGGTTCAGTTCTCTATAGTCTATACACATTCTCATTATCCCATCCTTCTTTTTCACAAACAAAATTGGAGCTCCCCAAGGTGACACACTGGGCCTGATGAAACCTTTGTCTAAAAAATCTTGCAACTGTTCTTTGAGTTCGGCTAACTCTGATGGTGCCATTCGATAAGGGGCTTCGGAAAGAGATGCCTATTGTTGAGGAATTCCTTGATGTATTTGCCAACACTCTCCATAGATTGCCACCGATTTGGGGGAATAGATTTGTGATCGGTTTAGAATCGAAAGTAGCTCTCATACATAAGGCACCATATTGGATGGCGCCATCAAAATTGAAAGAATTGAAAGTGTAGTCACATGAACTTCTGGATAAGGTGTTTATTAGTCCAAGCTCATCACCATAGAGAGCACCGATGTTATTTGTCAAGAAGAAGGATGAAACCCTTCGCATGTGCATAGATTACTAGGAGTTGAACAAAGTAATGATAAAGAATAAATACCCTTGGCTAGGATCGATGATTTGATTGGTCAACTACAAGGAGCGACAATATTCTCCAAGATCAACCTTAGGTCAGGGTATCACCAGTTAAGGATTAAGGAAAGTGATGTGCCCAAAACTGCCTTTAGGAGAAAATATGGGCACTATGAATTTACAATGATGAAATTTGGGCTGGCCAATGCCTCTGCTGCATTCATGGATATCATGAATTGGGTGTTTAAGCTCTTTTTTTTTTTAAAGTCAGGGCCCCATGTCCAGTAGAGGCCCCTACCCCGAGTATTATTAGAGATCCCTCACTTATGGCGGAGGAACACCATGGTTACAAAACACTCAACCACCTAAGCTTACAAAAGGAAAGACAATAATGCCCAAACTAAGGTGATACCCCAAACCCCTGAACCAAAAACAGAGTTGAACTCTCCAAACAAAAATTTGTGAAAAGCAAACCTCATTTCTCTCTAATAAAAGGAATTCCCAAGCAATCCATATGCAACAATCCTCTTAACCGAGGTTGTAATATTTCCACACCAATTAAATCTATAGTGACTCCATGCGAAGCTTCTTTTGCCAAAAAATCCGCTTCCATATTTGCTTCTCGAAAAATATGCCTAAACCGTACATTGAGCTCATGAACAAGTTCTTTAATCTCCTCCCAAAAATCCCAAAGAAACCAAAGTCGACAAATTTCAGAAGCAAGCCAATTCATGACAACCATTGAATCTGATTCTACTAAGACATCCCGCAAACTTAAACATTTGCATAATCGAAGACCATCAAGTAAAGCTCAACATTCTGTGATAGTATTAGATGCAACGCCGTAGGAGTGTGCAAAACCTGCTATAATTCTACCATTGGAATCTTGGATGACTCCTCCACCCCTGCCTCTCCTGGATTGTTGCAAGCACCACCATCTACGTTAAGCTTCATCCTGCCAGCCAGTGATAAGCTCCATTTAATAAACGAAGCTCTTTTCTATGAATAGGAACAATCGGGATATTTAAACTCTCCATCACCGACCTCTCATTCTTTCTCATATGCTGAAGTTTTTTCAGATTACTGATTGAGCTACATTATTGCATATTTTATACATTTAAAATTAATGTATTTTTAATTATTTAATTATTTTATCATTGATTTTAGATGGAAAAATGATCAAGAGGCAATAAATCCAAATTGTGATTTAAGTTGATTAAAAGCATAGTTTATGCTTATTTTTATAACTTGTGATTTTATTTGATTTTATTTCCTCACATGCACAACACACTTTTAATATTTTAGTTTAGTTTTTGTTTAATTTTTATTTATTATTTATTTTCTTTTTCTAGTTTTATGTAATTATTATTTATTTTATCTGTCTTATTTTATTTTATTTTTGTTTTATTTTATTTTTATTTTTATTTTTATTATTTTTATTATTTTTATTTTCTGTTCAGGCTAAACGACATGTCGTTTGGTCTGTAACCAAACGACATGTCGTTTTGAACGAGAGTTGAGTTTGCCGTCTGAGGTCGACGACATGTCGTTTGACGAAAACGACATGTCGTTTTGCACGTGAGTTGAAGCTGCCGTCTGAGGTCGACGACAAAAAAACGACATGTCGTTTGAGTCATCTTCAACCTCACATCGTCCGCCACCTTTGCACTCTTCCACGCCACGCATACGTTCAGCAACTGCTCCTCCACGCACCTCCACTTCCAGCATCAACAGAAGACGCCGGAGAACCTCTCAAACCACCACCCACACACGGCAACGCCATCTCCGAAGCCACGTAAACTTCCGCAGTGATTCATCATGCACAGCCGTGGACCAGTCCCATAACTCCACCGCACTTTCCATACATCACACCTCCACTGCCCAGCATGCACGGCCCAGCCACCCTCTGCTCAGCTCCACTCCTGCGCACGTCCATGAACCAGCATGCACAGCGTCAACTGGACGCAACCTCACGCAGCATGGAGAAAGGAGATACTGCTAAACGGGAAGGAAAAAAAAAGAAGAGAAAAGAAAAGAAAAAGAAAAGAAAGGTAACGGGAAAGAGACTAAAAACGCAGCATGCCAGAGGTAGAAGGTGCAGGAAAGCAAGAAAAGAGAAGAAGAAGAAAAAAAAGATATATGTGGAAAGAAGAATCATGGACGAAACGCATGCATGCGGGGTCAGTGAAACACAGTGATGCTAAAAGGAGAATCACGGACGAAATGCATACGCTGGGACGAAACACTGAAAATGGAATAAATGAAGAGCAACAAACAAAGACAGACGCACATGCAGGGACCAATGGAATAAGCTTTTGGCTTGAGTGGGGAACATGGCAGCTAAGTAGTGTTTATTAGAGTCCTTTTTGATGCCTATATAAGGCTTGTAAGTAGACGGAGAAATGTGGTCGATGTTAGACACCCAGTAGAATAGCTTAGGATTAGTCTGTAGTTTTTCAGTTTTGGAGAAAGCGCAGATGAAGTGAGGGAGTTCGGTGATGCAGTTGAGAGCCTAATGGACCAACTGTTGTTACCGAGCTGTCCTCCTTCATCTGTAGTCTCCACTTTTAATTTTATTTTTTTCATTTTAATTTATGATGATTTATTTTCTTGCACTTTAAATTTCTGCATTTTAAATTATTGTCATTTATTTTTCTGCACTTTTAATTTCTGCACTTTAAATTTATGTCATTTATTTTCTGCACTTTAATTTATTGTCATTTAAATTTCTGTCATTTATTTTTCTGCATTTTTATTTCCTGCAATTTATTTTTATATCATTTAATTTTCTTGCTCATTTAAACTTCAGTCATTTAATTTTCAGCAATTTAAATTCACTATCTTGCACTTTAATTTCTTTACTTTTTATCACTGCTTCTCAAACACTCAAAGCCAACAAAAAATGAATCTGGTTCATGACCAGTAAATTTTCTTTTTCCTTGCACTCTTTCATCCATTGTACATATCATCACTTTTTATTTTTATTTTCTCATTGTAAATATTTCCAGCATTTTACACGAGTTTATTTTTAACACTTTTCCTGTGGAGACGATCTAGGAATTTATTTCTAATTACTACGCGACACGCTCCTGCACTTGGGATAACCTTTGGGCTGCTCATTTTCGAACAAGTCAATTACAAGAAACATCTTTAAGTAAAAACTTCATAGTTCTAATAACATCTTCTATCTTAAACAACACACCTTCCATTCTAGCTGCACAACGGGACTTCCATAAAACCCAAGAAATAATAATGGGAAGAGCTCCACGTATCCACCTAGCTTGAGAGTGTGTCATTGCTCGCTGCCACCGAAAAGACACCATACCCTCCCGGTTTTGGATCAGGGGCAATCTTATCTGACAAAGATTTGCAAAAAACTTCCATACCTTTTGAGCATTTTCCCCCTCACATAAAATATGATGCATAGTTTTCACTTGAGGCCTGATACAACAGTGGCATTTAGAGACCAGCGGGATGCCCAGACGTTAAATAGAATCATCAATCGGCATAACTCCTCGCTTCGCCCTCCAATAGAAGAAAGACATTTTCTTGGGTATATCCACTTGCCAGTGTTTAGGCCTTTCTTGGATGTGTTCGTGGTGGTGTTTATCGATGATATTTGGGTCTACGTAGGGGACTTGGGAGAGTGCATAAACCACCTACCACTAGTATTGGGAAAGCTGCGGGAGCATAAGTTATACTCAAAACTCAACAAGTGTGAGGTTTGGTTGGAAGAAGTGAATGGTTGTGTCCCACAATGGTTCACGAAGTCAGGAGATTTTTGGGCTTGTCAAATATTATAGGAGATTCGTGGAAGGTTTCTCCAAACTCTCATGTTCATTAATGACTTTGACCAAGAAGAATGCCAAGTTTGTGTGGATTGAGAGATGTGAGTTGACTTTCCAGGAGCTGAAGAGAAGATTTACCATGGCTCCTGTGTTAGCCTTGCCAGAGCCTCACAAGCCATTGGTGGTTTTTAGATATGCGTCCAGATATGGCCTTGGGTGCGTTTTGATGCAAGAAGGTTAGGCAGTGGTGTACACATCATGTCAACTGAAGGACTATGAGTAGAACTACCCTACCCAAGACTTGGAATTAGCAACTGTGGTATTCACCTTGAAGATTTGAAGACACTATTTCTATGGCAAAACTTATAAGATATACACAGACCACAAGAGCTAGAAGCATCTTTTCACCCAAAAGAACCACAACATGAGGCAAAGGAGGTGGGCGAAAGCAATTAGCAAGTACTTAGTGTGAGATCAAGTATCATCCAGGAAAGGCCAACTTGGTCGCCAATGCACTGAGTTGGAAATCTTGGGTGAGAGATATGTTGAGTCTAAACTTTCACTCAAAATAATGAGTAAAAATCCAGATTAGTTTTACCTGCAAGTATACAGGTGTTGTAGTATCTTACAGGATCGAATCCACAGGGATTAACTAATGTGATAAAGAGACTAAAATAAAAATAAATTATTGAAAAGAACGAGCAATCAAAAAGAAAAGAGATTTTTGAGATAAAGATTTTTAATAACAAAATATAACTGAAACAATCAAATGAATTAATATAAAAAACGACTAAGGTTTCGAGGATCCATCTAATAATTTATAAAATTGTTTCTGATCAAATTAGCTCAGTTAGACTAGAATAATGATTCCGTCTAACTGGAAGATTTGTCAAATAAGCCCAAAAATAATCACCAAATATTGAGTTTGAATAATTTACAGTAGAAAAATTCACAAATCCAATTGATTATCACAGGGATTTCTCAAGCATTTACTGTATTCGAAAATCACAATAAATCAAGAAAAATATATAGATAATCAAAGTTTCTAATAAAAACACCAATAAATTAATCAAACTCATAATATAATTCTTTTATTGATCTGAAACAATATTTAAATCATTAGACTTCACCTCTTAACCTTAGTATGAGAAATTAGCCAACCATATTCATCACAAGAACCATGGAATTCAGTGATAAATTCTCCATAAGAAAACTTAAGTAAAACACTGTATGTAAATATGAACTGAACAGTAAAATATTGTAAATAAATGAGCTGAATAATAAAAGCACATAAAATAAAGAAGTTGCCGAGTAAAACAATAAAGTGAAGTTGTCGAATAAAACAATAAAGTGAAGTTGCCGAATAAAACATAGGTGAACTGAGAAACTTGAAGATGCCGAATGATGCTGTAAAAAGAAACTGAAGCTAGTTGAAAATAAACACAAGCTGCCGAAACACTAGCAAATAAAATGAAAGTTGCCGAAAATAAACTGTAAAATAAACTTGAAGTGCTGAAAATGGAAATGAGAGCCGAACTCCCCGATCTCAGATGATGCTTTGCTTGTTCACTTCAAGCCTTTTTATAGGCTTCAGAATTCACAGGGCGTGGTTGCCGTGTAGTCTACTGAGGTTTCTTTAATTTAGTCTGGCCCAGGTTTGGTTTAAACAACTCATCCACCTACTGCATTATTCGGCCAGCCATCCCTTAATTTTCTTTTCTTTATTTCTTTTCCTTTCCAGCCGATCGAATGCACCGAATGATTCTTTTCTTCCTCTTTCTTTTTCTTTGCTGTACCGAACATATGCAGTTTTCTTTTGCTTGAGCCGAAACCACATGCACCGAACATGCATGTTTATTTTCTTCCACTTCTTCTTTCTTTTTTTTCTTTCTTCCTTGGCTTCCCAGCCGAAGCCCACCGAGTGCTTGAGTTTTATTTCATTTCTTTTTCTTCCATTGAGCTGCACCGAGCTCCAGCCGACTGCACTGAACACATGCACTGCACTCATCACATGCACTGCACCGAGTGGTTCCTCTTCTTTCCTTTTTATTTTCTTTCTTTTTTTCTTGGTCGGTTCATCACGTGCATGTGTTTGTGCTGAGCGAAGGTGAAACCGTGCTGTGTAGGAGATTGCCGTGAGCTTGGATTGCTCTGTTTCGGACGTATGAAAACAGAGGAAACCGTGCGGTTGTTTCGTGGAGAGCTGCTGCCGAACTCCGTGGAGATGGTTGTGCTGTCGGAGGTGGATGAAGCTCTGCAGTAGGCGGAGGAGCTGGTGGCGTTGAACGGAGGCGTGGAAGAGCTGCGTTTCGTGCACTGTAGCAGCTGGCCGAAGGTTGAAGATGAGTGAAAACGGCGTCGTTTGGTGGCATGGAAGAAACGGCACGTCGTTCAACTCAGACGACAGCCGACTCCCCGAGTCAAACGACATGTCGTTTGGTTTGCAGGCCAAACGACATGTCGTTTAGCCTGCGCAAGAAATTAAAAAAATAAAATAAAAATAAAATAAAATAAAATAAAAATAAAATAAAATTAGATAAAATAAAATAAAATAAAAATAAAATAAAATTAGAAAAAGAAAATAATTAATTAATTAAAAATTAAACAAAATACTAAACTAGAATATTAAAAATATGTTGTGCATGTGAGACAATAAAATAAAATTAAATCACAAGTTATAAAAATAAGTATAAACTATGCTTTTAATCAATTTAAATCACAACTTGGATTTATTGCCTCTTGATCATTTTTCTATCTAAAA
Organism: Cyclocarya paliurus; assembly: GCA_029856935.1. Lineage (NCBI taxonomy): Eukaryota > Viridiplantae > Streptophyta > Magnoliopsida > Fagales > Juglandaceae > Cyclocarya > Cyclocarya paliurus. The sequence continues at coordinate 27,741,753 of CM056948.1, forward strand.
TCAATGATAATATGATAAAATAATTAAAAATACATTGATTTTAACTATATAAATTATACAATAATGCAGCTCAATCAAGATACAATAGAGTCGTTGGAGGTAGATTAACTCCTTAGCTGAATGAGAAGCCAACTATTGGAAATCTATTAGCAAGGGGAAGTCATTGCCTTAATGCAGGAAGTAAGGGTTTTGGACTATGATGAGCTGAAGGTGCAAAAAAGAAGAGATCCTAAGTTTTTGGACAATTAGTGAAGGGTTTGGAGGGTGAAAGGATCCATGCATTTCAGTCTCAGTAGGAATGGCACCCTACTATATAAGGACCATAGAGTGATCCTTGCAAACCCAAAATCAAGGAAAAGCTACTGGCCGAAGCCCATGTAACACCTTATTCGGTACATCTTAGGATCACAAAGATGTACTGGGATTTGAAGAAAAGTTTTTGGTAGGAAAGAATGAAGTGAGACATAGCTCAATTCGTTGAGAGGTGTCCCACATGTATACAAGTGAAAACGAAACATCAAAGATCCTCTCAGAACTTGTTGTCCTAACCAATCCTATAATGGAAATGAGATGATATAGCGATAGATTTCATGGTTGGGCTGCCAAGGACTCCAAATGAAAAGAACTCGGTGTGGGTGGTCGTGAATAAATTAACCAAGAGTGCCCATTTCCTTCTAGTTACAAACACAAATACGCTGGGGAAGTTGACCCGATTATATGTTAAGGAGATAGTTAGACTGCACGAGGTACCTAAGACTATAGTATCGGACTGGGACCCAAGATTCACTTCCCATTTATGGAGGAGTTGACAAGCAGTTATGGGCACCAATTAAGACTTAGTATTGTCTGGCACCCATAAATGAATGACCAATCAGAACGAACCATTCAAAATTTAAAGGACATGTTGAGCGCATGTGCTATAGAATCTGGGGGTACTCAGGAGAATTATACCCTTCAATTGAATTTGCCTATAACAATAGTTACCAGGTGACTATACAGATGGCTCCGTATGTAGCCATGCATGGGAGAAAGTGTATGTAGCACCCCGCTCCTCTAAGGCTTGTAAAGCTAAAGGAACCGAATGCTACTAACCTTAAAACATACGTTTTTTGCCCTAGGCATAACAAATTCCAAAGATTTAGAAAATTACCGAATGCTTTACGAAAACTCTAAAAAATATACATTTGCTCCTTAGCACTTACTAAAAGAAAATAGTTTATCATGTGCTACGCCTTGTGAAAATATAAATAATTTAAATGTAAAGATAAGTCATAATCCTTTCTCAAAGTCTCAAGCCTAATAGACATTGTGACCCTCCTAGACAACATCCTTACATCATCATTGTCAAAAGCTTTCTCCTTTGGGGTGGAAAAATCATTATAAACAACTAAAATGAATTGAATACTTAATAATAACCACATCATGCACTAAACATAATATATAAACATATGACTTTCAGTACAAAATCATCATTCTTTAATAAAAAATTACCTTTAAGCATACATTAAACATTTGCTTCATAGTATAAAAAAATCAAACATTATTTTCACCAACCTCAATCCTTACATTTGTTACCTTAACCTCATTCTTAATGACCATTTACACACTGTTAACCCTCGTGTATTAGGTTTAGCGAATCTTGTGATCAATGGTTCTTTCTAGAGCAACTGGATAAGAATCGAGCCTCAAGAATGAGTCATCACAAGGTGTACTGCCAGTTATGCATTCCGACTTTGCCATCCATCTCAACCTCAAGGGACTATCCTTATCCTCATTTGGATAGTTCATTAACTTCATCATGAACTTCATCAGACACATGCGGTCATACCATTCTTTTTCTTTTCTTTACATTAACCTTGCCTTACCTTTCATTCTTTAAAATAAATAGTTATACTATATAGTATTAGTCACACATCAGTTATGCAATTTTAAAAATCATATAACATTGTTAATCATAAATAAAGCTAGTGAAAAAGGGCTAAGGGGTTATCAATGAAGGGCTCATACATATATGTACCTATGAAAAAATTTACTACATATATATAGACTAAATGGAGACTTTATAGTTTACCACAAAGCAATGTGTAGAAGAACATGATTATAATTTTCAAATTCTTTTTCTTCCAACTATTATATTTTTTAAAATGCATCTATTTGACAAAGAGAACCTAGTTGAACCCAATTTGAGGTTTTATTGTACAACTCTAAAAGGTAAGATGGAACCATGATTAAAACCAAATATAGAGATTTTGATTAATTTGACTAGCTACAATTGATTAACAAACCGGCTGAAAAAAGAAAAAATAACACACCCAAAGGCAAATTTACAGAAACACTAGATAAAATTTGAAGAAAATGTGATCCAAAACTAAAAATGAATTTGAAAAATAAAGTTAAAAAATTACCCCTGATTGAAGATTGAAAGATATTGAGCTAAAATGATGGTGTGACTTGGGTGTGAGTTTGTAAAAATAAGTAAGTTGAATTGTGAAAAGCCAAAATATTGACTATAGTTGTATTGATCTCTATATAAAAGCATTTACAAATAATGTTAGTTATGAAAGATAACATTTGTTACAGAAGATGAACTCTATGGTTTGACTATAAGCTAAGCAAATATGATAAGATAAGTATAGATTGCAACTGAAGATAAATATTGTAGATCAAATCATGAACTGGAAGTGTCCTGGGATGAACTTGGACTCTTGAGATGTCTTAACAGCCTCCCACAAACTCATGGGAGGTGGAGAGATCATGAGTTTGTCTTTGAGGAATAAAACCGAGCTGATGTTAAGCCTTTAGTAAAGATGTCTGCACATTGGTCAACTGTGGAGATGTACTGTGGATCAATATCCTTGTGCAAAACTTTCTCTCTAATGAAGTGGTAATCTATTTCAATGTGTGTTTTCCTTGCATAGAAAATGAGATTGGAAGCAAGTGAAATGGCTCCCAAGTTGTCACACCAGAGTACTGGTGGAGAAGAAAAAGGTAGCTAACATGGCTACCATACCAACCTTATGAAGGAGGTCGACAATGTACTTGGCTTGATTGAGGTGAAGGCCTTGATCAGTCCATTGTTCATGTATACCTAAGAAGTATGACACATTCCCAAGATCTTTCAATTTGAATTATATCGACAAACTTTGAACTAGCTGATTAATATGCGTGAGGTGAGTTCTTGTTACAATAATATCATCTACATAAACCAACACAAATAAATATACTGGTGGTTTATGCAACATGAAAAGTGAGGTGTCCACTAGGGAGGCTATGAACCCGAGAGCCAGCAAAGCTTGAGACAATTTGTTAAACTTGGCCTTTGGAACCTGTTTGATGGCATAGAGAGCCTTGTGAAGCTTGCACACATTGGGCCAAATAGGGTCTACAAAGCCCTTTGGTTGCTCTATGTACACTTTCTCAAAGAGATGCCCATGAAGAAAGGCATTAGAAACATCCAGATGTTTAAGAGGCCACTTGAATTGGAAAGCTACTGCCAAGAGAAGTCTAATTGTGGCTGGTTTTATGACAATGCTAAATGTTTCTGTAAAGTCAACTCCCTCTCTTTGCTCAAATCCTTTTGCAACTAGTTTTTCCTTGTATCTATCAATGGTCCCATTAGGTTTGGTTTTTAGCTTGTATACCCATTTATTTGTAATGATATTTCTATTGGGTGACCTCGGATAAAGAGACCACGTTTATTTCTCAAGAAAAGCGTTGAATTCACTCTCCAAAGTAGCCATCCAAAGAGAATTTGAAGAAGCCTGAAGAAAAGTAGTGGGCTCACTAGGAAGAGGAATTGCAGTTAAGGCCTTTAAGGGATGTTTGGTTGAGTAATATAGTTGAAAATCTGGGAAGGCTTTTGGTTTGAGGTTTCCAATTTGGGACCTTGTGACTATATGAGATGAAGATTGTTTAGGAGGTAGGATTTGACTGAGAGAAGTGTTATTTGTTGGTAGTTGTTCAATTGGAGTTTGTTGTTAAGAAGGAGGTTGTTGGTCAGGTAGTGCAGAAAGATTGTTGGTCTGTGAAATGCTCTTTGGTGAATCAATTTGGATAGGAACATCGATTGCATGAGGTTCTTGAAGAGGTGTGCTATCATTTGTAGCAATAGCAAGAGAATTATCAATCAAAGTGTTGGGATAAATGAGAAATTGAGAGTCATTAACAAGAAATGTACCTTGAGGAGAATTTCTGCCTGTAGAAGATCTAGTGGTGGTCTTGTCCAGTGGAGGAAACAATTGTTCATTAAATATCACATGGCGTGAGATGAACATCTTATTGGAGACTGGGTTGAGGCTCCTGTATCCTTTGTAGTTTGAGATGTAGCCAAGGAAAATGCATTCCTTGCTACAGAACTCAAGTTTGTGTCTGGTATATGACCTTAGATAAGGAAAACATGCACATCCAAAGGCTTGCAAGTGAGTGTAGTCTAGGCTAAGGTTGTATTGTCTAGTGTTTGGAATGGAGAAGTTTATGGATGCTGAGGGTAGTCTCTTTATCAAATAAACAATAGTTTGACAAGCTTCAACTCAGTAACTTGTAGGGAGTTTAGACTGGTCTAAGAGGGTGGGGCTTGTTTCTATAACTTGTCTACGTTTTCTCTTGGCAAACCCATTTTGCTGAGGGGTATATAGGCATGATATTTTATGGTGGATTCCATGAGAGGATAGAAAGTCAGCGAATTTGTGAGATAAACATTATCCTCCTCCATTAGTTTGGAGTTGGTGAATTTTAGTGGAAAGTTGGTTCTCAATGAGACATTTAAACTTAGCAAAATAGATAAAGAGATCTGATTTGAATTTTAAAGGGAATAACCATTTATATCTGGAGTAGTCATCCACAAACACAACATAATACTTGAATCCATTTATTGACATGATTGGTGAGGTCCAAATACCACTGTGAACCAACTCTAATGGTGAGTTTGTTACATGAGTTGACATTGGAAAGGGTAGATGCCTATTTTTGCTTATTTGGCATGAATTACACAATGTGGATTCTAGATTTGCTTGGGACATAGGTAGATGATGTGTCGTGGTGATGTTCTAGAGGATTTTATCATGAGGATGTCCTAATCTTTTGTGCCAAATTGTTGAGGTGGTTTAAGCTCCAACAAAGGCTACAGGGCTCCTTCCTTTATTCTTAAAAAGTTGTTACTTCAACTTCATTGGATATAGACCATCTTCACTGGGTCCCTGCAGTATGATCTCCCCTGTGACATTGTCCTTCACAAGAAAGTAAGTGTCGGTTAGTTTAAATGAACAATTATTGTCTTGACATAATTTTTGTATTGAAAGAAGATTTGTTGAAACATTTGGATAGTGTAGAATATTTTTGAGATGGAGTATGAAGTTTTTGGTTTTAAAAGAAGAGGTTCCTATCTGAGTAATATAGGTTCCACTACCATTTCCAATAGCAACTTGATCACTCCCTTTGTAAGGTTGTTGAATGGTGAGATTATCCAATGAAGCTGAGATATGACTATTGGCTCCACTGTCAGACAACCACTCCTCCTAAAGTGCATTGGTGTGGGCAACCATTGCAGCTAGTTTCTTGGGTGGATGTTTGCCATGAAAGGCATAACCCATTCAATGAAAATAGTCTAATGCTTGGTGGTTGTTCTTGCCACATATTTGATTTGGAGATCGATTAGAGTATTTTTGTTATGTTTCAGTAGAGATACTTTTACCTTAATTCGAATTTCCTCCAGTGCTATAGTTTTTTTTGTATGGTTTCTGTGCATTAAAGTTCTTGATGGGAGTGCCCTGCTGATTTCCACTAGTTTTCTTCTATTGATTTAAGGGTCTTTGATAGTAAAATGCAATAGAGGTGCTGTTGTCTGATTTTGCATTTATGTATCCAAGAGCTATTCATGGCTGAGTAGTTTTGATTGGATTGCCTCAATGGTTAATGATCCATCTCATGTAGCGAATGAGAGAAAAGTGAAAAAGGCAGTGAATTGTGGGTGGGTTAAGACCTCCCACAACATAAGAGATGAGATCATCTTCTCCCACTGGCTTTCTAACTAAAGCCAGTTGATCAACAAGGGTCTTGGCTACATGGAGAAAGTTAGAGCAGTTCCTTTTACCTTGACGTAGATTTTGCAGCTGGTGGTGTAGGTGATTAATGTGAGACCTAGAGGGTGATGCATACCTATTGCATGGCTAGTGTTGTCCACACTTGATGTGAGGTGTTGAGACCATAGACAGTAGATACCACCTTCTCAGAGAGTGTTGATATCATCCATCTTAGTATGTATTGATCCTTTCATTCCTAGATGGTGTATGCAGGGTTAACAATTGGATCTTTCTGATCTGAGGTTGGTAGGTACTTTGGTGGGCAAGGTTCCTAGTCATCTACAATGCTCAGGAACCCATTGGTGCTTGAAATGGGAAGAAATGAAAGACCCATATCAGGTAGTTATTGTCATCAAGTTTGGTGGAAACAAGATGAGCAATATTTGGGACTGAGAAGGAGTTTGGGAAGTAGTTGATGATTCAGCCATGGATGGGTGGTGTGAACCTAGGGGCTCTGATGCCATGTAAAAATAATTAAGCAGAATTGTGCAAAGCTAGAATGTTGACTATAGTTGTATTGATATCTATATAAAAGCATTTACAGATAATGTTTGTTACAAAAAATAACGTTTGTTATAGAAGACATTCGTGCAGAACCCCTTCTTTCTATGTCTTGCCATTCTTCATGTGCAGCTCCTTCTGTGCATCTGATCTTTCCTGTCATCAAAATCGAAGAGGGACAACTAGTTCGTTCTATTCGTGCTTGAAAAACGACCCCATCGGTCCGCTCCTTTTAATAAGGGACATTCTTAGCCGTCCTCCGAGGGCCTCGGAGGACCCTTAGCCTTAGTTTCACTTGGTTGGGGCAGACTCTATGGTTTGACTATATCTATATACATGATAAGCTAAGTAAATTTAATGAGATAATTATAGATTCCAACTGAAGATAAACATTGGAGATCAAATCATGAGCTGGAAGTGTAACACCCCATTCCCGTGGGTCTGGATAGTTAACTCATGTCACCTAAAATCATCTCCAATAACACTTTTAAAATAAACTAGAGTCTACATAGCATATTAACCTATTTGTTCAACACAAATATCCATGTTCCTACATAAGGGCACATCAGAATTACCTCAATAATATACATAAGTATTTCCACAAAGACTAGGAATATCCATTACTCAAAATACCAAAGCAACATAAAATATCAACACTACCAAAAAGACTCTCCAAAGAATCCTTGTACCCTAAGGCACTTAGTCTTCTATGATTAACAAAACTTACAAGTACTCCTTATTCCTGACTTCCAGCTGATACATCAAAATTATCTAAAACATATTATGAAGATAAAGGGTGAGTTATCAACAACTCAGTAAGCAAATAATATATACTAGTATGCAAATATGAGCATTTACAGAGTTTATAATGTAGAACAAAAACACTTTTTATTTTCAGAATGCAGAGTCAGAACATGTTATTAAAAGTATCAGAGTGAAAGCTTTAAAAATATTCTTATTCAAAATTTCCTTGGTACAACATAACTGAAACATCATATCAGAGCAGAATTTTCATGTTTAACCCCGTGGTAGGGTTGTGCAAACCCCAATAGCCACTTGAGCAGAAATAGAATGTGAATCTTCTCCTTATTATTCTCGGAGCTCCGAATGTGCACAAAGAAAAGATCACACAGAAAACTATTTTGTTTCCAAAGTGGGTGCACTAGAATTAGAAAAGTTGGTACCAACCCAAACATAAGCCACAGTTTTACACCTGTGGTAAGGTTAGAACAGAACAAAAATAGAATGTCATGCCAGAAGTTTCAAAAAATTGCATCATATCATATCAGAGTACAAAATATTTTCAGAATAGAACAAAACATAATCAGATCACAAAAAATATAATTTATGCATAATTTTTCATATTCCTTTTTTTGCATAGTTCAGAAACAGAATGCCAAAACTTTGCTCATGTCTACACCAGTAATGACTGAAAGTACTTTATTCTTATATAGAATTTCATGAGTCATGCAGAACAATTAACTAAGATCGTTTCAAATTTATTTTCATAACAAAACAAACATATTTTTTTAAAAAATAAACCTCAGCCCATTTTATTTATTTTTATGCAAAGTCTAGCTAGGAACCCCGCTTACCTGGACTTCTTAGTTTTTCAGAATTTTCCTAAAAAAATGCTGAATAAATATTAATTGTTACCTATTAAAATCACATAATTCCTGTAAATTTCAATTGAACATGTATTTCAATATTTAAGCCTGAGCTTCTAAAATAACCTATTTTAATTCCTTAAAACCTAAAATTCTCATAACGTCAAAATATATCGTCACTTTCTAAAATTATCAATATCCAACTTAATAACTCTGACTAAAACATTAAATTCTAACTTATTTACTATTGTTATCTAACTATAATTTATAAAACTAAATAACATAATTATATTGAAATCATTATAAGTAGAAAATCATAATTTTTTTTAAATCATAAAATATTCTTTTAAAAGGATTCAAAATAAAATTTTGTACTTACTGATCACTTCAAAAATTCATCAGTATTTACTTAATAAATATTCCGTTAAAAAATATCAGTCTCTTATAAATACCAACTTAACAATATAAGTCCACACGTCTACGTCCAAATAAAAACATATTCTGCAACCCACATAATATAAGCTCATGATTTCAAACCCAAAGTACATAATATAATCCAATAAACGAAACACCCTAAACAATAAACCTGGAGGCACACACTAAGGGGTAAAAAAAGTAATAGCAATTCCTTATATTAGGTTAACGTAGTTACATATATATAAATATAAATATATATATATATATATATATATATATATATATATATATATAACTTATAAGAACAAAACCAGAGGAACAAACACATGGAAATAAAACCAAGTATGCGGCAGCAGGGGCTTACCCAAGGGAAACCGAGGCATGCGTGGAGGGGTAAGGCACGACGGGGTTGGCAGGAGTGCGGCGAAGATGCTGTCGAGCTAGATTGAGGTTTACATGGGGTGGACGAACTGGGCGGCAACAACTTGGGGGTGCCGTAGGTCACAGAAGCAGATTCACACTCTGTTTTTGGTAAAAGAAAATGAAGGGTGATGGAGGCTGTTTCCGTCGTGCGGAGGAGATTGCGATTGAGGCAGTGGTTGGCAGCAAGGGTCCTTGGTTTGCTGCAGTGGAGTGGAGATCTCGATTTGACACTTTTATGAAGAGGAGGACGAGCGGCACTTATTCTAGGGTTGAGGATGCTTAACATATGTATAAGCTATAAGTAGGAAATATATGAAACCTAAATAAAAAGGAAGGAGAGACGTGCATGAAAATGGAAAACGGCGTGAAACCGTGTGACGTGGAGTTTGGAATCGCTTCCACGGGCCTGGGCTCTTTAGCCTAAAATAAATATTTGGCCCACGTCTTGGATCATGTATGAGATTAATACACGGACTTTTTCCTTAAGTTTTGGGCCTCAGCTCAACCTAAAAAAAATTACACTTGTCCCAAAATTTTTTCGAGTGAAGATCCACTTGGTCAATTAAAAGATTTTAAACCTAATTATCAAACCTATTGAAAAATTATATTCCGCCAAAAATATCTTAAGCCCGAACTATAAACCCAAAAATTATATTTTACTCGCAATCCCAAAAGGGCTTTTCATAACTATAAACCCAAAATTTTTTGTAAAGTGGACTTGACTGGGCCGGGTGTTACATGAAGTGTCTTGGGATGAACTGGACTCTTGGGATGTCTTAACAGAGTGTATTGTGTGCAATGCTTTGCTCGGCCTTATATATGCAAGTTTCAGACGAGTTTGCTGTCTCTCGGTAGGAAAGAAGATTAATGAAACCATGTGGCCGAGGGAAAGCAAAATGTTAAACCAGTTGTCTTTATCTTCATTGAATATTTTTAATTAAAAATTTTGAAATTATAAAATTATACATTTTTGAGTCTATAGTGCTAGAAAAAGATTACTAGCACTGTAGCAACCCGATAATCCCTTGGCTATTATTATAACTACTAGCCTGCTGAACTTGTTTTAAGTGAGTTTTTTGGCATCTGGCTTTCCAAATTAACCTTTGGCTAGCTAGTTGGGAATGCTCTAAGTCTTCTAAATTGGCTTAGAAGTTGACATGTAAGAAATATCAAATGCAGACGGTATGGTTGAATGATAATTTCAAGTAGTTAGCATAGCCATAATTAGTGAAAGCTCACTCATGACCAACTATAGTTGAATTTTTTTTTACACGACACGATACAATTGTGAATATTATGTATATGCATCTTACCATCGATTAGAAGCGTACGTTGATATACTAATTTTGTTACTATAAGCATGATATGGTTTACATATTCAAAATTTTACATATATATGGCTTATGAGAGAACAAGGTTTTCAAGAAAGACACAGGTTCAAGTACTTGAATTGAGCATAATGAATGAGCATACGAAATGCAATCATCCTAACCCATTGGTTGGGCGTGGATGATTAGTAATAACTTGACAAGACTACATTACCTAAACTGGCAATTAACGTTAATCTACCAAAACTTGCAATTGCCATTTTATTTTATATATAGTTTGCATTACATACTACAAAAAAGAAGTGGAATAAGCAATTGCAATATATAGCCACTTTTGCACTAACTTCTCCACTTGGTAGATTTAGAGTTATTTGTGATTCTACGTTGTCTCCATACATGAGATACCCCACAACAGCTGTTAGCATGTAAGTTAACGTCGTGAGACTATAACTAGACAATAAAACCTGCAAAACAGTAAAGAGAGAAGGACAACCAGCTGACAGTTAGATGCCTGCAATAAATAACTAAACTGGTTGATTTAAGTGTTTGCACATGAAGACGTACAATAAAACCTGCAAAACTGTAAAGAGAGAAGGACAACCTTACACTAGTTAGATGCCTGAAATAAATAACTAAACTGTTTGATCAAAATGCTTGCTTTGATGTAGGTTCACTACATAAATATGGAGTTATTGATGGTAAATGTACAAGAAATGCATCGAAAATTGATAATTAGTTCTTGGGCTTAAACCCTTTTTAAAAAATGGTCATAAGGTTAAAAAACTTTTTGTTGGTCCCCAGGTTTCATTCTTTTAAGATATTGTCGCTCTTGAGTAAGTGGATTGAGTTTTTAATAGACATTTTTTTTTTTTTTAATAGACATATTGGCCAGTATAATATTAAAAGCTCAATCGACTTACTCATGTAATATATGGGATGTGCAGGTTTGTGCATGTGACATTAATTTTTTTTTTTTTAAAAAGAGTTAGGGTCACCTATCCAAGAATGACCACTCCCCAATTTTATTAATAACCCTCACTTGTGGCGGAGGAAAACCGTAGTTACAAATTAAGCATCTGGGATACAAAATAAACTCAGCATGCAAAAAAAATACCAAACCAGAATAAATAAAAAGAAGAGCAACGAAATCTCAAGCAAAGGACAAACGAGACTAACTAAGACGAAGCGAAGGCATCCCGGAGTAGTCTATGCGAATAAGGCCACGTAATGCTCGGGGAGTCTCCGTCAAGTGGGAAAAAATCGAATCACTACCAGAAGCCCCATGCTTTGCCAACCAATCTGCAACTTTATTTCCCTCATGGAAAACATGGTGAACCGAACAAGTCATGGAACTCATAATGTCAAGAATTTCCTCCCAGAAATTCTCTAGGTACCACACCCCACATCTTTTACTCCTCCACAAGAAATAACAGTCATAGAATCAAATTCAATTTCCACATAATTGAAAGATAAAGATTTACAAACCTTGAGCCCATGAAGACGAGCTAAAAGCCCTGCCTAATTATTAGAGCCTGTACCAATGAACGAAGAAAAAGCATGAATTAAATTACCATGATCATTTCTAATAATCCCACTCGCATCTGAGGCGCTCGGATTACCCAAATTACTACCATTTGTGTTCAGTTTAACCCAACCCGTCGGAGGCCGTTGCTAAGCAATAGCTTTGTAACGCCGAATGGGAGGAAACACAAGCTGGACATGCAAAATCTCAAGTACCTGCAAATCAAAACTAGAAATGTGAGAACTATTATGCATATCATGACAAATAAGACTAATCCACTGATGAACAGAGTAAATAATATCAGAGGCAGATTCTAAGCGTCCCTCCATACGTGCTAAACAACACCTCCGCCAGATTCTCCATGTAATAACCACCGGGATAATCCCCACAATAATGCCAACTTGAGATGATAATTTTCAGGGTGAAACCAAGTCTACACTGTGGCTTTCCAGTTGCAGCCATTCGGAATACCAAGGCTAGCACCAAAATAAGACCAAACAGTGCTAGCAATTTCACTTGCAAACAAAACATGATTCTGGTCTTCATAGTGGCTGTTAGCATAACAATCACAACGAGAAATAATAGGAATGCCAATACGGCGAAGATGATGATCCACGCTCAAAGCCATATACCAAACTTTCCACATATTGATGGACATTTTAAGAGGAAGACTCTTATGCCACATCCAAGAATGCCCTTCAAGAGTTCTACCCCTGATACGAACACAATCCCAAGCCGACTTGGTGGAAAATAGGCCATTATCATTATTAGTTCAGATCAACACATCCAAACATGGTTTGGTATACTAGAAAGAACAAGCCGTAATAAAAGAAGTCTGCCACCTACCAAAAGAATTTTCATCTTCCACCTCAATATTTTCTTTTGAACTTTGGACACCATATCATCCAAATGCACTTGTTTGAGTCGACCCAAGATAATAAGCACGCCAAGATATTTGAAGGGGAAAGATCCTTATGAAAATCCTGTCTTCTGTAATAACAAGCTCTTTCGAGCTAAGGGGATTTTTTAAGAGCAGAAAATGGTAGATTTAGAATGATTTATGCATTGACCTGACCAACTTTCGTATTTATGAAGCATAGCTAAAAGCTCCCTGAGGGCTTTAGAGCTACCATTAGAAAAAAGCACCATATCATTAGCATACATAAGACGAGAAATTATAGGCATACCTCGGGCCTGTGAGAATTGGCCAAATTTTCGAGCCTCCACACTTTGCTTGATCAGTCTAGAGAGGACTTCTTGTAAAATAATAAACAGATAAGGGGAGAGGGGGTCACCCTGATACAAACCACGACCACCTTGAAAAAAGCCTTATATAGTGCCATTCATCATAATAGAATACCAAGGAGTGAGATGCAGGCTCTGATAAGTTCACAAAAATTAGGAGAGAAGCCAAAACAGCAAAGAACCTTCAGAAGAAAAGACCAATCCACTCGATCATAAGCCTTAGCCATATCCAATTTAATCATGATATTTCCACCATGGGCCTTCTTATTAATGGAGTGGACCATTTCTTGTGTGATACTAATATTTTCAAAGATGTTTCTCCCTGGGATGAACGCGCCTTGTTCCCACGATATCATTGGTGAGAGGAGACCTGTCAAGTGAGTAACAATGATCTTCGAGCAAATTTTATAAAACACGGAGCAGAGACTGATAGGCCTAAACTTATCAAAGCCAAAAGGTGTATCAACCTTTGGAATAAGACAAGAAAAGAAGCTGTAAAATATCTTGGAAGCTGTTTAGAAACAATAAAAAATCAGATATGCTTCCAAGACATCCTCTTTCACCACCTCCCAACAACTTTTGAAAAAACCCGAATCAAACTCATTAGGTCCTGGAGTACTATTAGATAGGACAGAGGAAAGAGCTGAGAAAACTTCGGTCATAGAAGGAATGGAGCACAAAATAGAACTATCAGAATTCGAAATAACAGGTGAAATAAGAGTCGACAAATCAGGTAATGATCTAGTCGGGATGCCTTGCAGAAAGTTAGAAAAGAAATCCACAGCCCCCTTATGAAGACTCTCCGGCGAATTAAATACCACCCCATTCAAAGACCTCATTTCCACCACTGTTTTACGCCGTTTATTGGCAAGGCAAGCATGGAAAAATTTCATGTTACGATCACCTTCCATTTGCCATTTTAACGTAGACATTTGGGCCAATCTTGTATCTTCACGGTGAAGCCAATTATCCAATTCCGCAGACGAGAGAAGAAGATCCCTCTCCGTTGCTTCGTCCCAGCTTTGATGCAGCTTATTTTCAAGCTCCTTAATGTGACTCTCAAGAGAATTAATATGCATAGTGGTTCGGCAAAAAATCTGTTTATTCCATTCACTCAAAGCAACCTTAGTATTCTTCAACTTTACCGCCAATTTAATAAGTCCATGACCAACAACAGATGTAGACCACGCCTGATGAACACACACTAAAAATTACGGATGGTCCACCCACATTTGTTGAAAATGAAAAGGCGAGGGGCCATAAGAGAAAGGATCCATCTTAAATTCAATAACCATAGGAGAGTGGTCGGATGTAGTGCGCGCAAGATAAGAACAGACTGCATTCGAAAAATAAGAGAGCAAAGAAACATCCATGAATATCCGATCTAACTTCACCCAAGACCGAGCAAGACCTAATTGACCATTGCACCAGGGAAAAGTTCTACCCTTCGATTTCATTTCGACCAAACCTCCTTGGTGGACCTAGGCATTGAAATCCTTCATTGCAAAATTGGGTCATGGACAACCACCCGTTCTCTCCAAATTATTACATATAATATTAAAGTCGCCAACAAAGAGGCAAGGCTCCTAGTCCATAAACTAAGAACTAAGATCCTCCCACAAGCTTTTCCTCTCATACAGGCTACACTTAGCATAGATAATGTTACACAAAAATTGGTAAGACTCCGTGTTCACACGAAGGGAAATAAATTGCAAGCTTGTCCGCGCCACTTGAATATTAAGAGCATTGTCCCAAAAAATCCAAATTTTACCACTAGCTGCTACATTAGAAGTAAACGAATCAAAATGTAAAGAATGCATCAATCGAAGAGCTTTGTCGAGAGTTTGGAACGGTTCCAAAACCATTGGATCACTGGATCAGATACCTAGGTTTTGGGACATAAATCATTGGATCAGATACTTGGGTTGCAAATTTAGAACAGAGGGGAGGTTGTGGCCTCTATAATAGATGAAGAAATAGAATGGTGGAATATTACAAAGCTTGGATCTCTTTTTAACCCAAGAATAGTGGCAGACATTTGAAAGCGATGATTTCTCCAGGTGAAATAGTTGATAAACGAATATGGAATTATGAGAGGAGTGTACTCTTCTCTGTTAAAAGCTGTTATAAGTTTATTCATTCTCAATAGGGGAATGATATAGTAGAATTGTCTGATATGAATAGACAATAGAATTTATGGAAAGCTTTATGGAAGATGCAAGTGCCTAACAAAATCAAAGTGTTTGCTTGATGAGCCTGTACAGAGAGTCTACCAGTAAAGGTTAATTTGTTAAAAAAACATGTGGTTTGTGAGGCTCCGTGTAGTTTCTGTTCTTTCCTAGAAGAGGATGTTCTTCATACTATTTTTAAATGTAGCTAGCTCAGAGAATTATGGGAACAACAACTCCCCTATTTACCCCAGGTGACTTGATAAAGACACCTGGGGTAAATAAGATGGAATTTGAAAAAATCCGTTTGAGCCCTCAACAAGTGACTACTCACGCTTTGACTCTTCTACACAGCTTCAAAGCAGTTTCCACCAAAGCGAAGGCACAACTAAAAATTTTTCTAAGATGGACGGCCCCTTCAGATGGTGTCCTAAAGGTTAATACAGATGATGCTATGTTGGGGGACCTTTAAAAAGCAGGAGTTAGCTTTATTCTTAGAGATGAGTCAGGTAATGTGGTGATGGCTGCTAGTAAATTGGAAGGTGAAGTGGAAGACCCAGAGGCTATAAAACTATTGGCAGCCTTTCGTGGTCTCCAATTGTGCTCCTCTATGGGCATATCAAATTTAATTGTTGAAAGCGATTGTTTGTTGCTAGTTCAAGCTCTACAGGGAAATAACATGGAGAATTCTATTCTTGGGGTCCTATTTGCAGAGGTACAACAGCTAAAAAGTTGTTTTGGGAGTTGTTCTTTTAATCATGTGTATCACGAAGGGAATAGGGCAGCTCATCAGCTTGTTCGCAATGCATGGAAGGTTGATAGTATTGAGATGTGATGAG
Source organism: Cyclocarya paliurus (assembly GCA_029856935.1). Classification (NCBI taxonomy): domain Eukaryota; kingdom Viridiplantae; phylum Streptophyta; class Magnoliopsida; order Fagales; family Juglandaceae; genus Cyclocarya; species Cyclocarya paliurus. The sequence continues at coordinate 27,757,880 of CM056948.1, forward strand.
ATTGTATTCTAGACTTTCTTTTTCAAGCTATTTGGCTTGATAAATGTCTGTAATAGTTATCTTGAATGAAGACAAGTTCTTATAAAAAAAAAAAAAAACCTACTAGCCGACTGAACTTGTTTTTAAGTGAGTTTTTTGGCATCTGGCTATCCAAATTAACCTTTGGCTAGCTAATTGGGAATGCTCTAAGGCTTCTAAATTGGCTTAGAAGTTGACATGTAAGAAATATCAAATGCAGACAGTATGGTTGAATGATAATTTCAAGTAGTTAGCATAGCCATAATTAGCGAAAGCTCACTGACCAACTATAGTTAATTTTTTTTTTTACACGATACAATACAATTGCGAATATGTATATGCATCGATTAGAAGCGACGTACGTTGATATGCTAATTTTGTTACTATAAGCATGATATGGTTTACATATTCAAAATTTTACATATGACTTATGAGAGAACAAGGTTTTCAAGAAAGACAAAGGTTCAAGTACTTGAATTGAGCATAATGAATGAGCATATGAAATGCAATCATCCTAACCCATTGGTTGGGCGTGGATGATTAGTAACTTGACAAGACTACATGATTACCTAAACTGGCAATTAACGTTAATCTACCAAAACTTGCAATTGCCACGCATTTTATTTTATAGTTTGTATTACATGCTACAAAAAAGTGATAGTTCAAGAATGCATGCATGATTGGACATGATGTACCATTTGAAAAGAAAATACAAACTTTAGAATATGATCTAAACATTTTGTAAAAGGTCAACAAAGGCTGAATAGGTCCCTAAAATTCCTGATACACTTCCAAATACTATTATTGCTACAACACCCATCAACTTACTGCTCCAACCATTGAGTGAAACAGCAATCTTCAAATAGCACAAGCATGGGAGTACAAATGAAGCTGCCACAACAAAGATAGAACCAATGATGGCCATGAGGTTCTCAAAATATGGAAATACATGTGCCACAATTGCTGTGCTTGTAAGCAATCCGATTCGGATAAGCATTCGTAAAGGTCTCCAATTCTTGTAATTTGCAGATAGCTCACGTTCAAGGGCAGTTGCAACTGGGGTTATCACTAATGCATACTTTGTAATTGGAATAAGCAAAGTGGAATATATAGCCACTTTTGCACTAACTTCTCCACTTGGTAGATTCAGAGTTATTTGTGATTCTACGTTGTCTCCATACATGAGATACCCCACAACAGCTGTTAGCATGTAAGTTACCGTTGTGAGACTATAACTAGACAATAAAACCTGCAAAACAGTAAAGAGAGAAGGACAACCAGCTGACAGTTAGATGCCTGCAATAAATAACTAAACTGGTTGCACATGAAGACGTACAATAAAACCCGCAAAACTGTAAAGTGAGAAGGACAACCTTACACTAGTTAGATGCCTGAAATAAATGTTCACTACATAAATATGGAGTTATTGATGGTAAATGTACAAGAAATGCATCGAAAATTGATAATTAGTTCTTGGGCTTAAGGTTAAAAAATGGTCTTAAGGTTAAAAAACTTTTTGTTGTTCCCTAGGTTTCATTCTTTTAAGATATTGTCGCTCTTGCATGAGTAAGTGGATTGAGTTTTTAATAGACATATTGGCCGGTATAATATTAAAAGCTCAATCGACTTACTCACATAATATATGGGATGTGTAGGTTTGTGCATGTGACATTACTACAATAGATCATAGCTTTTGTGACGGACGAAACCATCACAAAAAATAACTAAACTGACACAAAATCTTTCGCATAACGAAAAGAAATCAACCTAATGACACAACAACCGCGTCATCAAATAGATATTGTGTTGGTTTACTCTTCAACCGTCACAAAAAAACAACTTTTTCTGATGGTTTGTGAGTATCCAACATTCGGTTGAACATTCGAACGCAATCAATTTTTAGGGACAGTTTGTACATGTGACATATATGTAACGAGTAGTACTAAAATACATATAAGAAATAGGAAAACATAAAATACTTTGAAAAAACATAAAGTACTACGATAATTTAGGAGATCAGTTAAATTTAACATATACTAAAGATTGCATATAATTGTGTTTGGGTAATTTGCATACCTTACTGAATTGATATCTTTCTCTCATGGAAATGTATATTGAAGGGACCGCAGGATGTCCGCCAAAGCAAACAATATATAAGCTAACTGCAGTAGGAATGCCATCCACATTTAACAACGTTCCCTTTGCTTGAAATCCAACGCCACCAAGTGCACCAACGCAGAAAATGGAGCCAACTATGACAATGCAAGTAAACACTCCCATAGCAGAGACATAAGATAGTATACTCAAGTCAGTTAAGAGCATAGAGGGCAAAATAACTAGTGCTGTAATGATAACAAATGAGCATCTTCCACTGATTATCAGTGAACCAATCTTGACCGCAAAATTTGGAAACAACTTCTCTAAGTTGTCGACTTCTAGAATCAAAAGCCCGATTCCAATAAGGAACAACTCGGAGCTCATGATGAGTGAGACTATTAGTCTACCTCTTTTACCAAATGCTCGTTCAGCAATGTCTAGGTAGTGTCTAATTGATGGATCAGCATCCATACATCTCTTTAGCAAAATGCCAGTGTAAAAAGTCAAAGCGGCAATTAAGAGAAAGAACACCAAGCTCAACCACCCTCCTCTTGATAGTGCATAAGGGACTGTTAGTAAACTGATTCCTGAGAAGTAAAGACACATATATAGTAGTTATTGGTTGTATAATTTAATAGCTATCAAGCTAAATGAAACAAGATCAATGTGAATAATGTATATACATATATATATATATATATAAATATATATAGGATGGAAGAATCCTTATTTACCTAAGAACGCGTTTGTTACATTGTAGCATGCCTTCAAGGAACTCGATCCAGTCCTTTGACTAGTTAGTGGTGTACCCAAGTCACTTGACATATTTCAGTCTGGAATATCGATTGCAGAAAACCAGCTTTGATTGATGGATTCTGCAGTACTGAAAATTAACGAATAACGACCAAAATGTTAAGAAAAGTTATGGCTAATGATCTCATGATCATTGTAGGATTATATAATCATGAATGCAAGATACCAAAATGATCGATCGTTAGTAACTAGAATAGCCATTATCACCTGAAACTCTTATAGATGGAAGATTGCAGCCTTAGCCTCGGATTTGGCGCTGAAAAAATACTTGAAGCTTCTGCTTCTGCATCTTTCTAACGACAAAGGAAAATAATTTGGGACCGGAACATTAAGGATGGAGATAGACAATACATGAGATCACATGCGTTAGACAGTACTATATATATAAATATATATATATATATATATATATATATATATATACATACTAGGGAACAGCCCTGGGTGCGTTAGTCCCGAGGTGTACTTTTTTTTTTAATTTTTTTATTTATTTATGAAGAGCCAGAAGCCACATGTGCCCCGGGGTGCACCTGATATAATGATTTAAATAAAAAAAAAAGTGAAAAAGTCAGTAGCTTATTTGTTTGGAAAAAGAAAAAACAAAGTTAAAGAAAGACAAAAAATTAAGATTAAAAAAAAAATCTAAACTTCAATAAAGTATGAGTATTGTTCTGTATCCATATTGGATTATCTATTTACTTTTTATATAATATTAAAATATTATTAATTTAATATTAAAGACCTTTTGGTAAAACATGATTCTTTATTAAATTCTACATGGGAGGCGCTACAAGTCAAATGGTCAAAGATCTTAAGGATCTTTTGGTAAAACAGGATTTAACGAAAAAAAAATAAAAGTTATTATTCACAGTTAGATAGCCACTTATTATAATAGAGTAGATATAGATATATATAATTATAAATATTATATACTGTCTGTCTGCGGGAGAAAAAGATTTCAGAACTGATTTATACCGAATTAATGAGCTTAAAAAGGAACGTTAGGAAGCTCAACTTAAAGAGTGACAAATAATTAACCAAAAGAAAGAACAAAGGGCAAAAGGCATAGAGGGAATGCTTAAGCTTATATAGATCGATGATAGAAAAAAGGCATCAAATTAAGAGAGCTGTTGCATATTAATTATATACATCAGCGTGTAGGGCATGGAAATTAAAATAACTAGTCCAACCATATTATATTATTGCTCTTAAATATGCCTCATAGCTTGCAGCTAGGCATGGATTCTTCTAGGCAGCCACTTAATTAATACGAAAATTTTGTTTTGTTTTATTGTCTCACTGAAAATTGTTTTATATTAAATGACCCCACTTTCCACAAACAAGATAGGGAGCTGATATCGAGTATTTTACACCATATTCTAAAATCTTTACGTCGGTAATCAAAACTTGGGATGAGACAAGGAATTAATTATTCCAAGGCTCAAAGAAAAAAATCATTAGTCAATGGCTTTTGAACATCGTGCGTAATTGATATTGTAAGAGGCACATGTATTTTGCGGGCATGCACGTATATCTTATTCCAATTATATAGCATTCGCAGCAGTGGATGCATTTAATTGCGACTTGAAGCATCAGATCATCAATGATTTGAATGTATCTAATATATCAATTAAGGATCATATAAATATATATAAATATATATATACACACGGTATGGAGCAACGTGCAAAGCACAATGGATTGAAATAGATTAAAAAAAACTTGTGCTTTTGTTATTCGTCTTTGATCATTTTACAGGGTACGTACACATCAACAATAAAAAAATAAAAAATTTACAATTAAAAAATTAATGTTATAAAGTAATGTTAATTTATATATTTATTTTAATGTGATCTTTTTATGATATAGATAATATTAAATATTATAAATTTATTTAATGTATTGATATATATTAAAATTAATAAGATAATAATTAAAAGACTTTAGTTTTGTGGTGACACAAGTGATACATATATATGATTCAAAAAAAAAAAAAAAAAAACAAAGAAGAATAAGGAGTTGTTATTTGAAGGCCATGTCCATGCATACATATATATGAGAGTATCGTTAGGGGTAGAGAGGATAAAATTATTACTTGACACAAAAGCATGCATGCACACATAATATCACATGAGGTCGATCGAAGCACGCCATTCATTTATAATATATATAATAATATAATAAACTATATATTTCTTTTATAAGTGAGGTGGAACGTCATCGTTTATCTTTCCTTTGATGTCTCGATTTGATTCAAAGCAATTTCTTTTATAATATTATCACATGAGGATAAACTATATATAATATTATTTCTTTAATAAGTGAGGTGGAATGTCATTATTGACCACACCATGCATGTATGTTTTCTTTTCTTTTCATTCATTTTATTTATTTATATATTTTTTTTGTTTGTTGTTTTCTTTGTTTTTTGTTTGTAAGACAATGTCATTTTGCCATTTCAGTTTGTCATCTCTATCTCTCATGCGTACTAGGCTACCCACGTCATACATCAGGTGTATTCTACCCTCTTCAGTTACTCTCCATTCATTTTAGGGTGTGTTTATTTATATTCACTGTTCTGCTTGTTAAAATTAAAATAAAAGAAGAAGAAGAAGAAGAAGAATTGATGTGAATGGAATGATATTAATCAAGACTAATTTTATAGAGTTGGAAATAAGAACAAAACAAGCTATCAACTAAGCCAGCAAAGATTAAACAACAGACTATCCCAATGTTTCTCGTAAACGCTAAACCTCTGCTGCTAATTGCTGCTGTTCACTTTGTATTTGTTCCCCCTCTCGCTCCAGCTCCTCTATGCATGGTTGCAAGTCTTGAGCATAATGGTCCACATATTTCCTCAACTCCTTATTTTCTTGTTTTAATATTTTATGTTTTCTACGTTTATTAGCAAGCATTTGTTGTAACTCAGAAATTTGAGTTTAAGTTCATCTACCTCACTCACCTGTGATAATAATATCCGGGACATAGTTGTAACAGAAGCAGCATATTGAGCATTGAGCATTCTCGATCCTAAAACCACTTCAACATCGGACCGGGTATAGAAATGTATCTTTGCTCTGATCATGGCGTTGATGGCATCAACACAAAAGAATAATGGTTGAGGGGTAATGATACCTCATTCAAATTAGGAATATTAATGGCAGAATGTTGCTCGGCCATTTGAGAGATTGAAAGAAGTTGTGAGAATTGAGAGAAATGTGAGAAATGCAGAGAATTGTTCTGTATTTCAAAGGGTGGAAATGATCTCTTATATAAAGGCCCAGAGCATTCAAGGCTCTGCGAAAATTGATCCAGGTGACCCGGAGTAGAGCTCGAGGCTCTAAAGCATTTGTCGTATCGATGGTTTCGTTGCACGGGACCCCATATTCTTTGATTTACGGTAGTTGTCAAACTCTAGAATTTACGACATCTTGTCCCACTTAAGGAGTTGTTGTTATCTAAAGGCCATGTCCATGCATACATATATATATGAGAGTATCGTTCGGGGTAGAGAGGATAAATTATTAATTGACACAAAAGCATGCATGCACACACATAGTATCACACGAGCTCGATCGAAGCACCACATTCATTTATAATATATATAATAATATAAACTATATAATATTATTTCTTTATATAAACTATATATTTCTTTTATAAGTGAGGTGAAACGTCATCATTTATCTTTCCTTTGATGTCTTGTTTTGATTCAAGGGCAACGTCTTTTTTAAAAAATGATCAAGGGTAAATTGACACGACTCATATTTTATATACGCGGGTGGGTGTTCAAGAATAATGATTTTATATGATCAATAATATCCTTTCGAGTTATATATTTATCTTAATTGGTAGTGACAGTGCTGACAAATATTAGGGCCTTCCAACATGTCGGCCATCCTTGAGGGGAAAGTAGAGGTAAAATAAAAATAGGAAAGAGAAAGTGGTAGGCTTTTGACGATAGTGCATTTCATGTTGCTCTCCTGTCCTCTCTCTATAAATCACAACACGGCCAATTGCTATCTTTCACTCAAATTCTTACTCCTATTCCCTTTCCAAATAATTGGTTGTTGCTTAAATTAAATCCTAAAAGTACAAACTCTAGTACTCTTTGTGCTCTCTTTGTGAAGGAGTTTATCAAAATTGGCACATAGTTATAATTTACTTTTTGGCACATAGTTATACATATAATCATTTGTACCTTTCTGCGCTTATGCAAGATAGTTACTTAAAATATATCACATAATAATCAATGATAAAATTTATAGAAAAAATCTACACAACCTCCCACACCACACTTTTTTTAATTTTTAATTTTTTTACTTCTATCAAATATTTAATATATGAATAATGAATAGAAGAATTGAATTAATTTAAAAAGAATAAACTCAAAAAAAAAATTAAAAAAATGTGGTTTGTGAAGGTTGGAGAAGTTGTGTAGTATTGCTCAAATTTTAAAGTAAAGGGCAGTATTTCTATTTTTTGAATAAAATTAAAAATATAAATTTTTAAAAAATACTACATAATGAGACTGACATGAATCATGTAAAACATTGAAACTTGAGCCCACTTTATAACTTATTTAATTATTTTGCAAATTTCGGAGATGTAAAAACAAAATATATTTTATAATACTATACTTTATAATTTTTTATCGTTAGTTTTTTTATTAAAAATTATTCTTTATGTAAAGTATTTAAAAAACACGACAAAATACTGGATCTGTGATTCTATCTCACATAAAGTTTGCAATAATGATAACACTAAGAAGAAATTAAGATAAATAGATCCAAGAAGAAATCATCACCCCACAATCGATATGTCAGTCTAGGGCTCTTTTTTAAGCAAGAAATATTGAATATGGCACCAATGTGTATACATGTCTCTGTATAAAGTTTTGAGGGATATGTGGATGATGAGTACAAAAGGCATTGGATTCTCTAATGGAAAGATTCAACAAGTAATAATTCTGAATGCACTCCACCATTAACAACCATCCAAATTATAATGAGTGGGATCTCATAAATTACAATTAATTTCCAGCCATGCAGATGGTCTTTTTTAATGGGGCATGTTGTCTATGTAGGTAGACACTTATGATTTAAACGAGTGAAATTATTGCTCAGGTTTCAATTGTAAATATATTTTTTAATTATCTATGTTTAAATAAAGCAAAACAATTATGTAAAAACAGCTGTGGGGTTGGCTGTTATCTGCAGTCTTGCTCAATAAATAGTTGTGGATCCATACTTTCCATCCAATTCACCAGCCATGCTTTACTTTTTTTGTTGTTTATTTTTTCATGTCTCTTGTGTGTGTGTGTAAATGAGTGGAACCGGTGGTGTTCGTGCATCTGATGAGTCTTTCTTTCAAAGCATACTTCAGACGAGTAAGTAAATTGATGAATTCCAATATTCCATTTGCTGAGACCGATAAAATGAAAGAAAGAAGATGAAAGGAGAAAAGAAAAAAGAAAAAGAGAATAGAGAGAGATCCACGTACGGGTACCTTCTTTGTATTTTTCTCTTCCTCTTGTTCCTCCTTTTGAGAGCCTCGACCTCAATCATAGCTCCGAGGTTATCGAAACCAGTCAGATCTAGACCCCACGAAACTGAAGATGCAGTCGATCAACACAAATCGAACACCACAAGCCTGAAGATAAAAACATGCACATCAGACAAGTAAAAAAAATAATCTTCAATGAAATGAAAGGAAAAAAAAATCAACACTAAAAAACAAACTTGAAGAACCAAAAGAAGATAGAAGATGCATAGAAGAGAGAAGACGAAGAGAGAGAAAAGAGAGAGGGTCTGAATTGAGAGAGAGAACTCGAGAGGGAGAGAGCCGACAATGAGAGAGGATTTGAGAGAGCTAACACACAAACAGAATAAAACCATTCCCTTGATGACTAAAAGATAAATATATCCCTAAACTACATGGAAACACATGCACTAACTTAATTAATAGAAGGTTAAAATTGGCATGAGAAAAAAATAAATGGAAGAAAAAAACAGACGATGAAATTGGACTATTCATTCCTGTAGCGGCTTGATAGCCGCTTATTATAATAGAAATATATCTATACTCGGAAGAGAAATACGTAGAGTTATTATTATAAATTGCTATAAAATATTTTGTAAGAAAAAAATTTGTTCATTTTACTTGTTTTATATAAATTGGTAAATATCAATCGCTATGATGAAGTTTAACCCTCATTATTTATTGATCGTATTTACTAATTTATTATATACAAGGATGGGATATATGATGATAATCATTATGAGAAATACTACTTATCATCCTCTATCAATAGGTGTGTGTTTAAATATAAGGGTAAAAATGAATGGACACATATTGGTGTGTGGTGTATGGGATAATAAGTAGAATTTTTTAATCATTATATATGCATTATACATGAGAGCCCTTCTACTCATCCCTACACCACACACAACACTTGATTTTTTTATTTTTTATTTTTATTTTGGTGTATGATGTAGAGATGATAAGTAGAAGGGCTTATGAATGGACGTTGTGGCCGCACTAATAAAATATTTTTCCCTAGATCAGAAGATCAGTGGGATGAGTGTGATACCTTGTCTTTTAGTGTATTTTAACTGAAAGATTATTTTAATTAATTTAAATATTGGTCATCTTGTTTTAAAATTATGGGAGTTTTGATATATTATTTTATAATATTTTTAAGTTGTGAAAATTATTTTTGATATGCTTTCTTAATATTAATTGTTGTTTTGTATTTAAATTGATCTTTAATTTAAATTAGTTTGTTTATGGGTTTTAAAATTATTATTGTTGATGGATTTTATTATTATTTTATTTAAACCTTTTACTGTGTTTAAATTGTTTTGATTAAATTGTCGTTTTGAAATAATTGTCATTGGATCAATTTTGTAACCTAAGATGTGAGGACTGGACCTCATTTCTTCCCTTTTATTTTTTATTTTCTTTTTCCCCTCTTTTTCTTTTCTTTCTTCCTTTTTCCTCCACTTCCCCTACTTTCTCCCACGCAGCTAGCCCTCTCTCTCTCTCTCCCCGTCGTTTCTTTCGTCCCTTCCAGCCCACCGCCGCGCGTGCCATGGTTGACACCGCCCCTCCCAATCTCCTCCCCACCGGCCGGCGACCCTTCCCTTAAAATTCCAGCCCCTCTTGTGCCGGCGTGAGGCTCCACGCACTGCTTGAAGCCGCGGCGTTCCTTGTGTCGCTGCGCCGCCGTCGTGCCACCTCCGACCACCATTTCTTCACCACATCTTCCTCGACCTCCTAGCTACCTAATGGACCCATCCCCAGCTCCGATCTGCCACTGGTGAAGCCGAACCATCAACATCTCCGATTTGACCCTTTTGGCCTTAAACCATCACCTGCGCTGCCACCCACGACCAAGGGCCACCATCACTAGTTTCACCGACATCCCTAAGCCATTCCCTAGTAATCTCGAGTCTTGGTTCGTCTCCGTTCAAAAGTGAGTTTTTGAGACCCACGGCCTAGTGCATTTTGCACTGTTCTGCTATTGTGTCGCCACCTTTTGCACCTCCATGATCCTTCAAAAAATATATTATAGCACTACAAGTATTTTTCTAAATAACTTTTGAGATTTAAATATATTTTTGCACTAACACTCATTTACTGTAAATTGGTTGGTTGTGCCGGACTGAGTCTGAGGAGTAAAAGGGACGGATGGATTGGAGGATAGAGTTGTTTGTGTGATTGGATATATTGTGATTTGTTGGATGTTGGATATTGATGTTGTGTCATGTACATTGAATATTTGCACGCATGTTCATGTTTGTAAATGAAAATTGGGTTTTCACGAAAATGCATTCATGTTCATGTGTATATTTGAAAACTGAGTTTTCATGTGAGAAAAAGGAAAGAGACTGTAGAGATAGTGGTATAGTCCCGCCTGTGATTCCCTCCTACGGTGCTCTAATGGGTACCCCTTATGTGAAAAGGAACTGTAGGGATAGTGGTATAGTCCCGCCTGCGATTCTCGCCTATGATGCACACGGTAGGGATTGTGGTATAGTCCCGCCTGTGATTCCCGCCTGTGATTCTCGCCTACGGTGCATTCGTTAGGGATGGTGGTAAGCAGGAATGATGGTAGAGTCCCGCCTACAGTGTCCGATAAATTTTTTTGTGTGAATCATTTTCTGAGAAAATGACGGATTATATTTTTGGGCCAAATAAGATTTTGGCGTGTGTTGGAAAATTATTCATTTTTGAGAAAAATGATGTTTTGAGGCTAAGGCATATTTCATCATATGCATGCATGTTGGTTGTATTAATGCACTTTTATCTCGTTAGTTGTTTGGATTATTACTTACATGCGGTAACGTTTTATAGTACCGTAAATTTTGATGCAAATGAGGATGTGGAGCCTGAGGGATCGACTCCACCGGAGGAGTGACTTGTGGTCATTTGGGACTTATGGGATTTTGTTCCTAACTATTGTATATGTATCTGGTTTGTATTATATTTTTAATGGATAACTATATAACTTTTTAACGGATATTTATTTTGGATATTTGTATTAAATAGTTCTGGTACTTAGTTAGCTACTTTTATTTAACCGTTGTGACTTGTTGGGATGTGTGACCCATGTTGTCATCATCCCGACGTCACGATTCTCACGTTGCCGTACGTGGGAGTTGGGGCATTACAATGAGTGGGCCCAATCTAAGAATGAGAATCACAACTTAATTTTATGATGTTTATGATTTGGATAAGAAATCTTATTGTGGGAAATAATTACTTTCGGCAAAAAAAAAAAGTATTTGTCACGAGTTGCATTCGCGGCAAATGCTAAGAGATTTAAAACAAAAAATTGTAAAATAAAAAAATGATTCAAAGCCAAAAATAATCATAATAAATAGTCTAATATAGGTTAAAATAAATATATCCGAACCTTGGAGATCCAAATTCATGCTTCTATAAATTTTAAAAAAAAATCATGTAAAAATATGCTAACATTCACAAGAATAACTTCTAAAGAGAACCAAATTTATACACATACACCACACAACTACAAAACTTTACAAGTTACAATTCATGACTCCACAAATAGTGGGGTGTGGTTTAAAAAAATCCACTTCATCCCAACTTCAAGGCTAATGGCATAAAAGGAAAGTAGACACAACAATTGATAGAGGGTTCTTTTTCCCCATAACTAAATGCAAAGAACAGGTTCTGGTAACTTGACCTGTAGAATCCCTCCAATGCAAAGAACAGGTTCTAGTAACTTGAACATTTCCAATTCAACACATGCTTGCAAACTTGAGCACAAGAACCTGAAGCGAAATTATTTAGAAAGAAGAGGTGAAAAAGCTAATCACTGAAGCGCACTTCTTCCATAGGAGGATTCCGTTACTCCTGATTGTTGTCTCCACCAGGATTTCAGGGTATTCTTCCACGCACCATGTGTTCCGTCCTGAAACACATGCTTATGTGTAACATATTTCAATGCTTACCTAATAATCTAAAAATTCAAGCCTAATAAGCACTACTATTCTAGTCCTAAATTATGATACCAACTCCTAAGGGACTTTTGGGTTTTCCTAGAGACGTATTACTCTGATACCACCATGTGACACCCTCAAACTCCGCTTGAGATTTGACGGATTTTCAAGCGTCGTAACATACAATACAAGGTCACATGGCCCCGCTCATGACAGTTAAGATAGCAATGCACCTAGCATGCTTATAACAATATACAGTAATCACAGCAGATAATTGTTTTTTGGCAATTCACAATCTCCCATAATGTTAATCCCAAAACATCAATTAATATTCACGAATCAAAAGTGATATCGTTCGTCCAACAAGTCTGTAATCAAAACAATGTAGTAGTGGAGACAAATCTCCATAGGTACAGACATAATATAAAACTAAACTAAACACCAAGCCGATCATGCAGTTTGGCTATAAGCTCCAAAATAGTATATAGGAACATGAGAATCAACTCCAAAATATCCCTGAGTCTCCTTCCCAACCTACTCGACCTCATCTAGAGAGTTATGCGCTGATCCGCAGCTCCCTGACACATTGTCAACCATTCTGAGAGGAATAGTAGTTGGGACTACTAGATGGAGATTTAAAAAAACTCAACAAGTAAAGCTCTTAAACTATTATTAGTATAAATAAGCATGCATGACAGTAACGTGACATGCATGCTTGATGAACTTGAACCTGCTTATGAATGACATGACTTAGAAACATGTTATGAACATGGCATGACTTAGAGACATAATAACTTAACATGAACATGGCATACTTGCTTGTGTGAAAATGAGACATCCATACATATACATGTGTTGATTACTTGAAAATGGACGCTCTATGGCTCTCCATAGATTGTGTGCTTCTCTAGTACCGCAACACATCACAGATCCTGCACCAGTTATGAGTACACCACTCATGAAGGTTTTACTCGTAGGTAAATCCATAACTTGTACTTGTAGCATGTTTTAGCACCCACTGGCATCTGGTGCCTAACTTCACTCTAAGAATTAGTTACTTAGGTCTCATTTGAAGTCTGTTGACGCTACTTTGTCAACCAAGGGGATTCCACTCCATTTTAAATACTCTAGAGTGGCAAGGTAGTTCCATTGGGATAATCCCTCATCCTAACACTTAGGGTCATGGTAAAATCAAATGACTCATGCGTGACTTACAAATATTTTCGTGACATACTTGTATGCTTATGACATAACATTCATGGTATGTAACAAATCTTCATGTAATAGATTTAAAATGAAATGGCATGGCATGATATAAAACCATTAAATAAGCATAAAGCAAGGCATGAATATAAATAAAGCACCTTACCAACTTACGTACATAAAAATACAATAAGTTAGAAGTTAACTTACAGAATGTCGTGTGTAACGTATGTGTAATCTAAGATGAAAGGAGATACATTATAGGGTTAGAGATTCTCCCTTAATCCTTATAAAAAGGAACTTACTGACTTTGGGCTAAATTTGTAAATTTACCCCTTAAATCTTGAAAAATTGTAAATTAGCCCATAAACTTAGGAAATTGCAAACGGAACCCAAAAGTCACTAAAATTTACATAATTAATGTAAATTTCATATTAAATCCGAATATTGGCTTAGAATTTACAAAAACCAAAACCTACTATAAGAACTTCTCTAGGTCGATTCATGCATAGGCCAAAACCATGTTTTGCTTGCTACTTGGTCATTTAACACATTAACATGCTTAACCGAAAATAACTCTTCTCAAATATCACATTCTTAGTTCTAAAATCATGCCAAGACACTAAATCACACATTTTACAAAAACTTAAACTCACCACTTCAAAGAACAATACAAAACATCAAAATTAGGTCAAACCGAACCTAATCTTGGTGTTTTAGGTCTAATACTTTCATTTCAACTCCAAGGACTTAGTCTACAAATTTCACTTCTAACATGTTCATCATAAAAATCACAAAACTCAACAAATGAAACTTGGTTTACAAGGAAATCAAAGAAATCGAAACTTGCATTCTTTTGACTTGAATCATAGAGACTAAATCCTTGATTTACATGCTACAAATCTTGAAACAATACATCCATGTACCTCACATTCAAGTTCTAACTTGATCCAAGTATTAAATCCAACATACCATAGCAAATAATCCATCAAAACAAACATCAAACCCTAGAGCCTCTAATCATGCTTAAAAACATAGTGTTGCATGTTTATTACAAATCCAACAAAGACCTAAGTCATAAAACTTTAAAAAAAATACAACTTAATCCATACATAGATTCAAGAACAAGATTGACAAAAACCAAAGGTATAGAATCAAGATCTTAAGGCTAAAATGACATACTACATTGAACAAAAACTCATTTGGATGATTCAGCTTCTAGCACTTAATAGATCATACAAAACCATTTTATAAAAACCTAACATGTTATGTTATAGATCAAACCATAACTTACACAAAACCGAGATTCACAAATATTTTCATCAAAAACATCCACGATTCAATAACAAACATCCAAACTGAACCATTTCATCATCAACACCATCATTTATCGATCAAACTTCCAAGAAAATTCAACCAATACTCTCCTAAGTAATCCAGACTCACAACTTAACAAAATAGAATAGATTTAAGCTAAGTGAAGGAGCATACAAAGGGTGGAACAAGGAAAAATTAGGCAAGTGTGGGAGGAAATGAGAGGTGGCGTGGGGGGGTGTATAGGGGTTGACTTGTTGGTTGAAGTTACGATACATGAAGTGAGGTTAACTTGTGAAAAGGAGAAGGAAACAACTATTGGAATGTGGGCTGCATCCTTGTAATCGAGTCTATGGGTGCAATTTGTTTCTTAAAATTATACTCCTGAATGTCTATTAAATAAAAAAAGCAATCCATCTCCGTAGTGGATCAGGATCTGAAAACGCTAACAGGCTAAAACATAATTGATCACTCGATTCATGAAGTTTATAAACTCTAAAGAAATTCTTCTATCGAATTTCTTTCGAGACATTACACAGGGAGTGACAATTAGTCAAAGTACTCACTATATCAAAAATATTTTTTGAAGACGTCATCTTTCCAAATGAAATGGTCTAAAGATGTAATCTTTAGACAAAAAATCTCGTAAAAAAAAGTTCTGCTGTAATGACTTAATGATGGTCTAACAAGCAATCGTAAGCAAGTGAATGATGTTCACTTATCAATCGGTTGATAAACAGTCGTGTGAAGTTCCTAGCTTCCCACATGACTCATGCTTGAGACTATTGTCTCTCTTTCACCAAATGCACATTAAGACTGTCTAGGTAGTTACCAATTGAATAATCAACATCCCTGCGTCTTTTTCTTTAAAATTCAACCTGCTTTGATTGAGTAATACAACATTAAAAAGCCGTAGTCAACAGAAGTTTGTGTTTAAGTAAAATGTGTTTTGGTATATACTCTTTATTCATGAATTCTGTCTTTGGCAATTTTACTTAAATTAAAAGACAATTATGCACACGGAAAGACTTATTTTATGGGTTTAAAGCGATTTTTCCCCAAGTATATTTAACTGTAAATAGAAAGTTAAATTGCTATTTCACCATTTTAATTGTATTGATGGTAAAAGATATATTTATATATATATAGATATATATATGTATGATAAATTCTACCTGAAAACCTTACACCACACACCTCTACCCAACTAACATGTGATTTGTCATTTTTTCCTTCTATTTAAATACACACATATTTAAGTATTAAGATAAAAGGGCAAAAAAGACAAATAATGTATTGATTAGGTGGAGGTGTATGGTGTAAGGTTTTCAAGTAAAATTTCTCATATATATATATATCTACTAAAGAATATCCAATTTCACTAACCAAAGGTGTGCCAATTGAGTTAGTATACGGTGTCTGTACCTGAAGGTGAATCCTTTTAACCAAAATCAATAGCTACGAGAAATACTTAAATAAAAATGGTCAATAAAAATGTCTCTAAAATTCCTCCACTTGGCAATTATCTCATTACTCTCTTTTAATTGAAGGATGAAGGGGTTGATTGGAGTGTGAGATCAGTTCAAGACTAAGGCCAAGTAACTAGTTGCTGTGTAACACCCGGGTCCAATACCCAGTTACTTTTTTTTTTTTTTTTTTTTATTTAGATTTATACAGATAAAAAGCCCACTTGAGATTTGCAAATATTATTGGAATAGACTATGAGCCCAATTTTTACTTTTTTGATGGATATCAAATAATTTTATTGGGTTTGCCTGGTAGGTTTAAATCTTTAAATACGTTGGATCAGGTGAAATATTTTATTAGACGGAGAAAATTAGTGGATCAAGTTTTAATTTTTTTTAGAGGTTGAATCGAGATCCAAGTTTAAGGAAAAAGCCCCCGTCCAAAACGCAAGCCGTGAGAATCCTATAGGCTTTAGTCTCCTCCCCATTCACATCTCTCCCAGTTGTTTCTCTAGGGTTTTTTATCAGTTTTTGTTTCTATATTTATGCACCTTCGATGCATGTCCTCACACCCACTTGAAGACCAGCAGCCGCATCTCCTAGCATTAATGACGGAAAACACCGTGTGAAAGCACTGCCAGCCCACACTCAGACTCTACATCACAGCATAACCACCACCATGTCGTAGTCTCCTCTCTCTCAGCCAGCCTTACCCCCTTTCTCTTTTAGTCACCTCAACCATTAGCAGCTTAAATCTCTGCCCTTCACCTCCGTGCCCAGCCCACATGAGACCGGCAACCACCTGCATTGAGAACTGAAGACCCCTGTTTTTACCCCCCAAAACAGAGCATCTACCATTCCATTGTGAGCCACTGCAACCACCACAACCAAGATCCAAACGCGTCGGAAACTGCCACAACCCATTCCTGCTACGCCCTGCACCACCTTGCTGCACTTCCGCCGCCTCAAGCCACCACCCTCCCTCTCGGTAACATGTCTCTCCCTCACGTCGGGCCCTCTCGGTCTCTCATCTCTCTCTCTCTTCGTTTCTCTTACTCTTCTCTCTCTCTCAATGCCCCGTTGCCATGACCACTGTCGTCCATCGCCTAGTCCATTACTCTGCCGCACATTTCACTTCTCTCTAGGTGAGTATCTCGCGCCCCTGCCTCGCCAACTGCTGCACTACGTATCACATGAAAACGTTTTTTTCTTATAACTAAGTGTTACAGAGGCTACGTAAATATAGTTTTACATATTATTTTGATATAAAACTATAATATTGCCCTTATTATTGGATGGTTTCAGTTTGGAATTATGTTTATATTAAATCTGTTTTTACGTGGTCTTTGTGGAAAGCATATGATTTTGTACAAAAAATAAATAGGATTTTTAAATTGTACTATTGGTAGCAAATTATTTTTATAGCAAGTATATAATTTTATTTTGAACATTTTAAATATGATTAAAGCTATTTTTTTATTATTTGTCGAAATTTTTTACTAGTAGATAAATTTATGATAAATTTTTAGGTATTGGAGAATTAAAATAGATATTGTAGAAGCTTAGGCTTAGATGGTTTAAATTTGTGATTGATTGAAAATTTACGGAATTACGTGAATTTTTTTTATAGGTAACGATTTATAATTAACTCGATATTTTTGAGAAAAATTAGAGTGATTTATGTTCTGCTTGGCTATCCGCAGATGCACAACCCTGCCACGAGGGTTATACATGGTCTCTGTTATGATATGATGTTCTAATGATGATGATGATCATTTATGTTATGCCAAAGGATATTTTTGAAATGAAATTATTTTCTGAATCTTCGCTTTGAAATTTTGATATCATGTTCTGCTTCCACACTTTGAAAATGGAAATGTTTTGTTCTGCATTCTGATTTCTGTAAATGCTCATGTTTACACACTAGTATATATTTTTTGCTTACTGAGTTGTTGATAACTCACCCCTTATCTCCATAACATTTTTCAAATGATGTTGATGTCCTAGTTGGAAGTCAAGAATAGGAAGTGTTAGCAAGGCTAAGGATCGTAGATGAATAAGTGCCAAATCGCACAATTATTTATTGAAGAGTCTTAGTAGAATTATTATTTTATGTTATTTTGGAGTTTTGAGTTATGGATATGTTCAAGTCTATGGAGGTTTTAGTTTCTTTTTATTAAGGCTTTTCTATAGTGTTTTGGTGGAGGAATATATATATATATTTGGTTTAAATAAATAAATTTATGTTTATTTGGAATTGGAGTATTTATAATTGTGATATGAGAGATGATTTTAGGCTACAAGAGGTTTGTGAATCCTTCTATGTACACCCTAAGATAGATTCTTTAAAGACAACTCGTGGCCTAGCTACGAGATGGAATACAGTTTTACACCCCATATTTTCTGTTGTGATGATGTAAAGGATCCTTTGCGATCACTATATCTTTGTATTATTTTCAGGCTCCGAGGGTGAGCCCTTCTGCTGAGTGATCAATCGATCAGTTCTGAGTCCACCAAACAATCTATTGATCAATCTTTTGCATCAAAGGTTCAACCTAGGATTTAAGGGACAAAGAATCCAAGACTTGCGTAGCCACATCCATCCCTAGGCCTTTGAACCACCACCTTCATCAACTTTCAAGATCATTGTCACCTCCTTGGAAGAAAAAGCCAAAAAGAAAACCCTAACTAGGGTTCAGCCAAATATATATAAATATATATATCTATTAATATAAAACCAAAGAATCACAAGAGTATCAGACAAAGCCAAGACGGTAGAGCACTTAGACAATTCACTTTGAGTACAGGAAAGTCTACTGGCAGGAATTCCTCAGGGCACCGCTCCACCAGAAATTCCCTTTACCCCTACCGTACTCCAACTTGAGATTATTTATAATTTCAAAAGATGGTCAAGGTAGCTTTCTTCCAAGTCACTGCTATGGAAAGGGTTACAAGTTCTGTTAGTGGAGGGCTGAACAGTGTTGTCAATCTTGCTCCTGCTTTCTAGCTTAGGGGCGTGCTTTCGATTCCTAATACAAAGCGGATGAAATCCCCCAAGAAGGGTTAGAATGGCAATTCCTCTCACGAAACTAAAGGAGAATGCAAAGAAAAGAGGCATGAAAACAATGCACAAGTACACTGCAGCATACAAAGAACATCATGCAGCAAACAAATTGATGAAAAGCACAATGCAGCAGAAGAAAAGTGTAAAGCACTGGCACAGAAAAGTAAAGCAACAAAAGAGAAGCATGGGGCAACATGTCAACTTGAAAGCTGCACTGATTATGCACAAAAGAACATAAAGTGATGAAAAGCAACAAGGAAACAGATTGCAACAGATTTCTTGTAAATCAATAGAAAATAAAAAGTTAACTTTAGGACTCAGCCTTTTGATCTTTTTCCTTCTGTAATGTGTATATATAGATGTAGCAGAACCTTGTAACATTTGAACTTAATGAAATGAGAATCAATCTTTCTCCACATTGAAGTTCCATCTCAATTCTCGATTCCACTTTTAACAATTCCTTCACCTTGGGAAGTACAATATTGGCATTTTTGGAGGTTACTCGTGCTCTTCTCACCAAAGTGAATTGAAGTTGGCCTTAGGTGTGGTAGGACTACAAGTTACCACTCGTGATCATATATTGAGGTGCTCCTTCTTGGACAAACAACTTTGGGCGACCCTCGCAAGGGCAATAGGGGTTCAATAATAATAATAATAATAAAAAAGAGATATTAATTAATCAAAGGTCCAACTGATCACCACATATGAATTGAAAATATACAGGGGATGTTCTCCCTGGAACTGATGGAGCAAGGCCTAGTGAAGTTCTCTCTTTTGTAGAAGATACTGAACCTACTACCCCACTGAAGAAGAAGGGGGCGGGCGTAGTGCTTTAGGAAGAAATTCGTCGGATACACTTCTCAGAGATGGAAGTGCCTCCAAATTGATCAACCAACCCTTGGCCACTTGCACTAGTAGAGAAAGCCTAAATTCCATGATTCTACAAGCTCAACTCCTTTACTTTACTTTGCAAACCAAGAACGAGGAATATCTTTGAACACAAACAAAAGAAAATGAGAAGAAGTATAGGGAAGAAGATGCAAGGGTTTTTCGTTCTTCGAGGCCTTGCGACTTCATCATCGTTGGTCCTTTTGACATAAGATTTTCAGCCACTTGAGACTTGCGATCCCAGGTAAGATCAGTTCATGATCATGTGATCATTTTCTATCAGATAGGAAGCTCCAAAAATTCTCTGCCATAAGTTCAGATTCAACAAAACTCTTATTTGTTTTTCTGCCAAAAGTGGATCTGGCTTTCCTAACAAGAATGCTAGTCCTAGCTACTAACGTACACCTTCCTACTGCAAGGTGAGGCTCTTCCCTTCCCCTAGTCTCTCCCCATAGAACTACGAGCACATGAAGGAAGGGAAGGGTTGTTCTTACGAGTTCTCGACAAGCTTTTCAGAAAAGTGAGTCAGTCCAGTGCTCCTCCACGTCTTCACTTCCTCGACAGAAGCCAGAACATTGGTAATCTTCTTTCAGAACTCCCTAGTGTCCCAGTTGTCATGCATAAGAACATCACATGAGAACATCGGACATCCTTGCCATCTCTTTTATATATATATATATATAAAAGCATTTAGTTAAATTTTTCTAAAAATAAATTGACAGGTGGCAATTCTTAATTAGGTTAAAAATAATAGAAAATAGTAATAAAATAGTAACTATTGCTTAAAAATCCAAACCATAATAGGTTAAAATAGAAAACTCATGTTCTTAAATCCAAATAATACATAGCACAGGAGTGTTGATCAAAATTTCTATAAAACTTTTGCTTAATTATAGTGCAGATGTATAAAACTTTAAATACATGAAAGTCCATTGGTTTTTCTTAATGGGATATATATATATATATATATATATATATATATATATATATATATATGACGTCATCAGTTGACAAGTGGCACTTGTTTATTTGCAGGTGTGATCCTCCGGCACGAACAGAACCATTTCATAACATGCACCAAACATTTTACTCGTCGCTTTGTCAGACATGCATGGCATTTGTTCATCCGACTTATCGGCAGCTATGTTGAAATTTCCGAAGGCCAACGCCTCGTTGCCGTCCCCACATTAGCCTCAAATTCTCCACAAGCACGTGCATGACATTTTCATTCATTTTACAAGACTTATAAATCGACTCAAAATTCCTCAACCTCTCAGCCGACCCTCTCTCCCTCGCGCATTTCGTAAGCATCTGATTTTATCAGTCATGAGCCACTATGATCAGCAGCAAGCTCCTGGTAAGTAAAGAGGCTCAAGTATAATCTTAAGAAGTATGTTGAGAGGATCATACTTCTTAAGATTAATTCTTTTTGTCAAGAAACTTTTGGATCGATGGATCTTTGATTTTGGTTCATGTATATTGAAATTGCAAGGGCATATCCCCCACCTGTGACTGCATATCCGCCGAGCTATGGACATCCACAGGCAGTAGTAGATCAGGGCATCGTTCAAGTTCCTTATTATCATGTGAAACCACCTCCACCAATTGGTTACCCAACCAGAGGTACTGACGCTGCAGCAGGGTATCCCCAACACATGCCTCCCGTTGAAACTACAACTAGGGGTGAAGGTTTTTGGAAAGGATGGTACGTTTGTTTGTTTTGCATCCTTTATTTCTCTCTGTTTTTCTTTTGTTTGTATGATCTTCGTTCTATGTTTTGATAATTGTCATCTTCTTTTGCTTTGTTTGCTTTATTTCTCATTTGCAGTGTTGCTGCCTTGTGCTGTTGCTGGGTCTTGGATTTTTGCTGTTGCTGATAGGCTGCTGATACTATTATGCTCCCATCAATTTATATTCAGTAAATCTAAACCTAAATTATCCTCCATCCAATGGGCTGTGACCCGTCCTGAGTAATCTAAAATCTTGAAAAAGGTTTACACAATTTTATAGATTCGTACTTTAGTACCATATTTCTGTGATGTGCTAATATTCACTATATATTGTATTGGCAAGGAACTTAAAAAATTCATCGGTTTATATCAAACATCATCTTAAAATTCATTCAGACCAGCCTAGCCCTAGAGCAAAGAATCACTAATATTCTATTAAATCTACACTCGCTATCATTAATATATCAAATTCAATTATATAATTATCTATGCATAGATCTGTAACCAACTGATCCTCATATTCTCGCCCATTCCAGATTTGATAGAATATTGATGGTATGAGCCAACAACTTTGCGATTCTTTGCATCTTTCTTATCTTGTTAAACTGGAACTATTTGATGTATGTTCGCACACGCACAGCAAATACAAATGACTTTTGATGTGCTATTGTCAATCATGCCTCCATTTGTTTCCTAGACAAACATGTCAAACTTAAAACTGTAAGACACTGGCTTGTGGTGTTGCTGCGGCCATTTCGAAGCCTAACCTGGGCAGGGGAGGAGGCATTGGTACCAAGGCTGTTGCCCAATTAGGGCTGAATAGACAGGGCGGTGGCAGGTTCTAGGGTGGATGCATGGACGGTTTGAGTTGTACAGCCCTGCAGGGGTTCCCTAAAGGTTGATTCATCTGTCAAAATTCACAAATAACAAAAATAGCACTCTATACTTTTGATTTAAATTACCCATCAATTCAGATCAGGAAGGCAAAGACAGTTGAGAAAAGCACAAACGTATAAAGAAAAAAGAGATCCATCACAGTATCGTACTGCAAAATAACACAAATCTTCCATATAAAGAAAACACTATGATATCATAGGTGTTAGAGTGCACAACAGAATACCTCAAGCATAACTTATTGAGTTGCTCCACAAGTCTATCAAACCTGAACAAATAATCCAGTAAGCTTTAAGCGTCTCCTCTTGGTAGTGAAGTGTACTACGTAAAATAAATTAGAATAACACTCAACACACTAACAACGTAGATACTTTCTCAAGAGAATAAAAAGAGAGATTCTGTATTTTTTTTTTTTTAGAATTGCCAGAGAACCATCTAGGAGGGGGGGTATATATAGCCCTCCTTGTGCATCACATACGGCTGGCTAAAGGCCAGCCGTTAATTCCTACAGTAAAGTGGTCGTTGCCACTTTTATTCTCAAGCATGTAACGCATGGCCTAATTGTTATGACATGGGAGGGGTTTGCTCATGTGGACGCCCCTCCATCTTACATCTCTCACTTGCACACAGTGGGCATAACTCCTGGTTTGCATCTCTCTAACGTTTTCAATCTTATTCATAGAAGTAAATAAGTTGTGCGACCACCAAACACACCTGCAAAAAAAAAAAGCGTTTTGCTACACAACCTCCTACTATTCATCCACACTCCACACTCCACATTTTTTAATATTTTTTAATATTTTTTTAAAATTTTTTTTGAATTTATTTTTTTTAAACTATTTCAAATTTTTTATTCACTATTCATATAAAAATTATTTAATAAAAAAAATTAAATTTTTTTTTTTAAAAAGATGGAGTGTGGAGTGTTGGGAAGTTGGGAAGATTTATTGAAAAAAAAAGGTGGGACCACTATACCAAATCTCTCCCAGAGAAGACTAGTATAGCAACATCCCTAAAGTGTTTTGTTATGTCCTATACTCATTCGATCGCTTTAGATCAAGCATTTTCAAATCCTCTTGAGTTCAAAAAAACTCAAAACAATACTTGACTACCTCCAAACATTTCAATATGTTCACAACCTTAGTCACTACTAATGTGTAATGGCATAATTTGACGTCCTCAAACACTATCGAAGATACGATATTGAATAGTTTTCCCTTAGCCCTCATGTCATTTAACTTTGGTCGAACCGGTTCCCAGGAATGCCTCTTTAGACCGTATCAATCATGGCCATAGACAGCACACCAAAGTAGCAAATGTCACAACCTCCATTTTATGATCTAGTCAAAGGTAAATAAAGGAAACTTTATAAAATATGAGACTTGATACAGTGAGAAAGAAGGGAACCATTTATTCACTTACTCATTTGGTCGAATAAGCACATGTATGAAATATATGTCTATATCAACACCAAAAAAATCTTAGTCTAGTCGCTTCTTAAGCGTCTAACATGAGTCCCTCCATTTGCTCGCTTCCAAGGCGACAAAGAGGATCTTGCATCTGGCTAACCACAGGCTACATGAATTCTGGGGTACGCATGCATGGTCCTCTCAATACAATAGACTTTATCTTAGCTCCCACTAATATAAACATATCTTTGTGTCAACCAACTTATCCCCTTAGACAAGTACCTAGGGACACAATGTCTCATCTCCACTCACTACTCAAGCACTAGAGGCGATTGGTCGTGTGAATAAGCCGATTTAAGCCTGTTGGCATACCATGTGTGTGTGTGTATCCGAAAACGATATGATAAAAACAAAGAACTAAATAAAATCTCAAAGGAAAGTTTACATGTCAATGTCAACTGAAACATAAACTACATTCACAATCTACACAGTCCTAAATTCCTAACATGAGCCACAAAAGCATCTCTTGCTATAGGCTTTGTCAAGGGATCAATAACCTTGCGATTTGTAGAAATGTGTTTCATAACCACTTCCTTTTGTGCATCCATGTCTCTAATGTAGTGATATCTGATATCTATGTGTTTGTTTTTTCCATGATACTTTAAGTCCTTAGCACATGCGAGAGCTGCCATGCTATCGCAGAATATCGTCACCGAATTTATAATATCCGTGCCAATATCTAGATGTTTGAGGAACTTCCATAACCAAACAGCTTCTTGAACTGCTGCTGAGCAATCTATGTACTCTACCTCCATAGTGGATGAGGCTAAATAGGGTTGTTTCTTGCTACTCCATGTAATGGCGCTAGTGTTAAGCAGAAAGACATACCCAGTTGTTGATTTGCGCTCATCTAAGTCACTACCCCAATTAGCATCGTTGTAAGCTCTCAGCTGCAAATCTGAACCCTAACAGCACAACACATAGTCTACAATTCCATTGAGATATCTCAGAGTCCTCTTGACTTCTTTCTAATGAGCCAGTCTAGGGTTAGATTGGAATCTACTTACCAAACCAACTGCATAGCATGTATGGCCGAGTACACATTATTGCATATGTTAGGCTGCCCACAGCATTAGCATAAAGGACACGAGCCATCTTTTCCATTTCTCTTTAAGTCGTAAGACACATCTCTTTGGACAAGCTCTCGCCTCTAGTAATAGGAGTGTCAATGGGTTTACATTCACACATTTGGAAGTGATAGAGAACTTTTTTTATGTAAGTCTGCTGGGATAAATACATAAATTTCTTTGATCGATCTCTATAGATCTTAACTCCCAAAATGTATTCTACCTCAGCTATATCCTTTGTGGTGGCTATCAATCATTTGTCATTTCTAGCCAGTAGTATGTCGTCAACATATAATGACACATAGTCTATACCCTCTTATTAAATATATCCTTTTGCCATTAAGCGAGTTTTGTACATTTCTATTGATCCATCCGACTTGCACTTCACCTTTAAAAACCATTTATTCCCAATAGCCATGCACCTTGACAGTAGATCTATTAGATCCTAGAATTGGTTAGTCGTCATAGACTTTATCTCATCATTTAGTGCTTTCATCCACTCATCTTTAGTAGAAGACAAGATAACCTCATGAATTGTCTTAGGCTCAACATCATTTTGCAAAGCTACCATGAAAACTTCTCCTTCAATCTCAAAACGACGACGGGAAACACTTTCACGCGTGCTTCTATGCGACTAAGGTTGTTGTGGTTGATTGACAAGTGGTGTGCTCCCACTCAGTGGCAAATCACTCTCACAATTTGTAGGACTTGAGGAATTTCTTCCCCATTCCCAACTAAACCTCTTGGAGTGCCTTCCTCTTGACCCACAATATCATGGAGTTCCAAACTCTTATTAACCTCACCCCTACTTGGAAACTCGTCCTCTATGAAATCCACATCTTATGACTCAATCTCAGTCACAGTTCCATCAGATTGCTCACCGATTAGCACATATCCTTTAGAGTATTCTAAGTACCTTATAAATTTTTTCCTCTAGGGCCTAACTTTGCATATTTATAAGAAACATCGTGAACAAAACCCATTGAACCTCATGAATGCAAGTTACTCAAATTGGGTTTCTCGTTGGTCCATAGTTCATATGGGGTGGACAATATTGATTTGGAGGGCACTCGGTTAAGAATGCAGACAGCAGTCAAAATTACATTCCTCCAAAATGAAATTGGTAGGTTTGCTTGCATTATCGTTGACCTAACCATCTCAAGCAATACTTGATTTCTCCTTTTTACCACACTATTTTGTTGTGGTGTACTTGGCGTCGTCAACTATCTTTTGATTCATTTTTCATCACAAAGCATTTTAAATTGCTCAGACAGATATTTACGTCTGCGGTCAGTCCTTAGAGCTTTTAAGTTTTTGTCTAACTGATTCTCAACCATTCTAAGATATCGCCTAAAGCACTCTAATGCTTCAAACTTATAGGAGATTAAGTAAACATAACTATAATATGAAAAATCACCTATAAATGTGAAAAATCACAGATGTCTATGTAAACTAATTACAATGAAAAAGATGCCCTAGTGGCTTTTCCAAACGGTTTTCTCTTAACTTTTTCCATCAGACAATGTTCACATTCGGCAATGTGACCTTAGTGAAACTGCCTATAAGGCCTTCTCTAGCTAACTTAGTCATTCTTTCTTGTCCTATATGGCCAAAGCCTAGCATGCCATTTATATAAATCCAAATTATCAGACGCAGAAAGAAAAGCAATAAACTCATTCATATTTGAATAATCCAAATCAATTATCATAAAACCATCTGATAGAAAAGCACAACCATAAAAAACATTGCCTAAATATAAGGAAACACAATTATTTTCAAATACAATCCGAAAACCAAGTCTTAATAAAGTAACCACAGAAAGTAAGTTTCGTCATATCTCAGGAGTATATAACACATTGTGGTAAAATAGAGTGTGGCCACCCCCAAGTCCAACTTATAGGTACCAAGTCCCAGCACCTCAACGCTTGCTCCATTCCTGACCTTGACATCACGACTCCCTCTAGAATCTGACGATACGCAACAAAACCGACTCGATCTCACGCTATGTGCTTGTTCTCTCCTGAATCAACAATCCACACACTATAGGAATGAGCAATCATCGCATGGCTAGTTACAAAAATAATGCGAGAATAGTCAAAGTGTACTTTTTTTGCCTCAGTGCAGTCATGAGTGAATTGGCATTTCTTTCTGTAGTTGAAGCACTCTGATTTTGACTTGTTCTTCCTGCACTTGCCTCTCTTACTGCGCTAAGAAGTTCTTGACCCTTCCTTCACTTGTCCAGCAGCTATCCATATCTTAGACTTCTTGCACTTGGGTTTAGATGTCCTGTGCGAACCAGACTCAGCATATAGGCTGAATGTTTGGGCTTAGTAGCCTCTAGGCACTCAACCTCAAGCTCCAAGTAATGTGACACATCATCAAAATCCTTGATATTCTCATTGTGCATCAGATTCTAGCTGATTGTCTCCCAAGAATTTGGTAGCGAGTGTATAACTGGCTTGGACTTGTTGGTCATAAGTCAAGTTGTTTCCTATCGTCTTAAGTTTGCGGATCATGGATGGCATCACTCTAAGATACTACTTCCTCGTGTAGTTAGAGCACATCTTATAGGAGTCAAACCTCATAATTAATCCACACAACCATATGGCTGAAGTTTCCCAAACTTCATCTTTAATGCTTGCCACATCTTCTGGGCAGTGTCATAGGCTTCAAACTCACACATAAGATTATTGTGCATACTGCTTAACATGATAATGCATGCACAATAATTCTTTTTAGCCCATTCATCATAGGCTTCTTGATCTCTCTTGTGTTGATCCGAGTCCCCTTTCTAAGCTTATTAAAAGAGTCAGTTAAAATCTCCAAGTCCTCCTACTCATCTAAGACATATTGGATCTTGCGATTCCATATGTCATCGTTCTCCCCATCTAATTTCTCCCCCTTGTTTAAATCGGCAACTATACTTTTGGATGTCATTTCACTAAAAAATGCACAAAAAAGGATATTACACACACACTTAAGAAATCTGTCGTGTCCATCCAAGTTAGAAAAAAAATAATACAGACACGTCACAAGATCAAAAATTCGTTAGGTTTCATAATTATTAATATCTAATTATTAATTTTTAACCTAATTTTTGCGCAAATTTAAAAATTATACGGGAGATCAAATCCTCCTTAATCTCAACCACACTCCCACTATCTTAAGTACTCAGCTAGGCCTAGTCACATGTAAAGATAGATCCTACTAAAAGGGCAATAACCTTTTAGGCCAGCCTACAAGGATAGCTACTCTGACTGTGATAACCTGTTCAGCCAGTCAACAAAGACAGCTGCTCAGACTACGGCTACCTATTGGACCAGTCTACAATGATGTTCTTTTAATACCATTACAGTCCATTTTTCTTATCCCATCAATGCATTTACAGTTCTTATTGGGGCCACCATAATCCTTTGGCTATATAGTACATTTATAGTTCTTACTGGAGTCACTGTAATCCTTTGGCTATACAGTACATTTACAGTTCTTACTGTGGTCACCACAATTTTTTCAGTCTATGATTCACACTAACAATACTAACTAAGACTAGTTAGTAGGAACTTTCTATTTTATCACAAAAAAATAAAGGCTAATTTCTAACATTGAAGCATAATATACATAGTTGATAAAATAAGCATATATCCACATGTTCATTCCACACATGCATATAATTACATTTAATCTAAAATATTAAATAAAAGATCACAGTAAATATAACAATATTGATTAAGAGAAAAAAAAAAGTATTTATCTAAGCAAATAAATCATGCAAAGTTTTTTTTTTAATTTTTTTAAAGGGTAAATTGTATAATAAATACATTTATAAACCCCACCTAAACCAAGAGAAATTCATAGCCCAATGGTGTGCCCAGCTTGGTTTTATGAGATGGTCCTAGATTCAAAAACCAAGTGTGCCACTTTTTTGTTTTATTCTTGAAAAAAAAAAACTTTGGGCTTATAAACACTAGGCCACTAAAAAAATAGCCCAACACCCATTTTTTCAAGAAGAATGCTGAAGGGCCCAAGCCCATTTCAAATGACATAAGTCATCTTCAACCTCCATTAGGGCACTATTCATATGAATAGTACACACTGCAACCGCCACGGACACACACAAGCAACCGTTACCTCCACCGAGACATGGCGTTCCACCAGCACTTAGTTGGTGCTACACCACCAGCAATGCGTGTAGCACCACCATGGTGCTACGTAGTGCAATGCCTGCAACACAGCTGTGGTGCGTTCATTGCCACCATGGTGAGTGCTGCACCACTAGCAGTGCGCAACGCTACACTCTGCACCTGGGTGCGCGCAACAACCCCAGGGTGCGTGCAGCACCACAACGGTGTGCGCTACACCACTGTTGGTGCACGCAACACTGTTGTTGGTGTGTGCGGCACCGGTGATGCTAACAGCGGCTCAGCCAACAGAGTTTTTAAAACTTAAAAAAATTTATATAAGTGGCACTCGTCGCAGTTAAAATACATGCTAAAAAATAGGCTTTCTATAAACTGGACGCAACTTAAAGAAAATGCTCTAATACCAATGTTAAAGTGCACAATAGAATACCTTAAGCACAGCTTATTGAGTTGTTCCACGAGTCTATCCAGCCTGAACAAATAATCTAGCAAGCTTCAAGCGTTTCCTCTTAGTAGTGAAGTGTACTATGTAGAATAAACTAAAGTAACACTCAACACACCCACAACATAGATACTTTCTCAAGAAAGAATAAAAAGAAAGAGATTTTGTTCTTCTTTTTAGAATTGTCACAGAACTATCTGAGGGGGGGGCTATAAACCCTGCGCATCACATATTGCTGGTAATAATGAAAACACTCTCAAGAGAGGTATGAGATTGAATAAATTGAGGAAAACAATAACCAGTTCATCCAAAGTATATCCCTAACAGTTTGGTTACACAGATAAGATGATGTGAGAAATCTGTAAATAGTAGTGAGATAATTTGTGAATAGTAGTGAAATGATTTGAATTAAGATTTTTACGAGATTTTGAGAAATGAGAGAAAAAACTGAATAAAAAATTATAAAGTTAAAAAAGGGTTAGAATCTCATTATTTTTTTTTATTTTGTTTGAAAATTTGGGAAAGTTGTAATGATTAGATAACAATTAGATGAAAAAATTGAAAAGTTGAAATTAAAAAATATTTGTGTTTAAATGCTATTTAGATATTGAGATGAGATGTTTTCAAAGGTCTGTGAAACCAAACCCGACCTAAATACAAGTAGAGTCAAACTAGAGATCTTAAAAGGTTTGGATAGTGAGACGAGAATTCTTGATTTTAGATAAAAGTTTAAAAAATTATTTTTTAATATTATTATTGTTTTGGGATTTGAAAAAATTGAATTGGGATTCGAAAAATTTGAATTGTTTATTATATTTTGTGTGAAAATTTTAAAAAGTTGTAATGATAAGATGAGATGATCTACCTATGACTTTGCATCCTAAAGGTATTCTCCACAGCTTTTCCCACCTTGAGACATAGACTGCAATTGCCGCTTTAGGTAATTGATGCGGGAGTGGGACTGGAAGGCATACCTGTTGGCTAATGCAAGCCAGACCGCTCGAGATGTATCAAGGCCAAAGGTCATTGATAGAACCTTCCTAGCTAGAGTTGCATTCAGCTAGCTGAGGACGAATTTGTCCTTCTTTGTCCAGAGAAGAAATATTGGATTAACTTCATGAGCACCAATGTTATCATTAGAGTTGGCTGGAAGAAATTTTGCAAGAAATTTTGCTGGGCACGACTCCATACCATCCACGAAACCCAGCAAGTCATTACTCCGTAAATTTGGAAGTAATTGAGAAACCCAATTGAGATAATTCGTTCCATCCATCTATACCGAAATCAATTGTGAGATGTTTGGAGGATTAAAAGTGATGGACGAGGAAGACATTTTAAGGAAGTGTACAAGTACGCAAGAAAGGGCATTAGCCTGTAGCTCTAGATACCATGAAAAATTAAGCAAAAACAGAGTGTAGCAATCAATATATACACCCTTCTTTACATATTTCATATATAGAAGATACATTTACAAGGAAGTTTTATATACAAGAAAAGTTTGACAGTATGCTAAGTATATATGTTTCCTAAATAAGGTGATACAACAAGACAAAGTTCATGAAACGAAAGTGCTAAGTATTTGGAACAAAATCACCCCATGTTGACTTGGCCGATGATGGCTCCATTGACTGCTCCACTAACTGAGCAATAGACTGAGCTGTAGTGCTTAACACTGCTATTAATTACGACAATTATAATGAAACCCATATAAGGATGGCCATTAAGTTATTGTTACATGTCGTTACTGCATAGGAGGGGTTTGTTCATGCGGGTGCCCCTCCATCTTACAATAGGTAATAAAAAGAACACTCTCTAGAAAGGTATGAGATTTAATAAATTGAGGAAAACAATAACCAATTCATCCAAAGTATGTCCCTAGTAGTTTGGTTACACATATGAATGAGGTGAGAACTCTATGAATAATAGTGAGATAATTTGTTAATAGAGATTTTTATGGGATTTTGAGAAATGAGAGAGAGAAAATTGAATAAAAAAATTATAAAGTTTAAAGAGAGTTAGAATCTCCTTTTTTTTCTTTTGTGTGTTTTATTTAAAAATTTGAAAAAGTTGTAATGATTAGAAAACGATTAGATGAAAAAGTTGAAATTTTGAAACTAAAAAATGTTTGTGTTTGAATGGTTTTTAAATATTGAGATGAGATGAGTTTAGATGATGTTATAGGGCTGTAAAACCAAACCAGGCCTAAATATAAAAAGAGACAAACTAAAGATCTAAATCAACAAATTAAAATTCTTAAATTCGAAAAAAAAATAAGAAGAAAAGAAACAAGGACCTTTGCCCGTTAGTTCACTTAATATGGCTAGGATGTTTCAACCTATAGACATTATGTTAATATTTTTCATAATCTCCATGAGCCCGATATTTATTGTTACTAACTTCTCGAACTCACCCACTTGAAATCTATCTTTGGTTAGCATAGCCCACACAAAGTCTCCAAAACTTCAAACTCTACAACCTAACTCTTCTTTTCTAGTACTACAATTATCATGTACTATGCATACGATGTCACCAACTGATCATTGGTTGCTTTGTGCACTCAATCCAAGCTATCAAATCTTCATCTTGGACATTCACCATCTTTTTTATTATAAAAATTAGTAGCCAAAGTGTGTGGTGAGCACAGATTGTACCCTTATATTATACATATTGAAATTTGAATATTGTGCTCTTGTTTGTTCACTAATTATAAGCAACCACAAAAAACTCTCCCTCTCCCTTGTAGAGGTTTTTTCTTCCTGTCGTAGTACAAGTTCTTTTCGACTGGACAAAATGGAGGCGGGTAACAGAAGCGTCCATACGAATGAGGGTCTAGAGGAGCTGTACAAGAGGATGTCCCTGACGGAGAAGGAGAGCGAAGAGGTGAGTGTGGAGTCCCATAAAATGGAGGAGGCTGCTTTTAGAGGGGGTAACTGTCTACTGGTTAAACTGCTCCCCGACCGTCACTACAACAGGGAAGCCTTCAAGATGACGATGAAGAGGGCATGGAGACCGGTCAGGAAAGTTCAGTTTAGAGAGTTAATCTCAATACTCTTATTGATAGAATTCGAAGATGGTCGAGATAAGAATTGAGTGATTAGAGATGGCCCTTGGTCATTTGATAAGCATTTGGTGCTGGTAAAGGAGGTTGAAGGGTACAAACAAGTCCATCAGATTCACTTAATGGAGGCCCTTTTCTGGGTGAGTTTTCATGATCTCCCTTTAATTGCTAGAACTGAGTATATTGGCCATCAAATTGGAAATACGATTGGCAAGGTGATGGAAGTCAATATCGAAGAGGGTGAGATGGCATGGGGGGAATTTATGCGTGTTCGAATTAATATTGATATTAAAAAACCATTGTTACGTGGGAAGATGCTTAATATCGGCTCTGTTGATCCTGTCTGGGTTAGGTTCTCCTATGAGAGACTTCCCAATTTCTGCTATTGTTGTGGCTGCTTAGGCCATAATCATGTTGGCTGCGAACAATTGAAGTCTGGCCAGGAAAAGTTTGAAAAGGAGGGTTTTCCTTATGGAAGTTGGCTGCGTGCAGGTAGCCCAGGTCCTCGACGGTGGTCTCAATGGCCACATTAGAGCGAAACAGGGCTTCGTATTCGGAAATCAGGTCCGACGCCTGGACCAAGTGTAGCAGATCCGGCTATGGAAACAGGCCATAATGGTGGCGAGATTGAGGTGATCAAAGAAACTGAAGTGGTTGAGAATCAACAGCTGCCTGACAAGGGAGGGACTTCAGAAACCTCGAACGTGTTGCCATCCCCAAATCCCCTAAAACCTAGATCGAAGGATACGGTTACTAGAAAGGAGATGGATGTTGGTGATGTGCGAGTGACTGATGTGGGGATGGGGCAGATGGTAGGTGCGCAGGAGATGGATGTCCTGAATCTTGAAGTTGTTGCAGGAAATGAAGTAGACAAGCCGTTGGGTGAGGAAGGGGCGGGAAACATTGTGGATCAGATTAAAACCCAGATGGGCCTACAGGACATGCTAATATAGCCTGATAAAGGAGAGCCCATGTTTGAGGTGGAGCCCAAGTCAATTAAACAGAAAGGCCAGGTTCAGTTGGGATGAAAGCGACCGGATGTTGTGTAAGGGGCTAAATGGAAAAGACTGCGTAACATCAACAGCATTTCACTTCCAAAAGCAAAAAACTCTCTTCGTTCTCCTGTAAAACATAAACGGAAGGCAAAGATTGAGGATGGTGCGGGGGTGGCTAGAATCTCTAAACGAAGACATGGTTAGAGCATATCGGCAGGGGAACATGAGGGTACCCAAATCCCTACATCGGCGGTGGCTGAAGCTCAGCCCCGTCGAAAACCATGAAACTCCTCAGCTGGAATGTCCGCGGGCTTGGGAACCCACGCGGCATTCGAACCCTTCGCGATCTTATCAAGAAGGAAGCTCCCGATATTGTGTTTCTTCAAGAAACCAAGTTACAGGTACGTGATTTTGATTTTTGCAAGTATAAGCTCGGATTCAACAACTGTTTGGCAGTGAGTAGTGAGGGACAGAGTGGGGGTATTGCGATGCTGTGGGGAAGGGATATTAAGTTAACGATTTTGAACTACTCAAATTTCCACATTGA
This sequence comes from Cyclocarya paliurus, assembly GCA_029856935.1. NCBI lineage: Eukaryota > Viridiplantae > Streptophyta > Magnoliopsida > Fagales > Juglandaceae > Cyclocarya > Cyclocarya paliurus. The sequence goes on from CM056948.1 coordinate 27,792,554, forward strand.
TGCTTATGTTATAATGAATGGCTGTAGCACTGATAAAGTCTTCCTCACGGGGGTTTATGGCCACCCGGAGCATAGCCATAGACATAGGACGTGGGATTTGATCCGTTCTCTATGCAGGCGGGTTGATGAAGCCTGGCTGGTGTTTGGAGATTTCAATGAAATCATGTATCAGCATGAAAAGTGGGGTGGTCGGGATAGGCCCGAGAGACAGATGCAAGATTTTCGAGAGGTGGTTAATGATTGTTCGTTGAGGGATATTGGTTTTAGGGGTCCTAAGTATACCTGGTGCAATGGTAGGGAATCTAGCTCGTGTATTAGTGTAAGGTTGGATAGATTTTTTGGGAACCCACAATGGTGGACTCGATTTGCTCAAGCAAGTGTTATCCATGAAGTTGCTGCTTACTCGGACCATATCCCTATCCTTTTGCACTCAGAAGCACCTGCCGTGAAGAGGAGACAAGGGACGCTGTTTAGATTCGAAGCAATGTGGTTAGGTGAGAAAGGCTGTGATGACATTGTGGATGATATTTGGAAAGGGAGCAATAGCAGCAACTCAATGGAGGAATTGATGAGTATGATTTCAGAGTGTGGGATAAAGTTACATGATTGGAATTTGTCCAGTTTCGGCAATGTGAAAAAGTGTCTAAAAAAAGCTAAGGTTCGGTTAAGGCAATTGCAAGAGAGTGACCCAATGAGCTTGAGAAGGGCCGAACAGCAAGAGGTCAGGGAGGATGTTCAGAGGTGGCTTGAGCGAGATGAAGTTATGTGGCGACAAAGATCCAAGGCACTATGGCTTCGGGAGGGGGACCGGAACTCGAAGTTTTTTCACTCAAAGGCATCCCAGAGAAAGCAGAAGAATAGCATTGGGAAATTGCAAAACGATGAGGGAGAATGGCAGGAAGGGGAGCTGAGGGATAATGTGATTATCGAGTACTTTCAGAAGCTGTATGCAACTCCTGATCAAAGAGGTCCTATGGATTTTCTGGAGGCATTGGCAGGAAGGGTTACTGATGCAATGAATGGTGAGATGACTGCAAGATACACTGAGACTGAAGTTCATGAGGCCTTGAAGCAGATAGACCCCGCCAAAGCACCAGGTCCGGATGGTATGGCCCCTTTGTTTTTTCAAAAATATTGGCATATTGTTGGTATTCATGTCACTCAAGCTGTTTTAGAGGCCTTAAATACTGGTTCTTTCCCCGCTGCATTAAACCATACTTTTATAACTTTAATTCCAAAGAAGAAGCATCATGTGAAAGTAGCTGATTTTAGACCCATTAGCTTGTGTAATGTGGTCTATAAATTGATTTCGAAGGTGATAGCCAATAGAATGAAGAAATTTTTGCCTAGCATTATCTCGGATTCACAATGTGCCTTTGTGCCAGGTCGCCTAATTACCGATAATGTGCTCATAGCTTATGAATTAATCCACTATCTGAAAAGGAAGAGGAAGGGTAAGAAAGACTACATGTCTCTCAAGCTTGATATGAGTAAAGCCTACGACCGAGTGGAGTGGGATTTTTTGGAGAAGGTTATGGGTATAATGGGTTTTGATAATAAATTGGTTAATATGATTATGTGGTGTGTTAGAACTGCTACTTATTCTGTGTTAGTGAATGGGGAGCCTAAAGGTAAGATAATTCCAAGGAGAGGTTTAAGACAAGGGGACCCGATGTCCCCTTATCTGTTTTTGTTATGTACAGAAGGGCTCATCTCATTACTAAAAGAAGCTGCTGTGGACCTTAATATTCCGGGGATCAAAATTTGTAGAGGTGCTCCTTTCATTAATCACCTACTATTCGTTGATGACTCAGTTATTTTCTGCAAAGCGGATATGGAGGCAAATAGGATGATCCAAGATTTATTGGAGAAATACGAGTTGGCTTCGGGACAGAAAATAAATAAGGAAAAAACAGCCATGGTTTTTTCAAGGAACGTTCCCATTCGAAGAAAGAACAAGTTAATGCAATTATGGGGAGTTCAAGAAGCTGAACAATTTGAAAAGTATTTAGGATTACCCCCTGCTGTGGGGAGGTCAAGATCCAAGGCTTTTTCAAATATCAAACAAAGGGTATGGAAAAAATTACAAAGCTGGAAGGAGCAGCTATTATCGCAAGGGGGGAGAGAAATTCTAATCAAAGCTGTTGCCATGTCTATTCCAACCTACTCAATGAGCTGTTTCCTGCTACTGGCTGGTTTGTGCACTGAGTTAGAAGCAATGATGGCTCGTTTTTGGTGGGGTCAGAGAAATGAAGAAAGGAAGATAGATTGGCTAAGCTGGAGAAGAATGTGTGAACCGAAGGGGAAAGGAGGCTTGGGTTTTAAGTCTTTACATGTTTTTAACTTGGCATTGTTAGCTAAGCAGAGTTGGCGCCTCTTAAAAGAAACTGACTCTCTATTGCATAAAATATATAAAGCTAGATACTTCCCCAATGGCCCTTTGTTCGATGCTGAAATAGGAAGAAATCCATCCTTCGCATGGCGAGGCCTTTGGGAAGGCAAGGAATTATTGAAACATGGTTGTGTATGGAGGATCGGGGATGGGAAGACTGCCAAAATGTGGAAAGATCCATGGATACCTGGACACCAATCATTGATGCAAGAGCATATTGAGCTAAGAGCCGACCTCCAAGAAGCTTGTGTGGCTAGCTTGATTGATACACAAACGGGAGGATGGAATGTGGCCATCATAAGGGGACTTTTTAATCCAAACATAGCTGCAAACATTTTAAAAGTTCCACTCTACCCTAGTGAACAACCAGATCAGTGGATATGGTCTAGAGAGAGGAGTGGAAAGTTCAGTGTGCGAAGCTGCTATAGACTAGCAAGGGAGAGGAAATATGGCACTGCAGGGGAATGCTCAAATTCAGATCAGCAAAGGAAACTCTGGAAGGCCTTATGGAAAATGAAGATTCCTCATAAAATTAAAATATTTGCTTGGAAGGCATGCAGGGAGGGATTACCTTCAAAACAGAATTTGCACAAGAGACAAGTATTAACAGAAACATCTTGTTGTTTCTGTAGTGAAGGGATGGAAAATATTGCTCATGCCATCTTCTACTGTCAGTCTATATCTCATGCATGGTTTTCGCATATGCCTATTATGCAATCTCTTAAAAGAAACTTGATTGTTATGCAGGTTGCTATGAAGGTCTAGGAGCGGGGGAAGGAAGGGGACTTAGCTTCAATGTTCTGCTTAGCTTGGGGTTTCTGGTGGAGAAGAAACCAGATGGTGTTCGAAAAGAAGGATATAGCAGTGAAGCAGGTTGTTGATTATTCCCTTTCAGTGCTCCACTCCTTTAAGGAAATCTAGCTGCTACCAAGACCAATGGTTAGAGATTTTTACGGTTGGAAACCACCTCCCATAGACTGGGTGAAAATCAATGTTGATGGGGCTATTTTTTGGGACATTCATAGAACTGGTGTGGGGCTGGTGCTTCGTGATAATGAGGGCAACGTAATCTGGGCAACTACCAAGATTGAAAAGGAAGGAATTAATGTAGAGGCCACTGAATTGCTAGCTATTCTCCGAGCCTTGCAAATGTGTATGGGTATGGGCATAAGCAAGTTAATAGTGGAATCTGATTGCTTGATGGCAGTGCAAGTGCTGAATGCTGAGATTGAAGCCACAACGATGATGGAGGCACTGGTCCTTGAGATTAGGAAGCTTCAAGCTCTATACTCTGAATGCCAATTTCAGCATGTTTATAGAGAAAGTAATGGGGTGGCTCACAAGCTTGCCCGCTATGCATGTAATGTTGAGAGAACCACTATATGGTTTGATTGTTTTTTAGACTTTATTTCTCAAGCCATCTGGCTTGATAAATGTCTGTAAAATCTCTTTTCTATTAATGAAATGTCTGTTTCTTATAAAAAAAAAATTATAAGCAACCACTGTCTGAAAACTACTTCATCCCAAAAGTCTTCAAGTGATCGACTACCAAGGTACGAAGTAAGTCACCCAATGAACAGTTCACAACCTTTTCTAGCCATCAGTCTGTGGGTAACATGATTTATGGGATTAGTTTAATAATCTTTATTGTACTTTTATCAGCTTAGTTAGATAGTCTACACATTGAAATGACAACATTAGTTTACTTCAGTTATTTTATTTGAAAATATTTTGGTATGTCATTTACTAATGATATGAACGTGATCTTTTGTTAAGGTTGGCATAGATAGTATGGACACATCATCTCAAAACATGGACGCCCCAATAGATTGGACACCTCATACTGTTGGTGCAAAGAGACTACAAAACAAAAAATAGTAAGAGAAAAGAGTTTGCTTCGAAGTGCGTTACAATGCTGCTTTCTTTAAGACAATATTCACCCCCACTAATAATGATATATATATACTAGTTACAAGCGAACAAGTGATAATGTAAATGATTGATCAAAGAGAGATTGATCATCCCAAATGGATGGGGTATTTGTATTGCGTTAAGGAATGGGTATGGACCATGGTCTATTGCTAGAAATTTGGAACATAGGAAAATAGAGGGGCATCATATAATTTAAACAAAGAGAGAAGAAATATGAAAACATTTTAAGTAGTTTCAAGGGAATTAGAGGCCAAAGTAAGGTCTCCCAGCTCTCGCTGAGGAGAAATTCCCTGCTCTTGGTAGGTCTTAGTCTCCTAGTTTCAACTGTGGAGGGTGGTGAATTGCTCTTTACAATTTTATCTTTACATAACAATATTCTCTTACATGGCTGAGGACATCATCAAATAGTAGGACAAATTCTGCCTCACAACAGGAGTTGCTACTTGAGTTGAAAGATGACGAAGCAGTTTTTCAAAGGGGAAAGCTCTGTCTTATTGGTTTGGTGGTGGCTAATAAACCAATAAACAGAAATGCATTTAAGAGTAAGATGGTAAATACCTGGAGGCCAAGGAAGGAATTGCAGATCAAAGCTGTAGGTGATAATTTGTTCTTGATGGAGTTCTAATGTGCCCATGATATGGAAAGGGTTCAGGCTGGCAAGCCTTGGAATTTTGACAGGAATCTCATTTGTCTAGACATCTAAAATGGCCTCACTACTCCAATTAAGTACCCCTTTGTTTCTAAATCAATATGGATCCAAGTGCATTGCCTCCCTCTAAGAGGCATGACACAACTTATAGGAGAAAGAGTGGGTGGTGTGATGGGAGATGTTGAAGAGATAGATGTGGATGAAGAGGGTGTGGGCTGGGGTCCTTATCTTTGAGTTAAGGTGTCCATCAATATAACAAAGCCATTAATGAGAGGCATCACAGTGTAGTTGAATGGCATTAGAGTTAGGCTCACCTTTGTTTGTGAAAGACTGCCTAATTTCTGTTTTAATTATGGAATTATAAAACATGGTGCTAGTGGCTGTCTGGAAATCTCAATTGGTAAGTCACGACATGGAGGTAAAACCCCCCAACATGGCGCATGGCTTCGTGCTTCCCCTATGCGAGCAAAGGATAAGTTTAAGTCTACTACAAACATGGACAGGGGTGACAGAAGCAGCCATTATTCTGAACAGTAGGTTGAAGAAGATAACATGGAGAGTCCTAAAGACCAGTATGGTAAGAATCTCAATTCTGCAAATGTCAAGTTCCCTATAAGGCAAGTACTGGATAATCAGAAAGGTCAGTTGGAAACCTTCCATTCTCAGCAAACAAAAGGGTTTTGGGTCAGTAGTTCAATATGGAAACTATTCCTATAGAGAATTTTCAGTCACAGATCCGTGATAACTACTAGGACCTCTTTCTTGAAGGTGACATGGCTGCTAAGGTGGAACAGGTGGCAATCCATGTGGAAAATCTTAATAATATGGAGCAGGAGGGGTATAATGGGGAGATGTAATCGAATGCTAATATATATTTGAATTCTCCAGGGACTACTGTAAGTGGCTAATATGCTGCTACCTGCTAGCTAGATGACCTCAAAGGTAGTTCTAAATGGAAAAGGAAGGCTAGACTAAAACAACATGTGGTTGAGGGTGGCATGACCACTAGGAAGGCAGGTAAGAAGAGAGACTCTCTAGCAGGTTCTATTGGCTCTTAAGAGGAATTTTTGCATGATGAGAGCAGGGGAAAGACAAAAATGCAAGAAAGCTGAGGTGGTTGATAATGTTGTGCAAATGGTATTGGCAGAGGCTGCTTTGTAGCCCTTCCAACAACCATGAATCTCATAAGCTAGAACTGTTGAGGGCTTTGGAACCCTCGAACAGTTAATTACCTTAACCTTTTAGTTAAGGACAAGTGCCCAAATATGGTATTTCTCATGGAGACAAAGTGTTCAAAAGCAAGAGTTGAAGAGGTTAGCAAAATTTTAAAGTTTGATGCTTGCTTGATGGTAGAAAGTAGAGGAAGTAGTGGTGGACTTGCACTAATGTGGAAGAATCATGTAAAAGTAGTTATTTATAACTACTCAAGATGGCATATCAATGCTCATTTTACAAGTGATCGAGAGGCACAAGCCTGGCTCTTCACTGGCTTTTATGGCCATCTTGAGACTTCTTAAAAGGAGTATGAATTTGGAATTCTTAAAGTCCCTCAAACCAATGGCCTCCATTCCATGGCTTTGCTGTGGTGATTTTAATGAAATAACTTGTCTAGGTGAGAAGGTGGAGGTGGTCATAGGCCTTACAAATAGATCGAGATTTTTAGAGATGATCTTGAATGGTGCTCCTTAAATCCAATTCTGACAAGAGGATCAAGGTACGCTTGGGCTAATAATAGAGGAGATCAAAACTTTATCAAAGAAAAATTGGATCACTGTGGAACCTACTGTGAAATCAGACCACTCACCATTACTTATCTTCTTAGGTAATAAAAGGTATCATGGCAGCTTTAAGACTAAATGATTCAAATTTGAAGTGGCTTGGACATTAAAGGAAGACTGTGGTAATACTAGAAATGAGGCTTGGGGGAAGGTTGTTTATGGTGACTATTCTACTACCATTATGAATAGAAGGCTTCTCAACTGCAATTCTGCCCTAAAGAAATGGAATGTTAGAGCAAATAGAAAAACTCTTGGTGACATCAGATAGAAACTGAAAAGGCTAAGTGAGTTGCAAGAAGAAGGAATAGGGGATCATGTAGATTTTGTATTCAAGCTACAAAATGAAACTGACCAATCTCTAGCTGAGGAGGATCTTAAATGGAAACAATGGGAAAAACAACATTGGCAACAAATGGGTGATAGAAACACTAAATTTTACCATCTACATGCCACTCACAAAAGGAAAATCAATAGAGTCTCTCAAGTCTTGGACAACATAAATTTATTGGTGACTGAGAAGCAACAAACTGGGACTACGTTCTCCAACTTTTTCTCTGAGCTTTACTCCACCTCTCATCCCTCTGGTATTGAAGAATGTCTCATGGATATGCCCCAAAAAGTGACACTTGAGATGAATGAGATTCTGCTGAAGGAATTTATTAAGGAAGAGGTCAAGATGGCAGTGTTTCAGATGAAAGGTTTAGGCTTACCAGGCCCTAATGGCTTCCTAGCATTATTTTTTCAATCCAATTGCGAATTACTTGGCAAAGATGTTAGCATTTTTGCACTCAAAATTCTGAACAAAGGAGGGTCCTTGGAGGGTGTCAATGACACTTTCATTACTTTGATTCCAAAGGTTAAAGAGCCCAAGAAAGTTTCTAATTTTAGGCCTACTAGCTTATGTAGTGATTTACAAAATTGTTGCAAAAGTGATTTCAAATAGGCTTAAGCTTGTATTACCTAACATCATTTGCTTGAATCAAAGTGCTTTTGAACCAGGTAGGGCGATAACATCTTCGTGGCTTATGAAACTCTTCACACAATGTCAACTAGAATGCAAGGAAAATCAGGTTTCATGGGTTTCAAACTTAATATAAGCAAGGCATACGATCATGTGGAGTGGACCTTTCTATCCTCTGTGATGTGCAAACTGGGATTTGAGAGGAGGTGGATCTCTCTGGTGATGAATTGCATTACTTCAGTCTCTTATTCAATACTTATCAATGGTGAACCTCAAGACTCTTTCAAGCCCTCTCAGGGACTAAGGCAAGGGGACCCTCTCTCCCCTTACCTTTTTATTCTTTGTGCAGAGGCCTTATCATGTCTTCTGAACAAGGCTGAGATGAATGGAAGCATCACTAGTGTTCCAATGGGAAGAGGTCCTATAAGAGTTAATCATCTTTTCTTTGCTGATGACAACATGATTTTTTTGTAAATCCAGCTTTCTTGAATGGAGTAGATTAATAAGGATATTGAACTTATATGAGCTTACTTCTGGTCAATTGCTAAACAAGGAGAAATCCTCCATATTTTTCGGCAAGAATACTCCACCTGGGAACAAGAGAACTATTTTGCAAATTGTTGGAGTGCTTCCAATAGGTTCATTTGAGAAATATCTTGGTCTCCTTGTCATGGTTGGGAGAGCCAAAACTGCATCCTTTCATGGCCTTATTGATAGAGTGTGGTCTCAAATAACAAACTGGAAGACTAATTGTTTAACTGTTTCTAGAAAGGAGGAGCTGCTTAAATCTGTCTTGCAGGTCATTCCTACTTATGCCATGGGGATATTTCTTCTCCTTCAGTACATTACCAACATATTGGACTAGTTATTAAGGAAATTTTGGTAGGGTTTCAATGAGGACCAGTCAAAGATTCATTGGGTCAAGTGGAGCAAACTCAACAAATCAAAGGATCAAGGTGGATTGGGGCTTAGGAACTTCAACAGTTTCAATCTTGCTCTTCTAGCAAAGCAAGGGTGGAAAGTACTTACAACTCCTGACTCTCTTCTTGTTCTCATCCTAAAACAAAAGTATTTCCCACATGGTTCGATCATGGATGCTAAAATGGGATTTAGGCCTTCTCTAGCTTGGAGGAGTATGCAAGATGGCCTAAATTTGTTAAAATAAGGCCTATTATGGAGGATTGGCAATGGTTTACAAGTGAAGATATAGAAGGACATATGGCTGCCAAGACCTCATTTTCTAGCTCCTAACACTAGCAGCAATGACACATCAGAAGTGACTCGGGTGGCTGATTTAATTGAAATTATCAGAAAATGGAATGATACTCTGTTATCTAACTTGTTCCCTCAGAATACTGTGGACATCATAAAAACCATCCCCATTAGTTTGGGTAATAGAGTGGGTCGAGTGACTTGGGGAGGCACAAGTAATGGCATCTTCTCTGTGAAGAGAGCCTACCATTTTCATAGAGAACTACAGTCCAATAAAGAAGGTGGTACCTCAAATGTTCAAGCTCATAATGGTTCTTGGAAATCTTTGTGGAAGCTATAGGTGGCAAATGGAGTAAGGATGTTCCTTTGGAGAGCATGTAAAGAGGCTTTGCCCATCTTTAACAATCTGTATAAGAGTAAAATTAGAGATGATAACTCGTGTCCTATTTGTCATCTAGAGGAGGAATCTTCAAGGCATGTGCTGTGGAGTTATGGGGCTGCTCAAGATGTTTGGTGTCAAGCAAGAAGACCATTACAGAAACTAGCTCTGGAAGGTGCTTGTTTTAAGCCTATCTGGGAACAAATATTAGCAAGATTGCCACATCATGCTCTGGAAAAAGCTGGTATGATCTTAAGACTCATCTGGTCTAGGAGGAATGATTTCTTGCATGGAAGAGATTTTAGACACCCTAATGCTATTTTTCACAAAGCTTATGAAGACTTGAGATGCTTTATGGCCATTAAAACAACTGCTACAGCTACTGTTTGTTCCCTTAGTATTCAGAGTTGGAAAAACCTCCAAAAGGAAGATACAAAATGAACTGGGATGCTTTTGTCAATGAGTCAGGGAGTTTAATTGGAATTGGAGCTATTCTCAGGGACTACAATGGATTTGTTCTTGGTACGCTTAGAGCTAGAAGGAATCTCAGACTCTCTCCATATGTTGCAGAGGCCTATGCTATGATGATGTCTGTTCTTTTTTGTAAAGAAGCTGGGATTCATGAGTTCATTCTTGAAGGTGATTCAATGCAGGTGGTCGAGAGGTTGTAGAAATTCTTGGAGGATTGGAGTCCAAGAGGTTTAATCATAGAGGATACTAAAATTGTGGTAAGGTCATTTGCAAGTTGGAATGTTTGTCATACTAAAAAGGATGCTAATATGGCTGCTCGCTAGCCAAGGATGCCCTTTTAAATGAAATTGATTTTTATGATCTTGAAAGGATACCTAATTGTATTAAGTAAGTAGTATCTTTTGAATCTTTATAATCTGTTTGCTTATGCAATGAAGTTATCTTGATTTAAAAAAAAAAAAAAAAAGGAATTGGAGGTTTGAGGTTGGGAAAGCAATGTGAAGGATAAAGTGATAATGGACTGTCAACTTTCAAAATTCAAGTCAATGTGATCAACAAGAGGCCACCACTACCTGCAGTAAAGGGAAGCAACATTGAGATCTCAAGCCAAGCACCAGAGGAAATGGAAATCTGCTCCCTCTAGCTAAGCCTTGTAAGTTAGGACTTCTTCTTCTTTTTTGTCCATTTGTAGCTAGTCATTGTTTTATAATTTAATAGAGTGGTTGTGGGTTAGATATTGATGGAGTGGTTGTAGGTTAGGTATTCTTTATCTCTTTTGATTGATTAGAGTATCAATGTAGGAATTGTATATAGGTCACTTGTTTTGTACATCCAAGTAGTGTGAATGAGAAGAACATCATTTTCCATTCTTCTTTCTTTTATTTGTTTTCTTCTTTCAACACGGTATCAGAGCGTCAGGATCTATAACTTGGAACATTCTCCTTTGTCATTAGTCAACCCTTTCATCATATAGCTTTGCTGCATCAGTATAATTTTCATCTTTTCCCTTTGATTCTCATTCATTTTCTCTACAATGTCGGAAGAAGAGACCCCTGCTATTACTCATAACACCACACCAAACATTTCTCCATCTAAAGATCCAAGGAGCCCCTTTTATTCACATCACATTGATAATGCAAACACTGTGGTGATTGTTCCACCTTTTACTGGTTTGAATTACCTTTCATGGAATCGGTCTTTTCCCTAGCCACTTTTATGAAGAACAAACTCGGCTTCCTTGATGTAAGCATACCCACACCAAACCTCACTGATTCACTTTACATTCTGTGGTTGCACTGCAACAACCTCATTCTATGCTGGCTTCTTAACTCCATTTCGAAGGAAACAACATCAAATGTGCTATATATCAGTTCAGCAAAAGATGTACGGTAGAAGCTAAGGACCCGCTTTGCACAACCTAATAATGTTCGAATCTACCATCTCCAGCAGTAACTCAGTTCTATTGTGCAAGGGAGCCAATCGGTAAGTGAATACTTCACTCAACTTTATGGAATTTGGGAAGAGATGCAAAATTACAGGCCTATTCCTTTTTACTCATGTGGTCTGTATACATGCAAAGCTCTTAATTTTGTGGGTGAGGTTCAACAAACAGATTATGTTTTCAAGTTCCTTATGGGGTTGAACGAGTCATATGAACACATTAGAGGTCAGATCATATTGATGAGTCCTATGCCATCTCTAGACAAGACTTTTTTCCTAGTTTTGCAAGAAGAAAGACAGAGGTAAATCAGAAATCTAACCATACCTACCCTTGAAGCTTCTGCCCTGGCAGGTCACAGCACTCAATTGAAGAAAAACAAATTGACCTCACCTATTACCATTGTGGAAAACTTGGACACACTCGAGAAAAGTGGGCTTATAGGTTTCCCACCTAACTTTAAGTTTACCAAGCCAAAAATTAGTTATGGAAATGGGAATACCTCTTTAACGCACTCAGCAAACCAGGTTTGCTCACAAGTGATTGAACTGCATTATTGCATACTTAATACATTTAGACCCAATATATTTTTAATTATTTTATTATTTTATTATTGATTTTAGATGAAAAAATGATTAAGAGGCATAAATCCAAGTTATGATTTTAATTGATTAATAGCATAATTTATGCTTGATTTTAAATACTTGTGATTTAATAATGTTTCTTCACATACATAACACATTTTTAATATTTTAGTCTTCATTTTTGTCTAGTTTTATTTTTGTCTTTAATTATTTATTTATTTTGTTTTCTTTGTTTAGTTTTATTTTTGTTTTTACTTATTTATTTGTTTTTGTTTTTGTTTTTGTTTTGTTTAGCCACCTTCCATGCACCACCCGCAGCAGCGCCTCCACCTCCATGCAACCGTGAACCGCCATCCTGAGCCCCGCACCATCGCCATGCACAGCCCCAGCTGCAGCACCCAGCGCTGCCCAAGCAGCCAACCCGCACCGCCAAGCTCCTCCTGCACAGTGCACTGGACTCCCACCTTAGCGTCACCTCTGCATGCACAACCCACACGCACGGCAATACCCGCATAAAATATACTCTGTTTTAACTCTAATAAAACAGAGCATGAACCGTGGGCCTCAAACCAGTCCCGTAGCACCACCACCTCCTCCCGCTGCAGCGTCCCACAAGCAAGATGTTTATTCGAAGCTTTGCCTGACTAGTGATCCTGAAAACACAGTCTCCACCAAGATCAATAATGGTTCAACGATAATGATTCCTTGCTCAAATGTGAGATATGGATGTTGAGCAGGGTGAGGAATTATCTTGAGGATCAGTCGCTGGGGTTTGCTTGCTTTGTTGCCATTATCTGCGTTCGGACAATAGTTCATCTCAACAACTGTTCAGGATACAGAAATGTCCGTGGGAACCATCCAAGCTGCTCCAACTGAAGCTGAGCCAAATCCAATGCTGCTGGTGGTTCTTCTCTTCAACATGATACTTCGATGATGGGTAGGAGAAATATCTTAAATTCAAAGCAGAAGCGCCACAGCCGGACGGTGCCAGTCACGGGCCATCATGATATGGGTCTGTCTCAAGAATGGACGTATTGAGCGTTTGACGCCACACGACTTTCGCATTCCTTGATCTTCACTTCTAATCCGTTGCTGATAATGTCGGTTTGGCAGTTTTTGCTCGAGAAAAAGAAATAAAACAGGCCAAGACATGAAAGAGGAAGGTGCGGGGAACAAAAAGAAAAATAAAATAGAAAGAGCTTTCGGTTGGTTTGGACGTAAGATGAAGAAAGAGAAAGAAAAAAGACAAGAAAAGCCAACACAACGCGGTGCATGCAGCAGGAAAAGGAAGAAAAAAAGGAATGCTGGGCACAGAAGAGGAATCACGAAGGAAAGAAAAGAATTTTTACTTTTTCGCTTTGGACTTTACAGGTTGCAGGCAAAGGACAATGGGGCACTGGGCACAAGACAAAAGGCACATGCGGAAAAGAAAAAAAGAAATGAAAGAGACGACGAACGAGAAAGCAATAAAATCAAAAGCAAAAAGAATAAAACGGCAAACGTAAGAGCCACACGGACATGGGATGCTTTTTTTTTAAGCCTATATAAAGGCCTGTAAACGGACGAAGAAACTTGTTAAGTAGGAATAGGAGTAGAGTAGGAGCAGATGGTAAAGTAGAGTCTCTTTTCTATTTTTTTAACAAAGCTCGGGCGAAGAGAATAGGTACGGTAACGCAATTGAAAACTTAATGGATTAATTGTTGTTATCGATCTTTTCTTTTTCACTTGAAGTATTCGTTTCTAATTTTATTTTTATTTTATTTCAATTTGAATTTGAATTTTATGATGAATTATTGCAACATTTAAGCATTCATTTAATTGTAATTTATTTAAATTACTGTTATTTATTTTTTTTACATTTTTAATTTCTTTTATTTAAATTATTGTCATTTATTTTTTCTGTACTTTTAATTCATGCAATTTAAATTAATTTCATTTATTTTTCTTGATTCTTCAAATTTCAGTTTATTAATTCCAGCAATTTTAATTTACTGTCTTGCATTTTAATTTCTAACTTTTCATCCATGCACCCAAATCCAATAATATGAATCTGATTCACGACCAATAAATTTTCTTTTCTATTGAACTCATCCATTTTTTGACATCAAACCATAATTTGCATTAATCATAGAACATGGCCCTCAGCCAGTACAAAAGTTTTGATACATTCAACTACATAATCAACATCAATTAATTTATACTTTGTATTGACAGCTTGTTGTGCCAATTGGTGAGCAGTCCCATTAAGCTCTCTCTTAACATGATGAATTTTCCATGTGAAAAATAAAAGTGATAATGGACTGTCAACTCTCAAAATTCAAGTCAATGTGATCAGCAAGAAGCCACTTCTACCTGCAATAAAGGGAAGCAACATCGAGACCTCAAACCAAGCACTAGAGAAAATGGAAATCGGCTCGCTCCAACTAAATTTGTTAGTTAGGACTTAGGATTCTTTTTCATCTTTTTTTTTTATTTGTCCTTTTGTAGTGGTCATTGTTTTATAATTGGTTATTGTGGGTTAGATATTGATGGAGTGGTAGTAGGTTAGGTATTCCTAGTCTCTTTTGATTGATTAGAGTATCAACGTAGGAATTGTATATAGGTCAACTTGTTTTGTACATCCAATTACATTTGCTCCCTCCAGCTAAGCCTTGTTAATTAGGACTTAGGATTCTTTTTCTTCTCTTTTTTTTTTTTTTTTTTTTTGTCCTTTTGTAGCTTGTCATTGTTTTATAATTTAATAGAATGGTTGCGGGTTAGACTTTGATAGACTGGTTGTTAGGAATTGTATATAGGTCAACTTGTTTTTTATATCCAATTCCATTTGCTCCCTCCAGCTAAGCCTTGTTAGTTAGAACCTAGATTTTTTTTTTTTTTTTTTTTTTTGTCCTTTTGTAGCAAGTCATTGTTTACGAAGGTAAACGCCTCGTTGCCAACTCATTAGCCTCAAATTTTCCACATGCAATTGCATGACTTTTGCATTCCTTTTTACAAGACTTATAAATCCACTCAAAATTCCTCAACCTCTCATCCGCCCCTCTCTCTCTCTCGCGCATTTCGTAAGCATCTGATTTTATCAGTCATGAGCCGCTACGATCAGCAGCAAGCTCCTGGTAAGTAAAGTGCCTCAAGCATAAGAGTCTGCTAGAGCCACCGCTGGTAGCTGCCGCTAGCTCTATATGTATTTTTTTAATGTATTTTTTTTTTTTTTTATTGCTTTAGGTAAAATAAAAAAAATATTATAAAATTATAAAACATATATAAAATTAAATATCGATAATTTGTCAAATAATGTAAAAATAAAATTTTAAAAACATAACTTAATGTTTGTTTCAGATTTTTTTATAACAATATTTCATAAAATAATATTTATTTATTATTATTTTTGTAAATATAAAATATTTAAAAATTATTTTCATCGTAGTAACTATCAAGTGATCTTTTAGAATGTCATCTTTCATTCTAATATCTAAGTTAATTTATCAAATTTCATGTAAAATTTATCTATTTTAGTGTCACGTTAAGTATAGAATACTATAATTGGGACCTTAAATTGGAGGGCCAATTTCTATAAAAAATAGAATTATAAATAAAATTTAAAAACTATTTTGAATTTTAAAAATCAAGCTATTTGTCAATCCGCCACTGTATAATGTTGATTAAGGTCTCTACTTATTGACCCTAGTTAAGCCGAATTCAACTCTTTGTGCATGGTAATTATTTGTTGGGTATGGATGGAGTAGCTAATGGAAACTAATTGGCATGCACAGTTAAGACCCGGTTTAGATAGTGAGATGAGATAAAATAAGATAATATATTTTGAGATGAAAATTAAAAGTTGAATAAAATATTATTTATTATTTTTTAATACTATTATTATTTTGAGATTTGAAAAAGTTGAATTGTTTATTATATTTTCAATAGAAATTTAGAAAAATTTTAATGATGAGACGAGATGAGATCATCTTTATATCTAAATGAGACTTAATTTTTTTTGTCAAGAAACTTTTGGATTGATGGATCTTTGATTTTGGTATATGTATATTGAAATTGCAGGGGTATATCCCCCACCTGTGAGTGCATATCCGCCGAGCTATGGGCATCCACAGGCAGTAGTATCAGGGCAACGTTCAAGTTCCTAATTATGTTGCACCGCCTCCACCAATTGGTTACCCAACCCGTGGTACTGATCCTGCAGCAGGGTATCCCAAACACATGCCTCCCGTTGAAACTAGAACTAGGGATGCTGGCGGGGGTTTGAAATCATGGTACGTTTGTTTGTTTTGCATCCTTTATTTCTCTCTGTTTTGCTTTTGTTTGTATGATCTTCGTTCTCTGTTTTGATAATTTTCACCTCCCTTTGCTTTGTTTGCTTTATTTCTCATTCGCAGTTTTTCTAAGCTGTTATGTTGCTGCTGTGAAATTTGCTTGTCTTAGGGTGGCTCGGCATAATAATTCTAAGGTCAGGATACTGATAATTTTTATTAGGCCTAAATTATCTTTAATGAGCTATATTGGATAAGCTAATGAGTGATTTATTATTGAGGTTGATTATGAGTTTTAAATTGGCTCAATAACTAGGTTAAATCTTATTTATTTTTATTGAATGAGTTAGAATCCTTGTAGAATTTAAAGACTGACTATTAGAAGTTTATTTCAATTTAAAATTATCACTGAATGAAGTTTTCTATACAATCTTAGTCATTCAAAATCATTAGTTAAATGAAGTATTTAATTGTTAAAATATATCTTTATTTTAAACTCTCTTATTGAATGATCGCCTCTAAGTCCAATTCGAATTTCAACTCGTGAACACCTTTCTCCCATCTATACATCCCCCCTTTATCATAAAATTTAAAAACACAGACCCAACTCTCTGCGGTGTGCTTTCTTTTTTTCAAGGTAAGCACGATTCTCTTTCTTCTTTATCACTGCCGAGCAGGCCTTTGTTTTTTATATATATATATATATATAAATAGATTTCATTTCATTCAATAAACTTAAAGTTACAACTGTAACTTATCAATATAAAAATAAACTAGACTACAAATCAAACTATACATCTGCTCTGAACAACCCCACACACAAATTTATTTATGGGCAATGCTTAATTTCATTTCATTCGATGAGCAGGCCTTTCAGCTTGTTCTTTTTGTCAAAGCTGAAAGTGGTTTTTTTAAGTTTTGTATATAAAGCTTATTACGCGTACGCTTTTGAATAATATTACCCTTGTGTCCTTGAAATTATTGGAAAGAGTTTTACTATACAACCTCTTCAATCTCTATATATTATATTTTTTAAAAATTTTAAATTTTTTAATATTTTTTAAAATTTTTTTTTTTGAGTTTATTCTTTTTAAATTATTTCAAATTTTCTATTCATTATTTATATAATAAATATTTGATAAAATAAAAAATAATAAAAATTAAAAAATATATATTATATAGAAGTTGTGTGAATAGTAAGAAAATGTGTAGATTTTTTATTGGTAAGATTGTATTTTTTTACAAGAAAAGACAACTCACTTTGCTTTTGGAGAAAGAAAGTACCGTAGCTTTTAAACCATGCACTTCCGTTATTTACAGTATTGCCATTCATAGATTCTGCACAAAATGCCATCAAGCTCTTGTCATGAAGTTACGTAGAACATTTGAAAGACTTTTGTTGATGTTTTTTTCACATTACTGCCATTACTACATGGGTAATGATAGACTTACCATCTATCTTCCTACAACTCTTTTATTATTTTGAAGTGTATTTAAAAGTTTATTTTTTTATTATTTTCTTCTAAATATTTTTTTAACATCCTTAATCATTAAGAAAAAATTAAAAAAATATACAACTTCACTAATAATAACTTTCTTAATCATTAAATTAAAAAATTAAATAAATTTAAATAAATAAAAAAGATTAATAAATAAGCGGTATGAAATAATAAACCTATCATTACCAATTATATAGACATAAAATTTGGATTTATGTTTTAGAATCGGGTTGGGTTTGGTTATACTTTCACATAAAATCATTCTATATTGTTTTACATGGGCTAGGTTTTACTTAGGCATATATTGGTCCAGAAATTTTCATTTCCAATTTTATTTTTTGGAAAATACTTAAGACTCTAAATTATGTTATTAAGCATTTATGAATTTAGGTATATAATATTCTAATTATTAAAGTTGTTCCTAAGTATTTGTTTAATTAAATAACGGTACCATAGCACGTTTTCTATAAAATTTAGTGACGCATAGTATATTGTATAGATAACTAGCTACAAAGTGAGATTTTAGGAGTAGCGCCACAAGGTAAGTAGGATGTTCATAACTTTATACATATGTATGGTAAACAATATGTCTTTTATAAATATTTGCATGTACGTACTCATTGGAAGCCCATTTTTACATACCAAATTATAAAAATTCATTATTTTTTTTTTTGATAACCAACATCTCATTCATTGAATCAAATAAAGTCCTTGCAACAAATTGCTTTTGTCAAACCAAACAACTTGACTTACAAATGAAGGACAATAATCCAAGTACATTTCAATATCACTAACATTCCAAGCATGTCTTGCCAACTGATGTGCTGCAGTATTCCCTAGTCTGTTTACATGCAAAACTTCAACTTCTTGAAAGCAAGTTATCATTCTTCGAATATCTTGGAGTAGAAAATCAAAATTTGTAATATAATCAGTAAGATTATTCAAAGCATTCACAAGAAGCAAACAATCTGTTTCAAGCATTAACTTTGGAACACCCCATTGAACACACAATTGCAATCCTCTAAGCATAGCAATAGCCTCAATAAATTCAAAAGACACTACCTCTCTTTCCACTTTACTACAAGCAAGTAGAACATCACCATTGTGATCTCGAAGAATCACTCCTACCCCAGATGTATTTTGTTCATAAAAGGTTGCACCATCAACATTCAACTTAAGGTAGCCTATAGGAGGAGAGTTCCAAGATACAGCTTTCTTGATGCGGTTCTCTAAGACGTCAAACACTTGAAGTTGTTTGAACTCTAACTTCAAAGATAGAGCATAATTAACCACCATTTGTGTTTGAAACAGGACATTCTCATATATAAAATTGTTTCTTCTATACCAAATAGCCCAAGCAATTGCAATAAAAGTAGCCAAGTCCTCCTCTGACCCTCTTTCCAGAGCCATATTAGCCAAATCCCAAAAACTCAAACCAGAAACTACATTCATGTAACATTTGAGGTGGTCTGCATACATCTGCCTCACATCTGGACAATAAAAAACAGCATGAGCAACATCCTCTCTTTCCCTCCCACAGAACACACATGCATCATTATCAATAAATGCTTTCTCCTTAGATTCTGATATGTAGGCAGCTTCTCCAAACAAGCTTTCCAAGCAAACATTTTCATTTTTTTTTCGGTAACTTCAAATGCCACAAACATTTCCAAAAAGCTGTCCCAAATTTTTGTCTTGAACTTTCACCCAAATTCTGTACACGATAATTTTGAAACATCCTATATGCACTTTTAACTGAGTAGATACCATTTCTCTCATATGCCCAGAAAACAGAATCTTCAGCATCTCAATAAACATTCAGCTTCAAAATTTGCCTCAACTCATTTGGATTGAATAGAGCTCTTAAACTCTGAACATTCCACCATCTTGTGCTCTCATCTATCAGAGAATTTACTCACATCTCTTCATCAACGTTTGGTTTAACAATAGGCAATTCACATCCTGGTCTCTAAGGATCTTTGAATATTCTTATATTCATTCCATTTCCCACACGCCACTTGCAGCCTTTCTGTAAAAAGTGTCTAGCTTCCCAAATTTCCTTCCAAATAAATGAAGATCTCAAACCAACTTTAGCCTCAAAAAACTAGAATTTGGAAAATACTTTGCCTAATAGATACTAAACAAAAGTGAGTCTTCATTCTTAAAAGTCTCCAACCTTGTTTTGCTAAGAGAGCCAAATTAAACAGCCTTAAGTCTTTAAACCCCATTCCACCCTGAAACTTAGAGTCACACAACTTCTCCCAACTAACCCAATGAATCTTCCTCCAATAAGATTGATTTCCCCACCAAAACTGAGCCATCAAACTCTCCAACTCAGAGCATAAGGATTTAGGAAATAGGAAACAATTCATAGCATAGCTAGGAGTAGACATTGCTGCAGCTTTTATTAGAACCTACTGTCCTTTTTAACAAAGTAATAAGGTTTTCTATGCACAAAAGAAATAGATAGGGAGACAAAGGATCTCCCTGTCTAATTCCTCGACTTGGAATAATAGGACCTTTAGGACACCCATTTACCAAAACAGAGAAAGAAATTGTTTTAACACATTGCATAATTAAATTAATCAATCATCTAGCAAAACCAAGAGCCTCCATCATTCTTTCCAAAAATAGCCACTACACTCTATCGTATGCCTTACTCATATCAAGTTAGAGTGACATAAAACCCTTTCTTCATTTTCTCTTATTTCTCAAAAAATGTAGCAACTCATAAACTATCATAACATTATCTGAAATCTATCTACCAGGCACAAAAGTAGATTGGGTCTCCAAAATAACCAAAGGCAACACTTTTTTTAACCTATTCACAATGACTTTTGATAAAATCTTATAGAGCACATTGTACAGGCTAATCGGCCTAAAATCAGCCACTTTAGTTGGACCAAATTTTTTGGAATTAATGTAATATAAGTATGATTTAAATTCCTAGGGAACTCTCCAGTATTCAAAACCAAAAGCACTGAATCAATAACAGACTTACCAATCACTGTCCAATACTTTTCATGATGTCTAGCAGGACTGTGCCACAGCCCCTGCCGATATCTCAGGTTGTTGAAGTGCATCATCCTACCTTTCCACCAACACGATTTTCTTTGAACGATGATCCTCCATAGCAAAAATTTCAATCCCCTTCCTCTTCCTTCCACGAGCCTCAGATTTGTGCAAAAACCCCTCATCAATTGCCTCACCATCACGAACAATTCTCCCATCAAGACCCTTGCTCTATTTCAAAACCCCTTTCAATTTAGCTTTGTGACAAAAAGGAGAAGAGCCCTTAGCAGACTTAACAGCGACTAGGCCTACTTTGCAACAATACATCTTTTTTTCAAAAAGCCCATCTGGGCCCAAGCCCACAGCAACATCTTCAAAAATAGGTACTTCTATTAAACAGCCCTCCTCAGCCCAAACCAACGGTTCCTTCCCCTTTGATGATAATCCTCCCTCCCCCAACAGCTTGTCTTCCATTACTCCTAAATTTATGGAAACATCACGCACGTTCATGATCTTCTCTGAAAAATGCTCTAACTCTTCATTAGTAGTAACCGATTTTTTCTCCCCCAATACTCCATTTTGAATAGTTGTAACATTCTCCACAGCTTCTGCTAAACAATAACTGCCATCTTTATTGCTTGTTGGACTTTCAGCCACCGTATGTGGTGGTTCTGTGCTAGGTGATGCCCTTGACTTTTGTACCTCTGGACCCCTTCTTCCACCCTTCCGATCAAATGAAAAACCAGCTCGAAGCCATAGCCCATAAGGATGATTATTAACATTCAAATGGGTTGCTTCAACCTCGTCACATCCACGCAGAGTATGTCCCACTAGACCATAGTGATAGCAAAAATCTGGTAGCCTTTCATAAGAAAAATGAAGCCAACAGGACTGTCCATCCCCTACCCCATGCGCTTTTGTCGTAGCAAAGGTTTTGAATATCAAGATTCACTCTTACTCTCATATACTCTCCCCACTCCATCTCACCAATATCCAAGTCCATTTCCAACACCTCATCCAACGTGTTACCAACCAGATTACCAACATATGAATTTTGTGCCATAAGAGGCAAGTCATAGATACATACCCAGAAAAGGAGCATGAACCCATTTAAGATTATTAATCTACAACTTACCTTCAAAATCCTTTAGAAGTACCAAATGTTTATCAAAATTCCAAGGACCTTCATGCATAACTTTTGACTTATCCCTTGCATCCTCGAATTCATCAAGAATAAAAACTGAGTTTAAATCTTGAAATTTAACACCCTTAACAAGCCTCCAAATCTTCCTCATCATCTGTTTGAAGGTCTCATGATTATAATGCTTTCTTGTCAAAATTTTCATGATGGAATAGTTTCCACACCTCTCAAGCACTTCCTCCACCTTGCTTTCATCCAATGAAATTTCCTCATTTTCCCTATCTGTCAAAGATAGATTTGCATACATGTGTTGTAAAGCTACTGCCATCCTCAAACCCTGATACAATAGACAAGAAAATCTAACTTCTACACAAGTATCTTGGAATTTCATGAAAGAATTCGATTTAATTGAAATATATGATATGACAAGTATGCAAGTAGATTATGATGAAGTATAAATAATAAAATATGTAACAGCCTATGTTATGATATGAAGATGGTACCATATGTTATTGGCATATTACATTGCTAGGTTGTACATGCTGGTAGTTTACCCAATGTGTCTTCTTTATGTATGGATTTCACAATCCGCAGCCATGGACTGAATCGAAATTTACTTAGATTTGCTAACCCTAACTCGCGGGAGTCAACAGTACGTACCGGCCTATGACAAGTGAAATATAAGTTCATATTCATGTTATTTATGTATATATTTATGAGTTTGCATATTTTTCAAGAAACTTTATGTTTATTCTGTTTACTATACGATGTGTTGTTTATTGAGTATTCGACTCATTTTTATATGTTTTTATTTTTTTTAACCACTCCAGGTGATAATCTTTATGAGGATGGGACTGTAGGACAGGACTTGACTTAGGAGGCAAGGCAGAGACCTAAACAGTTTATGTTATGTTTAGTTTTATTATTTCAATTTAATAAATTATTTTGATAAGCACATGAGACTTTAGTGATTTTAAATAAGTGCTTCTGTAAAATCTCTTTTGGATTTTAAGTATTTAATAAAGATGGTATTATAAGGAATCTTTGTACTTGATGCTTCGTTAGAAGAAAAAAAAATTATGTTCAAGTTTAGTAGCACACCATTTTTCTGAAAATTTTAAAAATGATTTTATTGGGTACCAGGTTGTTACATATTCTCACTCATCCCAGATTTAATAGAATATTGTTGGTATGAGCTGATAATTTTGGGATTCTTTGCATCTTTTTTATCCTATTAAACTGGAACCATTTGATGTATGTTTGCACACAAACAACAAATACAGAAGACTTTTGAGGTGATATTGTCAATCATGCCTCCATTTGTTTCCTTGACAAGCATGTCAAGCTTTAACCGTAAGACACGCTGCTTGTGGTGTAGCTATGGCCATTTCGAAGCCTAACCTTGGCAGGGGATGAGGCATTGTTACTAGGCTGGTGCTCAATCAGGGCTGAATAGATAGGGTGGTGGCAGGTTAGATTTAGATAGCGTGGATGAATGGACGGTTTGAGTAGTATAGCCCTTCAAGGGGTTCCCTAGCTAAAGGTATTAGGGTGTATCTGGAGACTGGTTTTGGAGCTAAAAATTGAGAAAGTGTTTGCTTGATGTGCACTCTAGTGAAGCTTAGCCCATAAGTGTGCTCAATGTGCGCTTGATAGTGGGCTCGAGTGAGACTTACCCATGAGATCGCTTAAGTCCCGCATGACAGTGAGTTTGAACAAGACACAAACCCTAGTGTTCGCTCGAGCCCCACTCGACACCCTGCTCAAGCCAATATTGTTTTGGTTATTCGCTCGATGCGGGCTCAACACTCTACTCGAGCAAAAAATGCATATTTTTCCATATTAGGGTTTTCAATACCGTTTGCTATATACATGTCATATTTGACTTGTTTTGTATGACTTTGAGCATATTTTGTGAGAGAACAATTGTCAAGTGAATGCATATTGTGAGAGAGAACAAAAAACCCTAGAGAGTGTGAGTTAAGAATGAATGATTGTTATCTCCTCTGGTTAATAAGATTTTTACAACTTTGTGAACGTAATCAATTTGCCGAACCAAGTATATTGTGTGTCATTTGCTTGATCGTGATTGCTTTTACTTTTTTTTGCCAAAGTTGGTGTTTGTTTTTGCACAACAACTGGTATCAGAGCCAGGTTGGATCTGAAGGAGAGCGATGGCTATAGATAAAGTGAAAGCACCTGGGATCAAGAAGTTTGGGTACTAGAAGATGCAGATTGAGAACTATCTCTATGGAAAGAGGCTCCATCTTCCATTATTGGGAAAGAAGCCGGAGAATATGGATGATGCAGATTGAGAACTATCTCTATGAGTGGACCTTGTTAGATTGACAGGTTTAAGGGGATTGCTCGGCTGACCTTGTCCAGAACAGTGGCACACAATATCAGTAAGGAGAAAACCATGACAGATCTCATGACAACTTTGTTGGATATGTATGAAAATTCGTCGATAAATAACAAAGTGCACTTGATGAAGAAATTGTTTAATCTGAAGATGTCAAAATGTATGTCTGTGGCCCAACACTTGAATGAATTCAATATAATCACAAATCAACTATCTTCTGTAGAGATTGAGTTTGATGATAAGATCAGAGTGTTGATTCTGTTGGCATCACTGCCAAATAATTAGGAGGCCATGAGGATTGCTGTGAGTAGTTTAGTCGGCAAGATAAAACTGAACTATGACGACGTACGTGACATGATTCTTGCTGAAGAGGTACATAGAAGAGACGAGAGTGAGTTTTCAGGTTCAAGATCAACCCTGAATGTTGACAATAGGAGCAAAGGACATGACAGGTCAAGCTCCAAGAGTAGGGGAAAGAGCACGATGAGATCTGGGCAGCAGATCACGTGCTGGAGTTGTGGCAATTCAGGCCACATTAAGAAAAACTGCAGAGATCAAAAAAGTGCTGAGGATGATGCAATGAATGTAGTGGCAGAAGAAATTCATAATGTCTTACTTCTTGCAATGCACAGTATGATTGATGATTGGGTATTGGATTCAGGAGATTCGTTCCATAGCACCTCACATCGAGACAGCAGTTATGCAGTAGCGTTCTCTGGAGGAGCTTGGAAGATCGCTAAGGGTGTTCTGGTCTTAGCGTAAGGTAAGAGATCTAACTCTTTGTGTTTAACATCAAGGTCCAATTATGTGCAAGGAAATACTTGAGTGCAAAAAGGCAGGCTTGATTGCACAAAATATGTAAGGAAGCCAAAGAAAGTCAGCTTTGTCATTCCTCATGAAATCCTGGGAAAATTGGCTGAGGTTGTCAAGATTGGATACTCTTAGTGTAGTGGGAGCTGTGAGTCGCCTAGTGGATGTGCTGACTAAGGACAATGTACGTGGAAGAGTGAAGTCGGGCTTGACTTCAGTGAGCCTTCTGGCTTGAAGACGGGATCAGTGAGCTACAGAGATGATAGGGCTTGGCTGGAAACAGTAGCTGGCATGTGGAGACCCAGTCTCCAAGTGGGAGATTGTTGGGGTGTATGTGGAGACTGATTTTGGAGCTGAAAATTGAAAAATAGTATTTGCTAGACGTACACTCAAGCGAAGCTCAACCCGTGAGTTTGCTTGACATGAGCTCAACAGTGGGCTCGAGCGAAGCTCAACCCATGAGTTCGCTCGAGTCCCACACGACAGTGAGCTCGAGCGATACACAAACCCTAGTGTTCACTAGAGCCCCACTCGACACCCTGCTCGAGCCTATGTTGTTTTGGTCGTTCCCTCGATAGGCGCTCGACACTCCGTTCTAGTGAAGAATGCAGATTTGTTTGCTATATATATGTCATACTTGACTTTTTTTGTATGACTTTCAGCATATTTTGTGAGAGAACAATTGTCAAGTGAGCGTATATTGTGAAAGAGAGCAAAAAGCCCTAGAGAGTGTGAGTTGAGATTGAGTGATTGTAATCTCCTCGAGTTAATAAGATTTCTGCAACTCTATAGACATAGGCAATTTGCCAAACCACGTATATTGTGCATCGTGTGATTGATCGTAATTGCTTTTACTTTTGTTTGTCATCGTTGGTGTGTGTTTTTGCACAGCAAAAGGTTGATTTAACTTTCCAAAATTCACAAATGACCAAAATAGAACTCTATACTTTTGATTTTAATTACCCATCAATTAAGATCAAGAAGGCAAAGCCAGCTGAAAAGAGCACAAACATGTAAAGAACCAAAGAGATCCATCATAACATCATCATAGTGCTGCAAAATGTAGAGGTAAATTCATTAAGAAAGCAACATGGATTGATACCACTTAAAATATCTATTAAACCTTTCAGTAGATGATTCAAGCAACAACTTTTGAGTAGAGACTCTTGGGAAGCTTAATAACTTTTAGAAAATTCAAGCAATTTCTCCGAAATGAAATGATTCTTCTCACAAGCAATTGTAGCAATACCAGCACCAATTGGTTGGCGGCTCTTGTTGCTAGAAATCACCAAATTCTCTAAGACCATTGCATGCCTAAGAATAACGACTATGCTTCACAAAATAACACAAATCTTCTGTATAAAGAAAACACTATGATATCATAGGTAATAAAGAAAACACTCTCAAGATAGGTATGAGATTGGATAAATTGAGTAAAACAATAATCAGCTCATCCAAAGCATATCCCTACTCATTAAATGCAAGTAGGGTCAACCTAGAGATCAAAATCAACTAAAATTCTTAAATCCAAAAAAATTATAAAGAAACAAGAACCCCGATATATGTTTCAAACAAAATCTAGCGAATTGAAGTCATAAGTCTCACTTGACCAACCATGAGCGAACACTGTCTAATTCTCACTCAATCAAACTTTGAGCGATTGTTGACCGAACTATTTTGCTGCTCCTCCCTTGACCAAAACTCAAGTGAGTGTCGAGATACTCCCAACCAGGGTCTTCTTGTTAGGGACATCAGTCTAGTACCTAAACACTAAGGTCCACGAGCTCGCCTTGTCCTTTTGATGACCGAGTATGCCTTGCCAACTTGTTTGGCCTTGACTTGCATGGCAATGGAGGGTCTCTAAGTTGTTAAAGGTTTAGTGTTTGAGTGATGGAAGTGATGATGATGATGATGATGTAGTAGGGTTGATCTAAGTGTTTTGATAAATATGGTGCAATGTGGCATGGCTTGAGCTTGTTCTTGTAGGTGGCGTGCCGATTGGATGTAGGCTAGGGTTGGATGGGTGAAGTGAGGTTAGGGTTTCAGTGGCTAGGGCAATCACATGTTTGGGGTAGTGGAAACTAGGGTTGGCATGATTTGGAGTTTGGATAGGGTTTGGAGTGATTGGAAGATGGAAATCAAGATCCCTAAAATGTAGGATCTGAATTAGGAAGTTTAGTGTTTCAATTTTGGCAATTTGAAGAAGGCTTGGTTGACTTGAGAGATTTTAGGGATTGAGAGGTTTAAGGAATGAAATATGGAATGGACTTCCTTAAGTCAAGGGATTGGATTTGGAGATAAGTCACTGATCCCTAAAAGGTAGGAATTACCTTTTAGGACTCTTGGTGGTTTCGGCTAGGGTTTATGGGAATGGATGAAGGCTAATTATGGAAAGTGGAATTATGGAGAATTAGCCTTGGCGTGGAGGAGGATTAACTTGTGTTTGTTTGTTGGGAAAACTTAAGAAAATATATGAAAATGCAAACCAAAATAATAAATCACAATGGAAGACAAGAAATGGAATGGAAAATACTCAAGGATTGGATAAATGGAATCACACATATTCACAAATTGCAAGGTGGTAACCACTCTTTGGGATTCACAAAGTGCACCCAAAAAGCCCAAGTGCAATGGCACCGAAATAGACCTCAAGAACAATCACAAGTGTTCACAAAAGAAATTTGTCAAAAGGTACAAATGAAATGGCTAAATGCCTTATTTATGGTAAAGACATAAATGGAAACCCTAAAGTGGCATCATGCAAACAAGGCCTTGGGTGGGCCCCACATTGGCCCTTGCCATGCATTGGCCCATGGTAGCCTAGGTTGGCCCACGGCATGGGCCGTGGTCTGGTTGGCCTGGCTGAAATGGGGGCTGGTCATGGCACGACCCAGGCATGGGCCCTAGTCGTTGGCCTGTTGCTGTTGTTACAGCTTGACATGGCCCAGGCAGGGGTCTGGGCTTTGACATGGCCTGGGCTTTGCGTGTATGCGCTAGGCATGTGCGTACTATGTAGCGTGGCCCAGGCAAGGGCATGCGCATCCTGGGCCACGTGCTGGGCTATGCGCGATCACTAACCTTACTGAATTTTCAGGGCATGAGCATGGGCGTACACATGCTGGGCTGTGCTCGGCCAGTAGCCTCACTGGGCACCTTGCGCGTATCAAGGCATGAGATATGGCACGCATGTAGGCTGGTTGTGGGGCTATCCAAGTGTGTCAATGGCAGTGTCAGGGGGCTGTCCTAGCATGTCAATGACATAGCCAAGACATGGGCAGTTTGGCCATAGGCCACTTTTCTTGGGGTTTTGGCACTTCTTCCCTTCCTTATGTGTCTTTTTTCTCTTCACACTCTTCTTGTGACTTTCAAGCCCCACAATATATATACTCATGGTAATGCAATCTAAATCATCCTCTGAGGTTGGACAAAATTCTCCCTCTAATTCACAGTATCCTCAAATTATCATTAGCAAACACAAGGAGCCAAATGCTTAACATTAAAGTGTTAGCATGTTTGGGATTGCGGTGAGAAATATAACTTATAACTTTCAGATTTATAACTTATAGATTAAGTAATAAGTTTTACTATTAAAAATTTTTTACTATTTGCAAATACTTTCAAACATATTATATTTGTTTGGAAACAAATTAAAAAATATATATATTTTCTAAAGTAGAAATGACGATCATTTGATTTTTTTTAAACATTATGACCATATCTTTAAATGTTTGAAAAATGTAATTATATGAAAATTGTACAAGTATTTTTGTTATTGACAGTATTTTTAAAATTTTGAACTACATTCTAAATTATCTACAAAAGCACGTTTATCCTGGCATGGGATCACAATACGGACAAAAGACGAATTGACTTTCGTCATTTAGGACAGCAACGACGTCAACCTCAGATAAATGTTTGGCCTGACGACGGGACCAAAGAGCCGCCCGTACATCAGATGTATGTAGCCTATGAGCAGTAGGAGCCAAAGATTTTCTTTCTTCGCTACACCCATTCGTCTCTCTTCCAATCAATCAAAAGTAGATTTTTTAAGTGTTTAAACTCAATGAAATAAATTTTCCACTCTGAGCTCAAAATGAGTGGCTTGTAGTGGTTTTTCTATAGGGAAAGTAGTTTATCTCTCAACCTAGAACTAGATG
Organism: Cyclocarya paliurus; assembly: GCA_029856935.1. NCBI lineage: Eukaryota > Viridiplantae > Streptophyta > Magnoliopsida > Fagales > Juglandaceae > Cyclocarya > Cyclocarya paliurus. The sequence goes on from CM056948.1 coordinate 27,821,596, forward strand.
ATGAATAAAAATTCTTACTTTTTTGAGTCAAAATCATCTTTTTAGATGAAAAGTATCAAAATGATGATTTTTCTCAAAAGTACTTTTTAGCTTATTTGATATTAAAAAGTAATTTAAACTCTACAACTTGTCTCTTCTGTTTTACTACAATTATCATGTACTATGCATTCGATATTGTCTCCAAATGATCATTGGTTGCTTTGTGCATCTCAATCTATGCTATCAAATCTTCATCAGCTTGGACATTCACCTTCTTCAAATCAAAATTAGCAGCCAAAGCGTGTGGTGAGCACGGATTGTAACCATATATTATACGTATTGAATCTCGTGCTCTTGTTTGTTGACTAATTATAAGCAACCACAATCTGAAAACTAGTACTTCGTCCCAAAAGTCTTCAAGTGATCGCCTACCAAGATACGAAGTAAGTCATCCAATGAACAGTTCACAATCTTATCTAGCCATCAGTACTCTGAGGGTAACTGCATGCTTGATGGGATTAGTTTAATAATCTTTCTTGTACTTTTATAAGCCTAGCTAGTTAAATAGTCTACACATTGAATGAAAACATTAGTTTACTTGAGTTGTTTTATTTGAATATTTTTGGTATGTAATATACTAATTATGATATGAACGTGATCTCAAAACATGGACGCCCAAATAGATTGGACACCTCATACATTAGATGAGACATTGCAACAGTGGGAGAATATGGAAAACAAATGGGTTTTGATGTTAAGAAGCACTTTATAAATTAAAGTGAGAAAGATGGACAATTTACTTCGAGAAGATCATTTGAATGTGCTAAACAAGGTGTACGAGGAGTAGACAAACGAGATCATCTTTATAGTCATCAATATCGTGATGAAAGAAGGACTATTAATTGTCTTGCTCGATTGAATGCGTCAATAGTGTGAGAAACTAGAAATTAAGTACAGGTTATGATTTTGTGCCTGAACATAATGATCATTTACTTCATCTTCTTGAAACTACTTATATTTGAGATCTCAACGAAAAATATCTAAAGCTAGAACAAGCCTTTGCAATCAATTTAGCGCAAGTGCTTCTGAAGTAGTCATGCCTAAGGTCACCCTTGAGTTGATCATGAGTGGAGAAGCTGGTGGGAGGGCAAAACATGGATTTATTGAACTCGATCTATGGCAAACCTGGTTGTAATTTGTTAACGTACTTTCAACAATAACTGATTAAAAACCAAAATTTCGTGATTCTACAAGCTCAACTCCTTTACTTTACTTAGCAAACCAAGAACGAGGAATATCTTTGAACACAAACAGAAGAAAATGAGAAGAAGTATAGGGAAGAAGATGCAAGCATTTTTCGTTCTTCGAGGCCGTGCTACTTCATCATCGTTGGTGCTTTTGACATAAGATTTTCAGCCACTTGGGACATGCGATCCCAGGTAAGATCGGTTCATGATCATGGGATCCTTTTCTATCAGACAGGAAGCTCCAACAATTATCTGCTATAAGTTCGAATTCAACAAAACTCTTATTTGTTTTTCTGCCAAAAGTGGATCTGGCTTTCCTAACAAGAATGCTCGTCCTAGCTACTAACGTGCACCTTCCTACTGCAAGGTGAGGCTCTGCCCTTCCTCTAGTCTCTCCCCATAGAACTACTAGCACAGGAAGGAAGGGAAGGGTTGTTCTTACGAGTTCTCGACAAGCCTTTCGGAAAAGTGAGTCAGTCTAGTGCTCCTCCACATCTTCACTTCCTCGAAAGAAGCCAGAACATCGGTAATCTTCTTTCAGAACTCCAAAGTGTCCCAGTTGACATCCATAAAAACATCACAGAACATCGGACATCTGCCATCTATTTTATATAGATATAAAAAAAATAAAAAAAGCATTTAGTAAAATTTTTCTAAAAACAATTGACAAGTGGCAAGTCTTAATTAGGTTAAAAATAATCGAAAATAGTAATAAAATAGTAAATAAGCTATTGCTTAAAAATCCAAACCATAATAGGTTAAAATAGAAAACACAAGTTCGTAAATCCAAATAATACATAGCACAGGAGTGTTGATCAAAAGTTCTATAAAACTTTTGCTTAATTATAGTGCAGATGTATAAAACTTTAAATACATGAAACTCCATTGGTTTTTCTTAATGGGATATATATATGACGTCATCAGTTGACAAGTGGCACTTGTATATTTGCACCTCCGGCACGAACAGAATAATTTCATAACATGCACCACACATTTTACGCGTGGCTTTGTCAGACATGGCATTTCATGTTTATCCGACTTATCGGCAGCTATGTTGAAATTTCCGAAGGCCCGTCCCCACATTAGCCTCAAATTCTCCACAAGCACGTGCATGACATTTTCATTCCTTTTACAAGACTTATAAATCCACTCAAAATTCCTCAACCTCTCATCCGACCCTCTCTCTCTCTCTCTCTCGCGCGCATTTCGTAAGCATCTGATTTTATCAGTCATGAGCCACTATGATCAGCAGCAAGTTCCTGGTAAGTAAAGTGCATCAAGTATAACCTTAAGAAGTATGCTGAGAGGATCATATATGTGATTAAATTCTAGAGCCTTCGTTATAACTAGTTTTGAAAGAAAACTGCTACTTTATTCCTCCTCTTTTGCCTCCTTTGGAAAGCTTAGAGATATTTCAGACTATATCTGTACTTATTCGACTTTATGTGCGGAAGAAGACAATTAGTATTAGATGAATTATCGACCCTAGTTAAGCCGAATTCAACTCTTTGTGGTAATTATTTGTTTGATATTTCATTAGTCAACGTTGGATATATGGAGAGTAGCTAAAGGAAATTATTTGGCATGCGCCATTAATTCTTTTTGTAAAGAAACTTTTGGATCGATGGATCTTTGATTTTGGTACATGTATATTGAAATTGCAGGGGTATATCCCCCACCTGTGACTGCATATCCGCCGAGCTTTGGGCATCGACAGGCAGTAGTAGATCAGGGCAACTTCCAAGTTCCTAATTATTATGTTGCACCACCTCCACCAATTGGTTACCCAACCAGGGGTACTGACGCTGCAGCAGGGTATCCCCAACACATGCCTCCCGTTGAAACTACAACTAGGGGTGAAGGGTTTTGGAAAGGATGGTACGTTTGTTTGTTTGTTTTGCCTCCTTTATTTCTCTCTGTTTTTCTTTTGTTTGTATGATCTTCGTTCTATGTTTTGATAATTGTCATCTCCTTTTGCTTTGTTTGCTTTATTTCTCATTTGCAGTGTTGCTGCCTTGTGCTGTTGCTGGGTCTTGGATTTTTGCTGTTGCTGATAGCCTGCTGATACTATTATGCTCCCATCAATTTATATTCAGTAAATCTAAACCAAAATTATCCTCCATCCAATGGGCTGTGACCCGTCCTGTGTAATCTAAAATCTTGAAAAGGTTTACACAATTTGATAGATTCGTACTTTATTACCATATTTCTGTGATGATGTGGTAATAATCACTATATATTGTATTGCCAAGGAGCTTAAAAAATAAAAATTCATCGTTTTATATCAAACACCATCTTAAAAGAACTCAATCAGACCAGCCTAGCCCTAGAGCAAAGAATCACTAATATTCTATTAAATCTACACGCACTATCAATATATCAAATTCAATTATATAATATTGATGGTATGAGCCAACAACTTTGCGATTCTTTGCATTATCTTGTTAAACTGGAACTATTTGATATGTATGTTTGCACACGAACAGCAAATACAAATGACTTTTGAGGTGCTATTGTCAATCATGCCTCCATTTGTTTCCTTGACAAACATGTCAAACTTAAACTGTAAGACACTGGTTTGTGGTGTAGCTGCGGCCATTTCGAAGCCTAACCTTGGCAGGGGAGGAGGCATTGGTGCCAAGGCTGTTGCTCAATCAGGGCTGAATAGACAGGGCGGTGGCGGGTTCTAGGGTGGATGCATGGACGGTTTGAGTAGTACAGCCCTGCAGGGGTTCCGGCCTAAAGGTCGTTGATTCATCTGTCAAAATTCACAAATAACAAAAATAGCACTTTATACTTTTGATTTAAATTACCCATCAATTCTGATCAGGAAGGCAAAGACAGTTGAGAATAGCACAAACGTATAAAGAAAAAAGAGATCCATCACAGTATCGTACTGCAAAATAACACAAATCTTCCGTATAAAGAAAACACTATGATATCATAGGTGTTAGAGTGCATAACGGAATACCTCAAGCACAACTTATTGAGTTGCTCCACAAGTCTATCCAACCTGAACAAATAATCCAATAAGCCTCAACAGTCTCCTCTTGATAGTGAAGTTTACTATGTAGAATAAACTAAAGTAACAATTCAACACACCAACAACCTAGATACTTTATCAAGAGAGAATAAAGTGATCGTTGCCACTTTTATTCTCAAGCATGTAACGTATGGCCATTAAGCCATGTGTTACATGCAGTTACGACATAGGAGGAGTTTTTCGATGTGGGCGCCCCTCTATCTTACAATAAGTAATAAAGAAAACACTCTCAAGAGGGGTATGAGATTGAATAAATTGAGGAAAACAATAACCAGATCATCCAAAGTATATTCCCAGTGGTTTGGTTATACATATGAGATTATATGAGATGATATGAGAAATCTGTGAATAGTAGTGAGATAATTTATGAATAGTAATGAAATGATTTGAATTAAGATTTTTACGAGATTTTGGGAAATGATGAATTGAATAAAAAAAATTATAAAGTTAAAATAGGGTTAGAATCTCATTGTTTTTTGTGTTTTGTTTGGAAGTTTGAGAAAATTGTAATGATTATATAACGATTAGATAAAAAAGTTAAAATTTTGAAATTAAAAAATGTTTGTGTTTGAATGGTGTTTGGATATTGAAATGAGATGAAATAAAATGGTTTCATAGGTCTGTAAAACCAAACCAGGCCTGAATAAAAGTAGAATCAAACTAAAGATCTAAATAAACTAAAATTCTTAAATCCGAAAAAATACAAAATAAACAATTAGAACCTTTGCCCGTTAGATCGCTTAATATGTCTAGGACGTTTCAGCCTATATAGAAATATTAGGTAATCTTTTTCACAATCTCCATGAGCCCATATTTATTGATACTAACTTCTCGTACTCACCCACTTGAAATCTATCTTTGGTTAGCATACCCTACACAAAATCTAGCCCCAACTTCAAACTCTACAACCTGACTCTTCTTTTTTACTACAATTATCATGTACTATGCATTCGATGTCTCCAAATGATCAATGGTTGCTTTGTGCATCTCAATCTAAGCTATCAAATCTTCATCAGCTTGGACATTCACTTTCTTCAAATCAAAATTAGCAGCCAAAGCATGTGGTGAGCACGAAGTGTACCCATATATTATATGGATTGAATCTTGTGCTCTTGTTTGTTGACTAATTATAAGCAACCACAATCTGAAAACTACTTCGTCCCAAAAGTCTTGATGCATGTTACCCTCAGACTGATGACCAGATAAGGTTGTGGATGCATGTTTCCAAAAGTCTTCAAGTGATCGCCTACCAAGATACGAAGTCGTCATCCAATGAACAGTTCACAACCTTATCTAGCCATCAGTCTGAGGGTAACATGCATCAAGACTTTTGGGACAAAGTAGTTTTCAGATTGTGGTTGCTTATAATTTTTTTTTTTTTTATGGAAATAGACTCATTTCATTAATGAACCGAAGTTACAAATATGACTTATCAATATATGGGTACAGTACTCCATGCTCACCACACGCTTTGGCTATTAATTTTGATTTGAAGAAAGTGAATGTCCAAGCTGATGAAGATTTGATAGCTTAGATTGAGATGCACAAAGCAACCATTGATCATTTGGAGACATCGAATGCATAGTACATGATTGTGGAAGATAAATCAGCCGACCTGCTGAAGGCTAGGCCTAGCCTACCAAGTCACACTAGAGGACAAAATGGAAAGGAAGAGAGTAGGAGACCAAAAGTGACCATGGGTCAGGAGGGTAAGAGAAGTGTGTTAGAAGGAAGTGAGAAATGGAATGGATGCTCAGACACGCCAAGATTAGACCTGACCTCCCCCGACTGACACGCAAAGGGACTAGTCATCTCATTGCAAGCACGTGCAACAGAAAGTTAGATAAAAGCAAAGGGCCATATGACCAAGAGATACCATATGCTATTATTATTATTATTATTATTATTATTATTATTATTATTATTATTATTATTATTATTATTATTATTATTATTATTATTATTATTATTCTTCAACCTCTTGAGGAAGAGTTTAAACTTTCTTTGTACAGTGAGACATGAGAGGTCATGAGAGACTGTAAACAAATATATTATAGTGAATTTTTCCTCCCCAAATGCCCGTAGACGATGCATGCCGAACCACGTAAATTTGTGTTCCTGTCTCTTATTTTCTCTGCACTTGTTCTCCATTTACCGCTATGGATATACGCATCGACACTATACAGCCACACCGAAACACTGGCGGGGGCTCCAGATAACACCGATCAAGGCCCAAGTTTACTAGTGGGTCGGGAATGACTACTTATCTCCTTTCGGCCTGTTGTGGGGTTTTCCCAACATCAACAATAGCGCCATCTGTGGGATGTGATTTCCTCTCTTCGCCGAAGGTGGGAGAAGGATGATTTTCCAGCATGCTGAATAAATTACCAGGCAAGTAAATAACATCCTCCTAAATAAGTAATATTAGTTTTTCAACTTTTATATTTATGAAAAACACGGCTGCAAAAATGGACGAGTGAGCTTTTTCTCACCTAGGCAAGATTAACCCTAGTTCCTCACCACTACACTCTGTACACTTCGGATACATAGTGCAAAGAGGGGTACATGGTGAGCAATAGTCACATAAGAGGCACTCTGCCCAGGCACACATACTTATTATCGAGCCGTTAGCACAATGCACTATGCACATCATGATGTTGTACACTTAAGTGCACAATACCTTGCACAGGGGCACCATGCACGTACCGACCATGCATGGCAATGCACCCTAGACCAACCACGGAAGTGTTAAGACCATTAGTTGTGTTTACAAGTTTTAATCACTACAGAGGAGTTGTGATTTTTGCGACTGCACTATTATATGATGAGACAGCAAAATCATTTAGAATTGGCTTTGTGGAAGGTTCTTAGATGCACACGGAGGTAAAAGGCCTAAGTCAATCTTTATAGATCAAGATTCTGCAATGGGAAAGTCATAATTATCTGAGGTCATGATGCTAGAAACATGGCATGGACTATCATGTACTTGGCACATAATGCAAAATGCATGTGCATCAAGCATGTTGGAAATGTGATGAAGAATGGTTCCCATATTCTTTGAGATTTCAAATCTTGTATGCTTAAATATAGGGATGAGACCAAAATTAAAAAGGCTTGGGAAAAGGTATTCAGACATGTAAGGTGCAAGAGGTAAGTTGGTTGTATGACATATATAAATTGAGAAGGAAATGAGCAAAGTGCTATACTATGAAACAATTTAATTTGGAAATAATAAATACTCAACTCAATGAGAATTTCAATGGGGACTTGAAACTTACTTGAAATCATATTTGAATATAATAGTTTAATTTTTTCAACATTTTGACAGGGTTGTAGAACAAAAGCAACAAGAGGAGTTTGAGGCTGAACTTAATGCTAGACAAAAGGTGCCTACATTGAGTTCAAAGAATTCACATTTGTTGAAGCAAAGCAATACAAGTGTATAATCTCTAATTTTCAAAATGTTTCGAGATGAGTGTTACTATGCCTCAACAACAACAACAAAAAAGTCTTGTAAAGAGTTTGGGGGGATGTTTAGAGAATGAAACGAGAATTTTGTAAATAGTAGCGAAATGACTTATAAATAGTAGTGAAAGAGTTAATAAATATGTTGTTGGGCTTCTTGATAAGGATGAGGAGTATGAGGTACTTTGTGACCCTACTAATAAGACAATCTCATGCAATTGTAAGAAGTTTGAAACATTTATAATTAATTTTTGTCATGCATTGAAAGTGCTCGACTCTCTTGATATGAAAGTAATCCCTAATATGAATTTCTGTAAGAGATAAGTAAGAGAAGCAAAAAAATTGTTATGTCTAAGACAATAAAGAGATAATTAGAAGTGGCAATATATGACACGACCCGTGACTCCAATACGAACACAATACTAAATTAGCGAGTTTGATTTGATGTTAATGGATTCGGGTCAAAATGGATTGACCCATTAATCACTACAAGAAAGTTGCTTATTTACGACTAGTTATTTCCAGCAAAATAAGCATTTACAGATAAAATGAGTCTGTTTTCGTCGTAAATAGTCTTTTTCGTCACAAACAAATAGTCACAAATATCCATTTTTCTTTTAGTGAATACACGATTTACAAATGGGTCAAAGCGTTAGCAAAGAGCACTTGCTCTGGGGCGAGCAACACCATCTTACACCAGGGCAAGTAAAGATTGCTCACAACCAGGGCGAGCACACTGAGAAATAACAGTGCTCGCCAACCCGAGTGAGCACACTGAATAGTAATTATGGTCGCCCTAAAAGAAGCACATGTCAACCCAATCAAAGAAGACTTTTTTTTTTAATTCAACTAAAATTTGTTTTTCATAACAATGGAAGTTAGTCGGAGAATCAATTTAGAATGCTGACAAAAATATTAAGGAGAAAAAAATATAATACAACATTATATATTTAATATTATAACTGATTAAAAAAATCATTTTCTTTAAAAGAATCTTTTAGATATTTTTCATGGCATGACACTACCATTAAAATTGAAAGTAATTGTTAAAATTTAAACAATCCAATTGACAAATTTTACTTAATCCGTGTAAAGGGGTGTGTTCATATCTCACGGACATGTTGATTCGATAGAAAAAAAAAAAAAAAAAAGTAAGCATAATTCAAGGAATTGGGTTTGGGATACATGGGACCAGGTAAAATGGGTTTAGAAGGGCATGTAAAGCTAACTGAAAAATGATTAATCCGCAACTCTTTTACGACAATTTTATAATTCTACGTGAAATAGAAAGTAATTTTGTAATTATAAATAATTGTAAATAATTGTAAATAGGTTGTAAAATAATTATAAAAGAGTTGTAAATATATTATTACTCAAATTTGATCCTATATACCCTGTGGGAGCATCGTTTTCAAAATGACTATGCATAGTTGCACAAATTTGATTAAAAAGCATCCTATTACAAACATTTGTAGTCCTTTCCAAATCTTAAGACACGTGTGTGTGAAAAATTAGACCAAACAGTAACTGTAGTTTCACTACATAGCGACTGAAACAAGAATATCATCAGTATACAGTAAAATGGTCATAATTTATAAAGAGAACTCCAACGGACATAAAATAAAAATTATACAAAAGTAAACCTACAAACTAACGTGCATTTATAGGATTCGTTAGATCTACTTTATAATAAAAATAACTTTAATCTGACATACCATATTAAGTCACATCAGTTTGTGGTTTATTTTTGTATAATCTTTTGTGACTAAAATATTTCCCTTTATAAAAGTGCCCAATGTGGAGATATTTTGGCTTTTTTTCTGTCCCCCATAGTTTTCCCAGAAAAGGTTGCCAAAGATATCCACTAAATGGTTCTATAAAAGCAATAACTTTTGTATAAAGATGGTCACCCCATCTTATTTTGGCTTTTGTACAATGCTTTTAGACTGTATATAACTTCTTAAAGCAACTTGAAGCATACACACCAGATGATCTTTTGAAAAATGTACGGTGATGTTTGTCAGCTTACAAGATGGTGCAGCCCACTTCATCCCTATACATAAAACAAAATTCCTTAGTGATAAGTAGAACATTCTCTGATTTTGATATGGAAACGAGATGATGCAACACTCTCTGATTTTGATTTGGGAGTGAGCTAATAAATACCTCTTCGTGTCTTCATAATTACTCAATGTTTGCTGGAATTTTAGACAAATTGGTGCTGTCTCCTGAAGATTTGCATTCTTTGGCCCCGCGATATAAGCCTGAACAACAAACTGTGGAGTTCTTTGCCTATATCATTGAATAAAATACCAATTGATCAGCAAACAATACAGAAAAAAAAATACTCCACAGCTAAATAAATCTTTTTGCTATCAACAAGCCTACCTCCCTTCATATTCTGATAACCATGCTAAATATGCCGCACCAAAATACATGGACACGAATGGCTTGGTTAGATCGTCAACAGAATCAATTCTATAAGCCCTATAGCCCAACTCCCTATACACAACAAGGAGAAGTACAAGAAAGTTTCAGCTTTGGTATAAAAATACAAAGGGGTTGTTTCAATCAGCACCATGCAAAAAATGGAAATAGTTGAGACATTACTTTATAGGATTTGAACTATTTTTGTTTCTGGTAACAATCACAACAAGTAGTTTATGTTAGTCCTGGAACGGTCAATTGAAATTTGGGCATATTGGGTTCCAAATACACAGAATCATTTTCATGGATTTTTAAATATCAATGTGGTAAGGACTCCATCTTACACAGATGAATGTTATTGCATTCACTAAGAAGCTTAAAAGCAAATTAGATGGTCAGATGTCCCAATACCCCAAAAGAAGCCAAAAGTCATAAATTTCTCAATCTAGTTGGCCAAAATATGAAAAGCACAAATGGCCCTTAATTACTTAAACATTCCTCTACATAATCTAATAATTTAGATGTACTATGTTAATCACATACATGTAAAGCCAGTAAGCTGTTGAATAGTCAATTCCCATTATTCCAGGACGTGGGCCAACTCCATTGACAAAACGCATATTAACAACCTCCGCAAGAGCACAAAGAACTGTCTGTGCACCCAAAAAAATAATAGGAAAATAATTAAAAAAATACAATTGCAATAAGTAGAAGAAAAATAAGGAAGATAGAGTACAGATGAAACCAGCAGTTTTTGGGAAGCTAAGATCAGCTACAGTTAAAAATTCCAAATGGCTTAACAATTTTCCTTGGTTGCCATAACTAAATTTAATCTAATTAGAGAAATGTGAGATTATAATGCTTCCCTATTGGCATCTATCTTTGAGTTCATAATGAATTTCTGCACAACTTAGCAAATGTTAGTTCAAGCCCGAAGTGCGAAAATCATAGATCTAATAGATTACACTGTGGCATCATGCCTCAAGGTCGGAAAAAAAATGACAAAAAGAAAATACTGGTTCAGAGTTTTTATCTCGCCTCCATCTCACTGGCAGTCAGGAGTAAAACACCCCATGATTTCCCATTGTCAACAAAATTATTCAGACGTACCTAACACTTCAAGATCGATGCTTGATTCAAAGGAAATATGTATGCTTAGACTGAAGATATATAAATAGAAAAGTAGAGGTACAAGCTTGAAAGTGTATAAACAACAATTCCAGGATAAATGGAAAATACTTCACAAAATATAATGAATTAAAATTATGCAAGTATTTATCTAATATTCTGTAAATCCTATTAGATTGCATTTTAGTGAGAGCATCCACATTGGTCTATGCATATGCAAAGTCATATTTGCATAATATGATCCTAAAATCATCTACATTGATATGCATATATATAGCTAGCTATGAACAATTCTTATTCAAATTTGGATAGCAACTATTCACTCTACAAAATATATTTTAATCATTATTTCTCTCTCCTTCCACTCTCTCTCTCACAATCTTTTCCTCTTCTCCCTCCCTCAACAACACAACAAACCTTCACCTACTTATTCATTTTATTATTATAATATTTTTTTTTCATTTTATTATATTTTTAATATAATATATAAAAAAATATTTTTTTTTATTATTGCATTTGTATTATTAATGTCAAATGTATGTAGTGGATGCTAATTGCAAAATATATATAAAAAAATTAATTTTTGAAAAAAATTAATACTAATAATAAAATAATATTTTATTATTATTTTGTCTCAAATATGCATAAGTCAATATGAAAGTTTTACTTGAATGACAAAATGGATATGCAAAAGAGGTGATTTTGCATATGCATATGCATAGACCAATGCTAATGCAAGGCAATAATGACAATATATTGTTTAAATGGAAAGGGGGGGAGGGGGATAAAATGTGCAATGCATCTTTGTCGTGTGCACGAGAAAAACTAAAGAGACCTGTTTACCACAAGCTAACAACTTTCATGACAAAGGCTCGGCATGCCCCTTACATGATAACACTTCATGGAAAATGTTAAAGCGACTCAGATTCAATTGGTTGAAGGTCAACGATTACGGTAGTTTTATCTAAGTATATAAATGAGAAATGCCTTTAACTAAAATATATAGTTATGTATGTGTCTCTTATTCAAATCAACCAAAATACCTGAGGAAATATAACAAAGAATATGGTATATTAGATAATACTATTGATAAATACTAACAAACAAAAAACCTTAATATAATAAATAGTAATTTTAATATAGGAGAAATGCATATTGAAATGACTTGGGCACACTGATCTAGCCCACAAACAGGCCTACATATGTGTGTTTGATCCACATGAAAAATGTGGTTTAAAGAGACTCAGAATTACTTGGTCACACTTGGGTGGCCTTGATCAAGCCAACAAAGGTTCACCAGCAAGGGCCATCCATGTGATGCAAGATGGCAGCCACTGGCCACCCCTTGGCTGCCCAATCTGTACCACTATGGTGGTGGCTCTTGGTAGCACGTTTTCTCCTTTCACTCTTTCATATTTTATCAATTTCTATTTTTTTGACTTTTGAAGACTTCATGATTTTCTATTTAAAAAATAATTTTTCCATTTTTTATTTTTATTTTAGTGATAGAACTGACATGGAAGTAAGACATCCATGTGTTGGCTTATGATTGGCTAACACGTGTATTATTCGCCACATGGCACCTTGCAACATAAAAAATTGAGCAGGAGATCAATGGTAGGACAGAATTGTGAGCTGCTTAAAACTCAGTGATGAAATATGAGAAAAGTGAAAATTCAAGGAGCTTTTTGCAAAATGATGAAAGTCCAAGGATTGACTAGGCAATTTACCCGTCTAAAATTACGTCTCTCATCTAGTCAGTCACATTTGCGTATTTTTAATTACAAGTATGTGTTGTACATATATCTAAACCAGCCAATCTTTCCTCAAAGAAAATTCTTGACAAAAAAAGCCAAATACAAGCATATAATAGTAAACACAACTCCAACAAAAACATTAATGATAAGAATAAAGTCACAAAGTTCAACTTACAGGTTTAACTGCTTTTGTGCTGAAGTGTTTTGACAAAATGATTTCTGCAACTGCCTGCAAGAATGTGTCAATATCAACATGATGACATTTGTCACATTCATATAAGCTTCAATTGTGCACCAGCAACATGATAACTACAGGTGCAATAAGATCCTGAATGAGGCCTTTGTCATTATCCACTATCTTATCTTAAAATGAACAAAAAACATAAATCATAAATGAAATCTTAATGGAAATATTAATGGATAAAGCCAAAATGTGTTAGGGAAAGAGAAGAAAAAATAAAGCACAAATCCATGTTATGGAACTAATAACTTAAGGAATGTTGATTGTCATAGACTCATACCTTTAGTTCCACCCGTGAGAGATAGGGCCTTTTATTGTCATCATGGGAAAATCGCACTTTTCCCTGTCTCTCTCCAGATTTAGTCCACTCTTTAAGGACCTCTGGATGATTCCACAATTCTTCCATGTCCTCTGGAGAAGCTCTAGAGTCCCAATATGTGTAAACAATGCCTGCTTCATCAGTATAGACACAAAAGAAAATCACCCATTATTATAACAGAACTAAAATATAATCAACAACAAAATGTTCCAATTGTATAGAGAAATTCTGGAAAGAGTAGATAACATTAGTGACAACATTTTCATAATTTGAAGTTGAATAGAAGTAAAGGAGAGCTGAAGGAGGATCATCCATCATTCACACTAAAAAACCTTTAAATGGTGCATTAGTCCATTGCGATCAACTACAATAATTAAATTATCAAAAATACTGCTTTAGAAGAATTTTGCATCTGATCAAAATTTGTATTGGAGTTGTCTTTTAAAAAAACTCAATCTTTAGAATTCATCTAGCAGTATTAGCTTTGGAAATAAAATATTTTACTTTAATTTCACCGCATTAGTGGGTAAAACAAAATAATATGCACAGGACCAAGTCAGCTAGCAACATATTATATTTCGATAGTATTTCCTCCCCCACAATGTTCATAAAATCTTGTACTCATGAAAAAGAAAAATATTCATCGTTTTAACATCTGCATGATGCAAAGGAAAAAATGATTAACTTTAAATTTTATTATATTTTTTAATTATGTTTATAACGTGCTAGTTGAATTGTTTGAACTTAAACTTCTTTGATTACTGAGGAAAGAAAAAAGAAGTATTATAGAGAGAACTAGACAAAGTGTTACCGGTCCATTAATATTCTAAATTGTCTAATATTTATTAACACAGCCTTGCAAATTATTTTAAATATTAAGCAGTTAAATATATAATCATTTAATGGAGAACTGGATTAAGTGGCTTGATAGAAGCAGACCTTCTACTTCAAAAATTATATACATAATAGATGACTGATGTTCCAAATATAAAAAAGAAATTCAAAACATTAAAAAAATCAACCAGCTAACAGAAAAATGTTAGGAATCCAATCATCACAACAGAATCGAATAATATTCGAAGAAGTAAGAAAGATGTTGTGATGTTTGTTGTTTGACAAGTTTTGACAAGTAGGCACTGAAGTGAAATGAGGCAAATGGTTATAACTTATAAATTCCTATTTTATATTCTGAACATGAATGCTGAGCATGAAACCCAAGTAGCTGGAAAAGGGACAACCAAGAGTTTGTGAAGCAGGTGTAGGTGTTGTAGATGTTGAAGGATCATTCGACAAAGGACCATTATCAAATAATTTTCTGCAAAAAGAAACAATACAATAGCAATCAAAACTTAGTAGCAAATATGATGTGGCTATTCCAGTCTTTTGGACAAAGGCATCATTTATATAAACAAAGATATAAGCATGGATGTGTTTATAGAATAGCATGGATATGTGTGCGAATTATGGAACTCTATGTTTCTGAGCCTTAAACATATTACTAACTTCGGTATTCTCAAGCAAAATCTTTAAAGCATGGACCTCTTTCTTGGTGATAGTGCAAATTTATGTAAGAGAAACCAGTATATTAGACACATTCAGGACTTGATTGAAAATGGGGATGGTAAGATCAAACATAAGTTAACTGTTAAAAGTTTGAGATGACTTGTTTTCTTCTAAAATTCATCCAAAAAGAAAAGATTTGGCAACTCAATTTATGGCTACTCTCTCACCATCCCTGAACGAAGAAGTAAAAGATCTGTTGTCATCACAAAAGAGATAAAAACCTTCAGCATGACACCATCACCATATAATATGCTAATTCTCATTTTCACCATGTTACTTACAAATCAACGTTAAAATAGACATTATTAAAGTAGAGGAAGAATAACAGAGTGAAATTAAGCTTCTACCCGAACATGTAAAGAAAGTATGGAAAGGACATATTCAGACATAGCAGCAATGAAGTATCATTGAATGTTCATCATATATACAACATCCTTTAGCAAACAACATTTTTCCAGTCCACCTCTTTTTTAAGTGATCTAAGTACTCCAAAATGCTAGTTTTAACATAATTTCCAAATCATCATAATGGATAGCAAACAACACCTGGATGGAAGACTTTCTTTGACTGAAAGATACCGTTTCCAATATGCCAAAGTTGATTTATGAGTTGCCTTTTTTGGACCCCTTTTATATGACCTAACTATGAACTCTTCACTTCTTTCTCTGCAAAAGGGTAGCATAAATCACAGCACCAAGAAAATCAATGTGTAATCATGTCAATTCTCGCTATTAGATTTTGTTTGTAACAATACGGAGACATTATGAGCCTAAGAAAAGGCATGCATGGAAGAGGGACCTGCAAGAACCATATTTTTTGAACTTACGTATGCTCAAAATTGCATAACCACTGAATGTAAGCAGCACCAAGATATATGCTTACAAAAGGCCGGAATAGAAAATCTGGATTCCCCTCCACTTCATATGACCTGTACCCCAGCTCACTGCAAGCAAGTTGCAGTGTCATTTGACAAACATAATACGAGTTAGATAGGCAAGATAAAAACTCTCACCACCCTTTGAAAGCAGTTACATGCTTAAAAGAGGATCAGGACAAGCAGTTGGTACCTGACCAGCCACTCAGCAGTTTTTAGTGAAAGTTGCATGATCCCTATAGTAGTATCCTTAGTTTTTCGGTCATACTGCATAGCAAGGGGTTGTCTGTCGCTTTCAAGTTCAGCAATAGAACATATCATGTCCTGCAGCAAGGAAGGGATTCCAAACGTGGACAGGTCAGAACGGAATTGCAAGCAACACTTCTCAATTAACAAAAAAGACACTCTTTGCAAAAATTTGTAGCAATTGTTTCAGTAAAAAACAAGTCAATGCAAGAGTTACACTTTACTTCGAATCCAGGGCACCCTTGGAAGCAAGGGAGGCCATCTTGCATAAGAGCAACCCCACAAACTTCTGATTAAGTTTCTGTCCACAGTCTTCAGTTTAGTCTCCTACAAACAAATTACATCAACTTTCCATTTCCGTATCATATTCTTCACCTAAAGGCGCTTGCTCGGGTTTTTCAATCCCCAAACATTCCATGAAAGAATCTTGGGCTTCATAAGACACAAGGATTCCCCCTATCGTTGTGCCTCCCCATACTGGCACTTCCTTCAGGGAGAACAGGTTGATTTGGATTCATTCGGGGAACAAGAACTTCGCCGTAAACTCCTTTTATAAGGTTATGTCGATCCATTCTTCCATTGTCTTTCCTTGGAAGAGCATTGGGAGGAGTAATGTTCCCCTCAAGGTTGCTTTCTTTGGCTGGTTGGCCCCCCATGGGAAAATATTGACTAATGATAAGCTAAGAAAGCACGGTATTGTTATAACAAATTGGTGCTTTATGTGCAAAACAAATGGTGAATCGGCGGATCATCTTCTTATCATTGCGATGTGGTTAATGCTCTATGGGATGAAATCTTTACTAGGCTTGGTATTGCTTGGGTCATGCCTAGGAGGGTGGTAGATTTACTGTCATGTTGGAGAGGTATTCAGGGCGATCGTCAAATAACAGCTGTATGGAAGATCGTGCCTCTATGTCTCATGTGGTTCACTCAGAACGAACAGAACGGTTGTTGTTTTGATAACAAGGAATGTTCGATGGGACAGTTCAAGGACTTTTTCTTTCATACATTGTTACTTTGGGCCTTGGCTATTGTATTTAATGGGATTAGTTTTAATGACATTAATGCTGTTTTCCACGGCACTTAGCTTGTAATTAGGTTCATTTCTTGTATACTTCTTGTATACCTAGGCAAGGCCTAATTACGTGGATCAACAAATTCTTCTTAGTTATAAAAATTTTTAAAAAAAAAAAAGAAGTAATAACGAGAGACCTAATTGACTACTGACAACAAATAACAACTTGAAACAATAAGTAACAAGACATCTTGAAACCCGATAAAATACTTAGGATATGTTTGGAAAACATGTTTCACTCAAAATTTTCCTCTTCATCTCATCTCATCTTTACACTTTTTCAAATCCCCATACAAAATATAATAAATAATTCAACTTTTTCAAATCCCAATATAACTTTTTCAAATTCTAATTCAATCTTTTCAAATCTCAAAACTAAAAAATAATATTTTAAACTTTAAGATTATGTTTGGAAGGTGAGATGAGAATTTTGTGTTTTGTTTTAAAGTTTAAAATATTATTTTTTAGTTTTAAGATTTGAAAAAGTTAAATTGAGATTTGAAAAAGTTGTATTGGGATTTGAAAAAGTTGAATTGTTTATTATATTTTATATAGGAATTTAAAAAGGTTGTAATGATGAGATGAGATAAGATGAAAATTTTGTATAAAATAGAACATCCAAACATAATCTAAAACAAAACACAAAATTCTCATCTCATCCTCCAAACATATCCTTAATATTCCTACCCGAAGATTCTAAGACATTCACTATGTGTTTATAAATCACTATCGATCAAAATAAATAAATAAATCACTGCGCCCCTGTTTCCACTCTTATTATGTCCTTGATCAACTGATCTTAAAATGTGCAAAGTCATATACTTTCATACGAGTCTGTCTCTGCCTTATAAAAAGATGCTCTGGCATAATCAGCTGACAATCACACATAACTTCAGAATCCAGGTTCAGTCTAATCAGTCCTCAAACCATGTCCCACCCCCCCCCCCCCCCCCCCAAAGAAGTTGCAGTTTTCTATCAAGGAAATGAGGATAAATGCAAATTAAAAAAAAAAAAATCCAGAATGCTTTTTGACATCAAAAAACTTAAAAATCATATTCAGGTCGCACTGATGATTTAGGAATAAGGGCACTCTAATAGAAGCATATTGCTGGAAAATAAAATCATTAGAGACTTAGGGTATAATATTTCGTTGATAAGAAGACGTACGAGATCTATTCGTGAATCGAAATGCCTGCGGACAACAATCTCAGCCACAGCCTGGAATAGCAACACCTGATATAAGTTAATAATAGATAACAACTAATGACCCACATCTAAGCATATCTATCAAAATCAAGCAATTTTAAATATGATTGGTAGCGTCATTTTTTCTGAGAAATTGAAGAAATGTCATGTCATTATGAAATTAAGCTGACAACAAACCAAAATGTAATATAGAACTGAGTCAAATCCAAAAGTATGAAAAGCAGACATGATAAAACATTGGTTTGTTATCTTTAAAGAAGCAATTTGATTTACCTTCATTTCAGTCTGTGTCAAATAAGGCTGTCCATCCGGATCTCGTGAGAGGTGAACTTTTTGTTCTCTAGACTCTCCAGCATCTAACCATTCAGTCCTCACTTCGGGAATTCTCCACATTTCTTCCATGTCAATTGGATCAATGCAATCATCCCAGTATTTGAAGCTGACAGCCATCCTAGCAATACTGCAGAATCTTTCTTATAACATCTGAATCAAAAAAAACAAAAACAAAATGGATTATATGCACGTAAATGTGGGTGGAAGACATTTATGCAAGCAAACGCAAAGTAACCCATGTTTCATTTATTTCTGATGTACTAAAACGTGGGAACCCAAAAAAGCAAAACACCCAAATACAAAGATGCACTATACAACAACGTACGAAGGGGCAGAGAGGGAAAGGGCATTAACAGATTGGGTGGAGGAACCGAATCCCTCCCAAGCGCTGGTTATGGAGAAATGGAAACCAATGGATAAGGAAAGCACCTAAAAAGAATGATAGAAAAACGAATAACAAAAAGAAAAAATGGGCATTGTATGGATGCAGACCGAGGGTCGACCATTGTTACCGGGAATGTCACTGAAAATGGTTGGTCGCAAAGGTTTGTCAGAGGGTGACGCTTGGTTCGCCAACCTGTCTAGTCTCTCAGGTGGTAAGGGACTCTGTTAAGATACGTGGCCAAGCTCATTCTGGTATTACCATATCTTTTCGGGTTTTTAAACGGAGAAAAGAATATTTTCGTGTTCCGGTTTTAAATTTATTGGTTATATAAAAATAAAAACACAAATAAGAATAAATTTATATAATTTATATAATTTTATAATTTTATTTTATAATAAAAATAATTTTATAATTTAACGTACCGTATCGTCATATTGTAATTTATTTTTATGTAATTTTTTTTAAAGTATTTCTATTCTGTCATGTATCTATTAGATTCTAACAAACTGCTACTCACCTCTATTATTTTCCCTCATAAAAATTGTTATTAGTTTAAATTTATTTTTTATTTTTTTATTATTTTTTCAAAATTTTAAAGAAAAAAATACACAAATATCCTGATGGTAACATTTTTAATCATTTAGAATTTTAAATATAGTAACAACAACCTTGAACGGACAAAATAATGGTGTT
Organism: Cyclocarya paliurus; assembly: GCA_029856935.1. Lineage (NCBI taxonomy): Eukaryota > Viridiplantae > Streptophyta > Magnoliopsida > Fagales > Juglandaceae > Cyclocarya > Cyclocarya paliurus. The sequence continues at coordinate 27,841,577 of CM056948.1, forward strand.
AAAAAACATTATTCCTAACAAAAATTTGGCGTCTCACGTCATCACTGCGTGATTAAAAATATAAAATATTATATTAAAAAATTAAGAATCATATGATAAGTTCTGAAAAATCTTTTTAGGAATTGAGAAAACAAAAACAAAATTTAATAAGAATAAATAAATAAATAAAAACTTGGGCTAGGGGCAACGTACATCTCATGTCGCGCCCAGGTTGCATTGATATGTCCCGTTTGGGCCTTGCGGTCTTGGGCAACTAATCTCTAAAACAGTAGAATTCACGTACTTTTGATTCTTTATTTTTTTAAAATAACCATTTTTATTTTATATGATTTTTTTAGTTAAAAAATAATATTTACAGTTTTAGAGTGTAAAAGTCTCGTGCACTCTTTTTGAAAAAAAAAAGTGGATTTTACTATTAAAAAATTATTTTTTGTCATGTGGGTTCCAGATTTATCTATTTTTTCAAAGACTCTAAAACTGTATCTAGTATTACTCTTTTTAGTTTGTAAGGATTACACAATCATGATTAAATAAAAGTTAGTTTTTCTTATTCAAACCAAGTCTTATTGCATCCTCTCTAAAGAGAAAATAAAGGTTCAAGAATGATAGTGCAATGTTTAAGATTCAAGTCTAAATTAATTTTGGTTGAAGATATCGATTGATTAAGAACAAAGCTTTCTCAGAAGTTTGCCAATTGCCATCCTTTAGGTGGGTACCAATCTAGAACCACCTCTCCTAATAACTAACACATCCCTTGCATGCATGTGATCGTATGATATGCTGCTTAATCTTATTATCTCATTGGCCAAACTGCCCGTGTGATTAGGTCCTACCTAATTCAACTATTCTAATAGTATGCCAAGGAGGCAATCACGGCAACGTCAAAGATGAAAAATGGTACGTGGATCTTACATGATTAATTCGGACATTTTTGTTAGTTGGTACTATAAAATGGCATGAAAATTTGACTTTTTTGTTCAAATATAATATAAATAATTAAATTTACTTCTTTTAATTAACTTAAACTTTTAGAACAAGCGATGATTTTATATAGTATCAAAACAGAAGTCTTGAGTTGAGTTGGCAACATAATGATTTTTGTCATCTCTAATCCAATCGACTGGTAGAACTTATTTTAGTTGATTATATAACTTAATCGCTAATGTAAAACCACTTAAAATATGATACATTAACACAATGATTAACAAAACTTAATCATTTAATTTGAACTAATGATTTTAAAGAGTTTTACATAACAAAATGTCTTGAAATTTATAGGGATCTTTGCATGGCAAAATAGTAACAAATATAAACAGGTGGATGAGGATTTCAAACTAACTGCAAGGTTTATTCAAGTTGACTTCATATGTGATTTAAAAACCATTCAATACTAATTGCTAAAATTCATATTAGGCGATTTTACAGAAAATTTTACTACACAAACACTTTGATTTAAGCATGTTCATCTCTTAGAATTTAAGGAAATATATACCACAGAAAGACTATCCCTCAAATGTAATCTTTGTAGTTGTTCCACGATCGAATCCAATGTATCACACTCCGATCAATTTGAGTTTTATCTCTGCATGATGGTTGAGTGTACCACGTAAATACTCATTAACCTAACATGGGAAAGAGGACTGACTTAGTAACACAGTCCTCACTTGGTAACACACAACTGGGCTTAAAGGCCCGCCTTCATTATCCTTTAACTATAGGCATAATACATGAAGTAATGCCATGTGTTACCAACTAGCAATCCAAGAAGCTAAAGACGGGTTCCATAATTTATTACATCTCTCACTCACAAATAGTAAGCATGTCCCACGCTTGTATCTCTCAATGTGTTATGTCTTGTTCATACAAGCATATAGGTTGTGCGACCACTGAATTCACTTGCAAAAAAGTATGGGTGAAAGAATGTGTTTGGAATAACTAATAATAATGATAGTGGCAAATGCAAGGGAGAAACAAACAGCAAAGGAACATGTAGAATACCCAAAATAAAAGCTTTGACACCCTCCTCTTGGTGTTCTTTGGCCTATCAAGATCCATTGTCTTGTGGCATTTTTGCTTTCGATATTAAAAAAAAAATTATAAAAACAAAACAAAACAATTTGTCCCGACCCAAATTCATTGGGTCGGGCTTCCTAGTCCAGATAACCGGGTCGGGTCGGATCGAGTCAAAACCCCGCTTCAAATAGTCGGGTTGCAAGCCTAGTTGGTACCACACAATAATAGAATTAAAATCAAAATAATCAAATCAGAATCAGATACAGAATTAGAATGTCATGTTAAAGGTTTTTAGATGCCAAATTATATCATAACAAAGTAGTGAACAGATCAAATCATTTTCACATATTCAAAATAGATTCAAAGCATCTTCACATAACCATGCACAAATTTTCAGATTTCATGTTCGCTCTTTTTGCACTGTTCAGAAATAGAATGTCAAAAATTTACTCATGTCTACACTAGTCATGTCAAAAAAATATTTTTCTCTTTTTATATAGATTTCATGAGTAATACAGATCAAATAACCAAGATTGTTTTAATTTTCTTTTCATGACAAAAATGCATATTTTTCATAAATCAACCTTAGTTCATTTCTTTTTATGCAAAGTCTAATATATAAATCTCGCTTACTTAGACGATTTAACTTCTATGAATTTTCTCATAATAGAAATAGATATGTAACTTACTTAAATCTCTAATTAAACACGTATTTTGATATTTTCACTACTTCCTAAATTCATCGATGGCCACTTAATTTCTCTAACTAATACATTAAACTCTAAATTATTTCTGTAAAATAAAATGTATGGCTAGCATATTTACTCAATTAAAACTAAGTTCATGTAAAATACATCTCGAACCTAAAATTCACTTAACATAATCCCAACTCAAACACAAGTTTATTTAAAATCAAGCCCAACTTAATATACATGTTCAATTTTAAAAGTCAAGCCCAGCCCAAGTCAATAAGTATTCTGCCAAGGCTTACCTATTTAGGGCAATAATGTAAAACATTTAAGAGAGTTTTTTAGACGCTTTATGGAAAATCACTTGATAAAAGGGCTTGATGGCATTTTTTTGTAAATAACACTACATCTATGGTTATACTATGGAAAGGTCAAAAGGTAGCCCATCTTTGTGAATGATAGAGGACTTGCCAGAGTATGAAGCCGTGCAAAAAGGGTCATAGACTCACCAAGAGAGCAACTTGCGACAGGGGATCGGAATGGCACGAGGGTGATGGGAGGTGACACAGTCGACAGTTTTTGTGGCTTGTTTGGGTGTTTTTCAGAAAGATAGGCTGGACCTCAAGTTCACACGTATGGGCTGTCTTTCAGTGGTTCTCAGCTTGCAAGTGGCACGAGGTGGACAATGGAGGAGCCTCTGTCACGAGTCTTTGGCACTTACTGGTTCACTAAGCTCCTCCCTCCATGTTGGTTACTTCTCGAATGTGACCGTGGGAAAATAGAAGCTCACGAGCAGTGGGGCTACTCTATTTCAACTTGCCTAAAATAGAGCTTGCGTTGGTTATGTATGGAGGTGTAGGGCTTGGTTTCAAACAGTGTGGGGGTGGTTATCCTATAGTTTGGTGGTGTCAGACTTATAGTACTTCCAAACAGTGTGGGGGTGGTCTGTGTTGTTTGCAATGTTTCTAAGGCGGTAGCTTGGTGCTACGGCTTGGTCGTGGGGGGTGGCGGGGCTATTCCACAGTGGCGCAGCAGAAGGGTGGTTTCCACAATTAGGAGGGACTTGTTGTGCGTGGGATGGTTGCTGGTTGTTGCCATGCTTGCTGGGAGTTTCCTGAATGTGGAGGCATGGGGAGGGGACGTGCAGACTGAGGGTGGTGGTGGTTGTGAAGTGTAACTTTCAGTATATGAATGTACATATATATTTATATATATACTACTCTACCGAAAACCCTAGCTATATGAGGAAGGTATGAATTCCATGTGTTGTCATGAACCTCAGTGGAATGGAGACATGCATGGCGTGAAGTTTATAAAAAAAAATGGACTTAGGGTCTCATGATTTAGAGCAAACGGGTCTAAGCCTTGGGGTAATCAGGAGGGGTTCATTTCAAATATTTGGGCCCAGGTCTTAGGTAATGTATGAACTTAACAAATGGGTTAGGCCAGTTAGAGTAGTGCAAATAATCTCTTTGATTTGTCTATATTTTCTTGGGTTGAGTATTTAATAAATACTAATGGGACTCGACTCAGCTTCTAAAATAATCATAATCCAACTCGTCCCATAAATCTTTTCAGGAAAATTACCAAATAAATAGATTCCATTTGGTCCATAAAATATTAAACAGCTTTAATCTAATTATCAAGCCCAATAAAAATCTATATTCCACCAAAATAAATTTTGAGTTTGTAGGCTATTCAAGATTTCTCGTTACATCTCAAGTGGGCTTCCAACACATATTAACCAAAAAAAAAAAAAAGTTATAGCACGCAAGCTTGGCCTAAGCTCGATGCTGGGCCTGGTTGTTATACTAAGGCCTTGCGATCCTTTCATTTTTATTCTAAGTCCCATCTCTCATACTCAAATAAGGAGTGAGTTAAGGTTTCCAAGATCTCTAGCTCATTCAAGATATATTGAATCTTGGGATGCCAAATTTCATAATTCTCTGCATCTAATCTCTTCCATTTCTTCGACGACAACATTCTCTTGAAGCCATTTTTCTACCATTTATCTGATATAGGAAAAAGGGTTGATTTATAAAAATAAATCGTCATTTGGTAACACGCGTTGGCCTTTAAGGCTCTTCTTCATTACCCTTTAACTCCAATCATAACGCGTAGAGCGCATGAAAATTTAGAAACCTGAGGGTCTTGCCCATCTCCATAATTTATTACATCATTGAAATGCAACCTGATAAATCTAAGTCCCTATGTGAGCTGTTTAAGTCCCTAGTTACGTTGGTCCTCTTCTCATCCACAATTTTGAAGTAATTTTCTTATTTTGAGGTTCCTCAAAGTAACTCGGTATCTAAGGCATTCCAAAGGCTAATTTCACATTTAGAAATTGGGGTACATTTATTTGAAAGTATAAGTGCGTAAACCTTTTGAGGCTTGTGAAATTAAAAAAAAAAAAAAAATACCATAACACTTTGATTGCATGGCAATTTAGTTAAGTTAATAATAAAACCCAACCTTCCATGTTCTGGGGAGATAAACCGAAGGAGGGGGAAGAGAAACCTCGTTTGTATAGCTTCCCATCTACCAGGACAAAGCGGGATGCTTTGTTCTTTACTCTCCTTGCCTTTGCTTTCCGAATCAACAACTCTCTAGTGATTAGAAATTGATTTATCTTGTGAACCCATTCAGGTATGACGTTCCCTATTTTCGAGGTCATGATCCCTATGTCCAGGACCTCTATTACCCCATGACTATTTCCCACAATAGTTCTGTGTCATCCACTTTTCAATTGTCCTTTCGGGAAATTCATTAAGCTCAAGAAGAGCTCATGCTCTTCCCATACCCATGGCAGATAGAGCCAGAATTTTTCACTCTTCAACACATACATCCCTTTAACCTTGTTCACCACTATCTTAGAGTACACCTTTACTTTTACGTGAACCACGTCCAAAGCCCTTGCAATGGTAAGGCTTGCCAGCAAGGTCTCATATTCTATTTCAATGTTCACAGTCTTAAACTTGAGTCTTATCGAGTGGTAGGTCTCCTCACCTTCACTAGAAACTACATATACCCCTACATTTTTTACAAGACAAGCCATCAACATAGACATGCCACTAGTTGTCCTCTAGTGGGGCGGGTGCGCCTTAAGGAGGTCCAGTCATCTTAGAGATGAAGTCCACCAGAACTTGCCCTATGATGGTCGCTTAGTTACGCGCTTGAAAGTAACTAAGTAAGTCCTTAGCCGATGGGCAGCCACTACTAGTGCGAAGGCCAACAGTTCCGTTGGTGGGTATCTTGGCTCCGCTCCTCTTAGGGCCTTACTGGTGTAGTAAATGGGCTTCATCACCTTGTTCTCCTCCCAGACCAACGCCACTAAGACGGCAACGGATGTGATGGACAAGTAAAGGTACAAGGTTTCTTCCGGTACCGTTTAGCTTAGAAGGGTCGGGTTAGTGAGATATTCCTTGAGCTAGGTAAATGCCACTTCATCGTCTTCATTCCACTCATGAATTTTCCGCAAAACTTGGAGGAATGCCGAGCATTTGTTGGTCTGTTGGGAAACATATCGATTGAGCCCTGTGATTCTCCCCTTGAGTCTATGTACTTCATTGATGGTCTTAGGGGATTTCATGTTGATCACGACTTGAATCTTCTCCGAATTAGGTTTGATGCCTCTTTTTGAGACCAAGGATCTAAGGAATTTTCCCAATCCTACCTTGAAAGTGCACTTTATAGGGTTAAGCTTCATCCCATACTTTTGAACTCTCGTAGATCATTGATATGCCCCTTGGGCTCCTGCTTTTGACAAGTAGGTTGTTGGCATATAATTCTACGTTGTAGCCGATTTGCTTTTTAAACATCCAGTTAACTTGCCTCTGGTAGGTGGCCCTAGCATTTTTTAGGTCGAAGTACATCACTCGGTAGCAGTATAGGCTTCGGTCTATGATAAAGGCAGTTCTTTCTTCATCTTTAGGGCTCATTTGGATCTGATTGTACCCGAAATAGGCGTCCATAAAGCTCAACATTTTGTGCCTGGTTGTCGAGTTGACAATCAGGTTGATGTAAGGCAAAGGAAAGCTATCCTTTGAGCATGCCTTGTTCAGGTCGGTGAAATCAATGCACATCATCAACTTACCATTCGACTTTCATACTAGGACCATGTTGGAAAGCCTTCGGATACAAGGCTACTTAGATGAATGCTGTGGCGACTAGCCAGTCCACCTCCTCTGCTATCATAGTGTGTTTCTCCATGCTAAAACTTCGCCTTTTTTGCTGGACTTTTTTGGGATCAAAATTCATGCTCAGGCAGTTTTTTTATCCCGTTCCTATTGATCCCAGGCATGTCTATGTTGCTCCAAGTGAATACATCTTGATGTTTGGTAAGGAACCATATTAAGTGGGACCTTCTCTCACAACTCATCCTTGTCCCAATTCTCACTCTCCTCTCTGAACGCATGACCTCCAAGGATACCAGCTCAAGGGGCTCGTTGGCCTCTTCCTGTTTTAGATTTGCTCGTCCCGAGTTTCTACCTCTCGATCAATGAGTTTAGGAGGTGGAGGCAAGACTAGCGGGGCAGCTTGAGCTGGTTCTGCCCTGCGCTTCTCTAATTCGGCATTCTTGAGCTCCTCTACTTCTGGAGTTGGCCTTGTCGTTTACTCCTCTACTTTTGTTGGTACATCTCTCTGGTTGGCCTGGAGGGCTTCCTGAATGTGGGCCATTCGGTAGCAAGTCGTAGTTGGGGTACAAAATGCATGCTGATATTGTTAGATCAAAGTAACTCAAGATCCTACAAACGATGCCAACCATTAAAGCTTATTTTGTAACCACCAGTCTCGAACCACGCCAAGTGCATGTAAAAGTGAAAAAATGTGGTGGTTGGGTGTGTCTGTGACATTTCCGATGCCAAAGTCAGAAGATATTAAGTGCTGGAGAGAAGGGAGTGAGTTCAAAGAGATTAACCTCCTTTTTTTACTGACTTTATGTGATTTATATTCTCCTAGTCGGGGTCTTATCTGCTCAGACTGTCATACTGCCGCACGTCTCTTATCGGCAACAGGCTTTTCAATGGGGATTTTAGGCTTGTGCTCCATGCTGGTGCATTTAATGTGACATGACTTTTTGCGCATCACTTGGGCTAGGGCCTTCTCCTCACGATATCAGGTCAGACTAGATGCGCCCGATTCAAGGTCCAGAGACCCTACGAGCACATGCTCGATCCTATTGGGGGGTTGGGGGGCAGAGAAATATCCCTTCCACTTGTCATCCACGATTTTGAAGTAATTTTCTAATTTTGAGCTTCCTCTAAGTAAGTTGGTATCTAAGGCATTCCAAAGGTTTCACATTTAAAAATTAGGGTATGTTTATTTGAAAACATAAGTGCATAAACCTTTTGAGGTTTATGAAATTAAAAAAAAAATACCATAACACTTTGATTAAGGATGGCAATATGTCACACGACTCGTTAACTCAATACGAACACGACACGATAATAATATATTTGGATTTAGTTTTAACGGGTTCAGATCAAAATGGATTGACCTGTTAAAACACGATTACTTAACGGGTTGATAACGGGTCAACCCGTTTTGACCTGTTAAGAAAGTTTAAGAAAGTTAAAGTTACAATTATATCCTTCTTCTTAAAAGTAAAATTGTTGGGATTTTAATTTCGATATTTTTATTGTTTGGATTGTAATTTTGGACTTGTAGTTAGCTTTATATTTTTTTTATAGATATTGTGTGTAATACCCGAATCCTACTATGTAGGTCCTTACATCATTTTATTAATTCTTAAGTCAAATATTTTGAAATAAAGATTATTTTTATTATTACTTTCAATTATTTTATTTTAAGATGAGTATGTTTTATTTTAAAATGTGATTTATAAAAATAAATTAAAGTATTATTTTTAAGATTTTGAAATATTTCTCTTAAGCCTTTTAATTTTATTTATTTAAAAAATAACCCAATTAATCTCTACCATTAGATTGGTAGGTGAGGAAATTATTTTTCCACACTCAATCTCCACCCTCCATTCCTTATCTTGCAAGAGAAGTTTTGACAAATCAATTCACTTTCTCTTCTTTGAAAACCGATGGCTTCCCAAGCAAGCAATTGGATCCCCTTTTTCCTTCCCCTTGCATCGTTGGCTCTAAAGCAACAAAGAAGAGAAAATTTCCTCCAGCCCTAAGTGAAACCCATTGCATTCACATGAAAAAGACCCTCTCGGTTCTCTAGCACCGAACGACTCCATCCCCTTTGTTCTTCAAGCCGATTCTCCATCTCCTCTTAAACTTGGAGTTCGATTGAAGCCCCTTTCAAGGAGGACGAATCTCGTGGCCTTGGATCTTCGAATTTCCTCCTCCTCTTTCCGTTTGTAGCTTGCCAAGTCAGGTAATACTCTTTTCTCCGAATCTCTTGTGGATTGAAACCATGCTAAGTGAATTCATGCCATGTATTTGGAGTTTCAGATTTCCTGTGCTGACCGATTGTTGTGTAGTGATTTCTAGGTTGATTTCTCTTTTGTTTCCTCCAATAATTGTTCTAATTAAGTGGTAACCAAATAGAGAGATGATAGTGTTGTGTGTGTCGTGCTATGCTCTGTTTTTCTAGATTCCAGTCGTGTGTCATGCTTTGTTTTGGTGTGTGTTCTAGTCGTGTGTTGCAAGGCAAATATTGTAGTCATTTTCTTGTGTCCTCTTGAGTCCAAGCCATGTTTTAATTATATCTTTATGTGTTAAATTAATGTAGTTAAAGTTTACAATTTTAAACATATTTTTCTCAAAGTTTATGGCCTAAATAAGCTATTAAGGACGTCAATTTAAACTAGTAAGCTTACATTGGAAACCTTGAGTTTGCCAAGTGCTATATCCATTGTTTTATGATCTGTTTTTAGAAAATAAGAGATGTTTTCCTAAGATTTTTACAACTTTAGTAATTATATGGTTGAAGCTTGGATTAAATAAAGGATGTTTAAGAGCATGAAAGTAGCAAGACTATTGACTGTCCAAGGGAATTCAGAAATTTTCTGCTATGCTTTTGTTGAAGCTTAAATCAGTCCATTTCATCCATTTGTTCAATTTTACCTTGACTCAACTAAAGATGAATTTGAGTATGAAAATCCCATGAAAATAAGTGACAAAAATCATCCCTCCTATGGGCATTGGCCCTTTTGCTAGATTTACTTTCCACATGATGTTACAAAGCTGTCAAATGCCCTTTTTTATGACATTTTCAGATTTTATAGCACTTCCTTGTTCCCTTCCATTCTTAAATAAATCCCTACCATTTATATATTCCAACCTATGATTTTTACCTATCCTTCATATAGAAAACGACGGCCTTTAAAGGGGGGGACAGCAAGCAAGTCATGTACTTTCATGAGTTTCTTTAAAATGTTTGGAATGAAGATTTTAATGTTTGGCCTAAGTGTCATGATTGGTGGGTAGCTAAATGGGTAAGGAAAACACTTAAATTCCTTTGGAATTTAAGTGAGCATGTGAGAGTATCAATTAGTAAAATTTAAAGTAAGATGGATATTAATGTGTTTATTCCATTTCATTGAATAGGAGTTTACTTTCAAGTTTAACGGAACTCGCTAGTAAAGCTCGTATGTAAGTAGCTATGACCATGCTTCTTACACCAAATTCTCTTTATGAAAGAATGTCTCTCTCTCTCTCTTCTCAAATGTGAAAGAGTAATGAATATAGTATGTACAGCTCTTCCTTGATAGCCCCTGTTAAGTACCCTATCGATTATAATTGTGTGTACATATATGAGGTAATGCATGCATGTAGGTTCTAAGCTATGAGATTTTTATGCATGTTCTCTTAAGAAATTTATGATTATTCCTATATGTAGTATAGCATGAAAAATGTATCTTGTTCATGAAAATGCATATGCATTGAATTAAGAAAAATGATGAAAATGTTTAAATGCAAAGGAAATGAACGTCTCATGTTTTATGCTTCAAGCCCCTGAGAACTGACGTTTTAAAGGATGTCTTGAAAGATGATGTTTAAGCCCATGTTTTTAAATGACGTTTAAACTCATGCTTTTAAATGATATTTATGCTCGTACTTTTAACGATGTTTATGCTCGTGCTTTTAACGATATTTAACCTCACACTTTTAATCGATGTTTAAACTCATGCTTTTGAAGGATGGTTATGCTCGTGCTTTTAAACGATATTAAGCTCATGCCTTTAAATGATGTTTAAGTCCATGCCTTTAGACGATGTGAAAGCTTTTAAATGATGTTTAAACCCATACTTTTATATGACGTTAAGCTCATGCTTTTAAGTGATATTTAAGCTCATGCTTTTAAATGATGTCAAGCTCATGCTTTTAAGTGACGTTCTTTTCCTATGAATGAATTGTTAAATGAAAAATGACTGAAATGAATGAAAAGATGAAAGGACTGAAAGGAAACGAAAGTTTCAATATATGAAAATACGTAACGGACACATGAATGAAAAGGGGTACCCAATGAATGAATGGGCAGATTGCAATGCCGGGTAGTAGTATCTAGTAGTGTACCCAGTGCTGCACTCTGATGGAATGAGATTCCAACCTGTGGCCACGGGTGAATCCATAGATTTAAAAAACCGCTAACCCTAGCACGCGGGGCGTAACAGTGTGCAATGGTCTATGAAAGTAGAAAGATGTAATGCATGAAAAGCATGTTATGCATAAAAAAACATGTTATGCATGAAAGATGTTTACGCATGAAAGCCTAGTTATTTCTAAGAATGTTTATGCATGAAATGTTAGCAAATGTTTATGTATGCAAGTTTTCCAAAGAAAAAGAATAGATGCCTAGTATGTTCACTGCATGGTGTACTACTTACTGAGTATTAGATTCACTTTTGTTTTAAATATTTTAAACGTCCAGGAAATGATGAAAAGGCTAGGGAGCAAGGCATTACTGCAGAGAGAGAGGCAGATGCTTAGTGTCTTCCCTGTCGGTGCGGAAAAGGAAATGAAGGAAAATGAAGGGAAAAATATGCTAAGAATAGAAGTGTACGTAGTGATCTCACCCCTCGCGGGGCGGGGTTGTTACATTGTGATTTTAATATTTATATAAATTATGCTAAATTTAATCAGGTCAAATGGGTTAATTTCAGGTCTGGTTGAAACAAGTCAGATCAGGTCATATTAACTTATTTCATAGAATTCACTAACGAGTCAAAATGGGTTGACATGACATGACCCGTTATATTAATGGGTCGTGTTAGAATTTGAAATTTTGACACAATAAACTTAGTGAGTCGTGTTCAGGTTGACCCATATAATATAATATATATATCTTGGCACGATACGAATACAACTCATTAACACAATTTGACATCTCTAACTTTGATTGCCAGGCAAATTAATTAGGTTAATAATAAAAGCCGACCTTCCATGTACATGAAGGGTCCAATTGCCACTTGGTTGCATGTTGTGGCCAACATAACACATTTTCTATATTTCAATCAACCACGAGTATATTTTTTATTTTATTACTTTGCAACTTTTTGATCAGATTCAAATGGATCATTAGTTTTGGCTCCGGTTTACGTCATCATGTACGTCTATTTATATACATTAAATCATGCATTATTAGGTGCATTATTTAATGGGGGAAGGTCAATTATGCTTGTTGCTTGTATCACTAATTTAACATTTCCCACTAGCACTTCATGTGTTATTTGAACTCATCCTGGCAAAGAGACGGATGAAGGCTCATTACAATATTATCATGATCTTTTGTTTATTATGTCATAATCGATTGACGTGAGATTGTCCACAGGGATGACAATTCGTCTCTTTCTTTCTATCTTTTTACTTTTTTTTTACTTGTAGCGCTTTGCCTGAAAAAATTATTTGATATTTTCAAGGGGTATCGCTACCGGTATCAATAAAAGGTAATGACAGTGGACCGATAAGAGTAAGTTTCTATTTGAATACAGTTTAAATAAGATGAGATGAGATGTTTTGAATAGTAGTTAAATAAAATATTAATAAAATATATTTTTTAGTATTATTTTTATGCTAAAATTTGAAAAATTTGAATTATTTATTATATTTTTGTATGAGAATTTAAAAAAGTTATAATGATTGAGATGAGATGAGATGGTGGTTTTGTGTAAACAAACAGGGCTATTTTTTACATATTTTTTAAACATTTTTAAATATATTTTTTTAAAAAGTATATATATATATCAATTTATTAATAAACACTTACTTTAACTATTAAAAAAACTTTCATCGGTCGATTGGGGGTCCAATTCATCGATCTCTCAGTATTTTCCATTTTTAAAAGTCAAATAATCTAGTATTTTTCTTTTATCACAACATGTTATGTGATTAAAATTATTTATATAAGTCTTGATTTTAATTGACATAAAATTTTAATGACAAAATGAAAATACGATATATCTGTACTTCTAGAGTCTTTAATAATTACTCTTTTTTCAGAATTACACGCGCACCTTAGTTAATATTTTTCTTTATTCTAATCAAAATTTTTTTTTTTTGAAGTAAAACCATCTATTCAGCTCAAAGCAGAGTTTGAATACAAACAGGTATAGCATCAACAGACCTGATGCTATCCACAATAGTAAGTGCATCACGACTCAAAACATGAGCTATAGTGTTACAAGCTCTACGAGTGTGTCTTACAGACCAAGAAGTAAAGGAATTCAGAACATTTTTTGTGTCACTGATCATTGTTCCTACATAGGAGTCAGTGGCTTCCTCTGCCTTAAGGTAGTTAACAACTTGTAAGGAGTCTCCTTCCACGATAAGATCCATCCAGCCTAAACTCTTGCAAAATATAGCTGCTTGCAGTAGTGCAAAAGCTTCTGCCAGCAAAGGATCGGGAAATAGATTATGGTTCATTCTCATGGTGGCCTTGACTTTCCCTTCCCAGTCTCGGATAACGGCTCCAACTCCCACCTTGCAATTCATCTTATCAAGGGCAGCATCCCAGTTAAGCTTCAGCATCCCATGGGGAGGGGGAGTCCATTGAGACGACATACTTATAGCAGCAGTAGGTGTCTTAGATTCATTCTGGACATGCCTGAGTTCTTCTATGAAGTCTTTTGTTTGGTGGATAAGAGTATTGGGGTGCAGAAAGATACTGTTAAAAACTAGATCATTCCTCCTCTTCCATATCTTCCAGGCTGTGATGGCAAACTCAGTCACCTCTTCATCTTCTAGGCTTTCAAAGAAATATTCTACCAAATGTTTGAAAGACTGATATTGTAGACTAGTCTTTTGTAGCTTCCTACTGCATTGCCCCCAAACATCTTGTGCAGCTAAACATTCCCACAAGGCATGCTCAATTGTTTCAGGCTGAACACAGCAGATGGGGCAGACTGCATCTTTTGTCACCTTTCTTTGATAGAGGTTCGTTTTGGAGGGAAGTGCATTTAGGCAGGCCCTCCATAAGAAAGATTTTGTGGCATTTGGTATCTGCAATCTCCAGATTTTTGTCCAGGGTTCCACCTCCCTCGCTGCCTCAGAAGTTTGGCCTTCCTCCCTCTTTTCCATGTCTGCCTTTAGGTAGTAAGCAGTCTTGACTGAGAAAATGCCAGTGGGGGTGCATCTCCATATTAGCTTGTCTGCCTTCCTGAAAGGGCTGAGGGGAATGCTTGTGATGATTGCCACCTCTCTTCTATCAAAAAGAGCTGCTACCATGGGGATGTCCCATTGCTGAGTGGAGTGGTCAATGAGCATAGCAACTTTAGATTCTGCAGGTAAGAACCTGATGGAGCTTTGAGGTCTAAAAGTGGATTTTTGAGGAATCCACTTGTCAGTCCAGATAGTCACTGATTGCCCATCACCAATACGCCAGATTAATCCCTCCTCAAGCAGTGGCTTTGCAGAGATAAAACTCTGCCATAGGTAAGAGGAGTTGTTTCCCACTTTAGCTGTGAGAAAATGTCTTCCTCTGAAATATTTTTCTTTTAGAACCTTTGCTGCTAGTGAGTCTGGGAAGGATAGTATACGCCAGCATTGCTTGGCTAGTAAGGCTGCATTGAAATCCTCAAAATCTCTGAGTCCCAAACCACCTGATTTCTTTGACTTGCTCATCTGTTCCCATGCTACCCAGTGGATCTTTTGATCTTGAGATTGGTGCCCCCACCAGAAGGCCCTAATCTGTCTGTTGAGGTCGTGGATTAGCTGTTTTGGCAACTTGAAAATACCCATGCAGTAGGTGGGTATAGACTGGATTACAGCTTTGAGTAGAATCTCATTCCCTGCTTGAGAGAGCAACTTGGTTTTCCAACTGTTTAGCCTTGTCTGAACCTTTTCTAATACCCCTTTAAGGGATGAGGTTCGGGATTTGCCAATGAGGGCTGGTAATCCCAAATATTTCTCATATGAGTTGGTACTTCTAATCCCAGCAATGCTAGTAACTATCTCTTTATTCTCCTCTCTAGTGTTCCTGCTGAAATATATTGAGGTTTTCTCCTTGTTTAACCTCTGCCCAGATGCCTTCTCGTAAGTGTCCAGCAAGTGGAACAAATGACTCCATTCAATTGAGTTTGCCTTGCAGAAAAGTAGAGAGTCATCTGCAAAAAAGAGGTGGTTTAGGTGTAGATGGTTCTGCCTAATGGGAAGTCCAGTGATGTAGCCCTTATCTTCTGCTCTATTGAGTAAACAACTGAGAGCTTCTCCACACAAGATAAAGAGGTAAGGGGAAAGGGGGTCTCCTTGTCTCAAGCCTCGAGAGGGGCTGAAAAAAGTTTGAGGTATACCATTGACTATGAGGGAGTATGAAACAGAAGTGACACAAGTCATGGTTAATCCAATCCAGTGGCTTGAGAATCCCATTTTTTCCATAACAGCAGCCAAGAAATCCCATTCAATCCTGTCGTATGCTTTGCTCATGTCTAGTTTTAAGGCCATGAATCCCTCTCTGCCCTTCATTCTGACTTTCATGGTATGCAAGGCTTCAAAAGCCACAATGATATTGTCGGTTATAAGCCTCCCTGGAACAAAGGCTGTCTGTGTGGGAGAAATAAGTTCAGGCAGCACAGATTTGAGTCTGTTTGCTAAGGTCTTTGCAATGATTTTGTAGAATACATTGCAAAGACTTATGGGCCTGAAGTTTGTGACCTGAGAAGGGTTTGATTTCTTGGGGATAAGGGCTATGAAAGTTTTATTGAGCTCTTCATCCCACTTTCCACCATTCAGAGCCTCAAGAGCTGCCTCACATGTTCTAGGCCCTACTGTACCCCAGTGCTCCTGAAAGAACTTTGCTGGAAAGCCATCTGACCCTGGGGAGCCTAATGGATTCATACTGAACACTGCTATTTTAATCTCTTCAGCTGTGAAAGGTTTGGATAGAATTAAGTTCATGTCCTCTGAGACTGTCTTAGTCATTGCTGCAAGGCAATCCTCTATACCCACTGGTTGGGATGTCGTGTACAGATCAGTGAAAAACTATTGGAAAACATTGCTAATCTCCAGAGGATCTCTAGTCTCCTGTCCTGAGCTGGATTGAATCTTACTAATGGTATTGATCTTCTTCCTCTGACTTGCACACTTGTGAAAAAATTTGGTGTTTCGATCTCCATTCTTAAGCCAGGCCTGTTTTGCTCTTTGCTGCCATTTGAGGTTTTATGCATCCATGAGATCATTTACCTCTTTCTGCACAAGTTTTATTTCAGCACTTAACTGCCCCTGATTCAAATGTTTCAGTTGGTCTAATTGCTCGGTTTTAGCCTTAAGGTACCTCCCTTGGTTCTTAACATTTTTCCTATTCCATTCTTTTAAGCCCTCCTGACAAAACCTCAGACCTTGTAAGGTTCTTTGTATTGCATCTGGTTTTTGAGCTGAGAAGCCCCAAGCTTGTTTTATAATCTCCTCACATTCCCCCTGTCTACTCCATGCTGCTTCATATCTAAACATCCTGCCTCTGATATGTGCCACATCTTGTCCTTTTGATTGGATTAAGATTGGGTAATGATCTGATTGAGTGCTTTACAGGTGTGTTACTGCATGATTGCCACATTCTTCCATCCAAGCTCTGTTGCCCACAGCCCTATCAAGTCTTGCTTTGGTGAAATGGACCCCCTCCCTGTTGTTTGCCCAGGTAAACCTATCACCAGAATAACCCAAGTCATACAAACCACATGAATACAGGGTCTCTCTAAAACTCAGCATCTGTCTGTGGGGTCTAGGCGGGCCCCCATATTCTAATCAATTGAGCTCATAAATTTGCTTTTTCATCTTAAAATGAGTCAAAATTTATAAGGAATTGGTCAATGTTATTCAGACTGCATGCACTTGTTATGGTACAGACCGATCACGAGTCAAAATATGATTAGAGCCTATATGTGTCTCGGGTGACCATGTCCTATGTATTAAATTATTAATATAAATTGACAATATTTTTCTGAAATAAATATATAGAAGTAAATGTTTGGTTTCATTAAAATTCACCAAATCTCATGAGTTATAGAAACAACTCATAAATGGGTGTCACTCATGTTGTTCATTTTAAGGAACAAGAAAAAGAACACTATCATTTTGGTAGCTCAGTCAAAGGATTAAAAACTAAAATGCGATTCACTCAACCATGAAACCAGAAGCTTGGAACACACATATACAACAAAACTCTATGTCATGTTCACAATTATTGAGAGACAGACAGTGTTACCAACACAAGGGGGAATACCGAATCATATGCCCGTGCAAAAGTCATAGCATCGGTTCTGCTTTGGTGGTGCCTGGTCCACGTGCACAAAAACAAAAAAAGGTGGTAGATAATAAGAGTAGCTGTCAGCTGATCTGCCCTTTCATCAAACAAAGCATCACATGATCTTCCTCTCAGCTACCCACGAGGAGGACACCGACGGGACATGAAATTATATTAATTAATTAATAAAAAATTTAGTACATCACACTGTCCTTTCAATAAAATGGTATTGTTATTGATCTTTATATTTATATTTTAAAAAAATAAAATATCATCTAATAATATATATTAAATATATATGTCACATTTTATATAATAAAATATATGTGCGTCACATTACCCTTAATTAATAGATGTGTCCACGTGGGAAAGGAGCTTCCCCTCACAAGTCGAATGAATACTACGCGTTGGCTTTACGCTGCGGCTGCTGCCTCTTCCTCTCATGTTTGAGTCGCCTCTACAATTCACCTACCCATCATTCATCATCATTTGCTTCATTGCAGTTCGCCTACATCTGGTTCTTCCAATTTCCTCTCAGCTCCTCCTGAAGTTTTTCTTCCCCTAAAGCCTCTTTGTTTTGACAACTCTTTATTTTCACAATTTTTTCAATTCATCTCATTTCATTCTATTTAATTATTATAATTTTTTTTTAATTTTTACATAAAAAAATAAATAATTAAATTTTTTTAAAATTTTAAAATTAAAATAATATATTTTAATAATATTTTATTTAACTTTTAATTTTAATAAATTTGAGCCCTCGAGCCTTTTATGATTTCTTTTTCCTCCCCTCATTTTTAAAATATCTTGAGTTTTTTAAACTATTTTATGGTTTTTAATTAATTAATGAAATTATAGATGTGGCACTTTTGCATGATGTGTCCAGCTTTTATTTTATTACCACGTGCGTTATTTAAAATTTTAGAAGGAGTAGACAGAATTAATTGCAAGTTTCAAAAAATTTAAGAAGTAATACTAATACCCAAAAATTGAATTCTTGTTTATACCGACACCATGATATCAGATTGGAGGCCGTGTGAGTGTAGGAAACAAAAAGTAACTATAGCTCTATCACCAGCTTGAGCTCAAATTTAAGAGAAATTCTAGAGGATGATGCATTCTCCCCTTAAATTTGTATGTTTTCCAAAAATGTTTAAAAATAAAATGTCATTTTGGCATTTTATCAACAATTTGCTTCTATAGTGTTTTTCGAATCCATATATAAAGATTTACAAAAACTATTCTTTCAACAAAGATATGATTCACAGGGATGTTTAGGAGATGAGATGAGATGAAAATTTTGTAAATGATAGTAAGATGATTTGTGAATAATTGTGAGATAATTTGAGTTAAGTATTTATTAGATTTTGAGAATGAGAGAAAAAAAATTGAATAAAAAATATTGTTAGAATACAATATTTTAATATTATTTTTATTTTAAGATTTGAAAAAATTAAATTTTTTTTTTTTTTTATTTGAAAATTTAGAAAAGTTAAAATGATTAATTTGAAAAGGTTGTAATGATTAGTTTGAAAGTGTTAATGTTTTAATGTTGTTTGGAAAGAAAATGAGATAGGATGAGATGAGATAAAACATGTTTTCAAACATCTCCTAAAAGAGATTGGTCAATAAAATATGAATCACAAGAATATACCTCATAATACTATATTTTTATTGCAACTAGATATATTGGCAACTATGGATCATTTAGTTGGAATGAAAGCTTGCAGTTGGTGTATTTGAAGATATGAATCATTTAGAAATTTGTTCCATAGCGAGTCGTTTACAATTCAGATTAGTTCTGATTCCTTTAGAAAATATGATTTGAGGATTATAGGTAGAACAATTAGGCATAAGTAATCTACTCAAAACTTAGTAACTTCAACTCCATTGACAACCACGTATGAATGTTCTTTGGGATTACACCCACTATCTCAAATTTTAACTCAACTAATCTATTAACAAATAGTTCATGGAGGAACTCAAGTAATTTAATTTTAAAGTTATTTGCTTATGATCAAACTGGCTATATGTTATAAGTTCATAAATTCCTTTATAAGATTGATTGTTTTTGGCCAAAAGTTAAAACATTTCTTGAGAGTACTTTTGATTTTCGTGGTACTCGCCCACTTTGCCTCTATAAGCTATTTGGCCAAAAGTGCACTTTTGACGGGCACATTGCCTCCCCAAGATACTTGGTAAGATCGTGAGGTTTGATAGATATTGGTCTTACTTGATGAACTGAGCATATGTATACTTTCTTCTTGAGCATGGTCTTGTAGAGGTAAGACTTTCTTGGTAATCCTAAGCAAGAGCATTGGCCTTGCTTAACAATTATGAGTAAGGACTTATTTTCTTCATCTGCTCAATTATCTCGAGCAGCTTTTTGTAAAGATTGGTCATGTTTGATAATTTTGAGCAACGACATACTTTGTTCCTATTTGGTAATCCTGAATAAGATCTTGGGGAGAAAGACATTACTAGGGAATCCCGAGCAAGAACATTGGCCTTGCCCGGTGATCTGAAGCAAAGGCTTAGTTTCTTCCTCTATTTGATGATCCCAAGTAGTTTCTTGTGAGATCAGTCTTGCTCGGTAATCTTGAGCAAAAACATACTTTCTTTCCGCTCGGTTATCTCAAGTAGCTTTTTGTAGAGATAGGCCTTGCTCAAGAATCCCGAGCAAGAGTATAGACCAAATAATTCCGATCGGTTGTAATTCAAGCAAGGTCTTATTTTTCTTCTTGTACTCGATTATCCTGAATAGCTTCTTGTGAAAATTGGCCTTGATAATCATACTTTCTTCCTTCTCGATGATCCCTAACAAGGTCTTGTGGAGATAAGCCTTGCTCACGTAGAGATTTGTCTAATGATCTACTGGTTCTTCCCTGCACTCAATGGAAGGAAGAAGGAAAACTCCTTCCAAAGATTGGACGTGATTGAGAGGGGATGTCTATTTGGCTTAGATGTGATGGAAGCAAGAGCAATTAGCATGAGTGGTGAAATGCCCATAAAATCAAAGATCTATCCAAAAGGATGGTGGACGCCAAGGCCAAATACGGGAAAAAAAAAAAAAAAAATCCGCCAACTTGATTTGAAGCAAAAAGTAATTGTAATACTGCACTAACGCACTGAACCAAGCGATAACTACGCAACTCATTGGCCGGATGTGAGATAAATGCAAATACGGCGCTTTGGGGGCAATTAGGAACAACCGAGGGCAAAGTCAAGGTCATTCCATGCATGTGATGTAATAGATAACCAAAAGATATTCATGGAGATTTGCAGGCCGATACGTTGGTTCTTGCCTGCGCTCAATTGGAAGGAAGAAAGGCATTCCTCATTAGATTTTTTGGGACCGTCGGTTCTTAACCATCTAAGAATAACTCCTAATTACCGAAAGGGTAATCGAATAAGCTAAAGTTAACACACCGATGATATTTTGGTCTGTCTCGTTGTTTTCGTAGTTTATCTGAATAGCAATACTACACAACTTCTTCAATCTCTATATATTATTATTATTATTATTTTAATTTTTTTAATTTTTTTTTAAATTTATTCTTTTTAAACTATAAAAAAATAATAAAAATTAAAAAAAATATAGTATATGGAGGTTGTGTGAATAGTAGGAAGTTGTGTAAATTTTTTCTTTTCTCAATTCAACTCATCTAATTTTATCTAATCACGACAACTTTTTTAAATTTTCATATAAAATAAAATAAATAATATAATTTTTTCAATCCTAAAATAAAAATAATATTAAAAAATATATTCTAATAATATTTTATTCAACTTTTTAATTTTAATCTTAACTTATATCATCTTATCTTATCTCTTCTGTAAAAGTATACGAGATTAAGGCCTCATTTGTTTTCAAAAATTAGTTGAGATAAGTTGATATTAAAGATAAAAAGTTAAATAAAGTATTGTTAAAATATAATTTTTAATATAATTTTTGTTTTGAAATTTGAAAAAGTTGAATTGTTTATTTTATTTTGTATTAAAATTTAAAAAAATTATAATAATTAGATGAGATAAAATGAGATGAAATAAAATAAAATGAGAAGTTTTTTAAAAACAAACGAGATCTGAGTGTCAAGAAAAAAGTACAGGCTCTCTTTATTTATAGAGAATAGATTTTCTCCTTTAGGTTGTGTAACTCAATTTTGATAAAAATTGTAGAAAATCTTTAAAGAAAAAATAGTGGTTAGTTGACCAACAAACAAAGGGGAAAAGTGCTTAACGAATCAACAAAATAAGATTCACGCGAGGCAACCATTTATGCAAAAACGTCAAACACAGTTTTAAATTATGTTACAAAACTGCCATCAACTATCAAGGCATTTTCACACGGGTTAATGTTATAATTTTCCTGAATTTATTAGTTTTAGTAACATTAAATTATGTGATTATCATATCTTAACTATATAAATAAAAACTAATTAAAATGCACAGATTAATAAATACAGAAAAAATTTATTTGCAGTATTCAAGTAGAGACTGTATGTACAAATTTTTTATTAAATAAAAAAAATAATTTTAAAATAAATATTATTATAATTTTAAAAAAAAATTTAAAATAAAATTGACTAAACTTACGTATCCAGTCCTATTTGAAAACTGTACGTTAGCATTGCTCTCCACGTGATTGCTCCTCTCACTAACCTTAAAAGAGTGAACTGTACCCAAAAGCCAAAACCGCAGTCCTGGCCGACCGGTAGGTCCGGTTTCGAATAGAAAAAGAACCGAGAAAAAGCCGAATAAAGAGGACCCGACGGGGTCTGACGTGTCATCCGAGGGCTTCCTGAGCTGTTCACTTCTCAGCACGCCACGACAAACTCACCAACCTCATTATCCCCTACTACCCGTCTCAGATTACCTCCATTGAGACCGGCCACTTCTGGGCACGTTGATTGGGGATAGATCTCTTTCTTTTTGCTTTTTGCCTATTTTTAAATTTTACCAAAATATTTTTTAAATTCATTATATTATTTTAAAATTTAATTATTTTTATTGCTAATTATAGCATAATCAAAGTTGAAAATAATTTTTTTTTCTAAACAACAAAGAGGGTTGGTTCTTGAATTTTATCATCGACCTGGTTTCCATGATTAATCCTAAAATAAGGAATCATTGAATACGTTGCTTCATATTTAAAGAAATCTATATCAGATCACGTTAAGAAAAAGTGAATGAATTTTAATTTGATATGGTGCATGTATTTAAAAACTTGAAAACAATACTTTTGATTTGAGACATGGTTGCTAATAATTTTAATTTGAGACGGTGCACGATGTAGTATTAGATAATTACAAAATTATTTGTTAGATAATTATTTTTTTTAAAAGGGAGTGTGTAGGATTTACATACTCTCTATATATATATTTTTAAGAGAAACTATAATCATTCATTCATTTATCATAGAAACTTATATCAATGACCGGATACATGCAGAGATATTCCCATATCAACCATTACCTCATAAACCAATTAGTACATTTGAACCTCCACTAGTAGACTATTTTCCTTTTACGACTGATCTGGTATTCACTACTGCTGATACTCTCTATAAATAAACGTCTATGAGACAACAATCTGCTTAAATAGAGACTCAACCTCACCATTCATAGAAAGAGATGACCCAATTTCTATAGACAAACGTCAAATAGACGAACTCTTTTTTATTTTTTACTAAACAATAAAAAAGTAGTAGAATAGATACGAAAAAAGATAGATTATAGTTAAACCAACTCCAATAGACTTCAAAATATGTGATGGCGTGTGAAGGCAACACATTTGTCTCTTTCCAGTCACAAAAGTCAGATCTAAAAGATTTGATGTGACGATTCCGGTGATTGAGCACGCGTGGTGAAAAAAGCTTCAGGAAAGGGTGGCATGTGAAAACCACGCACAGTTATGAGCGGTACGTGAGGATTATGAGCGGTGATTTTCGCAAAACCACCACTATAATGGAATGCGAGGGAGAATGGCTTCCTCCTCCTTAGGCAAAATCCAGATCTGGAGGCTTTTTATGAGAGAGAAAGAATTTGCCTTTTGTGAAGTTATATGCACATATTACGCAGTCTAAAATTGTATATAGCATTATTTATACAAAAAGTTGTATTTAATATTACTCTTTACTAACACTTGGTGAGATATTAGGAAGATGATGGTTAAATAATGATACATAACAATTTTTTGTTTTAAGAAAGAGAATTGAATTTTAATACGATGGCAAGAGATTTGAATAAAAATAAGCGATATTTGAATCAAGCATAAGATAATAATCATTATCATTGCTTAAGATTTAAGGACTACAAATACAGTGATAAAAAAAACCATAAACTCATGTTATTTAATGAGTATTTTTATTTTAAGATTTATACACTACAATATAATTCGACTTAAAAAAAAATTTAAAACTCGAATCTTACAAATCAAAGCTAATCATAATTTAAGTGATATAAATGATGTACTCTATATACTAATTTAAAATAAAATAATTATTCTCTAAAATATTCAATTTGATCGTAAACTAACACTAATCATAAAACTAATAGAATATATATCATATTATATTGTAGAGAAATGCTATTCAGGATTATAAATTGTTTTTGAAAAATGCTAACTTGCTCCATGGTTTTCTCCCTCATTTGACTACTCGTGTATTTTTTTTAATTATTTTTACTTAATGGTTAAAAAAATGACTATTAATGAACTTGTGATTTTTTTTAAACATTTAAAAAATTATTTAAAGAAAAAAAAAGTGTAATTTGCACTAGAGGCACACTAGTGGTACGCGCTAGACGGCCTTGTAGCAGTTTCAATTTTTCTTAGCCATTTTACTAATCATCCCTACGCCACATACTACACTTGATTTTTATTTTATTTTATTTTATTCTTACTAAATTAAATGAATTCTTCTACTTATCATCTATATACCTATGACTGAGAAAAAATTCAAAAATCTAATTCAAAATTCGGCTCATCTCCAACTTTGATAAAACAAAGTTAGAGTCGGATTTTTTTTTTTAATTTTTTAGTCAGAATCGAAGGAATCGCTGGACCGACTCCGACTTTAGGCTCGAACTTTGAATCCGAGTTTACCCTCCGATTTTGACTTGGACTTCGAATCTGACTCTGATATTGTACGTATGTTATAAAAATGTGTATTTATCTATATATTTATCATATATATAAGTATAGTATAGTTATATAGTTATATTTATATAACTATAACTTATAGTTAAATTTAATAATACTAGTATAAGCTAATTATTATAAAATAATATACTTATATTACAATATAAATATAATAATGATAATTTAGTATATGTAAACATCATAGTATTACTACCATACATAATCAAGTATAGAAATAAATTAAACACTAGTATTTAAATAAATATAGTATAATAAGTTAATAATATATATACTAAGTTACTAAAGTATAATAACATGTAATTAGATACAAAAAAGTCTAGTATATAATCAAGCTAGATATTAGTATAATAACATGTAATACTAATGTATAATAACATGTAATTTGACACTAAAAATAATACATAATATTATAGTATGATAACATGTAATTAGATACTATAGTATAAGTCTAGTATACCATTCAAAAAAAAAGAAAGTCTAGTATAAAAATAAATTAGATATAAATATAGAAGTAAATTAACAGTGAATGACTTAGTTTTAATTTTTATTTTTTTGGAAAAATTAAAAATTGAAAGCCCACAAAAAATTCTTTTTTAAAATGTGTTAAATATGAAACTAAAACAAATTCAAAACTAAAAGTTCAAATTCGACTCTAATATGATAAGTTGAGTTTGATTGGAGCCTACACAAGTAGGAGTTGGAGTTTGGATTTAAACTTTGACAAAGTTGGAGTTGGAGAATCCGACTTCGACTAAGTCGATGCTCATCCATATATATACACTATATATTTGATAAGAGAAAAAATAAAAAATTATTTATAGTGTATAGTGTTGAGATAATGAGTAAAAATTATTATTATTTATTTATTTTTATCTCTGTCACATGTGTTGATACGATAAATAACTCTAAGTAATAAATTTATAAAATCACTTAAAATATAATATATCAATAAATATGAAGTTAAATAATAATAAAATTAAAATTTATGATGAAAATAACGACGATGAGAATAAGAAAGAGAGTACGTAAGATAAACACAGACGATAGGACCTCGAACGAAGTACCAACAAACCAACAAACCTGAGCTATCTGTATGTACAGAGAGAGAGAGAGAGAGAGAGAGAGAGAGAGGAGGGGGAAAGTGTAGTTGCATTCTCAGACCTCAGAAGCTCCGCCTCCCCTCCGTTTTTCGCATTTCTATATAATTTTTTATTAAAAACAATTAAACAAAAAATACACAATTTAGCGCCTGTCTTCGTCGGCCGACCCCTACTCGCACGACACTCAAAGAGCCACCATAAAAGGAACCCTCTCTCTTGCGCTTCGTTTTCTCTTCATTAGGGTTTTGGTTCTTCCCATTCCTTCTACTGCTTCTTCTAGGAGAGATACTGCGAGCGCCTCTGTTCAGTGCGTATTTCTTCTTTTTTCTTTAGTTCAAATGGCCGCCTCTTCTCTCCTCAGATCTACGGCTCCGGCTCCTCTCATTGAGGCCTCTCCCTCCCCGTCCGATCGCTTCTCCAAGGTCTGATCGCCATCCACCAGAATCATTTTCATGTGCTCTCGATTTTTTTATTTTAATTTTCGTCGATTCTCGGTCTCGCCTGTTTTGTTCTAGTTCGAAATGTAACGTTTGGTTGCCGAGAAAATCTTGCGTGGTGAAGGATGTATAGATTTTGGATATTATGGCTTCGGAAAATATTATTCCTTAAGATGGAATTCATTAATAAAAAAAAAAGAAAAAGAAAGTGAAAGCACAAAAATAGCGGATCAGAGCTGGGTTTCTTTGCTCCATTTATCTATTTACACAAAAATTTTATACATTAAATTTATCGTTATTGCTGTTGCCATTTTACTTCTTGTTGTTATCTTCTTAGGAGCTCCGAGCTTTGATTTATGCACCATATGATTTTTTTGTTATTATTTTCAGGCACCATGCGTCGGTTTTAATCGTAACCTCAACTCCGGGAAGCTTCAATCCAGCCTTTTCGGTACATCTGTTCCCAGCGGCTCATCTTACTCACAGTTGAGTATTCCCATACACACACACACCCACATATATGTATATATTTTTTTATATTCTAATTTTATGTTTTTTTGACAACTATATATAAATACAAACGCACATATATTGCGACTTTCATGTTCTCGTCTTTTGATTGACATTGGAAGTATCGAATTTGTTGTCAGGAAATTTAGTGTAAGAAGCATCCAGCCGGTTAAGGCCACAGCTACTGAAATACCTCCTACAGTTCCTAGTATGAATGCGTATTTCACATTTTTTATTTCTTACTTAGGTTTCTGCTTTTATTGGTGCTCACTTTTCCGTTGCGTTATTTTTAGAATCACGGAGCAGTGGTAAGACGAAGATTGGAATCAATGGTATGTTTTCTTACGAGTACAGTTGCGCTCTGTTTTGCTTGTTCTTAGAAAAACAATTCTTTTTTTGAATTTTTTTTCTTTTGGTATGGACTATATTCATGTGATTTTTTTGTAGCTGTAGGACTTTGTAGTAATTGAGATTCAGATTGATCATTGACTAAATTATATTTTTAGAGCTGTAGATAATATTTTTGTTGTGAATTATATGTATTGTTCTTGCTTTTAAGGTTTGTTCTAATCTTGGAAGTTATTAGTGGGTGAAAATGACCCTGAGGGTTAGCTCAGCTGGTCCGGCCTTGAGTTTGCTCTCCAATGGTCACTAGTTCGATTTCCCTTAGGGCCACTGGAGGTTTACCTGGTTGTTAACTTCAGAGCTCCATGGGATTAGTTGAGGTGCGTGTAAGCTGGCCCGGACATCCACGGTTATAAAAAAAAAATGAATGCTTGGGATGCAAAATGGGAAGCTACTTAACAGTATAAGCCATCAAATAGAGGCTTAAAATGTATTCTTGAAATATTTTTTTCAAGGTTTTCACTAACAGTTTCTTTTATCTGGGTGTCATTGTTAAACTATGGGTCTGCTACTAAATAGTTTAGAGAGTTCAGTTGATAATAACATCATAAAAGCATTTGCAGATTTTTTGGAATGCAAGTCAGACTTTGCATCTTGTGGATATTCAATGTGATGTTTACTTAACTAGGGTTCAATACTCAACTAACGTTAAATTTTCCCTGACTGCATATTATAGCTCATATGCATTACCTTACTGACTTTTCCCCAACCAGGACTCTTAGAAAATGTGGATAGTTGACTGAATTTAGCATATTGGACTAGGGATTTTTTTTAACTGTATAAAAAAACTTCGTTTGTCAACCTGTACTACGGTGGCACTTTGGTTTGATGATACGAACCTAATGGGTATTTACTTGTATTTAGGCTACTTGTGCAGATTGTTATCATTTGAAAAAGCATGTTATCTTAAGTCATACATTCCGACCTGTAATTTTAAAGAGTGATTAAGCAAATTCCTATTAGCTAGCACCTTCAAAGGCCCAGGAAAAAAGGTCCAGAAAGAAAAGATGAAGAATTGCCTAAAAGGGTGACTTTTAATACTCCATGTGGTTGTATGGTTTACAATTATTTCAATATGTTTATCTTTATGCAGTGAAATAGCATGGACCCCCTACATGGAAAACAGTTTCTGATACATTTGAGTGGGGTGAAGGATGGCTTCCCTCCCATGTTTTTCTAACATGATGGACAGCTTGCATATCGGGAGTGAGCTTTTGCATTGCAATTATCTAGACTATGTACAGCTTGGTTTCTTATTTAATAAAAAAGTGTATGGGAGTTTCTCAGTCGATGTAGTTTTGGCCTTAAGTTTCTAGGTTCTCTGTTCAAATATGCATCGATCAGTGGTTGCTCGCGCAATTCCTTATCTTCCGTTGCTAAAAATAACTATCATTTTTAGGACGGACCTTTTAACTTTTCCATTCATAAGCTAGGTGACTTCTTTGCTTACCTACCAGAAAATAAAGTTCATGTTGCATATAGAAGATATTTCATTCTTACTAAGAATGACAGTCTATTCATTATGCTCATCTCACAGGTTTTGGCCGCATTGGAAGGTTGGTATTGCGAATTGCAATCTCCAGGGATGACATTGATGTGGTAGCAGTCAATGATCCTTTTGTTGATGCTAAGTATATGGTATGTACAGTTAATCTTTTTCTTGTAAATCACAACTGTAAAGATCCCTTGGAGGATGAATATTGGGCCACTAGTGTAGGACTTCAATAATGTAAATATAAACTCTCTATGTTTGTTGCTGATTAATTGATTATTTACTTGTGTAAACAGTGATCTGCCAGTCACATACTTTGTATTTGGATATGGTGAATAGGGTTCATTTGATATTTTGATTGCACAATCTTCTATTGTATTAATAGTCCAGTTCATGGTCTTAACATCACTTAGCTTCCAGTCCCTCAAATGTCTGTGTAACAATGCCTTTACTATATGGCATCTTCTATTTTTCTTGGGGCTTTCATTTTCTATTATATGCATGTATGATACAGACACCTATGTTTTTTTTGATAAGTAAGACAGATGCCTATGTTGGAGCCCCAGCTATGGAGTTTGGCCAACAATTTTGAGATGTTGGTGATTTATTTAAGATCTTTTGAGCTCTGTTATTATGCTCCATTAACTGCTTAAAGGCTCGCACATTGTGTACAGACCTGCAGTATCGACTTTGATAGGACATTCTCTTCTGTTGCTAGTATCTCTTCTGTCTGCATATTGATCTTGCTTGTGGCTAATCTTGACTTGCCCCTATATCAGTTGGATATCAAGAGTGCCTTTCTTCACATTGATTTGTTTGAGGAAGTCACTTATCAAAAAAAGTATTTGAGGAGGTATATATGGAGCAACCGCTAGGTTTGTTACTCAGGAGCGGTGCATTCAAATTGAAAAGTATACAATCATACTATCCTAGGAAGTTCAATAACTTCCATTCATCATATGTACATTTTTTCTTGATGTAGTAATGTATGATGGCTAGATCTTGCAAGCCTGTCTCGATATAGGGTTTCATTTATGAGTGTGCATTTGATTGCCTCTGTGTTGTTTTCTTCCCTTTCTGATATGGTTACAGGGTGGGGAGTTCAATTGATAATTTGTAGCTTGCTTCTTTCATTTTCATAATGAAACTGGTGTAACTTACTGTTCTTTTGTAGGCGTACATGTTGAAGTACGATTCTACTCATGGAGTTTTCAAGGGAACCATCAAGGTCTTGGATGAGTCTACTCTGGAAATTAATGGCAAGAAGATTACAATTGTAAACAAAAGGTATTGTCCTTAGCATCTTATCCTCATGTTTTATTATTGAAATGACTCGAGGTTTTCCAGTGGCATCTAAGTTGATTGAAAAACATCATACTTGCATTTAGTATACTTGCAATGAAAATCTGGACTTACACCTTCTGAAGGACTAACTGCTATGATAATTTTTTCTCAGGGACCCAGCAGAGATTCCTTGGGGTGATTTTGGGGCTGAGTATGTTGTTGAATCCTCTGGGGTTTTCACAACAATTGATAAGGCTTCAGCACACAAGAAGGTTGGTCTAATTGTTAATTCTTCTGTATAATATATATATTACTTATAAAATATATATATATATATATATATCTCTCTCTCTGCCCCCAATTGATTTCTTTGGTTAGAATCACTTTAGTATTCATGCACCTTAAGCAGAACATTTTCTTGACTTTGGCCTGCAGGGTGGTGCCAGGAAAGTTGTAATATCAGCTCCATCAGCTGATGCACCTATGTTCGTCGTAGGAGTAAATGAGAAGACATACAACCCAAAGATGGACATTGTATCCAATGCAAGTTGCACCACGAACTGTCTTGCTCCTTTGGCAAAGGTCTGTTTCCATCCTTAGGCTCATTTACGTTCTCTTTCTTCTTTTATATTTACTTATAAAAGAAAATTATTGCTTTCTATGGCTTTTTTGATAAGCTAATGTCTAATTTATTGTCTTTCTTTCACTTTTTTGGTCTCAATTCTGTATGATAGGTATCCTTAGTCAATGATATGTAATTTAATCTAATTCTGGCCCTATGAGCTACCCATTCTCTTGATTTATCTTGTTTTTTATGCTTATGTTTTACAGGTGGTTCATGAGGAGTTTGGTATCCTTGAGGGTTTAATGACAACTGTGCATGCAACCACAGGTCTCTCTCTCTCTCTCTCTCTCTCTCTATCTCTCCGTCTCTCTTTTGTATAACCCTAGTTGCATTAACGTTTTGATAAGTTTATATTTTTCTCTGCTCAGCAACTCAAAAAACTGTGGATGGTCCTTCAAGGAAGGATTGGCGAGGAGGACGTGGTGCTGGACAAAATATCATTCCTAGTTCAACTGGTGCTGCAAAGGTATGATGGTATCCCTATGTATAGATTTAGAACAACACTTTGGATGAAGCTCTTTATTTTGGTGGGTCCAATTTTATGTTTAATATTGCAGGCTGTTGGAAAAGTTCTTCCAGAGCTTAATGGAAAGCTTACTGGAATGGCCTTCCGGGTCCCAACACCGAATGTTTCTGTTGTGGACTTGACTTGTCGACTCGAGAAGAGTGCTTCCTATGAAGATGTCAAGGCAGCTATTAAGTATGTTTTCTCATTTTAGCGATCGTGTGTGTATTCCGTCATATTGACTGATGTATGGGGCTTCCTTCTTATGTTTTGACTTGACATATGAAATTGCTTTTGCCTTTTAATTTTCAATGAAGGTATGCCTCAGAGGGGCCACTGAAGGGCATCCTTGGATACACAGATGAGGATGTTGTCTCCAATGATTTTGTTGGTGACTCAAGGTAGATCTCTCTCTCTCTCTCTCTCTCTCTCTCTGTGTGAATGGTTTATGGTCTTTGACTTCTATATGATGGTCAAAACTATTGGCAATTTGAAAATTTTTAAGACTTGGTCAGTACGTTTTAAACAATTTGTTTGAATGTATATATCGAAAGAACATGCAAGTACTGTTTTGTGCTGAGTTGGCTTTGTGATTTTTGTGGTTTTGTTCTTTACCAAAGTAATGGGATGTTGGACTTTCACCTTTGTCAATGCCTTCCCTATTTGCATTGCTGTCGAAATGACCTTGAAGTTTAAATGGGTTGTGATCTCTAGACGTAGTTTAACTCTAAAGTTTCAACGGATTGGTTCCGTTCCAGGTCAAGCATATTTGACGCAAAGGCCGGGATTGGGCTCAGTGCCTCCTTCATGAAGCTCATATCATGGTACGACAACGAGTGGGGATACAGGTACAGCTTCTCTCTATTCCTCAGCCACCAACGCGCTTACACAAATGCAGACACATTTTTCTTGTAGTTTCCCATAAGATGGGGAGTATGACCAATTGTTAAATTTGTTGGTTTTCTTACAGCAACAGAGTGTTGGACCTTATAGAGCACATGGCATTGGTAGCATCTCACAACTAAATACCCATGGGACGGTTGCTGTCGTCAAATGACACTGCTGCGATTTTTTTTTGGTTGCGATGAAGTTTGGTTGGAAAGAGTAGGACGTCAATTTGATAGAGATTTGAATGGACTTCACCATCGTGCGAGTCTAGAGGCATTGCATGATGCCCATCTTAAAATAATGATTACTTTCAACTTGTATCAGCTCATTACAGTTAATACATAACGTTTGGACTTTGTGTCTATACTAAAAGCAGTTTCTGCTTTAGTTAAAGAGCTTGGTGTGTCCAAGTTAGGTTTTATTTTTTCCCAATAACGAAGGAACCCTTAGAATATATACATTTTCAACGTTATATTCTCAAGGGGCGGGGGTGAAGGGCTATAGGGAAAAAAAGGCCCAATGCCTCCCTTGGGATATTAACATAAAATGATTTCCCTAGGAAAATTCTAAAATAACACCCTTCGAGTCGCCAAATACAAAATAAATAAAAAAACCCCGAAAGATCATTCCTTCAACTTTTAGTAAGTTACAAAAATAATTATGATATTTTATACAACTCTGTTATAAATCGTTTTATGTAAACAAATATATATTTTTTAATTTGAATTTTAGATTTTACAAACTACCCTCCATTTAAGAATTGTTGTAAAATAATTCAAAAAAAGAAAAAAGAAAAGAAAGAACAGTTGTAAAATATGTTTGTATATATCTTATTACTTTCTGTACAACTATGGTTGCTTTATGATGCGACAAATTTCAATAATCTTTCAATTAGTGATTAATCATTATTAAAAAAGACAAATCAATGGGTTATTAAATACTAAGATTTGAATTGCCAAGATCTTTTGGATCAATTGACAACACCTTGATTTCTTATTAAGAGAACCAAGATTGAATCCCCTCCCTAATGAATTATCTTTAGCCATAAAAAGTTAGTGAATAATAGTGAAATAATATGTAATTCCCAATATTACTTTTGTTAGAAAAGATTAATTCAAATTACCTCAAGTAGAACGGAACTCTCACAAGTCCAGATCTTTGCTTGTCTTACAGACTAAACTAAATTCTTGTGATTGCAGCTCTATGTAACTTACGAAGCTACTAGAGTCTCCTAATATGATTCCCCACTTCAAGATCAAGAGTTTAATATAATTGCTCTAGAGAATTGTGGAGAGAGAAGGTACGCTTTTGTTTGTACGTTCACTACCATGCACACAAGATTCATATTTTAAGAGTCTCTTGATGGGATGATTAATTATTCTCCCTAGAAGTTAATTAATTATTTGTGGTGAAGAATTAATTAACTACTTGTAACTTCCTCATCTATATGAACTTTACATGGGTCATGGGGTCACTCATTTACTAACATCTCCCATTTGTCTACAATGGGTAACATGCCCATTAACAAATCTCCTCTTGACCTCTGAACCAATTACCCCTCGAATAAAAAATGAAGCACACGAGAAGACAAATGATATGAGTACTATATTAAATCACCATTTTACTTACAGAGTCCATCACTCATAACATCTTATCCATGCCCCAAACTATTTGATCTCACTAGGTCAAAGGTACTTAATCTCCTACCGTTTATAACTCAAAGCAATTTTTGACCTCATGTTATATAATATATTCATTGATTATTTCGAATCAAAATGACATATCGCCTGGGCTATGAGTAATAAAAGAAAAATTCTGGTTTCAGTCCCCAAACTGGGACTGCATGCGCATGGTGCTAAAATATTCGTTTCATTTAGATGAAACGAATCCCTCCGCCTTCCCCTTCCCCTCCCTGCTTCCCCCTTCCCCCATCTCTGAAGATTTCTTCCTCCTTCCTTCTTTGAAATTGAGAACTTTTTATATATGTATCCAATTATCCAGTACCAGCTGTTAACTTAACCATGTTTGAACGTAGAGAAGTGAATAAAAATTCTGAGAATCTTAAAAAAAATGTATTGAAATTATAGTTTTGTGATACTAATTAATGGATCCCATTAAAGATAAATTGAATGAGTACTACTAGATCGACTGCTGGATTTATAATTAGCAAGATAAAAAAATATAATTGAAAAGCAAGAGATTTTATAGCAAAGAGCAGGTGGTTTGGGGCCATACACACACGTGTGTACACACAGACACACACACAACAAGATATCAAATTTTTCAAAGTGAGGTTTTGATGAGATCCGCCATTGAAGCAAAACTTGCTGCAGGAAGATTTTCTTGGGAAGGCAGTATCATTTACAATAAATTGTTTCCACAAGCAGAAGTAATAAAATATAGAGATTGAAGACAGAGAAACATGAAATGAACGAGTAAAGCACAGAGAATGAAAACAGAGACCGTATGGAGACGATGCTGAAAAGGGGCGGGAGAAAATGAAAATAGGGGCTAAGGCATTTGTGTAAATTGGTAGAAATTTATTAGTATTTCGGTAATTGTACTTCATTCTTACGCATACAGTCCCCATTTGAGGATTGTACCTAGATGTCCTCGTAATAAAATAACAAGTAAGAATTTTAATAATCTTCTCTAGACCCTTATGTCAATTCAATTAGACTTGACCGCTTTCCTAGACATACTCTACAAGATTGTATGATTCGTGGCCTTAAGATAACATGCTAAAGTAATGACATCAAGTTTTCATCTCATGACAAGTTCCAAGTTCAAGGGCATAGAAAGAGATCATCTATTGATCTATTAGGACTCACATAGTGACGAATTAGGAACCCATCCAATCACTCCCTTATATGGTCATCTATTGCACATGCAATATGAAATGTATGTGACAGTGGAACTCCCACTCAATTGCGCTTGCCACATCAAACACCGTAGGAATCTTAGTCTAGTTGCCATAAAAGTGCCATAACCTGAGTTTTTTTAGCAAAATCACTCATTTAGCGCATGTCTAAGATATATTACATTCCGCTTTAATCAGACTTCATAAAATTGTGCAAATACTTTATTTATGACTCTTGTAATCTCATCTTAGTTAAGCGAAGGCGACATTATTTAAGTTTATCTTGAATGCTTGCAAAGCATCAAGTTGCTTATTTGCTTGCTTTTCAATTGCCAAAGCAATCAATTTATCACATCTTGCTCGCTATTAAAGCGCCAAGGTGATCATCCATATGAGTGGATTGATTTTTATCTAATAACATCATTATAATGCATGCTTTTTACTTAGTATCAATTAACTTATAATGACATCATTATAATAATGCATGCTTTTTATTTAGTATCAATTAACTTATAATATGAGATAAAAAATAATCTCATTGATACAATAGATACTATTAGTGTCAAATGTACAATAAAGTTAATAAGGTATCCTTAATATAACATATTTCAAATTCAATAAAGCCCCACACTCATGGCATGAGTTTGAAAAATATTTCTACTAGCAATCTTAGTGAGAGGGTTAGCTACCATCTTGCTAGTAGAGATATGTTGTAAGATCATCTCACCTCACTCAACAACATCTAGAGTATAGTAAAATCGAATATCTATGTGTTTGGTTCTACTTTGGTATTTGAGATTTTTGGCATAAGCATTCATATATTAATAGCTTCATTTGCTAGAGACGTAGCCTCTAAGCACCGAAAAAAAAATCTCCTCAACCAAATAGTTACTTGCACAACTGTTGAATAAGCAACGCATTCTAACTCCATCGTGGACAAAACAGTGAACAATTGTTTCTTGCTACACCAAGAAACAACTTTCCCACTAAGCACAAATGCGTAACTCGTTATAGATTTATGCTCATATTTATCACTAGCCCTATTAACATTGCTATAACTCTTCAGTCTCATGTCACCACCCTGATAACAATGAATGTGATTTGTTGTCCCATGAAGGTATAAAAAATCCTCTTAACTATTTGCCAATGACCAAGTCCTGTGTTACTCTGATAAACAACTAATCAATCCAATTGCAAAGCAAATGTCAGGTTGTGTAAACAATATAGCATACATCAAACTTCTAATTGCACTTCTATAAGGAATTCTAGTCATTTATTTCTTTTCCTCATCATTCTTAGGAAAATATTCTAGGCTCAATGTATAAACCTTCTCACTTGGAGTGTCTATGGATTTTGAGTTGTGCATACAGAATCTTTTTAGAACCTTCCTAGCGTAAGCCTCTTGACAGAAACCAAGAAGTTTCTTATACCGATCTCTTGAAATTTTAACTATAAGCATATAATTTGCTTTACCCATATCCTTCATTTCAAAAGTAGAGGACAACCAATCTTTTGTGGTTTTAATTATCTCCATATCTTTTATGTCTATTTCTCCATTGAGAAATGTAGTTTTCACATTCATTTAGAATTGTTCCAAATCTACATGTGCAACTATACCTAAAATGAGGCAAATGGGAACAAATTTCACAACATGGGAGAATTTTTTTTCATAATCTACACCCTCTCTTTAGGTATAGCGTTTTGCCATAAGACAAGCCTTATACGTGTCAATTGATTCATTTGTCTAACACTTAATTTTAAAATCTATTTGCTTCTAATATATTTGTGCCTAGATGGAAGATAAACTAACTCACAAACTTGGTTTCTGTGGCATAAGACTCATTTCATATCTCATAACAAATAACCATTTATTTAAAGCAGGTGAACTAAAAGTAGGCTCATCAAGGTCACAAGGAGTATATATAAAAGATTCACCTTCAATCTCAAAACGACGACGAGGAATGGTTCCACTTTCACACTGAGACTCTTTTAAGTCACTTTCTAGTGGTAGACTCCCACTAGGATGCAAGTTACTCCCATTATGTTTTACAATTATAGGATGAGATAATTCTTTACCCTCGCCAAAAATGGTGTAACTCCCTTGAGTTCTCACAACTCAAAATGCTTAAGATCTTTTTTTGCTTCACCATTATTTGG
This sequence comes from Cyclocarya paliurus, assembly GCA_029856935.1. Lineage (NCBI taxonomy): Eukaryota > Viridiplantae > Streptophyta > Magnoliopsida > Fagales > Juglandaceae > Cyclocarya > Cyclocarya paliurus. The sequence goes on from CM056948.1 coordinate 27,878,355, forward strand.
AAAATCATTATTAATAAATGTGACATCAAGTGACTTTATCTTCATCATTCATTTGTTAAAATGTTCACCATACATTACATATTCCTTTGAGCACTTTGAAAATCTTATGAAGATATACTTATTTGCTTTAGGGCCAAGTTTTCCATATTTATGAGAAGTGATGTGAATATAACCTATAGAACTCCAAAGTCACAAATGTTTCAAATTTGGCTTTGTACCATTCCATATTTCGTATGGGGTCGAGGGAACAAACTTAGAAGGCCCACGATTCAAAATTTAAGCAGCAATTGCAAAAGCATACCAAAATGATATTAGCCGGTTAGTTTGAATTATCATTGATTGAACCATTTCCAATATGGTATGATTCCTCTTTTAGCAACACCATTTTTTTGTGGTGTGCCAAGAATTGTTAATTGCTTGCTTATCCTATTTTTCTCACATAGTCCCTGAAACTCTACAGACAAGTACTTATAGCCCCGATCAGTTCATAATTTTTTTTAATTTTTAATTTATTTATTTTCTGATTCTCAACCTTAGCCACAAAACACTTGAAGCAGTCCAATACTTCAAAGCGATAGTAGATCATATGACATAACGGAAACGTGAGTAGTCATCTATAAAAGTGAGAAAATAAGAGGTTTCATGGCATGCCTTGACATTCATAGGTCTATAAATATTAGAATGAGCTAGCTCTAATTAATAATATGCCCTAGGAGCATTCCCAAAGGGCTTCCTATAGGCTTTTCAACTAAACAAGGCTCACGCACAGGTAGGCATACATTAGCGAGAGACCCCAATAGGTATTTTCTAGCTAGTCTAGCCATTCTATCTTTTCCTATGTTGCCTAATCTAGCATGCCGTCTCAATGAATATAAACAACATCATCATCATTTCAAGCCATAAAAGAAAATGAGGAATTATTTAAATCCAACATAAAGAGTATACAAATAGAAGTCTAGTTGTGGGCCATCAAATTGTAGAGTAAAATCAAGTTTCAACATAAAAATAACTGAATATAAATTGCATTGAATACTAGTTCATAAGGCACATTATGGAGAAGAAACAAGCACCCCAAATACTTTTTGAGATGGTAGGTGCCAACTCCAAGTACTTCATTTTGATTTCCGTTACCCAATATAACATATTGCTTGCTAGTTGACATTCTTTTATATATCAGGAAAGTATTAATATTTTCACTATGTGTTAAAACCAGTTTCATTTTCCCTCATGTTGACTTGGACAAAGATTGTATCACAACAGTAATTTGTTGCTCATTAGTGTGATTATTGTCGACCGCCTTTAGATCATGTATCAAGACAGACATCAACATCAAATATTTAGTCATGGTATGTTTAGGATCCGTAACATACTGCTCAAACCTTGGAGTAAGAACACAGAGCCTAGTTGCTGATATCTCTCATTAGGTATTTTTAAGCTGTTCCACATATCTTGGGAAATTTGGCAGTTTTCACACTCCCCCTATGACATCATTATGCATGCAGCTAAGGATGGTAAAAAGTGCGCACGGATCATTTTTAGCTCAAAACTTATAGCCTTTCATATCATGATATGTTGGGAAGTATTACTTTTCTCATGTTGTATCATAATGTGGGATATATTTTCTAGGACCTCTTTATTCATTAAGTAAATATTCGATTTTCATATGCCACATATCATGGTCTTATCTAGTTTCTCTCCTTTAGTTATAAGGTTAGCACCTATGTTCTTAGTGGCCATCATCACTACATTTATTGTGTGAGGTTGACATTATCACACATTAAATTTTATTCTAAAAACTAATTAGACCATGAGATTCTTTCCTATATAGTGAGAAAAAATTTCGCAAAAACCCAGTAACCATATCTTACTATATAAGTTAAAATACCAAATCTAATTAATTCTGAACAAAATTATAGAGGAGTCCTAAAAAAAATTATAACTCATGCACATATAATTCATTCATCATATATGAAAAAACCATGATTGTTGCGCTAAACACATTGTGCATAGGCTCCACCCAAAATCTTATTGGTAATTTAATGCATCATGTTAAGGTGACTTTAAAGTATATCGATGGACATGAAACACATCTCTTTACATGACCTCAATAATAAAATTACATTCCCAATATTACATTTTCAAATAAATTCTTACTAAAAATCTTCTATGAAAATAAATAATTAAATAAATAAGGATGCCGCATCACTGATATACTTATAAGCTATACCTTACCCATCCACGTAAAACCAAATACATACATTACACATGAGCACAACAAATTACCAATGCCAAATCTATCAATTTTAACAAAAAAATATTAATGAATTTAAGCATCCAATCATAATAGTATGCATGATTGTTCAGGATAAAGGGCCTACATTCTCAACTAAAGAGAGGGGGTTTAATAGGTCATCAAATCTTGCTACACATTTGATATGTACATGTATTTAACAATAACAATTCAATACATGCATATACATCTTTAATAAAATTCAAGTAATTTGTATAAATATTCATGTAGCTAGAGAAATTGGACTTGAGGAAGTATGACACACGTCCCAAATATAATTTTATTATCATCATATTTTAAGCCTTTTACCTAAAACTAATTAATAAAGAATATTTCCTAGACTTGGATGAAACAAACAATCATATGCATGAACTATCAGAAAACCCAAGCTCACACTTGCCAACGATGTTGCATAATTGCCATGGAAAACCACCGCACACTCTTACACGTGTCTCCTACGCATGTGGGTTTTGTTTTATATTAAGAAATAACTTTGTCTCTTTGACACAAATTTTCGTGAGAGTGCATGTCACATCCACAAATTTTGGCATTTTTTGATGTAAAAAGACAAGATTTCTTCATCCTAATGTGCATGTGTGTTCATACCATGAGGAAAAATGGACCAAAAAGTAAGGTTGGATCACATTCTCCAAGATTGAGAGTGGGGCTTACCAAAATGACATTGTTCATCGTCTTCCTTGTTAGCCCATTTGTATGGTTTTTTTCGATTTTGACCACTCATGTTAAGTTGGCCATAACTTTCACATCTTAAGTCTAAATCAAGTGAATGATATATCAACTAAAGATTATGAACTCAACTTTCTAACTGTATAACATACGGTTGATTAAAATCAGGCTTAAAGTGTTGGTTCTAATATTAATTTTAAAATTAGGGTATCAGATTTCTTCCTCTACATGCAACGAATTAACTTTACCAAATTTAAGGGACATGTTTCTGACATAATGAGGAATGTTTTCATGTAGAAGATTTGATCTTAAACATGTCATAGCATATTCTCTAATGAAAAATCTGAAACTCAAACAATCACGGCATATAATCAATTACATGCTTTTAAATTCATTACAAAGCATCAAACATATAATCACATTCATAGGGGCGAAAAAAGTATCATAAGCTTTGGTAGTAATATTAGATAAGATTAATTTGAATTACGTCAAGCGAAGCAGAATTTCCACAAGGCCGAATATTTAGTTGTCTTATAACTCACGCCAATTTTTGTGATTGCTCCTCTACATCTTTTAGGAGGCTACTGGAGTCTCCTAATATGATTCTAAACTTGACTATCAAGAGATTAAGATAATTGTTCTAGGAAATTGTAGAGGAAAGCTTTTGTTTGTACGTTCACCACTTTAGAAACTAATGTACATAAGGCTCTTATTTTAAGAGTTTCCTGAAGGGGTAGCTAATTGACTTCTCTATACATTAATTAACTGCTTAAAGTGGAGAATTAATTAATTACTTGTAACTTTGCCACTCATGTGGGCATTATATGTGTCATGGAGTTACCCATTTACTAACAACTCTTAAAAACCAAGATTTGAATTTTCTTAAGCCATACAAATCTAACAAAAACCTTGAGGCAAAAAAAAAAAAAAAATTCTTTTGGGCGTTTAAAAAACAATTAGTAGAAATCCCTTCATACCAAAAGTTCTGGAAAAACTCACCTTGCCTTTTTTTTTTTATATATATAAAAATCTCAATAATCATCTATCTTGGAGCTTAATTTTATCTCCACCCTTTTTGTCGTCACTTGTATTGAAATTATATCAAATACTCATACCTTTGATACACTTGTTGAATTGCTTCAAGTTGATTATGTTGTCAATGAATTTTTAAGTTTTTTTAAATCTTAATGTGACACTCACAAATTCTGCTTGGAATTTGATGGAACTTGAAGTGTCAGGACATGCAACATAAGGTCACATACCCCTATTCATGACAGTTAAGGATGTAGTGCACCTAATATGCATTTAACAGTTTGCAGTATTCGTTGCGGATAATTTCTTTTAATAGTACACAATGTACTAGAATGCTATATCCGCAAACATAAATATATTTTCATAATATTCACATATCCAAAGTCATAACATCTGTCTGAAGAAAAATGAGTATTGGAGACAGTGCCCCATAAGTATAGACATGGAATCAAACTACTGCACAAAACACCAAGCAGCTCACGCAGCTCGGCTATAAGCGCCAAAATGGAATCTAAAAGTTAGAGCATTGACTCCATAAGCTCTTCGAGCATCCTCTACGGCCTACTCAACCTCGTCAAGCTGGTTGAGCCCTGATCACTGGTCTCCTGACACATCTTTTACCATTATGGGGGCAATGGTAGTTGGGACTACCATGTGAGATTTTACAAGTCTTAGCAAGTAAACTTCTAAACTATGAACAATATCAATAGGCATGCATGTTTGTAAAATGACATGTATGCATCATGACATGGACTTGAACATGCGTGACGTGACTTGTAAATAATATAGCTATACATAAACATAATATGATTTGAACATGGCATAACTTGACATGAACATGACCTTGTTACATATATACATGTTTATTTTTGTGACTTACAGATGCTCCACGACCAATGGCCTTGTGCTCTTACTGGTATCACATCACATCACAGGCATCTGTGTCAGTTGTGAGTTCACCATGACAACTGAACTTGCAAACATGTAATTTGACACCACTGGAGTTGGGTGCCAGAATTCCCTCTGGAAACTAGTTACTTAGGTGTCATTTGTAGCCTGTTGACTATACTTCGTCAACCCAGGAGATTTAACATCCAATTTAAATACTTCAGTGTGGTCAAAAGTAGTGAGTCCGTCCCATGCCAAAACTCAACTTTTCGTCAACCCAAAAGTAGCTTGGGTCCCACGTGATGTGTGGCTTTAGAGAATAAAAAAAATTGGTGCCTTTTTCATTTGCCTTTTGGTGCCTCTTTAACTTTTTTCATGCTTTTGAAAAATAAATAGATAAAAAGAAAATAGAAATCAGCAAAAATAAACTAAAATAAAATAAAAAGAAAGAATAGAATATAAAAAATGTGTTGTGCATATGAAGAAATATTGCCCAATTAAATCACAAGTTATAAAATTAAGCATTAACTATGTTATAATTCAATTTAAATCACAACTTAGATTTATGCATCTTAACCATTTTTTCATCTAAAACCAATAATAATGTCATGAAATAATTGAAATATATGGGTTCTAGATCTATAAAATATGCAATAATTCATCTCAATCAACAGAGGTGTTCCATACAGATAATTCTCCATCCTTGCACTTAAGGCTGTGATAAAGTAAAAGATTAATGCATGACTTAGACGTATTTCAAAACATACTCATGCAATAGATGACATGACATTCATGGCATGTAATAGATAAATATGTAACAGCTGACATGTTATTTATGGTATGTAACAGATAAAAGTATAACAAATAACATTATATTTAAGACATGTAACAAAATAGCTTGTAACAAATGACATGGCATTCGAGGCATGTGACAGTGACATAATATTCATGTAACAGATAAACGTGTAACAAATAATTGATGACATGACAAGGTATATTATGATAATTAAAGTAATCATAAGTGATATGAATATAAACAATATAACCCTTACCACTGTACATACATAAAAATACTAACAGTGAGTTAGAAGCTAACTTACAGAAGTGTAAAGTAACATTAATTGAAGCGTAAAAAGATGTATGCTGAAATGAGATATTTTCTAAGGATAAGATATCTTACTTGAACTTCATAAAAATAATACTTGCTAACTTAGGGCTAAATTTGTAAAGTTACCCCTCTACTTATGAGAAATTATAAATTTGTCCCTAAAATAAGGATTTTGCAAATGAACTCCAAAACTTACCGAAATTCACATTCCTCAACTCCAAGATTAGATCAATAAAACCAAATCTTGGTGTTTTTGGTCTAACAAACCCATATCAACTCCAAGGAGTCCAAAAGTCTACAAATAACTTTCCTAACGTGTTCATCATTCAAACCTAAGTGCTAGCATGCTTGACTAATCACCAAAAAAAAAAAAAAAAAAAAATTCATAGAACACAACCTAACACAATCGGTTTGTATGAAAACTATGAAACAAAATAAGCATGCTTATGGACTTGAAACAAAGTGACTAGATGCTTAATTTTCATGCAATAACTCTTGAATAATACAACCATACACCTCAAATTCAAGTTCTAACTAGATCTAAGCATCAAATCTAGCATGTCACAAGAACAATTTCATCAAAACATTATCAATCCCGAGAGCCTCTAGATTGAGTTTAAAACAATTCTTGCATGGTTATCATCATTCCAACAAAGATCTAAACCATAACTCCCCAAAAATTTATTCTAAATCCATAGATCTAAGCTTCAAGAACAATATTTATAATAATCATATCCATTGAATCGAAATCCTAGAGCTAAAATCACAACCAAACCAAACAAATTTCCCTTTGAACCAAGGGGCTTAGGGTTTTGGTTTCCTCAAGGGGTTTAGGGTTTCGGTTGGCTTCCAATGATTAGGGGTTTCATTAGGGTTGAAACACTCTTTCGGTTGACTTAATTTTGTTTGCTTGGATGGAATAGCATGATTACAAGCTTAAATCACACTCCATCTCTTCACAATTTGTTCTTCTCTCGACATGTGTTCTGGGGTTTTCGAGTAGATGGCTAGGATTGTCTGGCCATGTGTCCAACCAAAAATTTTTTTAGTGATCATAAGTGTATTTGGACATCTTACATGGTGATTTGATAATTGTTTGAACTAGTTACACGACCCTCTCCTGAAGGGTTCTATTCACATAAAAGACTCATTTTTTTATTACACCATAAAATCTTAAATATTTATATGATTCTAATGGTGCAACCTGTTTTGAAAAATTCTATTCCTAAGTGCTTTAATTAAATAGACAAAAAACTCCATCACCACAATGGATCGGGATTCGACTACGCCAATGGACTAAAACCTTCAATCTTTCCATTCGTGAAATCTTTTTGGGATTTCACGACGTTTCTAAAATCTAAAGAAATTCATCTATGGAATTTATTTCTGGTTGTTACACTCTTCCCTCCTAAAAGGATGTCGTCCTCGATATATGGATGCACGTATATAAAAGCATAACTAACTACTACAACAAAGTAATGAAGATACTCACAAGGGCTATTGCCCATCAATGGCTATAGAGTTGCTAGGGGGGTGGAGGTGAGTCCAAATCCACTGTAATGGTATGCTGTGGTAGATAGTATAGCGTGTCGTCATCAGAGTCATACATCATGTTGTCGTTCCATCAAGAATCGATGCATTATTTTCGGTAGTATAGCTACCCTTCGTGTTGTTCTCTTCTCTCATACCATGTTTATAGTTCTGAAGGCTCTATAAGTGTTGTGGTCTGAAGGGGTAAATTGAAGGCTTATTTATAGACTTGCTTTTACCCTCAAATTGTGCGAATTACCTTTATCTCATGCATTAGAGTGCACTTATTGCAGCTTGAATAATTATGGGAACTACTCCCAGCTGACTTGCTCACTTTTCCTTATAAACTCCTAGTTTCCTGCCTCTCTCCATTGCACCTTCACCAATGGTACAATTTTAGATCTTAATCTCTACTCCTTTCAGTCTACGATTCGTACTGGTCTCTCTTCACATGTGAGATTCAGCTGCAGTGGAACTAGATTTGGGTTAATCACTTGGGGTTGCTAGTTTTCAAAACTTTTCCTCAACGAAGAAACGTGGAACACGTTATGAATCCCCTTTGTATTCCACAAGAAACACAACACGGTATGCCACTAGGCCTACATTTTCCACTACTAGGCAAGGTTCAATGTATCTTGGGCTTAGTTTTCCTCTCAGCCCAAATCTTTTCACCCCTTCCATGGGTGATACTTTGAGATATACTACCACCCTCCTCAAAACTCTCTTCTCCTTAAATCAACGCAACTCTTTTGTCTACTTTGAGTCGTAGCCATCATTGACTGTATCAGTTTGACTTGTTCCATTATCTCTTGGATGGTCTCTAGTCTAATCACTTTTGCCTCTTTCAAAATTGAGGTGCAAATCTCATATCTCGATTTGACATTATGGTCTTGGGTGCTTCATGAAGCCTAACTATCTCTCTTATGTATAACTGAGTGTGCTTACTCAACGTGTACATAGTAGTGACTGGAAAAATGTGGACACTCGTATTTAATCTATCTATGATTACTCAAATAGCATCGTTACCACTGAGGGTTCGGGGTCATTTGACCACAAAGCCCATAGCTATGTCTTCCCAGTTTTACTCTGGAATTGGAATGGGCTGTAAATTCCTAGGTGGTCTTTGATGCTCAACCTTCACCTTTCGACACATAGCACACTTATCGATGAAGTGGGTGATGTCCTGCTTTATCCCTACCGACTAGAAGCCTTTCTTGAGATCCTAATACATCTTTGTGCCTCTAGGATGCATCGAATATGGTGAAGAATGGGCTTTGACTAATATTCATCCTAAAATCTCTGAATTAGCCTAGACTACTCTTTTCCGTCTATACAACAAGGTTCCATACTTTCCCAAGCACAAATGCAAAGGTCCTTTCCCTCTTTGGACTCTTCACTGGATCTCTAGTAGCTTTGGATCCTTCCTCTACTCGATCTCCAGCTCATCGAAATCACTCACTCTCCTACATTGCAGTGAGAATCTCCTCTTGTGGTGAATCCTTCAGCAATAAGTGCCTTATTCCCTCAAAAGCAATCCCAATTTGTGGAAACTTCCGCACCCTTTGACCTTGACATACGACTTAGTGCATCAACGACCAAATTAGCCTTCCCTAGGTGGTACTTGATTTCACACCGGTAATCGCTTATGGTCTCCAACCCTCTTTGTTGTCTCATACTGAGGTTATTCTAAGTAAAGAGGTGCTTCAGACTCATATGGTCCATATACACCTCGTATGCTTTGCCATACAAATAGTGTCTCCAAATCTTTGGCATTCTTGAGTTTAGTGAATAGTTGATGTGATTCTCATGATCCTTGGCATCCTTGGAATATAGTAGAAGTTTATCTATGAACACCACCACAAACATATCCAAGAATGGCTGGAACACCCTATTCATAAAATCCATGAATGGTTGTTGGGGCATTAGCTACCCAAATGTCATCATTGTAAACTTAAAACAACCATACCTTGTTCGAAATGTTGTTTTTGGTATGTCACGCTCCATAATCCTCAATTGGCGATAACCAGACCTAATATCAATCTTAGAAAGCACCGTAGCTCCTTGCAACTGGTCAAACAAGTCATCTATCCTTGTTAGAGGGTATCTATTCTTTATGGTCACCTTATTCAGCTCTTGAATCGATGCACATCATAATGGTCATATCCTTCTTCCAAACAAATAGCACTGACACTCCCTAAGGTGATATACTTGGCCTAATAAACCCTTTTGTTAAAAACTCTCATAATCGACTCTTTAGCTCTTTCAAATTGGTTGGGTCCATCTCATAGGGTGCCTTATGTACTAGAACTGTCATAGGTTTCAGTTCAATTGAAAACTCAACTTCCCTAGGAGGTGGTAGTCTTGACAATTCTCCAAACACTTTTAGGAGCTCACTTACCACACGTATACCTCTTACCTCCTTAGGCTCTTTCTCCTTAAGTACTAAGTGTACTAAATAGGCTTTAGCCATGCGTGCCAACTCCTTCTTGGCTTGTAAAGAGGTAATTACTCCCAACATTGATCACAACTTACTGCCCCAGAATACTCTATATTCCATCCTAGACACTTGAAATGTTATCGTTCTTTGTTGGCAATCTATACTCCCGAAGTGTCTAAATAACCAATGCATGCCTAAGATAACATCAAAACCCAATAATTCAAATACTATAAAAATCTAACTCCAAGTTAATTTTGTGTATCTCCAAGGGACACTCTGCAAACCTCTTGGTGCAGAATACGGTCTCTCCATTAGGTAATGCTACCGAAACCTTATACTACATGGGTTCTGCCTGAAGACCACTTATTCTAACGAACGTAGGGGCCACAAATGACTGGGATGCACTTGAGTCAAATAGGGTACTCGCATAGTATTGCTATACTCTAACATGTCCTGGAATGACCGAACAACTCAATGCTTATACTATGTTCCTACAAGTATTAACTAACTAACTAAAGTCAGGGTCTTGTACTTGTGATGACTTTTACTTCTTGGGGCATCCTCATCGACTTCACTTGTACTGCCTGCCTTTTGTCTCCCATCCTCCACCAGGGCCAATTCACTGCACTGGCATTGCCTGAGGGCAATCCTTGGCATAATGTCCCAACTACCTACACCTATAGCATGAGAGTAGGGTCTAGCAACACTTTCCCTAATGAGGCTTATGACAAAAACCACACATTAGTGTCCTTCCTCCCATGCATAATCCGAGGGAAACCTGAACTATTTCCCTTGCTCATGACTTCCTCCTTCTTAGGTCAGTCAAAATAGCCAACAGATTATGTTGCCTGTGTTCAATGATAGAGGCCACGTGCGCTAACTTCTAAAAATCCTTAATCTCCAGACACACTACTTGTGCTCTGATATGCATTTTTTGTTCGTCCTTGAACCTCTCAGTTTTCATGCTCTTCATAGAAATGAGGTGATGGGTAAACCTTACTAGCTCTATGAATTTAGCAACATATTGCTCGATTTTCATGCTGCCTTGGACCAAGTTAGCAAAGTCCTTAAACTTTTACTGTCTTATGATGGTGGAAAAGTACCGACCCTCAAACTCCTTCCTGAATATTTCTCATGAGATCCTTTTCATGGCTCTCAGTTCCATGGTAAGAAGTTGTCTCTTAGCACTCCACCAGAGTGTCGCCTCTCCTTCGAGCAAGTAGCTCACATATAACACCTTTTGACTTTCTTTGCAATTGAACACCTCAAAAGTCCTCTCAATTTCCATAATCCACCTATCCGCCTTTATAGGACCTTAGCTACCAAACAATCCCGGGTAACGGCAGGCCAGAAATCTTTCATACATGCACCCCTACTGCTCATCCCTAGGGGAATTGACTTGCTGAGTTTGCATGTGGCGTGAACAGAGCTCATGTTGCTGTTGCAGCACATCTGTAAGCGACTAAGCGCTCTTGCTAACTCGCTATCTCTCCCTTCAGCTGATGGCTCCCCCTTGCGACTACCTATTTTACCTCACAGAACTCATGGTCCGCCATACTTAGACCCTGCCACATAATCGACCCTATCACTCCCTAGCTTAACCCTCACCTACTATAAGTAGATCAAGCCTACAACACTTTAAAATTCAAGCATACGATACTAAAAATCAAATCCTATATCTTAGGTAATATTCCTATGTGACAATATGGATTTACCTAGAGCTGTATAAATGCACTCTGATACTAAGTTTTGGTAACCCGTTCTTCAGTAAAGGACTTGGTGAGGATCTGTGGTGCCAAGGGTGCCAGCTGGTCAGCAATGCTAAGGATATAGATTGAGAATAAGCATGAAATATTTACAAGGAAGTGTACATGTAAGTGAATAATCATTTAAAACTAAAGCAGAATAAGTAAAGGTATAATAAGAGACTAAACACTATTTATACCAGAGGTTTAAACCATAAATAAGTTCATTCATTAATCACTTAAATATCCATATTTCACTTCATTTCCCAAATAATAATAATAATAATATACATAACCATCTGTTTGTTCCCTATCTCTAAATATGACAAAACAAACATGATTGATTGCTGGACTAACTAGTGCAATTCCAAAGAAAAACAATACAATTACTTAATAACGAAGACAGACCTTCGTATCTATTGCTTGGGTGGGGTTGGTCCCATCTACCAAGTGAAGCGAATATAAAAGCGTCCCACCTCGTTCATCACAAGGCATTTCATTCTCGTGTAAAACTCATGGCAACATGTAGTAGGGATTTGGGGTGCTACTTGCACCTCTCGGGGCAGGGGTGCTCGTGTTTTGCACCCCATTTCCTGCCAAGTGAGGGATTTGCCCCTTGGGATCTAGTGCTGGGGCAGGGCCCATTGTCCAGGTGCCGGGGGCGGATTTGGACCCTTGGTCAGTCCAACCCAAATGGGTCCATGGCTCACTAGGCCCAGACCCTGTTTTTGGGCCCAAAAATAGCCTAAAACCTATTTTTGGCCATTTTGGGCCCAGATTTTAAAAAACAAATGTCTAAAAACAAAGAAAATAAAAGCTATATTTTACATATAACATAAAATGAAACATAAAACATAAAAATCTAAGTATTCTAATCTATTACAATAATACAAATTAATCTAAAATTATTAGAAATTGTCAAATAATTTAAATGAATAGTATTACAATATTACAAATTGTAGCTAGTAAAAAAACAAACATTACATAATTGGAAAACAAATTAGAATTACATACAATATATACATATGTAAAAAAGATAAAAAGATAAAATCAAAAGTACAAACCAAGTGAGACTATCAAGAATTGCATATTAGATAAGTGAGAATTTGGGATTAGGGTTGGGCAAGTGAGGCTTTGAGTCTGTGAGAGTGTGAGACTATAAAACCTAAAAGACAAAATAAGAAAAAAAATCATAAATATAAAAATTATATAGATGTGTAAAAAAGTTTAAAAAAAAATTAAAATTACAAGCCAAGATGAGATCATTGGGACTAGGCTGAGACTATAAAACTAAAAAAAAAAAAAATACAAGAAAACTAATTGGAATTATAAACAATACATACATACTATGAATAAATAAGAGAACCATTAATGGTGGATCGAACTACGAAGTCATATTGCAACTGATGTAGATGTAGGGGCATTTGTCGCAGTTGTCTCTACAACGATTAGACTTGAATATAAGTAATAATAAAATATATTATAAGCAAAAGTAATATTATAGCAATATCAAAGGTAAGAGCGATTATTGGATGCAGGCTGATCACCACCCGACTCCTTCTCAGTCTCCACAAAGTCTACCACATCTAGAATATGAATTGACTTCCCTTTTATCTAATCTTGAGTGCAAAATGCAAATCAATGCCTCTATAGTGGTAGGAGACAATATCTCCTTCACTCTTCTCGATCATGCTTTGTATACCCCTAAATCGTTCCCCCTATTACTCCTATTTGCAATTTTTTTTTAAATCCAATCTTCAGTCTAGGTTGACTCTTTTCTTATAAAGAACGTTTAATTGGACTCTTTTGCATTATTCTTCTAAGTGAACTTTCAATTGGGATGTACCATGTCTCCTGTAGTGACATCCTTACACTTTGTCACAATGGTTACACTTAGTTTGTGGGTTATTGGGGTTACCACCCTCTATTTTGGTGTAGTGAGAACACATAATTGAAACTGGTTTCTTACTTGGTGGGCCCATGGCTGGCAAGGTAAGGGTAGTGGTGGTGTAGGGGTAGGGGTAGGGATAGTAGTAGGGTAGTCAGTAGGGTCAGGAGAGCTAGCACTCACACCAGTGGTTGGATTTGCCTCAATATCCATTTCTGTTGACTCACAAAAATCTGATATGAAGGCATGATGCAAAAATCACACAACAAGAAGATTCATACAATCATGATGGCATCAAAACAGTTTTGGGGTTTCAATATTGAAACCGAAACCCCTAAAATAAATTTGGGATTTCAATATTGAAGCCCTTAAATTAATTTTGGGAATTTCGGGGTACAAAATAGATTGATTAATTTGGGGTTTCGGATTAATCTGAAGCCCTATATTATTTTTGGAGTTTCAATATTGAAATTCCTAAATTAATTTAGAGGTTTGGATTGAACCCCTAGATGATTTTAGGGTGTTGAATAAATCATCTAGGGATTAAATCCGAACCCTAAACTAATTTAGGGTTTCAGATTGAAATCCTAGATTTACATCACAAATTCATACAAATATCTCCACAGCACACAAATCATAACTCCATTCTCCAAATCCATGAATAAATCCCATCTTCCATAGTCCAATCTAAAACATCCAATGTAAAACTCAAAGTTAATTAGGGTCCTCGAGATACTTACAGAACGTAGGAGAGAGACACGGGCTTGGCGACGATGAAGACGACAATGAGTCAGATATAGAGGTCTATGTATGGATGAGAGAGAGAGAGAGAGAGAGAGAGAGAGCTGAGGGAGTTTGAGAGAGGGAAGAGTCGAGAAGGGGGTAGTTTTAGGCATTAATCAAAACGATGCCATTTTGGGGATATCCAAAATGGCATCATTTTGATGTATGTATAAGTTAAGGTTCATCCCCCTCACTCGTAGGGGTGCCCAGATGAGGGTGGCTTACCCTGCCACCGCCATTCGGTAGACGGAGCCACCACCCACATAGGTGTGGGCGGGGTAGCGGGGGGCAGGGCCCCACTGCCCTTCCCTAGGGGGAATGACTCGAAAGATTCTCAACAGGTCCATGATGATTGATGCACGATATGACTTACACACACCCAAATATTTATTATTTCATGAATAGAAAGGGAAATGTTGCAAAATATGCAATGCAAATCCCACGACATACCCACAACATTTACCCACATTTTCCAACACTACCTTAGAAGCTAACCTACTTGAAAAATACTACGACAGCATTGGCGCTACTCTTCCTCTTCTCTCTGTCAGTCTCTTAAAGTCACTTCCTTTATTTCAAGGTTCTAGCTCCAATGAAGATCCAACACTTTACGATCTCAAAAGTGAGATTTTGGCTTTTACCTTAAGCCATTTATAGGGCGAAATCGTCAGGTGTCCTTATGATGCCCTTCTAACTTCTGATGTGCCTGAATAGGAGCCCTTTAGTCTTAGCCATCTATCTGCAGGAAGACAAAGACAAACCGACGGAAGAAGGCACACACATCTTTACAGCTTGCTTTGTGTACAATCTATCGTCCTTTCCTAAGTACGGGCCTTCAACATGGTGCTTGAGCATACCTCTAGGTTCAGATGATATGGGCCGCAGAGCCATAGCCTTTTCCATGCAGACCCATTCCAGATGTGACATTTTAGATCGAGCGTGGGCTTTTGCGTACAACAATACTACTCTTTGAGCATTCCGTGTTTTCTCGAAAAGATTGTACATTCACATGGGTCTTGTCCTTGACCGTTGCTGGCCATAGGCTTGTATCTTGCCCTTCGTTCGAGCTACTAGCCTCTTCAACTCCTCTTCTTGCCTTTTGTAATAGCCTTTCTCACTTTCGTATTTGCTTGCCCAACATAGGGTAAAAAGTCCTTTGTTACACCCTGCACTAAGATGTGTCTACCATGCTTTCTATATGGTGCTGCTGCACTCTTTTGATCTTGTTTCATCATTTTTCACCAAACCAATGAGGGAATATCATCTTTGCCTTCCACTTACTAAGGAAAGGCTCTCTTCTTTGCCTTCCCTTTGCCCTCGAAAGGTAGTCTGTTCTCTTATGCTGGCGTGATCATCACAGTGACTCATGGCTATTAAATTATCTCACGAAAGATATTGGAGCAAGCATAATCTGTTTCACTATTGTTGAAAAACTGTGGAAAGATTTGCGAGATCGATTTACCTAAGGGAATAGACCGAGTCTTCTTCAACTCAAGAAGGAACTTTGTGACCAATCAATTGTAAGCGTCTACTCGGTTTAAAGGATCATGGGATGAATTGTGTTCTTTACACAGATTCCTACCTATACCTGTGTACCTAGCTGTTCTTGAGGTTCCCTACGCATTTTGCTTGAATACCAGTAAAAGGAATATATTCTTTATTTCTTGATGGGCTTAAGTGACTCTTTCTCTCTCATGTTAGGGGCTATATTTTTCTTCTTGACCATTTGCCTCCTATTAGTAAGGTAATGTCTTCAGTCTGATAAGAGGAGAAGAAATTATTTCTCACATATATACCTCACATTGTTGAAACTAATAACTCTGGTCCTGCTAAGCAATTCCATAATCAGCGTTCTAAGCCAATCCAAACAGACCATGTAAAATCTGGGGATACTGTTGATAAATGTTACAAATTACATGGCTCTCCCCTGATTTTTGATCCAAAAAAGGCAAGACTGCATTAGTCATTCAAGTGTTCAATATTTCTTCAGATCCATTGGTGCTTGTTGATCAAATTCAGACTATTCCCTTCTCACAAGATCAATCTCGTCGGTTACTTTTACTCATTTAGCCTTCTACAAATAATTCCTCCACTCAACCCTTTGCCATGAATGTTGTTGTTCCATATCATTATTTCCTTAACCTGTCAGGTAAGGTTTTATCTTCACTGTCCAATTATAACAAGTCTAATCATCTTAGCCATTCTTGGATTCTTGATAGTGGTGATATTGACTACATAATCAATTCTTTTTTGCTGTTGACTTTTGTTAAAAACCTTGTTAATACCTATGATAAATTACCTAATAGCTCTCTTATTCATGTCACACATATTAGTTCACTTAAGATGAGTATTTTTTAACTCTTACTAACGTTTTAAAAGCTCCATCTTTCTCTTTTAGTCTCATTTCTATTATTAAACTTACTTAATCTCAATCTTGGTGCTCTATTCTTCTCCAAAACTATTACTTTATATGGGACCCATGCTTTTGGAGGATGATTGGTCTGGCTAAGCAAGTGGTTAGTATATATCATCTGCTAAATTTCCCTGTTTATGTTTTTTCTTCACAATGTAATGTTTTTTTTTTCTATATTTTCCTTTTTTATTTGATTTGTGGTACTATAGTTTAGGGCATCTATCACTAGGAAGGATGCAACTACTTCACCACTTTGTACCAAGTATCTCAGTCCCTCTAGTCAGGTGGGTGACGGCTGGTATTTTAGCCAGATCCCCTTAAAAATTGTATGTGTGGGTCTCCCCGCATGTGGCTCACTCCATTCGAGGTGGCCCATCCCAACATTCATTCGCAAATCCTATAGTGATTAAGACTGCTAGACCCTGGAGAAGGACAAGGCTTGCTAGGTCAGAAAAGCGATAATTAGAAATTCTCCCCAAGTATGATTTGAACCTACAACTAGTCATTTAACTTCATCATTACTAGCAATGATGATAATGTTGTTGCTTCCATAAAAGTATTTCTTGGCAATCCTTTTTAGCTCAAGGATCTTGGTCCTTTGAAATACATTCTTGTCCATGTAAATATGCACTTAAGGTGCTTTCTAGTGTAGGCTTCCTTAGTGCTAAACCTATTTCTTTTCCCATAGATCAGAACTTGTACTTATCCAAGTTTGATGAGACTCCCTTAGTTGATCCTTTCACTTATAAAATGCATGTGGTTGACTTTCATATCTTAGTATCACGAGGCCTAACTTGGCCTTTGCTGTGGAGGTTGAGTCAAATTATGGATACTCTCTGTGACACTTCCTAAGAGTCATCTAGCTTCTGTACATCGAGTTCTCATAAAACTCAAGGGTACTCCTAGACAGGGATTTTCTTTCCTACTATGACTTATTTTCAATTGAGAATTTCTTGTCATGCTAATTAGGTTGCATGTCATGATGCCCAAAGATCTGTTACTGGTTTTTGTATCTTTCTTGGCTCTTCCCTCATCTCTTGGAAGTCTAGGAAACAATGTATTATGTCTAGATCTTTTATTGAGGTAGACTATTGTGCTATGACCACCACTACTTGTGAGCTTCAGTGGTTAATTTCTTTGCAACATGATTTGACCACTCCTCATGCCAAACTTGCTCTCTTCTAATGTGACAACCGGGTAGCTCTTCATATTGTTGCAAACCCAATCTTCCACAAACGTAATAAACACATTGACATCTATTGCCACATTGTCCGTGAGATATGAAAATTTGGGATGCTCAAGACTTTATAAACCTTCTCATTCATAGCTGGGCAACATCTTTACAAAGCCTCTTGGTTTTGTTCATTTCTCTAGAATTCTTTCCAAGATGAATGTGCTCAATACCCACATATCATCTTGAGGGGGAGTATGAAAGTTATAGAAGGCTTAGCTATCACGGTAGGTAGACTTGTATGGCTAGTTATATAGTGCACAATCAATTATGCGTAGTTCTTACAGTTTCTTATATTCTTGTAACTATAAATATACTGTCAATGTAATGTACACGAACAGATTAAGAGGAATGTACAAAAGCTTCACTCCATCACTTCTCTTCTCTGAAGTTTTTCTCTTCTGCACAATTGCTTAAGCTCATACATCCAAGGTTTGAAGTCTAAGTCCTAACACTAATCATCACAAGATGAAATTTGTTGCAATCAAGGTAAAGGAACATGCATCAATTTGGTGGTAACATCTTAAGAAGCAGAGAGAACGTGAGGGGAGAAATCAAATTGTGATATGGAGAAGAATGCGAATCGAATGGAGCTCAAAGAGAAGTTTCTTTTAGATAATTACAAGCAAGATGTTTTTCTTAAGTTTCACAATTTTAAGTAAAATGAATTGCCTGTTGAGGATTATATTGCTAAATTTTAGTATCTGATATTGCAATGTAATGTCATGGAGCCTGAGAACAAACTATACCTATAATCTTTGTGGACTGCATGTTGAACTTTGAAACGTGGTATATTTATAGCCTTATGGACTTCTAATGTGTATAAGAATGTATTTAAAGTGGAGAAGTAATTGAAGGAATCCCATGAAGGTAGTTTAGTTCCACAAGTCATGACACTCCATTTAAACCGAGGAACGTAGTTCTTTCCAAGACTAATTTTGCCAACACTTCATACCCCTAGGAAAACCAGAAATTTTGGTGACTAGTTCCAGTCATTCCAGCCCTCATAATGCCTATCGATGTTTCGAATGCCAAGGTATTGGTCACATTATTCTAATTGTCCCAACCGTAAAGACTGTTTCTCTTATGAAGAAAAATGAAGGTGAGGAAGAAAAGCGTAAATCAATATACGATGTTGAAATAGAAAAAAGAGATGAAGTTGTGTATGTGGATCAAGGGAGAATCTTTGGTAGTTTGAAGAAGCTTAAGTGCAGTTTACGTATAAGATCATTTGCTATGCGACAATATCTTTCACACAAGGTGTGCTTTCTCATGGCATTATATTCGATCATCAATGTAGGAAGTTGTGAGAATGTTGTTTCAAAAAAGACGTAACTTAAAAAGGAAAGATCATCCTCAACCACACGAGCTTTCTTAGCTTTGAAAGGATAAGGATGCAAGGATAAAGAGGTAAGGATCTGCAAACATTGTCTTGTTGAATTTTCTATTGGCAAGAATATTCGTATGAAGTGTTTTGCAATGTCATTCCTACAGAGATTCTTGTCATTTGTTGCTTGTTCACCCATGGCAAGATGATAGGAAGGTATATGTCCTGTACATTATGAGTTAAAAAATACCTAATCTTCTGTTAAGAATTGAGGGTAAGTTGTGTTAGGACCTACTCAAATAAGTTGTCCTAAACCTTCTAATGTAGAGGGAAATAACTTTTTTTTTTGTCTAAAACTAAAGTCGAAAGGGTCCTATTGGAGTTTAGTGAGAATTATGCCCTTACTCTAAAAGAGAATGAGAAGTGTGAGATCCCTTCTATCATGCACACTTGAGTACCTACCTAATGAAATTCCATCTGGATTACCTCCCATGACAAATATACAACATTCCATTGATTCCATTCCAAGTACTACTCTCCTTAACAAGACAACCTTGAAATTAAGAAAAAAAAATCTAAAATCAGGACATGGTTTAAACCACATCATATTACGCACACTATTCTTTTTAAAAAATAAAATAGAATTTTAAGTTTATAAAAAATAGGGGTGGTTGTCCACCTTATTTGGGGAGGTTTGGCAACCCTTTATGGAGTGGTCTATGGCCCCTCAACACTAGTGTGGCCATATCCACCTTAGCTGAGGTGGATTTTCACCAGGGTGGCAATGGTGGCTCTCCCTAAGGGGAAACCAGATTTATGGTCGAAGGACTACCAGAGTGGTAACTACAGATGGTCTTATAAATAATTACAGTTAGAGATTTTAGGAGTTTAATATTTACATTTTTGGGTTTTAGTTTAAGATTTTAAAAAAAGTTTCTATCTTTTTATAACGAGGGTAAAGTCTTTATGTTGCAATTTGTGATTGTAGAATGTAAAACCTAGATTGCACACCACATCCTGGCAGCAACCACACTCTAAAATGAGTCCCAAGGAGCAAAAGGAATTACAACGATAAGTAGGCTAGCTTATACCTAAGGGGTTGGTTAGATAAAACATGAGCTTGTGTTGTTCCAGTTCTTCTTGCCCCTAAAAAGTAAGGTTGGGCAAAACGTCTGACAGCTTCGACTTCGACCGACGCTCGCTTGACTCTGAGTCTGATGGAGTCAAAAAATTCGAAGTTTGGAATCAGAGTCAGAGTTGCTTAGAAAAAAATAATCAGAGTCAGAGTTGGAGTCGATATCGACTTTGACCCCCGAACTCCGACTCCGATATTTATAATTGATATATTTAATATTGTAATGTATACAATAGATTGAGTGGCCTAATGGTTGAGATGGTGTTTTGGCAACATGGGAACCTGCGTTCGAGTCCCCCAGTTCCACGTTTTGCAAATGCTTTTTTAAGAAAATCTTAAACGACACCGTTTTCAATAGGCTATATATTCACCTCATTCAAAACCCTATGCATTTCCTCTTTTTTCACTCTTCCCCCTCCAATGACTCCACTCCTTCCGTTATGTATGCCACTCCATCATCACCTTCACATTCTTTGATCGGACCGAGTCAGATGCCATTCTCTTCCACTTCTTCATCTTCCCCATCGCCCCTCTTCCTCTTGTCTTCCTTGAGCATGCTCGCTTGGTTGGCTTTGAATGCTTCAAGATTCAGCCTAAGGCCAAGTTATCTTCAACTCAAGTGTTTTGCTGCTACAAGGACGTCATGCACATGTTCTTCCTCATCATCGGTCCCTTGCAAGGTTATCTTCAACTCAAGTGTTTCACTGCCACTTTTTCTTTGTAGCTTTATTTGTGCATATAATTTATTTCTATGGGTGATTTTTGCAATCTGATTTGGATTGTTTTAGTTTCTATGGGTGATTTTGGCAATTAGTTTTGGATTGGTTTCTTCTTCTTTTTTTTTTTCTTTTTTTTTTTTTTGTGTGGGTGATTTCTCTTTGTGGCTTCGATGCTTTGATTCTGACTCTGACAACTTTGATCAGAGTCGGAGTCAGAGCTCAACTTGGCCTCCAACTTTAGTCTAAGTCAGAGGTCGGAGTTGGACATTCCAACTCCGTCGAAGTTGAAGCCCAACCCTACTAAAGGATGGATTGGTACTAGAGGCATTTGACATCCCAAATGGTATAACCATCCATTTATACAATTCATCTCGAGTTTTGAAAGCCATCTTCCATTTGTCTCCTAGTCTCCTTCGAATCGATGATACCGAAAAGATGGTAACACCATGCAATAGAACAAAAGGTCATCAAGTTGCCAAATTGGATATTGATACTTGATTGTGGCCTTGTTCACTACTCTACTATCAACACACATGCTAAGATCCATCATTGAATAATGCTTCCCCTCACCAACCCCTTAGCTATAAGCTACTTGTCTTTATAATTCTTCTTGTTCATTAGGACTCATTATATAGGATGCCTTGTTAGGAAGACCAACACTAGCAATGAAATAAATGCAATGTTATATATCTTTCATGGGTAGTAATCCAGATAGAATTTCATCAAGTACAACATCTACAAATTCATGCAATCAAGTGTTCATGATGGGAGGCATCTCTCTCATACTTCTCATTGTCCCCTAAAACAAGAAGGGCATAATTCTCACTAGACTCCAGCATGGCCCCTTCGACTCTAGTCTTAGACAAAATTAAATAAAACTTGTCACCCCAAGGAAATCCATCTAAGGGATCAGAGTAGTTGTAATCACAACTCTAGGACAGTTCTCACAAGATACGGAGTAACGAAACTCTGGGCTAGCCTTCCATTGATTTGTAATCACTACAATTCTAAGCACTAACATTGGTTTAGCCAAATGCCAGCACAATGCAAAATTGGCTAAGATGTCTCAGAAATACTCTACATTGGCTAAAATAATAAAAGAATAATAATTTAACCAACCTCATAACTAACTTTATGGGATAAAATTGATTGAAGTTATCTAAAGCCACTCAAATGTCCTTTTTAGCTCAAATTTGACTACAATTATTCACAAGCCAATGCTAATGCTCTAGGTGGTGAATTTTATCCATTATTTGAATATT
Organism: Cyclocarya paliurus; assembly: GCA_029856935.1. Lineage (NCBI taxonomy): Eukaryota > Viridiplantae > Streptophyta > Magnoliopsida > Fagales > Juglandaceae > Cyclocarya > Cyclocarya paliurus. The sequence continues at coordinate 27,900,830 of CM056948.1, forward strand.
TTTCTAGTTTGCTCATTTTTTTCCACATTTTCAAGCACTTAAATCAAAATATAGTATACTAACAAAGCTGTAGTGGATAGTGTAAGTAGTCTAATAGCAATTTTTTTCCCTTTTTCTGGAACAAGTTATGAGAATCATATTCTCCAACACTTGAAATAGGTTATAAAACTAAAGAGATTGAGGGTATTTCATTCCAACTTACAGAGAAAATCAGGTTGGCTAACAAAAAAACACCACATTAAAGGACATTTATCCTCTTATGTTAACTCATAGATCCCACCTGTAGAAATAGAACAATCACTTCGTTGAATTTTGATCACCCTCCTCAAGCCACTTCTTTTTAGCCATTTGAGCCAAACGAATCTCCTCATTATGCTCCCAAAAATTCAATTCCGCTTTGGAAACCAGTAACTCCATCTCCAAGTCTTTCTGATAACCTTCTTGAAGCTGTTCATCCACGTTTTCAATTCTCTCCTCAATCTCCTTGATAGTGTTACTGACATGGTCAAAACCATTTTTGCTCCAAGCCTTCAACGCTACCTTCAGCTTCTTAGCTTTGCTGCAAGTTTAAACAAACCCCTCTCGACCATAGCCACACATTCCCTGCGAACCGCAGCCACACAATCCTAAAGAGAAGGATGTTGAACCCACATATTCTGAAAACGGAAGGACGTTGGACCTTATCTTTGTTCTACCACAGATCCCTGAATGAACATTGGACTATGATATGAAGTTTTCCTAGATAAATATTCCATAGACGCCGAAGGAAAACAGCGCATAAGCTCTCATTCATGACAGCTCTATCCAACTGAGCCAAGCTACGCACACAACCCGCCTGACCATTACACCACGATAATTTTCTACCCTTTACAGGGAGTTCCAGCAAACTACAAGAATTTAAACACCAATTAAAATCCTCCATTGCCACAAGTGATCTCAAATTAACACCTACTCTCTCTCCATCCTCTCGGATTATGTTGAAGTCACCCACAACCATCCAAGGAACATCCCCATTGTGACCCTCAAGCGCTTGCCACAACTCCCGTCGCTCTAAGTAATTGCATTTCACATATCAAAAATATTCACCTCAAATTCCTCCTGCCATAATAGCCATACTTTACCCCCCACCACCTCATTAGAACAGAAATTCTTAAAACCCAGAAAACTAGCCATATGGGGTAATTTAAACTTTCTGCAAATGGTTCTGCAATAGCTACACTTTACCCCCCCACCAACTCATTAGAACAGATATTCTTAAAACCCAGAAAACTAGCCATATGGGGTAATTTAAACTTTCCTGCAAATGGTTTTGCAATAGCTACAATCGAAACATTCAATTTCTTAATCAAACTTTTAAGTCTCTTCCGCGACATGCCTAAACCACGCACATTCCACACTAGTGCGTTTACAATCATAAATTAAATTTTAGAGGGCGGGACAACACCTGCTAAGATTGACGCAATCTGACAAATGGCCATCAACTCCCAGAAACTCCTGTTCCACACCCCTACCCTCCATTGCTAACACTTCATCAATCACTCTCGATGAACCTCCCCCCTCCCAAACTAGTATATTTCCATCATCCACTAATAAGAAATCCACCACCGGAGATGCTAAGGTAATTTGCATGCTTGCAGGGGTCCCTCCATGTAAATATGGATCATCCCCTCTAAGATACACCTCTACCTGTTTCCTCCCCCCTTCCCCCCCTCTTTTCCTCAACCTCTTGCATTGCCACCTCAAAGGGGACCACACCAGACGATCGTGAACCACCTCCATTTTGCAAAGCAATAATCTCCACTCCACTATTGTTCCACACATGATTAACGTCAGGCTCTTTCTCCACTTCCACATCCACCCTTTGAACCCCCATTTGCTCATCCGGGACAACCACTCCCGTAGATTGAACCACCACTGGATGAGACACATCGCCTGCTTGATCATCTTGGTGCTTTGATACCTTTGGAACTTGTATCTCACGCCACAATTCCTTATTGGATCCCTGTTTTCCACCCTCCTTCCTCGCCTCAAAATGGCCACGACCTGGCTGTCCCACCCTACACACCATTGCGGTATAGCCTTTTGCCTTCAACATTTGGAGCAATAAAACCCCATCTTTTCATACCGAACAGGCTGCCATAATTTCCTATTTGCCACCATAATAGGAAAACCTTGAACCAAACATACAGGCCAATATTTGAAGGCAATCCCTACAATACAAGTGCATCGACAATCCTGGTAAGAAAATCCATTAAGCCGCCATGGAAGGTTCTTCATTCAGGTTGAACTCTTTCGTCCACTAGAAAATTTTGAAACTGCACCCCCTCTATCACATGACCTTCCCTAGCCCAACCACGAACAAAATCCCTTCCACTGGCCATTTGCACCAAGACATGATAATCATCCATGAAACTCACAGTAGGAATTTCCAAAAGGCCCCATGTTTTGACAATGGCCAATTGCACCGCATCGATCGTAGGCCTCGCACGAAGGAATTTCAAAACCAACGCAAACTAAAAGTCCTCCGCCGCCTTATTCATCTCCGCCTCCGCAAAAATAAACCCCAATTCTCCATCAACCTCCACTGAATACCTCATAGGCATTTTGAATCCCGAAGTATTATTAGTACGTGTCAATGCTTGCATGTAGGACTTTTGAGGAAGACCACCCTCCTTACCACCAAACACTCCTCCCGAACCACCTGGATCACCATCAGGACAAGCCCTTATTGGTGCTGACAACACCAGAGGGTCCAGGGGCGCCACCATGCTAGAAGAAAACTAACCACCAAGCAAAAGATACCTCCGAAAAACTCTATGGGACTCATTCTATAGGATGCCTTGTTAGAAGACCAACACTAGCAATGAAATAGATGCAATGTTGTATATCTTTCATGGGTAGTAATCTAGATAGAATTTTCATCAAGTACAACATCTACAAATTCATGCAATCAAGTGTTCATGATGGGAGGCATCTCTCTCATACTTCTCATTCTCCTCTAAAACAACAAGGGCATAATTGTCACTAGACTCCAGCATGGCCCCTTCGACTCTAGTCTTAGACAAAATTATTTCCCACCCCATTACAAAACCTCTCTCAATATGATGTCGGAAAATGTGGAAAAATGTGAAAAAATGACAAAATAAGAAGGAAAACAAAGTCCAATTTATAAATAAAACTCGTCACCCCAAGGAAATCCATCTAAGGGATCAGAGTAGTTGTAATCACAACTCAAGAACAATTCCCACAAGATACGGAGTAACGAAACTCAGGGCTAGCCTTCCATGGAGTTGTAATCACTAAAATTTTGAGCACTAACATTAGTTTAACCAAATGCCAGTACAATGCAAAATTGGCTAAGATGTCTCAAAAATACTCTACATTGGCTAAAGTAATAAAAGAATAATAATTTAACCAACCTCATAGCTAACTTTATTGGATAAAATTGATTGAAGTTACCTAAAGGCACTTGAATGTCCTTTTTAGCTCAAATTTGACTACAATAATGCACAAGCCAATGGTAATGCTCTAGGTGGTGAGTTTTATCCTTTATTTGAATATTTTTCTAGTTTGCTCAATTTTTTTCCACATTTTCAAGCACTTATCAAAATATAGTATACTAACAAAGCTGTAGTGGGTAGTGTAAGTAGTCTAATAGCACTTTTTTGCCCTTTTTCTGGAACGAAGTTTGGAGAATCATAATCTCCGACACTTGAAATAGGTTATAAAACTGAAGAGATTGAGGGTATTTCATTCCAACTTATAGAGAAAATCAGGTTGGCTAACAAAAACACACCACCTTAAAGGACATTTATCCTCTCATGTTAACTCATAGATCCCACCTGTAGAAATAGAACCATCACTTCGCTGAAGTAGCGTTGTTTTTATTTCCAAATAGAAAAATTCTACTTATAACATCAATCCTTGGAAGATTCGAGAGGGATAATTGCAACGCAACTGCACCACAACCAATTCCATTTTGCTGGCCCTACATTTGTCACCCTATGTTCTCAAACTAAGAGCACAACAGCGATCATAGCCAGATATTATATCCTATAATCTCAACCCTCTTCTACTTACGTTGACGTGACATCATCTGCTAACTCTCAAATTTATCATCTCAAAAGAAAAACGAATCTAAAGGTTAACGAGCGATGTCATTCCAACTTGGTAGGTAGAATGAATATTTGATACAAAGCATAACTCGAATAAAATATGCTCTAGAAGCCGCAAGGATTTCTATGCAATCACATCACATGAGGAGATTTATGCCCAAATCTATTCTGAACTGTGTCGACCATTCCATTAAAATACTTTTAGCAGCACTGTGAATCCATAAATATTGGATCAATAAACATGAAGAGACATTTCAATTCCAGTACACAGATAAATAACATCAGGAAACAACTTCTCCAGACAAAAGAAAATTCGAAACAGTGAGAGAAAATGCATGTACGCCATCAACAGTAGCACTAACTAAATAAGTAGCATATGGATGTCACTAGAAAACGAAGGTTGAAGTCAGACTTGTGACTTCTCATTTCTTGGGGGGCTTACTCTTTCAATAAACCAAATTCTAGTCACATAACACCCCATTTCATAAAGCTAAATAATGATATGATAAAGCACCACTCCAGGAAACCCATCATCGTCTGTGGCTCAAATCATTCAATTGACCATTTTCGATGATGCCATTCTCGTTCAAGTACTCAACAAATTCATCAATAAGGTAGGGCCACGCACCTTCAGCATCATAGTCTGACAATGTTGGGCCCACCGTCTGCATACAAAGCATGATAAAAGTTAGTAGCGACTAGACCGGCACCAAGTCCTCCAAGTAACCTATAACTATAATGATACCTTAATATGCTTTGAATTTCCATCAGAGATCTATACAGATTCAAAAGAACAGTCGTATTCTCTATGACTATAATGATGGCTTTATATGCTTCCATTTCCATGGTAAAGCGAAACTACGATATCAACCAAATTTAACCTTCCTCCACAGAAATGCAATTTAATTTATAAGACTTCAAATTAAACTTCTGGTAATTTATTCGTAAACTTCAATGACCTCATTCTTGTACTGCACAAATTTGTTTACCTCATATCTCATCAATAAGCAAAAAGATTATTGACATGATGAATGGTAGGGATGGGAGTCAGTATGACAAGCGTCATTTCATCTTTTGCTCATGATTCTAAGATAAAGAACATATGGAAAGAGCCAGCATAGCAATAAAAGAAAAATAAAATAAAGAAAAAAGTCTAAAGAAAAAAAAAACAGGAGTAAATATATCAGTATAAAATTTTCCCCTCCTTCCCTTTACATATGCAGGTGTAAAGGAAAGCATGCACTTCAGCCCAAAATAATGAGCAGGTAAGCGTTTATTAATGCTTTATAACTTACCCTTGCAAACTCCAAAAGTTGAGACCATGTGTCCCTAGAAATTGCTTTATTATGCCGAGCCTGAGGCAGCAATACAAAGACAGAAAGCAAAAACCAAAGGGAAAAAAGTTAATTAATCCCCTCACAAAAGAGAAAATAAACAAACTCATGGAGTTCATAACATTAGTTCAATAAAAAAAGGTTGTAAAAAGTATACCTAACTAGACACCGAGCTATTCATTGGATTAAATAATTTGTGAAGGCAAATTTACCTAGTTGCCTAACTGACCAGAGTTTTCCAAGAATTCATTAGCCCAACATGGACGCAATTGGATCACAAAAAATTTACGGATGGCATAGTTATCACAAATTGACTGGGATATAAATCCTTCACTCCTAGCCCCCCTTTCTCCCTCACCCCCTCTCTGAATAAGTAGTATAAGCTTTATTATTCTCTGATGATTTTGTTTATAGGTACATTCTCTGATGATTTTGTTCATAATCAGATTAGTCCCCTTGATTCAACTGGACATTATAATTTCCTTCTTCAAGATCTTAACTTTTACAGTGCTGCATTTCCACAGCCAGCATTCCTCTCCCTCCTGACTTTGTTCTTTGTTCAGCATCATCCAATATTTCATCAATCAGTAATGAGGCCTTTAAACTTCAAGCTTGTATTGGCAATGCCTTTTCGTCCAAACATAGAAGTCTTTTTAGCATAATCTCACTGCTTAGGAGTTCTAAAATAAAAATTAAAAGCTAGGAAGCAATAAATAAAAGAAGAAAAAAGAAATAAAGGTTACAGAGTGCACTTACATATGCAAGTCGAGAGAGAGTACACAATGTAAATTAAAGATACATATGTCTGCTTGTGTGTTTATGCAAGGGAAAGCCAATACGGTTTTTTTTGGGGGGGGGGGGTTGGCAAAGTGTGTCGTATGTAGGGGTAAACAGTAATCGACATTTAAGGTAGCAAAGTGTGTCACCGACATTTAACATTAACCATATAATGTTGTTATCTAGGGACAAACTAAATTATTAAAGCCATCCATCTAAACCTCTCACTTGAGCTCCATTGGACTCAAGTGAAAGATAAAAATTAAGATAGAAATAGTCATTTAAGATTTTTTAAAGCAAATGATAAAAATTAAGTAAACAAAGATAAACTTTTTTGTTGAATCTAAGATTGAATATTGTAAAGTCTCTATAATATAGATAGAGATAACTATGTGAGATTTGTTGCATTCACCCCTAATTGTTAACTCGATAGTAGTATATATGTACTTACTAACAAAACTAATCCAAACAAGCTAGCTAGTGGAAGACTTAAAAGGAAAAGTGTAAATAAATAGGAAAAATGAGATAGTAAATTTACCAAATAGCTAATAAAAAGAGACCAAGATATTTTATTGCCTCTTATGAGATGTAAAAAAAAAAAGTGAGATTTTATTAATGACAAACAATAGGTGTAATTATGAAAAAATTATTAAAAAACTAAAAGAAACCTAGACAACTAAGTACCAAATGAGATTTTTGAAAATGTTCTTTTTTTTTTTTAGGGGGGGGGGGGGGGGGAAGTATCTTTATATTAGGATATCTTTTAAAAAACTATATACTAAAGCATATTTTTGAAAAATTTTGGGGGGGCTATCCACCAACGTAGGTCCGCCCCTGCTGTGGGGGCTGCATATACAAGGCACGAGTGACTTCTTTTGGGGGCCAGGAAAAAAAGGAAAAGAAAAACAAATGGGAAAAGCTTCAAACAGATTGGGGTGTCCTTCCTCCTTTTACACCATCCAGTGAAATTGCGACACGTAATAGTCTTATGGGAGTTGCCGTGGGTGCGAGTCCAGCTTCTCCTTTCCCTTTCTCCGACCCTTCGTTTCCTCTCTTCCTTCTCCCCCGAAACTCTCCCTCTTCTCTCTTCTCTCTTCTCTATTCGAACCCAATATCGTCTCTGTTGAAAACCTCTCCCTCACTGGAGCTCCTTCAAACCCATACCATCTCCGTCGAAAACCCAATATCGTCTCCTTCTCCCCCCCTCCGTTGAACCCATCCCATCTCTGGAACCCACTCCCCACTCGGACCCACTGAACCCACTCGATCCGTAAGTCTTTTCCTATTAGTGTTTGTATTATTTAGCATATATGTAAAGCTTGTTCTGTATTGAACAATCTGATGGTACTAATGGGAGAAATTAGTAGATATGACATTTTTGTAGGACAATGGAGAGTGAGTTGGTTCTGGTTATGTCTGATTTATTTTGGTTGGTCTTTGTTGGTCGATCTTGCACAAATGGATGCAAAATCACAGTTTTACAATGGCCTTAGAGATTATCTCGATGCCAAGCTTTACAGATTATTTAGAAACTTGGTATTGTTAGGGAATCCCTCCTAGATTACTACTTCAGATGGAAGGGACGGTAATTAGCTATATAAGCACTTGGGTACTCAACATAAAACAACTCTGCCATAGTTGAGAATTGAGATTGTTCTGTACTTGCAGTGGAATGTTCTCTGTTTCTGCAGAGGTTCAAGTTCGAGTTTCGACTGAGGGAGAGCGACTGAGTGGTGAGACGTTCGAAAGAGAGAGAGAGAGAGAGAGTATCTTAGTGAGATCGTGGAGAGAGAGGTGAAAATATTTTTATTTTTGGGAGGCGGGACGACGAGCGATGAGGGAGGGATGGGGGGAGATTGGGTTTGTATTTGGGGGGAAGGCCACAGTGAATCGGGGTTATTTTTGCCACCCGCCCGGGGTGGGCGAGAAGGGCATAGTAAATGGGATACACTACATGCACTCCTATTCTTCAACTTAGTGAAACTCTTGCGTGTCAAATTTCTATTAGTGGGTGTAAAACTAAAAACCTCACCACGACCGGCCTGTAGCTGCTCCCAAAACAAATCTAACAATGTCATAGGTGCCTATGTGAGATATATGCCTATTCATTTATAGCTTCATAGACCTGAAAGTAGATCCACAGAGGCCCCTTTGATGAATTAAACAATACACTTAGCACAAAATTTTCATTTCCCACAGCAGTTCAGCTTAACATTGCTTTATTCCCAACTATACACTGCCAGCTACATGATTCTTTTCAAGATAGGTAACAGGAATTCACTAATGGATTCTCATCCAAAAGTTTGAAAACGTGGGTAAAACAGATCACATGATGGATGATAAGCTACCTGTAAGAATTGGCACCAGTGATCAACCAACGGCCACTGCTTTTCAGCAAACAGTAATTGCCACATTCCAATAGCCGTATCCAATGCTAAAGATTTCTGACCCTGAAATACGCAAAGACAAATCAGCCTGTGATACCCTAGAGATACTTGAAGTGAAGACCATTTGGGCGTCAATTAATATAATAGATAGATAATATGTGAATAATTGAACTTATAGTGTCAAATATAATTCACAGTTAATAAATTGTAGTTCAGAGCTGTCCAATAAGTTGAAAATAGATTTCCTTTTAATTGTGAGTGCACATGGTGTGTCAAAAGATGCACATGCGTCCTTGTGAGTTTAAGGTCATGTTTAGATTCCCATTTTATTAGATTTTTTTTATTGGTAAAAAAGTTTTTTTTATCATAAGAATAGGCAAGAGCTCAAGTGTATGGACACAATACAAGACCAACACCCACCGCTAGTTTTTTTTTTTTTCATTTTCAATTCAAACATCTTTTAAACACCAAAAAAAATCTCAAAAAAACAATATTTCATCCAATTATTTACCTTGGTTTCTGGAACAAAAAAAAAAAGCACAAACCAAACATTCACAGAAAGCCAAAATAAATCAAACTAAAAGACTCCATCCAAATATATTTTCTACAAAGCCCACTAGTTTCACAAAACCCGAGAAAACCCATCGCAAAATAGTTTACAAGGGATGCTCAGACAAATAATCTAAATCTAAAATTAAAAAAACAGAACTAAGGTTAGGGTTTTGATCTTAAAAGAAGAATTAAGAATGGGCAAAATGAGTATAGCCCTAGTGCCATGGTAAGCTGCAAGAATAGAGATATATATTCATTTGTCAATTGAAAGCCTTTATGTGGAGAAAAAAGTACCTTTTCTTTTGCCCAGCCAAATGCAAAATTATAGATCTCAAAGAACTTTTCTGGAAAATGACAAGAAGCAAAGATCATTTCCGCAACAAAAGCACAATTGTTTATCTCTGAGTCAGAAAATGATAATCACAAAAATATCTTTGACATCACCTTTAAGAATATCAATTTAGGAAGCACTTTCCCAGAAAAGACGCATAAAAAATGATATCAAATTATAAATTCAAGTAAATAACAAACATCATGAACCATTGAACATACGTTCATCTTTCAGCTCAGATCGTAGAAAAGGTATTCTTTCACGGAACTTCTCCAAAGAATCTATCCTGTCATTAGAGTATATAAACCATTGTCAGGGTTTCATCATGATAATTCAAAACTCCCAATCCATAAGATTATTAAAAAAGGACAAGTAAATCAAACATATCTATTGATAAATTTACCCTAGCGCTTGAAGTCCACCAAGAAACTCCTGCTTGGAAAACTCACACATGGTGGCAGCCTTCATGTGCCATGAAACCACCAACTGCAATAACAGCGGCAACCCACGTTCTTAAGAATTGCCAAGCCACTCATTATCATCGTAAGCATTCATAAAGTGAGACCAAATATACAGACAGAAATTATATGTATTCAACTACAACATATCTCGATGTACAAGTTTAATAATAAGCATGGTCAAAATTTTCTCAATTGGAGATGTCTTGTGACCTCACTACGTGGAATGTTAGTTTCATCAAAGTAGCTCATGACTTTGAGGTAGAAGCCTTCGCTGCATTCTTTAATCTTTGACTCCATTGGTGTGACACGAGGGGGTGGAAACAAGCCTTCACTCCAATTTCTGAGAATTTACAGTTTCAAAAAGGAATAGGAGCAGTCAAAATCATAATAAGCATGCTGTTCATGCTGAGGATGCTTCTTTGGGGGACCATTTGGAGATATCTGGTGACCTCGCTTAGTGGAATGTTACTCTCATCAGAGCAGCTCATGGCTTTGAGGTAGAAGCCTTCACTGCATTCTTTGATCTGCTTCACTCCATTGGTGTGACAAGAGGTGGAAACAAGCTCCTCTGGGCCCTTTCCAAGGAAGGATATTCAAGGCTTGCTCTTGTTACGGAGATAATTTAGGATATTATGGGATTTGATTACGGAGATATGATTTGAGAAATATTTATTGTATTTTTGGTGATAATTTCCTTTCTAGCTAGATTAGATATTGCTGTAAATTAGGCTGTAAATACTTACCTTGTATAGCATATTAGACGCATAGAATCTAGCAACAATCTTGTATATTCTCTTCTATATAATGAAAGCAAACCCTTAGTAAAGAGTATTCAGACCAATTTGACATGGTATTAGAGCCCCTACTTTGATATTCATCTCTGGTCTTAATCATATGTGTGCAACGAAAAGAATTTTTTTTTCTTCCTCTGTTTCTGCAAGTTCCATCTTGCTCTTGGTTTGTCAGTCCTTTATGTGGTGACCCATTTTGTGGGTTTACTGTTCTATGGCAGTCAACCTCCTCTATGGTGGTGTTTGACTTTTTTTGTGGTAGTTGAGTGGTGTTCGACCTTCTCTATGGTGGTTGTGGCTCTATTTCTGGGCAGTTCTTCTCTCTCTTGGTGCTTGCTTTGTGGTGGCTGCATTGCTATGGGACCATTGGCTCTCTCTGTGGCAGCTGTGAGGTGCTTGGCTTTGTTAGACCCCCATGTAAAATCACCTCTAAAATTGCACCTTGGCCATATGCACACATATCGCTCGAGCGGAGTGTCGAGCGGAGCTCTCGGGTTGCAGACTCGCTTGAGCGGACTGTCGAGTGAGTTTCGAGCGGAGCTCTGGGGTTGTATTCTCTCGAGCGGAGTCGAGTCGAGTGTCGAGCGAACCTTGGCTCGAGCCAGGCTCGAGCCACAGTCAAGCCAACTCTTGAAAATGGCATTTTCAGCATGAGAACAAGCCAAATTTGACCCCCATGCACCACCTTAGCCGAACCATTGGCTCATGCATGCCACTATCCTTATTTATGTTATTTATTTTATTTATTTATTTCTTTTATTTCTTTTATTGCAAATGGACTTTTTGGGAGTTTCCAAGTTGTAACTTTTATAAAGAGGACCCTTAGTCATTTCTTTCACATCTTTTGGCAAAAACCCTAGAGGGAGAACTATTGTTTGAGAGATCACCATCGGTGCTTAGCACTTGGGCTACTTGGGTGAAATTCGTGAATCTCTAGTAGAGAATCATCACCTTGAAATTCGTGAATAGGTGTGATTCAATCTATCTTGTTTCTTTACAACTTGGTGCAATTCGTGAATCCAACTTGTGTTTATCTTTGTTCATGTTATTTTATCAATATATGAGGTTTATTCAACACTTGTGCAATTCGTGAATCAATTGTTAGATTACTTTCATTTGTTCATTCAAGCTCATAAGTATTTTGCTTAGATCTTGAGTGTTCATCATTTGGTTCTTGTTGTTCATCATCACATTGTCCATCCAATCCATCCAAACCACATTTTCGGCCAACCCTAGTGTTTGTCTGCCTTCCATAAATTGTTCCCTCCATCCACCTAACCCTAGCCGAAACCCTAGTCCATATAAAGTAACTTTTACCTTGTTGGCATCCTTGACCTCTTCCAAATCAAATCCCTTGATTTAAGGAATTGACAATCACATTCAATTCCTTAAATATCTCTTTCCTAAAACAACTCAAGTCAACCTTTGACTTGCCTAAACAAGCCAAAACCGAAATCCTCATACTTTCCATACTTAGCCACTTACCAAACACATATTCCCTCCTCATTCAAATTCAAATTTGGCCACTCTTGCCTAATTTGAATCAACTCTAGCTGCCCACAATTCTTTCCATATTAGTGTTCCCATAGTTGGAAACCCTAGTTGACTCACTCAATCCATATAGTCGGCCATACCTCTTCCAAAAGCAAATCCAAAGATTTTAGGAAACTTTCTAAAATCTCTCAACTTCCGTCAACCAAACCCTAAACCTATCTTCCATCAACCAAACCCTAATTTCCATCATCAAACCCTAATTTCTAAACCCTAGCCGCTCACATCACCAAACCCTAAGTGTCATCTTCCAACCCTAAACCTAATCTTCAAGAGGCGCCAACCCTAGTTTTGTCCTAGTGACGTGCACCTCTTTCACCCTTTGGAACTCATACACGTCATCATCCATTCCATCACTCCATACATTCATTATAACCTAAACACCTAACCTCACCATACCCAAGTTGCCATTGAGGCCACCATTGTTCGAGAATCAAGCAAGAGAGGAACGGACATTCAGTCATCTCAAGGAGAACCTAGGCAAGGAGAACGTAGTGTTTAGGGACTTGACCGAGGTCCCTAACAGGCTTCCTCTAGTTGACATAGATGATGGGTGCACCTTCTTCCCTATGTGATATTGGGCCTATCGGCACCCTGGTTTGCCGATTCTTTTGTGCTGGGGCTTCTTTCTTGTGGGCTTATTTTGCTTCATTGTTGTTGGCCATCTATTTATTTTTTTCCTTTGCCGTGACTGCCTGAATTTATTTGGTTGGATATATTCCTGTTTTCTACGTAACTTTCATCATGTCTATTGAGAATATTATTGTTCGCTTTACTATAAAGAATTTTCCTACGGGGAGTTTCAGTTTAAGATGTTTTTAAAATGGAAAGAATTATCAAATCATATTGATAGTTCTGCTAAGGTTCCCATTGATCAAAAAGAATTTGCTCAAAGGGAGGCCAAGAATGCTAAGGTGATCTCTTGGCTGTTGGGGACGATTGAGTCTCACCTTGTGACTAATCTTCGTTGTTTTACTACGGCTCAGGCTATGTGGAATTATCTCCACTGTATTTACCATCAAGATCACGGTGCTTGGAAGTTCCAATTGGAGTTCGAAATTAGTAATTACATTCAAGGTAATTTACCTATTGAACAATTTTATTCTGGTTTTATTAATCTTTGGGGTGAGAATATTTTGCTATTGTTCATGCTAAGGTTCCCCATGCCGCACTTGTGGCTCTTCAAGCAGTTTATGCTGAGAGTCAACGTGATCAGTTTTTGATGAAGCTTCAACCTGCATTTAAGCATGTTCAAGCCGGTTTATTGAACCGTAATCCCGTTCCTTCTTTCGATATTTGTTTGGGAGATTTATTGCGTGAAGAAGAACGGTTATCCACTTAGAGGGGTATGCCTTCTGAGAAGGTCTTTTTTGAGGCTGTAAATGTAGCCTATGCAGCACAAGGGAGAGGGAGGAACAAGTTGCAATGTTTCAGTTGCAAGGAGTTTGGTCATATTGCTCGCAACTGTTCTAAGAAAGCTTGTAACTACTACAAGAAAGAGGGTCATATCATCAAAGATTGTCAAGTCTGGCCTCAAAATCGCCAATCCCAAGCTTTTCAGACTGCTGTTCAGTCCACTTCTTCTTCTTCTACGCCACCCACTGTAAGATCTAATTTATCTATTCTCACACCATTAATGGTCCAACAGATGATTGTCTGCTTTTACGGCCTTAGGCCTGCAAGGTACGGGTACTAACTCAACTTCTTGGCTTGTTGATTCGGGCAGTTCTATTCATATGACTAGCAATACGACGGGTCTCCATGGTGTTCGTAAGTACAGAGGCGCGCAAAATATTCAGATTGTTGATGGCAATACTCTTCCTATTATGGTTGTTGGTAATTTGGGCTCTTCATTTCGCGATGTTTTTGTTTCTCCTAGATTGTCTACCAATTTGATTTCTGTTGGACAATTGGTAGATAATAATTGTGATCTTCATTTTTCTCGTGGTGGTTGTCTTGTGCAGGATCAAGTGTCGAGGACAGTGATTGCGAAGGGGCCTAAAGTGGGATGTTTATTTCCTTTATAGTTTTCTATTCCAAATATTGTTTCTCTTGCTTGTACGGCTACTACCAATAATAATGAAGTTTCGCATAAGAAATTGGGTCATCCTAATTCTGTTGTCTTGGCTCATCTTATGAAATATGGTTTTTTGGGCAATAACGATTCATTTTCTTCTTCTCCTGTATTTTTTAATTGTGCTATTTGTCGTCTTGGTAAAAGTAAAACTTTACCTTTTCCTACACATGGTAGTCGTGCTTCTAATTGCTTTGAGATTGTGCATACTGATGTTTGGGGTGTGAGTCTTGTTATTTCTCATGGTCATTATCGTTATTTTGTGACATTTATCGATGATTATAGTCGATTCACTTGGATATATTTTCTCCACTCTAAAGCTGACGTTTTTTCTGTCTTTCAAAAATTTGTTGCGCTTGTCGAGACATAATTCAGTACTTGCATCAAAACTTTACGCTCCAACTCAAGGGGGGAGTATGTCTCATTCTTTTCAAACTTTTCTTTAGCAAAAGGGGAATATTTCCCAGCATTCTTGTCCTTGTACCCCTCAACAAAATGGAGTCGTTGAGCGTAAGACTTGTCATCTCTTAGATGTTGTTCGTACTTTGTTGATTGATTCTTCTATACCTTCTAAGTTCTGGGTAGAAGCTTTATCTACTGCTGTCTATTTGATTAATCATTTGCCTACTGCCACCCTAGATTATGATTCTCCCTATTTTCGATTATTTGGCATATCTCCTGAGTATCAATCATTTCATACTTATAGGTGTGTTTGTTTTGTTTATTTGCCACTTAATGAGCGTCACAAGCTTGCTGCCTAGTCTGTCACGTGTGCCTTTATGGGATATAGTCCTACTCAGAAAGGATTTGTTTGTTATGATACTCATGCAAACAAATTCCAAATCTCCCGAAATGTGATTTTCTTCGAAAAATCAATATTTCTTTCAGTCTCAGGTTAATTCTGATCCTCCCATTACTCTTCTTCTTGCTTTTGATGATGTGTCTTCTTCTATTGAGCGATTTAAACCAAGTGTGGTGTATCATTGACGTCTTTTCCCTTCTTCAACACCCCTACCAGACACTGATCCGTCACCTGATTATGCAGTTCCTATACCTCGGCGCTCCACCCGCGTTACACATCCACCAAATAGGTATGGTTTTCCTCATACCTCGCTTACTGCCACTCTCAACACTGTTTCTGTTCCTCACTCATACCCAGGCAGCCACTCAAGCATGTTGGTAGCAAGCCATGCAAGACGAAATCCAAACTCTTCAAGACAATCGCACTTAGGATCTTGTGACTTGTCTCTCTGGTGTCAAACCTATTGGTTGTAAATGGGTGTACTTAGTCAAGTTTCGATTTGATAGCTCACTGGACAGATATAAGTCCCGCCTCGTGGCTCTTGGGAGCCGGTAGGAGTATGATATTGATTATGAAGAGACATTTGCACCTATTGCCAAAATGACTATTCTGTGGACTATCTTAGCACTTGTTGCGTCGCAAATGTGGTCTCTCTGGCAAATGGATGTGAAGAATGTTTTTCTACATGGGGATTTGAAGGAAGAAATCTATGTCTCTACCTCCCGGCATGTTTGCTACACCTTCCTCAGAGGTTTTTCAGTTACGTCAATCCTTGTATGGACTGAAACAGGCTCCCTGTGCATGGTTTGATAAATTTCGCTCTACCTTGCTTGCTTTTCATTTTACTCAGAGCCAGTTTGATTCATCTCTTTTTCTTAGCAAGACTTCTATAGAAATTGTATTGCTTCTGGTATATGTTAATAACATTGTGACTACTAGCTTTGATACTGAGTTAATTAAATAATTACAACAGCATCCCAAGGCCTCTTTTCACATGAAAGATCTTGGTCCCCTGTAGTACTTTCTTGGCCTTGAGGTGTAGATTACTCCTACTGGTACGTTATTACACCAGCACAAGTACACACTGGAAGTGATTTCATTGGTTGGTCTCCAATCGGGTAACTCTGTTCTTACTCTCTTGGAGGTAAATCTTCAGCTTCGTTAGGAGAAAGGCGAGCTTCTTTCAGATTCATTCTTGTATCGACAGCTCATTGGGAGTTTGAACTACTTGACAATTACTCATCCTAACATTTCTTTTGTTGTGCAACAGGTCTATCAATTTATGCAGGCCCCCCGACATCTTCATTTAGCCGTTGTATGCCACATTATCTGATATCTAAAGGGCACCTCTACATGGGAGTTGTTCTTTTCTAAGGAATCTTCCTTACAGTTAGTGGGGTATAGTGATGCTGATTGGGCCGAATGTGCAGATACTCGTCGCTCTGTTACTGGCTAGTGTATGTTCTTAGGCAATGCACTCATTTCCTGGAAGAGTAAGAAGCAAAACAGAGTTTCTAAGTCCTTCACTAAGTCTGAGTATCGTGCTATGTCTTCCGCATGCTCTGAGATCACATGGCTCCGTGGGTTATTAGGTGAACTTGGTTTTCCTTAGTTTCATTCCACTCCACTTCATGCTAATAATACCAGTGCTATTTAAATCGCCACTAATCCTGTCTTCCATGAGCGTACGAAACATATCGAAGTCGATTGTCATTCCATACTTGAATCCTTTGACAAACATGTGATTACTCTTCCTCACATTTCCACCGAACATCAAACTGCAGACATTCACTAAAGCTCTTTCTCGGCACCGACATTAGTTCTTGGTTGACAAATTGATACTAGTAGGGGGATGTTATGGGATTTGATTATAATTCACAGAGATATGGTTTGGGAAATATTTATTGTATTTTTTGTGATAATTTTCTTTCTAGCTAGATTAGATATTGTTGTAAATACTTATCTTGTATAGTATATCAGACACATAGAATCTGGCAACAATCTTTTCTATTCTCTTTTATATAATGAAAACAAACCCTTAGTAAAGGAAAGGTATTCAGACCAATTTGACAGCTCTTTCTATAATGCTCTTATCCCTAATGATAATAGTTCATTTCCTTGACAGAGTATCTGGCAAACTGGTACATGTTTTGCATGAACAGCCTTTAAGGGGAAGATTCTCAACTTTGATAATTTGAGGAAAAGACACATTATTGTGCTTGACTGGTACTGCATGTGTAAAAAGAGTGGAGAGTCCGTGGTTCATCTCTACTCCATTGCAAGGTTCCTATTGTTTTGTGGAGTGTTTTCCAACCAGGTTGGGATGGGATGGGATGGGATGGATCATGCTCAAAAGAATTAGGGGATTTTATGTTATTTGAAGAGGGTAGGTGTTTGTCGAGAAATCATAGCAAAGTGGAAAATGGTTCCTACTTGCCTCATATGGCGTATTTGGAGGGAAAGAAATGAAAGAAGTTTTGAGTATTGTGAATCGACAACTGAGGACCTAAAGACTATCTTTCTCCATGCTCTGCTCCTTTTGACAGCATCTATAGATTTCAATGAGCTTAATTTACATGATTTTCTTCTATGATTTTATCTTTCTAGTTAGGTGAATTAATTGTATCCATCCTGTGTGCTTAGATTGCTTCTTTTCCGTTTTAAATTTAGTTCTCTTATTACCTATAAAAATGAGGAATTCAGAACTATATAAATCTGCATCTCACCAACCTCATTGATTAACCTAAATTATAGCTAACACTAGAAAATAAAAGGGGGAAAAGGGGGCATTAACTGCTCAGACAAAAGAAAAAAAAATGAGGAAACTATGAAAACAATAAAATAAATGACCTACATATCACTTACAATATCAACTCAATGAACAGCCATGATTGAACTCCTCTTTTGGACCTTTTTTTAGGGGGACAGAGCGAGAAGGGATCAGAATCCAACTATAAACTTCCTGATTCTGCCAGATTTCTAAACTTTTCTTAACTGCTAGAGTTTTAAATTGTAACTTCTTTATTACTGGAGGATCAGAAATTTTGTAGAACTAAAACAAAAATCAAGCTTTAAAGGATAATTCCTCCGCAACAAACAGATATTTAGGCATGCCTGCCTCAGAGATAACTGTCTTTTGTTCAATCTTTTTCATAGCTCAATAGATAATTTGATAAGCCAATGTTTTTTTTCCATGTTTCAGAATACGGTTAACCAACATGCTAACTAACCGATTCCAATCTCAAAGCGTTACACATACCGTAACAATATCTTGCGGATCCACCTGCCAAAAAAATGGGTTCATGTCATTAAAACTGTGAGCATCAATTTATTTAAGATAAACTTAGAATTTACTGAAGTCAAAAGTAATCACTAAATTCCGGATTTTGAATGCAGTATTAGAAAACTGATTCGTAATAGCTACCTGAAGATCATTGCAAAGGAGAGTAATACCATCAACCAGAATCATATCACTGTATGGATCTGTGAAACATATCAGACACAATTTTCTTAGTCAAGAGATATTTCAGACATTAACCCAAAAATAAATAAAAAAGTTATTTCCACCGCCCAATGCTTACAAAGTCCTAAATTGAAGTTGGTTTAGTCATTTCCGCTCCTCAACGCTTACAGTCCGAAATTGAAAACCAACATTACAAAGACCCTGCTCCACTAAAAACTAACATATTGAACTTTCCGCACCAAGTCACGAGCTCTTGCTCAACAAAAGGGAAAAAAAACTAACAAGCTCTACATAAGTCCATACTGATAAGCACTGTTTTAAATGACAAGTAAACCCTTTTTTTTTATTGGCACCATGTGTCCAAAAGCAAAGCAAATTAATCACAGGGGCGCATAAGCCCTCAGCAAAGACTTTCCAGCAAGTGCACATCGTGTAATTCAAGGAGAAATTCCCCCAGCCCAATGGTGTTTGCGTTCAAAAGGATTCGAACCTTAGATTTAGAGAGAGCATACCACCAAGACCAAAGCCCTTACCACTTGAGCCAACTCCTAGGGGTTATGACAAGTAATCTAGAGCTGTCTTCCACCCCCCCTCCCAAAACCAAAAGAAACTATGCTAAGGGGAAGACATGCAATGCGATGCTAGATGGGGCAGCCCAAGTGAGAGTATGAGTAAAGCTTGCCTTTATATCTATTGAAGAGCTCCTCCAAATGTCTAGAGTCAGTAAAGTTTTTAACCTGGGGCTGGCTGTAGAATACATCGAATGCTCCTTCAAGATTCCAATCGCTGGCCTTTAAAGTCTGGTGGGCAACTTTTTCACTGAAATAGGATTGGAATGTAAGATTCTAATATCAGTAAAATTTCAACTTAAAACCATACAAAAATAAGGCTACTCTCTCTCTCTCTCTCTTTGTTGCACTCTCTCACACAATAGAAATGTACATGTGAAAATACACAAACACTACCACATGATCTCAAGCAAAGCATTTGTATAAAGCACCTGATTTTCTTATCAATAAAAAGGAAACTATAGAAACTACAAGTACAAGATGACTGGCTAAGATCGCAGAACACACCTGATAAAAGCTGACCTAAGCCTTCAATTTCAAATGCAGGATACTTGTGAGGGTGGGAAGGGGGAAGAGATTTGGTAGAGGGGGAAGATAATAAAATAATATTTAAAAACTCAAATTGTTACCAAAGCTTAAGAGGACTATAAGCTTGCAAAACTCAAACATCATCCAAATACTTTGTCGGAATTATGTCATCATTTGGCATTTTTTATGATTCTTCAAATCAGAATTATAGCTGTCAATCATCTTGAAAAAATCACTAATTCACTTTACTTCAAGCTCAAGAATAGTTGCATCAAGTTCCATGCTTTTTTTTTTATCAGTGAATAGTTGCATCAAGTTCAATGCTTAGAGGCAATCATTTGAATTCAGTCCAAAAACGAAAAAGGAATGCAAGAAATTCACATTCAAGTACTAAAATTTTTAATAGATAGCATTTGCAATATTGCAACATGGCATATCATTCCACATGGCAACCTTGCCATTAGTGAATTTGACAGAAGATGGTTAGATTTAATTGCAAAAATTGTAAACTCAAGGAGGTAATTACTAAAATTAGAAACCTATGAGCTTTTTGCAAATTCGTAAAACCCAAGGACTAATTTTGCAAATAACCCCACCCCATATCTCCCATGTACCTCATTAGAACATCATCCGCCCCAGGCATGCCTAAATTTGGAATTCACCGTGCCTTCCCACAAAGCCTCCCTTTCATTTTGATGCTTGATGCTGCCAAAGCCATTTCTCTAAAAGGGCATGGTTGAACAAAAGTAAGTGCCTAACTCCCTAACCACCATTTGAAATTGAAGGGAACACCTTTGCCCAATTTAATTGGTGAAATTTGAGCTCTTCATCTATACCACTCTATAAAGAGACCCGCTATGAATATAACACATTACAGAACGACTTTACATTAAACACCATGTGCTTTGAGGGGCCAACCAGATCTTATCTGCTCCACCCCTATTAGGCAAAACCGAATACAAGCGATACAAGAACGTGGTAATAAACTCCACCTCCTTGTATTGTGCCCCCATGACATCCAATTGGGGTGCATTACCATAACATTGCAAATGATCTAAAAATGAAGATTCCTCAAAAGCGAACAATGTTGAATAACTCTAGGAAGCTACCATGAGAGTCTGATCCCCACACTTGACCCTATGCTGTGGTGAAATATGAGCTCTTCACCTGAACCACTCTTCTTGTTTTTTTTTTTTTTTTTGATAAGTAAAACATAATCGCATAAAAAAAGAAACTAAATTTATCCAAATCTGCAAGAAAGATTGAGCCACATGAATTTGAATCACTCTATAAAGAGTCCTGCTATGAACATTACACATTATAGAATGACCACATTAAACACCACGCACTTTGAGGGGCCAACCAGATCTTATCCGCTCCACCCCTTTTAGGTGAAACAGAATATAAGCGATACAAGAATGTGGTAATAAACTCCACCTCCCTGTATTGTGCCCCTCTGATATCCCATTGGGCTGCATTCCTAGAATATTGCAAATGATGTGAAACGGAAGGTTCCTAAAAGCGAGCAATGTTGAATAACTCTAGGAAAGCTACCTTAAGGGCTAGTTTGGGTAGTTCTACTACTACTATGCATTATTATTGATTTGGAAGGAAAAACTCAATATTCCAATATATTTCGAATTATGATTACATTCTCCTCTGTATATAGATGATAATACTCATCTATTTTAGGGATATTTACAACTTACCTAGGAAAGAATCAAAACTACCTAAAACAGAAAACTATAAATATGGAAACTCATATCTACGGATTTGGTAACAGACTACCAAATCCACTAAAATCATGGGATAGGAAAACATGATCTGTCAGCTGTAGATCTCCTCAATCTTAGCCCCTAACAATGCTGACAGATCATCAAATTAAATCTCCCTATAATTCTACACTTCCCCTCAAGTTGGGTGGTAAATATTTATTAACCCCAGCTTGGAACTCAGATCATCAAACACCTTTCTCGGTAGAGCCTTGGTAAGAATGTCAGCTGTTTGAAGGCATGTAGGCACATACAACATCTTGATTATTCCTTCCTCTATCTTCTCCTTTATGAAATGTCGATCAATTTCCACATGTTTTGTTCTATCATGATGTACTGGATTTTTGGCAATGCTGATTGCTGACTGATTATCACAGAACATTTTCATAGGTTCTTCATCTGAAATCTTTAATTCCTTTAGCACCCTTCTTAACCATATTCCCTCACAAATGCCGTGTGCCATTGCCCGGAATTCAGCTTCTGCACTGCTCCTTGACACCACTGATTGCTTCTTACTTCTCCATGTGACCAGATTACCCCACACATATGTACAGTACCCTGAAGTTGATCTTCGGTCTTGTACAGATCCTGCCCAATCTGCATCGCTGAACACTTCAATATCTCTTCTTTGGTTCTTCTCAAAAATTAATCCTTTACCTGGTGTTAGTTTCAGGTATCTCAGGATTCTATACACAGCCTCCATGTGTTCTTCATTTGGGTTATTCATGAATTGACTTACCATGCTGACAGAAAAACCAATATCTGGTCGTGTGTGAGATAGGTATATTAGTTTACCCACTAATCTTTGGTATCTCCCTTTATCCACGGGTGCACAATTTTCCTTAGCTCCTAGTTTGGTTGTTGGATCCATAGGAGTATCTGCTGGCTTACACCCGAGCATTCCAGTCTCTTTTAAGAGATCCAGGACATATTTTCTTTGTGAGACAGATATTCCCTTTCTTGACCTTGCAATCTCCATGCCTAGGAAGTATTTGAGATTCCCAAGGTCCTTGATCTCAAATTCTGCAGCTAGAAAACTTTTGATGGTGCAGATTTCCTCTTCATAATCTCCTGTTAGAATTATGTCGTCCACATATACAATGAGGACAGCAAGCTTTCCTGCAGCAGAATGTTTAACAAATAGAGTATGGTCTGTCTGACATTGAGAGTAGCCATGTTTCTTAACTACCTTTGTGAATCTTTCAAACCAGGCTCTTGGAAATTGCTTGAGCCCATATAGAGATCTCCTAAGTTTACAAACTTTGTTGCATGTAGTTTGTGTCTCAAATCCTGGAGGAATTTCCATGTAAACTTCTTCAGCTAGGTCCCCATTTAGGAAGGCATTCTTGACATCTAATTGGTGGAGAGGCCAGTCAAGGTTTGCAGCCAAAGATAGTAGAACCCGAACTATGTTTAACTTGGCTACAGGGGCAAATGTCTCCTCATAGTCGATTCCGTATGATTGGGTGAATCCCTTTGCAACCAGCCGTGCCTTGAATCGATTAACACTCCCATCTTCATTATATTTGACTGTGAAGATCCATTTGCAGCCTACTGGCCGTTTTCTAGCTGGTAATTCTGAGATTTCCCAGGTTCCATTTTTTTCAAGTGCATGAATTTCTTCATACACTGCTGATTTCCACTCAGGTGAGCCGAGAGCTTCTTGTATATTATTAGGAACCTGGATGTTGTCGAGGTTGGCAACAAATGCTTTGAACTTCGGTGACAATCCTTCATATGACACAAATGTGTATATAGGGTGTTTTGTGCATGATCTTACACCTTTTCTCACAGCAATAGGAAAGTCATTGTCATCATTAGTTTCAGGATTATAGTTACCTAATGGATCTTCACTTGATCTAGGACTTGGGTCTAACTCTTGGGTTTGCTCAAGAGATGCTTGTTGTTCCATCTCCTTTTGGTTCTTTCTCCTCCTTGAGTAGGTAATCAACTCATCATTCTTTGTTGATTGAATAGTGTCCAGATTTTGAGGTGGATTAGTAGGCGGATTGTTGGTTTGATCTTGAGAAGGAGATTCTAGGAAGTAAGTAGATTCAAGGAAGAGATTTTGAGGAGGAATGGGTTCATGATTTAGTGATGGGCAGGGTTGGTCAGAATTAGGATAGAAATGAGATGATTCTTCAATATCCCAAAGCTGGTATTCCTGGATAAAATTAGTCTCCCCCTGAATATCAGGTTTGGGGAAATAAGGTTGTTGCTCAAAGAAGGTGACATCCATGGAGTGATAGAACTGTTTAGTGACCGGTGAGTAGCACTTATATCCTTTTTGAGTTGGAGAGTACCCAAGGAAAATACATTTAAGAGCTCTAGGATCAAGTCTGTCCCTGTGTTGTTGATGGATATGGACAAAAGCTGAGCACCCGAAAGCTTTGAATGGGATGATTGAGATGAGACGAGTATTGGGAAAGGACTCAAGAAGAATTTGACAGGGAGTTTGGAAGTTGAGAATACGAGAAGGCATCCTATTTATGAGATATGTGGCAGTGAGGATGGCTTCACCCCAGAAAAATTTTGGTACATGGGTAGAGAACATTAGGGAGCGAGCAACATCAAGAAGATGCCGGTTTTTTCTTTCGGCAATACCATTTTGCTGAGGAGTGTTGACACAAGAACTTTGGTGAACTATACCATGACTCAAGAGATAATCATTAAGAATGGAGTTGAAATACTCTTTGGCATTGTCAGTTTTCAGAATTTGGATTTTTGCTTGGAATTGTGTTTGGATCATGGTGTTGAAGGTTTTGAAAATCTGGTTTGCCTCTGATTTTTCTTTCATGAGGAATACCCATGTGAGTCTAGTGTGATCATCAATAAATGAAATGAACCAGCGAGAACCAGTAGCATTTTTTATCCTAGAAGGACCCCATACATCACTATGAATCATGGAAAAAGGTTGAGATGCTTTGTAGGATCGGTTAGGATAAGAATTACGAATATGTTTAGAAAATTGACAGATCTCACATTGAAACTCATGTGGATTTTTATTATGGAATAATGAAGGAAACAACTTCTCAAGATACAAGAAATTTGGATGACCTAACCTATAGTGCCACAACATAATTGCACTATCATTATTAGACCGACTCACAGACAAAGAAATAGGATTACTGGACACTGAACAATCAGATTGGTGAGTTGCTCCTTGAGGAGGATCATTAACCTCTAGAAGATAGAGCCCCGAACACATCTTAGCACTGCCAATCGTCTTCCCCGAGTCCAAGACCTGAAATTCACACAGATTGGAGCCAAATTTAGTAACACAGTTGAGATCCCGAGTGAGTTTACTAATGGACAGTAAATTGCAATTTAATTTTGGCACAAGGAGAACTGAATCAAGAGTGATGTTCTCTGAAACTCGAACAGAACCTATACCAGCCACCTTTGAGAGTGAACCATCGGCTATTCTCACAGTTAAATTTTTATAGCATGGATTGTAAGTGGAAAAAAGCTTCTCATCTCCAGTCATATGGTCAGATGCTCCTGAGTCTATAATCCATGGACTTAGCTTCTCCTTTTTAACATTTAGAGCACTCAAAAAATTACCTTTTTGTGCCAAAGAACCTGTACCAACCACAGTGGGGGCAGGTGTAGGCAAGGATTGGCTGAACAATTTCTATAAGACTTCTATTTGTTCCTTGCTGAAGGGAGTGGGTTCGGGTGATGGTTTTTCATCCATGGAGACGAGGTTGCCCCGTCCTTCATTGTCATTGGCAAACCGGGAAGGCTTCCCGTCTACAGGTTTGCCGTGAATCTTCCAACAGGTGTCCTTGGTGTGACCAGGACGTCGGCAATGATCACACCATGGTCGCCCTTTCTTTGGTCTGTGATCATTGTTGTTGGATGGATTTCCTCTAACTGCAAGTGCTGAGCTCTCAGGATTTGTCACAGAATCTTGAGAGCCCATCATGATCTTCTTTCGACTTTCCTCTCTCCGAACTTCTGAAAATGCTTCCCGGATATTTAGTAGTGGTTTGGATCCTAAGATTCTTCCTCGTACTTCATCGAGATTCTTATTTAATCCAATCAGAAATTTGTATATTCTTTTCCGTTCAATAATCTGTCTATACCTGATTCTATCATCCGAACAGCTCCAATTGTGCTCCTCGAACAAGTCAAGCTGCTGCCAGTAGCGATTGAGTGTGTTGAAGTACTGAGTCACCGTTAACTCTCCTTGGCGGAAGTCATGGAGAACACTCTCCACCTCGAACAATTCCGATGTATTCTCATTGTTAGAATACGTTTCCTTGGCAGCGTCCCAAATCTCCTTTGCTGTTCCATAGAGAAGAAAATTTTCTCCAATATCATTTGTCATGGAATTAATGAGCCATGACATGACCATATTATTTTCAGCATTCCAGACTTTGAACTTTTCATCCGTCTTGTTTGGTTTGGCAGCAACTCCTTTGAGATAATCGTCTTTGCCCTTTCCACATATGAACATCATTACGGAATGGGACCATTGGAGATAGTTGTTCCCATTCAGTTTGTGTCCTGTAATGGGCATGAGGTTACTATCTGCACTACTGTTGCTGGAAGCCATGGCTTCCTGATTGGAGGTGATTTGGGAAACGGTAGCAGTTGAATCACGTTTCCCGTATTTGGTCATATGAGGGAATTAGGGTTCAGAGAATGCTCTGATACCATATTGATTTGGAAGGAAAAACTCAATATTCCAATATATTTCGAATTATGATTACATTCTCCTCTGTATATAGATGATAATACTCATCTATTTTAGGGATATTTACAACTTACCTAGGAAAGAATCAAAACTACCTAAAACAGAAAACTATAAATATGGAAACTCATATCTACGGATTTGGTAACAGACTACCAAATCCCCTAAAATCATGGGATAGGAAAACATGATCTGTCAGCTGTAGATCTCCTCAATCTTAACCCCTAACAATGCTGATAGATCATCAAATTAAATCTCCCTATAATTCTACATTGGGCTGCATTCCTAGAATATTGCAAATGATGTGAAACGGAAGGTTCCTAAAAGCGAGCAATGTTGAATAACTCTAGGAAAGCTACCTTAAGGGCTAGTTTGGGTAGTTCTACTACTACTATGCATTATTTTATTATTACTTTTCACTATTATTTACTATTATTTACTATTATTCATTACTATTCAATATTATGTCATTACTTTTTCACTACTATTTACAGAACATCTGAGATCACCTCACCACCCAAACAAAACCTAAGGCGATGTTTGGTTGTTGAAATCAACTCAACCCATCTCAAACCAATCATTGATGGGACTCACTACTTTTTCAACTTCCCATAAAAAAATAAAACTCATCTTAACATACTTCATACATTCAAACACATATCTCAACTTATTTACATTCAAACATATCTCAAACGACCTCTCCAACCAGGAAACATTCTGCAGTTCAATGGACTCAAAAGCTAGCCCGTCGATCTTCAGCCTCCCCTCCTCAAGTTCGGTAAGTAATTGCTCAAAATAACCAGCCACATGGTCTTGAATCACCAGGATCTCCGTACAAACAGCTCCATCAATATTCAGCATCTCAATGGCATTAGTTCGCCTATGGGAGTTTGCCACTCTATGAAAGAAATTCGTGCTACAATCACCCTCTTTCAGCCACAAAGCCTGTGATTTCTGCAGCCAAGAGATCTCATCAAATAGGATGACCCTCTCTAGATCTGAGAGTAATTCTGTCCTCCGTGCAAGTTCCTCCAACGAAATTGCTCTTGTATACAACCCGTGTATTTGGGCTTTTGCCTATTCCTACGATCAATAAAATCTTATTTACCGATTAAAAAAAAAAAAAAAAAGTCTGATCCCCACACTTGACCTTGTGCCAAAATTTTATCATTGATCCATCACGCACAACATATCTAGTAAAACTTTCACCCAATGCCTCTTGATATTTTTCCAAAGGCCTACTCCAAACAACCCATTAACTTCACTAGAACACCACACTCCTCATGAGCAACCATATTTTGCATCCACTATCATTCTTCAAAACACACTCATTTGCATAATGCGAAAGCCATTTACCAAGAGAGCTCGATAATAGTGTTACACTGAAATTAACTTTAGACTCTCATCCTCCCACGGATACTAGAGAGCACGCCTTGGAACACTTAAACCAAATGGAATGAACTACTCCCCACACCACCCCCACAAGAAATCCATTTGTAATTTGTCCAAAAGATTAACTCGGGTAAAATAGAACGATTTTCCATGCTGGAGATCAAGAAACTCATGACTAGAAGAGGCACCCAAAAGAAAGTAATAATTCATACATGAAATAATCCATTTATAACACAGGTAGCAGAAAAAAAGATTTCTAGATTAGAAGCTCAATATGCATTAAAGATAACATTAAGTCAGTCATTGTAAGAACCAAATATCCGAGGAATAAGCACAATCTGAAGCTAACAACAAAAATACCCAAGACCACAAACCTTTCTTGTGTCAAGTTGCAGTGGAACACCCAAAAATTGATAAGCTCTAGTTGGATTATAAATCAAATTTATGCCAGATTTCTGCATTTCTTAACTTTACTAATAAATTGTGCAAGTGAATTGCTATATTTTTTGTAAGGCAATCATATTCAAAGAACAGAGGGGCCAACCGAGTACACAAGTATACAATAGGAAACACCCAACTTGGGGGCAGACAAAAAAGAACAAAGGGGACAAAAAGGAACATCATACAATAAAATCTAGAAAATTAGAGAAACAGAGGCCATCTAGAAATAAAGGGAATTGTGCAGGATGATTATCCCAGAAGCATGCATGCATTGCATAAAGATGATAGAGTACCCCATTAAGGTCATACTTTCAGCCCAACCTCCACCATAGAAAAGCGCTTTGTTGCAAGTACTTTGGCAGAGTAAATTAAAGAGTATCAATAAGCCTCCATATCAAACTTTATAAAAAAAAAATAAACGTCGGGGTATTACCTTGCACCAGTGATTGTCATAAACTGTTGGAGTTTGTCACGGTGGCCTCTACCTAATTTATGCTGTCAAAAAAAGACCAAAAAAAAGGGTATGCATGTATAAATATTATGGAATAAATACATGCATAAAAATACCACAACCAAAACTCAATGCAATATGAATTCTGATTACAAATAAACAAAGATGAAAAAATTTAAAACAAAAGCACAAAGTTTATTTGTATAGAAATAGCACTTCAACTTAAACTGGTTACTAAATTGAACCTGATGAAATATAAAGCAAATGTGTAATGATCATGCATATGTAAACCTCTTGCCATCCTCTGATATGTGTGAGGGTTATTCATTGAAACTCAAAGGATGACAACAAAATAAAGAATCCTCTCTAAATAGTACAGATAAGCACTTAAACACTGACTCCCATGAATGCACACATGAACAAAGAAATACGCACAAGAGGTGCAAGCATGCTACTACTGAAGAAAGCTCCTACTTGAGAGTTTTCAATCTAATGGCCACACAATATTACCACATAAAAATTATTAGCTTAATACCACTTTTTTTTTATAAGCAGCTTAGCTGCTCAAGACCGCATAACATCACAAAAAATCAATATAGAAATGATTATTATGTAGGGAAACATTAATTTTTTGATGACGAGAAATCCCGGAGACCATGCAAAAACCCAATGTCTTTTACCCAGATAAGCTTTGGATCACATGGATCAGGTAAATCATTGGCTTTTTACAATTGGAACGTGAACCCTAGAAATTATTTGCAAGGGTTCAAACCTTAAACTTAGAGGGAGCAGACCACCAAGACCAAGCCCCTTACCACTTGACCCATAGGGAGTATATAGGGCAACATTAATGACATTAGCAAAACCCATATCCACCACTATCCATGAAATATTTTCATATAAAATCTCATTTATTTTATTCATTCTTCTCAATACCAACCCAAACATGCCTCTCATTCGTCCTCATTTTACTGATGAACTCTAAATAAATATGTGACTTACAAATCTGTGATGTTTCTTATTGACCAAGTAGAAGAAATTGCTTTAACCAAATGTTAAATGCATACAATATAATTCGCTGTAGAAGTTAATTTTGCATGTGCTTTTCACTTCCATAATTACTCCCGTCACACACTCATTTTACACAATATTGTGAGTATGTGATACTGATTTTCTATTATTGTTTATGATAACTCTATCCAACTTAAATTATACTCTATTCAACTTGATAGAACTACGTATTATTCATGAGTTTAGATTATTGCACATTTTCCTTAAGCTTGCAACTCCAAAGGCTTCACAAAAGGCAGTTTTGCATTTGTTGTGGCTTTTGATCTCTTTATGGACATAAATATGCATTGACAATCTCTCAACTAGTTGAAAAATAAGAATTAGTACCAATAAGGCCTCGTTTGTTTTCACAAGTAGTCTCAACTCATCTCATCATTACAACTTTTTCAAATTCCCATACAAAATAAAATAAACAATTCAACCTTTTCAAATCCGAAAACAAAAGTAATATTAAAAAAATATATTTTAATAATATTTTATTCAACTTTCAACTTTTATCTCAATTGATCTGCGAAAACAAACCAGGCTAAGTTGTCATGTGAAACAAACAATCCCTTTTGCTATTTGTTACGAGCAGCGGCGTTTACAAAAATAGGGAAAGCTCCAGATGCAACGGCTGACAGTGGCATCGGCAAGAAGGACCATGCCGAAGACTTCATCAAGGAAGAGGAAGGCCAAATACCTTGTAAAACCTCTCTCCCTCTCTCTCTCTCTCTCTTAGGGCAGAGAAACTAGCTCTACCTCTCAAATATCCCAACATCCATCCAAGTCAGCACCACTCTGAACCCCAACACTTACTCCCAACGCCTCAGATGGGATTTTCACCCCAGTGGCGTTGTTATCGGGCACACCATTGCAAAGAATCGAGTGAAGGTAATGGATTATCATATTCATCTCCATCGATGGCCTTTCGTTGTAGATCTATCTTGCAACCAACCCTCCTCTCTCAAGATCGACTCCAAGATTAATCTCTACAACTCTCTGTACCCACCACAAAAACCCATCCAAACTATATTTCATCCCGCAGAGATAGGAAATGCATTGCATGCTTTGAGAAGTAGGCTCTTTGATCCAACAAATGTGTTGAAGAGACAGGACCTCTCCCTGGTTTCGTGTCACCTGTGATTCCAACAACCATGTGATTCGCTTGGAATTGGGCAATTCTAATATCTCTGGGACTTTAGGTTCAAAGCTTGTGTAGCTCAAGCATCTACAGTACTTGGAGCTTTATAAGAATGAGATAGGACGTAAAATCCCAAAAGCGTTGGGTAATTTAAAACTTGTGTTAGCATGGATTTGTATGAAAATGGATTTCAAGGAGGAATCCTAAAATCTTTATCCTAGCTGAAGCCACTCAGATTTCTAAGGCTAAGCGACAACAAGCTGGCGGGATCAATTCTAAGGGAGCTCACCAACCTCTCTAACCTCAAAGTTCTCAAAGTTTTAGGTAACCATCTTTTAGCTGCTCTTGCTTCTAATGGGTATTTGGAATATGCAGAAACGGTGTTCGATAAAATGGGTGTTAAAGGTGTTTTTCTTAGCACTCTTGGGTTTGGTGTGTTTATATGGAGGTTTAGTAGAAATTCAAGATTGATATTGATGTTTATGCTTATACTTCTTTAATTACTGCTTGTGCTAGTAATGGGAGGTATGGAGGGACTGCAAAGTTTTTTAAGCCGATGGGAATTGAACCTATTATTGTCAGTTACAATACCCTTCTAATGGTCTATGGTAAGCCTGATTTTTTTGGGGAAGCCATACATCTTTTTTGGTTAATGCAAAAGAAGCATGAGAATTTAATTGTAATGCGTACATTTAGGAAAAGAGCTGGTTTAGTTGGACTTAGAGGGGACTGGAGTTGCTGGTTTACAGATGAGGCTTTGGTAGCTAGTGGCACTTCTTGGTCATGGCTGGAGTTGCTGCCTCTATACAATTTGCAGAGACTTACTAATAGGGTTCTACAAGCTATTGGCAATGGTTGTACGAAGTTAAAAAATCTGACCCCAAGTGCTTATTATTTCTTGAACTGTAAGGGTTTGGAACAATTGAAACAAGAACCAGATGGAGTTGCGGAGAGTGTTGACCCTGCATTTAATGATGGTGTCCAACACGCTTTAATTGTTGATGATTACAAGGGGGCAATTGAACATTGCATATCTGCACATAAAATGGCTGGTGCTTTAGTTATTTCCCACGATGGTGGTGCATCCTTGTGGGAGAGCACTCGTGACCAACACTTTTTTTTTTGAGACAAATAATCAAAGATAATATATTCATAGAAATAGGCAAAGTCCAGGTACACAGGAAGTATACATGAAAAGATGCCTAGCTAGAGGTTACAATAGAAAGAAGAAGATCATGGACACTACGTTCATTACAAACTATAGCCCCCACCCATAGCAGCAATGTCTTAAAAAAGAAAACTTTAAGCTCATACATTGCTCTCTCTTGATCATCAAAACATCTAGCATTTCTCTCCCTCCAAATACACCAACACATGCATATTGGTATCAATCTCCAAATTGCCGCTACCTAAGAATCTCCGTGTAGTCTTTTCAAGCTTGCAAGGAAATCCACCAATCTACAAGGCATAATCCAAAACAATTAGACTCTTGAGAAAAAATCATCCCATATAGCCTTGGCCACCTCGCAATGTAAAAACAGATGATCAACTGACTCCCCATGCTTCTTACACATACAACACCAATTTAGGACAATAACCCGTCGTTTCCTTAGATTATCTGAGGTAAGAATCTTATCCAAAGGCTCCTATTGTTTTACCACAATCCCACTCCATTAGTGCCTCGTAGCTCATTCGAGCATCATCCTCCCGAAGCTTCCCCAAACTGAGAATCTATAACCGACCTCCAAAAGACCTCCCTTTCATTTTGGTACCTCCACAACCACTTACCCAAAAGAGCTTGATTGAATTTCAACAAGTGGCGAATCTCCAACCCTCCCCCAGATATTGGGGTACAAACTGTAAACCAATTAACCAAGTGGAATTTGAACTCTTCCCCCGATCCACTCCATAAGAAATCCTTTTTTAGCTTCTCAATACGATAAGCCACCTTTGTGGGAAGCAGGAATAAGGACAAAAAATAGGTGGATAAGTTAGAAAGAGTACTTTTAATCAAAGTCAACCTATCACCTTTCGACAAGTAAAGCCTCTTCCAAGCAGCCAATCTGCGCTCCACCCTGTCGACTACATCATTCCAAATCTTTTCTGATTTAAAAGAGATACCTAAAGGTAAGCCAAGATACTACATAGGAAGCGAAGATATCTTGCCTCCCAAGGTAGTAGCAAAAATCTCCACATCGGGAGCAGCCCCCACTGGCACTATTTCCGACTTAGCAAGGTTAATACTCAACCTTGACACAACAGCAAAACAAAGGAGTAGCGCCCTCAAGTCTTGGACTGAAGTGTGCACCACAAAAGATAAGCGTGTCATCAGCAAATAACAAGTGAGAAATGTTGAGATCGTCATTACCCACCGAAAAATCATGGAGTAACCCACCATCAACCAAACCCTCAATCATCTTGCTGAGAGCTTCCATGACAAATAAGAAAAGTAGAAGAGAAAGCAGATCTCCCTGTCTCAAGCCACGAGAGGAGTTGAAGAAACCCACCAGAAAGCCATTTACCAAGATAGAGGAACAAGCTAAAGAGATACAAAATTCTACCCATTTCTCCCATTTCGCTCCAAAACCACATCTTCCAAGTAAGTAAAGAAGGAACTTCCAGTTGACATGATCATAAGCTTTCTCTATGTCTAACTTGCAAAGTAGTCCAAGTTCTCTAGACTTTAATCAACCATCCAAGACTTCAGTTGCTATAAGAACTGAGTCAAGGATTTGTCTACCTTTGACAAAGGCATTTTGCAGCTTCAAGATTAGTTTTTCCACCACTAGGCTTAGCCTATTTGCTAACACTTTGGATAGAATCTTGTACATTCCATTCATAAGACTAATGGGGCGATAGTCCCTCACATCCCTAGACCCCACCTTTTTAAGAATGAGGACTAAAAAGGTGGCATTGAGACTCTTTTCAAATCTCGCATTAGAATGAAATTCAAGAAAGACTTGCATAATATCTTCCTTGACCACCTCCCAACAAGCTTGAAAGAAACCCAGGGTAAACCCATTTGGACCGGGGGCCTTATCACTTGCCATACCTCTGATAGCATTGCCCACTTTCTCTTCTGTAAATGCCCTTTCTAACCACCCTACACTTTGCTGGTCTAATATGGAAAAAGACAAACCATCCACTCTCAGTCTCCAATTATGCTCTTCAGATAGTAGTTGTTGATAGTACTGTTCAATGTGGTTTTTGATAACCATTTGATCCAAAGAAGCTGCCCCATCTACCATCAATGTATCAATAGTATTGTTCCTCTTGTGAGAGTTAGCCATCCTATGAAAGAATTTCGTGCATTTGTCCCCTCCTTAAGCCAGAGTACCCTTGATTTTTGCCTCCATGAAATCCCCTCCATCAAAGTAACCCTTTCAAGATCAACAACTACTTGGCTCTAGCGATTTTATCAGGTTCAGAAAGGGTTCTGGCCTCCTCCTCGTCTTCCGGGCCCTGTAGTTCCTCCATAAGAGAGCGCTTCTACTGAAATACATTGCCAAAAACTTGTTCATTCCACTGCTTCAGGTCCTGTTTCAGCACTTTCAACTTTTTTGCCATAATGAAGCTTGGAGAGCGTTGGAAATTATAGGAAGTCCACCATTGTCAGAACCTGTCTACAAAACCGCCAATTTTAAGCCACATATGCTCAAATTTAAAATACCTTCTACCCCCATGAATGCCTCCACAATCTAAAATGATGGGGAAGTGATCAGAGCATAAACAAGATAATCTTCTTTGAACCATATCAGGGAAGTGTGACTCCCCATCGGGGGTTAGCAAAAATCTATCGATCCTCGACCAAGATGGGCAATCACGGTTGTTGGACCAGGTAAAAGTGCCTCCTGATAGTGGAATGTCCATGAGCTCCTGTTCTGAAATGAAATCAGAGAAGTCTCTCATAGTTGAAGTGATGAGAGAAGTTCCCGACCTTTCGCTTGGAAAGCGAGAAGTATTAAAATCCCCCCCCATGCAACTTGGTAGCTCCCACCAGCTAATGATTCCCGCCAGTTCTTCACACAAAAATCTTCTCTCTGAATCAATATTTGGGCCATAAACCCCAACAAAAGCCCATTTGAAGCCGTCTTCTAAGTTAACAAAAGAGCATGAAGCCATCTTCTAAGTTAACAAAAGAGCATGCAACCGAGAAATCACCCACACACTCCTCAACCCTTTCCACCACCCTTGTGTCAAACATAATTAGAACTCTCCCGGAAGCTCCTTTTGATGGTAGGTAAGACCACCCAATATGTTGTCCTCTCCATAAGTTGCGAACTACCTGTCTTGTAATAGCTTCCAACTTAGTCTCTTGAAAACATATGATGTCCCCTTTCCATTGGCGAAGTAAATTTCTGACTGGGAGCCGCTTATTAGGATCATGCAGCCCCCTCACATTCCATGAAATTATTTTTGGTTTCATGGGACAACCATTTTACCCCTCCCCTTACTAAGCTCCCGAGTAGAGCTCTTCCCACCTCCATTCTCTTTCATTGCCCAATCTAGCTTTTTGAGTTCTCTTTCCCTTTTTTCGGCTGAAGCAAAGGATTTGTCGGTCTTGGCTTGGGCATTCACAGCCTCTACAGCTGTAAGTAAGGCCATAAATTCAGCTTCAAAATCCCTATAAGAAATTCCAACCATATGCTTAATGTCCATCGCTCTTCGGATAACCCAATCTGATACATTGGGATGAAAGGAGTACAGTGGAGTAGGTTCATCCTCCCCATCCCTATTAGCAGTAAATAGAATCAAAGAGCCAGTATTTTCAATAACGCCAGGCTCTTCTACCATCTCTTGCCCATGGGCGAATGCCACCTGATCCGACACATGGGCAACTGCCTTCGCAGCCAAGGGAACAGTAATCAAACTAGAAGGAGCCAGCGGCACTGTCTGTGCCACTACTAGGCCCGAAAGCTCAACTACATCGATAGTCATCTCCAACAAAGCACATGAGCCATTCACATTGCCTAAAGGTTGTTTCTGCTATGGTGAACAATGATCTCTTGAGCATTGTTTATACTAGACCCCTGAGATTCTGGAAGGAAACCCTTGCTCTTCTCTATAGTTTTGCACAAAGAGTGAAAAGGATTGAGCTCTATGACACGCTTCTAAACGCCTGAATGTTGGTAACACGTTGGCTGCTACTCTTTGTTATATATGTGCTGGAAATATTGATAAAATTGTGGAAATCTGGTTGAGGTGTCTTCAAATTGAGCATGAAGGGAAATCTATGTCAATCTTCTTCTGGATCTGATGGAAAGAAATGAATTGAATGGATTAGAAGCCCACAGATCTGTCCTTATGTACTTCTTGAGAGAAAGTCTTCCTTGGTAGGGACCGAAGGCAGAAACTAAGAGACAGAAGTATGACAAAATTATTGAAAAGAAAATCCTCATATTTGACCCGGGTGGTGGAAGCACTAGGGACTCCAAAGGCTCAACAGCTTTTTGAGGTCTACTTTGGAAGCATAACCGCACCTTGTGGGCAAGGTGCTTTGAAGGGAAAGGGTTTGTCACACCCCAAGGAAGAAGCTGAGCTTTGGGCGAGAAGGCCACGGGCCATTTTTCTGTTACGTTAGTAGTTGCTTTTATTTACTTTGGGTTGGAACAGATATCGGGCCTCAACCCATAACATTTAAACCCTTTGCATTTAATTTTCCTATTGTCTAGCTAGGCCCATTTTGGGATATCACTATGTAAGGAGCACTCCCTACTCAGAGGGGATCTATGGAAATGCATTAAGAATTTTCTGCTCTTCTCTCTATTCTCCTTCTTCTTTACTGGAGGTGCTCCCCTCGAAGTAAGCGATCTCAATGTATTTTTATCAAATGACTGGGGAGTGTTACACTTCTTTTCTCTTGCCTTCAGTTTTCTCAGAAACCAAACATAGGCTTCCGCAGAGGAAACAAATCAAAGGAAGCGAGCTAAAATCCGTAAACCAAGAACTTGACCGATAAAATGGGGCAAGAAACTAAAATAAATCACAGACCAAGAAAAAAATGGGAATCGCAAAAAACACAATTCTAGAAAGATTCGAGAAACAACTCAAAATTTAAAACAGACTATAAACTGAATACAAAATAATCGAATCACTGACCATCTTATAGGCGTCGTGAATAAAAACCCTAATTCTGAAGAAGCAGCAGATGTAGAGAGAGAAAATTAGGGTTCCTCTCTCTGTCTCCGTCTCTCTCCCCCTCTCTAGAGTGTAGAAGTTTTGGTTGGATTTTGTTCTTTCAGTTCTTCCGTGGAGGTTTTTGTCTCTCAGTCGGCCCTGTAACGAGTTTACCAAAATGCCCCTCTGTTTGCTGCTTTTTAAGCTTGTCCAAGCTGCTCGATGATTTTTTGCCCCGTCTTTGCCCTCTTTGCCCGGCATTGAGGACAAGGAAAATGACGTTCTTGATCGACTTTAAGAAGCTTACCTTAATTCTGAGAATGACAAGAAGTCAAGAATTGATTATGCAGCAAATCAAAGCAAGAACTTACAAAAAGTGGAACCACTTACTTCTCCTATGATGCATTTCTTCCTTTTTTTCACTATTTTATAGGACTTTTTACCAATTTTTTAATTGAAAATATCACTCAAAAGTAAAAAGAATCAATACATGCATTGGAATTTCTTCTTAGGACATCATAAATTACATCAATATCTTTCAACATTAAAATGATTTGTCCCACTGAGTAGTGTCCTTTGAGTAAATATTGTCACCAATGTTCATGTCGTGTGATGACACAAAATGCACAAACACTTCATCTCAACCACATGCTCACACATTACACATGAAATTCTCGACCTAAAGGGTTTTACTACACAACCTCCTATTATTCATCCACACTCTACACTCTATATTTTTTAATATTTTTTAATATTTTTTTTTGAATTTATTTATTTTTAAATATTTCAAATTTTTTATTTACTATTTATTTAAAAATTATTTAATAAAAAAAATTTTAAAAAAAGATGGAGTGTGGAGTGTTGGGAAGTTGGGAATATTTATTGTTTGAGTAATGGTATTATTAATGTGGATTATATGAAATCATATGAGAATTTATGAGATTCACTAACCAAGGCCTTGCCAAGAGAAATGTTCTGGAATACATAGAGAAAAATATAATTAAAGTCTATGAGTCAAATATGAAGATACCCAACTTGGAGAACAGACCGGATTCAATTTGAGGATCAAATCATTTGGTGGTTTTAAGAAATGCACTAATTATTTTATTTTGTAGCTTTTCATTTATATGTTATGAGTGCATTTATCATGTAATGTTTGAGAGAATGAATCTTAAAAAAACTCTTGATAAAAATCTATAGTTCTTGTAACTAAAATTACAGGAGTGC
This sequence comes from Cyclocarya paliurus, assembly GCA_029856935.1. Taxonomy (NCBI): domain Eukaryota; kingdom Viridiplantae; phylum Streptophyta; class Magnoliopsida; order Fagales; family Juglandaceae; genus Cyclocarya; species Cyclocarya paliurus. The sequence continues at coordinate 27,938,858 of CM056948.1, forward strand.
CTTTGACAAATTTCACTTACGTAAGTAAGGAAGTTGGGCCGCCTCCTACAAAAATTGGACAACTTGTTGTTGTGTATGTTGGTATTGTTTAATAAATATAATATTATATATGGGATTTGCAAAATTTGCCATGTTTTACCGTTTACTTCTTTGTCATCAAGGAGCATTCATTTGTGATTCGTTTTTAAGATAATTGATCAATTATTTGAATTTCAAATGCTTCAGCGTTACCTTATAGATATAATAAGGTAACGCCGAAGCATATAACATTCATTTTGCCTATTAATTGCATTAAGAACATCTCATTTGTTTGAAAAGAGAGAGTTTAACTTATTATTCAGTGCATGCACAGCCAACATTTTCTTGCCAATCAAACATTAGTTGGCCTTTTATTTCCTTTATTTCATGGCCCATATTGTGAACACATCTTTTACTAAGGTTTAGGCCCTCGTAGATAAAAGCACTCATATCATATATAATATTTTCCTGTAAGTCTTTTAAATGCTTTCTCCAAACACTACTCTTGGTTCAACCTCAAATCTTTTGTCTCTAGAAATTCTCAGTTCCAAGACATAGGTTGCTAGACCCTTGTCTTTCATTTTGAGTTTAGATTAAAAGAATGATTTTTTCATATTTACTATACATAAAAAAAAAAAAATACAATGTTAAAAATATATCATTCTTCACATATGATCGAATCTAAGTTTCCATGTTTTATTGCCAAATGTATCAGTCAAGGATTTTGAAGTAACGACATAAGCTTTTCAACCCTAAACTTTGAAGGAACTTGCATGTAGCTTCCTTTCTATCTATTATTTATATAGTAGTACTATATATACTTACCATTTTACATACAAAATTTATTTTGGGAGTTTTATTTTGAAATTCAAAATTTTGAATTTTAAATTTCATAATTTTCAGCTTATCAATGACTAACAAGTGGAGAAATAACTTTTAATAAGTTTTTTTTTTTAAGTACAGTTAGTCTTTTTCTTATTGTTTATGTTGCTATGGATAGGAACTTTGCCAAACAAAATCTCATTGTATCTCTCAAATAGTACTGGGAATATGTACTCTGAAATTAGAAAATTTAAAACTTAGTTCGATTGTGCAAAGTAATGAAGATTGGCGAAGAAATACTAGTTAGACTATACTTTATAACTTTTTTTTTTAGAAAAAGATTGTCTTTATTGATTTTCATTAAAGCAAAGAATGAATACAAGGAAAATAATCCTTTAATTGAATACTCTCCTCGAGCACTCTTTGCTAACACATGAGCACCATTATTGATACTCCTAAGGACATGTCTAACATACCAATGGTCCAACTTTTCAAGCAATTTCTTGACATCTTTGACAATCATCCCCACTGATTTCCATTTCTCCTCAAAATGTTTAATGTCATTAACCACTGCCAATGCGTCTCCTTCAAATATTACTTACTGCAGGCCCAACTCTGCAGAAAATAGTGGCTTTAAGAGCTACACTAGATTCACCCAATAGAGCATCTGGATATATATCTCGAATGGATCTCAATGTTGCTACGAGTCTTCATCCCAGTTCCTTACTATAACTCCTATTACCACTTTGCAATAAATTTTGATATGAACCCACAAGAATTGAATCTTTTGAACTCACAATTAATTTGAAAATTCAACCAAAAAAGTCAAAATCAAGTCAATAGATGGAGAATCTAGACTCGTTGAGAACTTGTTTCAAGAACCTAGATTATATTAAAATCTAGACTCGTTGAAGAACCTGTCTCAAGAACCTAGATGATAAGGAAGAACGTCACAAATGTTGTAATTTATCTTTAGTTCTTCTAGGTACAAGCGGGTTGGTGTGCCAACCCGTGTACCAATTCTTATTTTAATGTCTTTGTCAGATTTTATTTCTATTTAAAAAGAAAGAAGAAGAAGAAGATAGAAGAAAAAAGCAAAAAGACGAAAACACTATAGAAGAGAAAGAAATATCAGATGATGGAAACTGAGACTCTTCTGCACGCGCGATGGTCTTCTTTGGGTGTCGTTGGTCTTCTTCGTCGACTGTTTTGGGACCGACTATTCTGCGTGCGATGGTGCCCCACTTCGTTGGATGCTTTGTTGAAGAAAAAAATTAAAAAGTTGGATGTTTTGTTGTTTGCCCCCCACTCTCTCTCTTTGTATCAGAAAAGAAGAAGAAAAAAGCAACCTTGATTGGGGTATGGATCTCCAGCTCCAATACATGGGTTTGTCGCTCCATGGAATGGAAAGTTCTCTAGCAGACAGCATATAGGATTTTTGCCAGATGGTTTCTCCAACTTGAAGCTCTGTTTTTTATTTGGAACATAAACAAAAGGGAAAATTTAGAGATGTATGCATGATTTTAGTTTTCTCATCCATACATCTTCTCTAACAGCTTTGAAGCTCTATATTGTATATTGAATATTTAACACTTCCCTTTTGCAAACTTCAAAGTTCTTTGGAGCAAAGAGTATCTGAACTAAGAGATGCATGGTGAAGAGGTATGCAGAGAATTTGTGCATGAGATAATGAGATTGAGAAAAACATGGGGTTTAGAGATCATTTCAAACCTACCATCTTGCCAGCATCTATGAGAACAGAATTGCAGAGAAGAAGAAAAAGCTCATTTTCAATAAACGTCAGAGGAGTGACCAACCTGGAGACAACATCCTCGTAATCATCTAGGAAGAGAGAACATAATCGACAGCCTGAGAAGGCATGTGGAGAGAAGAGAATGAAGCTAGAAGTGGAAGAGAAAAGAGAATGGAGGATTCTAGGTACAGTGAAGCACACAGAGAAAAGAGAATGGAAAACGAAGCATTTCAGAAATTTTCATTTAAGTTAGATCTCGCCCAAACTCTTTCACGTCAAGTAATATCAAAATGAGCCGTTTCATTAAAGCATTCCATGTCAGCTATCGGTGCACTTCGGTGCGCAAATTCGCTTGTGAGAAGAGTTTTCCATTTATCTTTGATAAGTTCAAAAGTTCATTCAAGAACAAGAGGAGATAAACTCAACTCACAATGAATAAATTTATCAAATTTCATAAATTTCTTAAAATGAGGCTACAAGGAGTATTTAAATCAAAACCTAATTAAAATCTTAACCAAAATAAATCTTTTTCTTCCAAAAATGCCTCTGAATGAATAATGTCGCTGCTATAATACCGCGACTACAATAACTCGGCTATAATACTTCTTGTAACCATAGTTCGCTATAGTACTTCTTAAAACCATAGTTCAACAAAATAAAACATATGTAGGCCAAGCATCCTCAAACTCAATTATTCTAAACTAATAAAAGATATTTTTTAAATGATTTAAACAAATTGAAAGCCTTTAATAACAATATGTCCAAACAATAACTCTAAGTCATGTCTTCCACAGCTTGTATCAAGTGGATTAAAACTAGTTCTTCTTCTTTACTGCCCATCTTGTGTGTTGGGCTCTTACTAGCTTCATCTCAAGTGGATTGTACCAATTTTTGCATTACTTCCTTGATATTCTTGGCTTTTGATTTTGTAATTGGTCCATCTGGAACTTGCAAAGGATCTTTAAGACTAGCCACACCTTAGTTCCCATCAAATTTTATCAATTGTGTTTTTTGCTAGACTATTAAGAATCTTCTGTGATTATCTTCTGTAGTCACCTATTACCTAGCGTGATTTGTTCACCAGTATGCAAGGAGGTATAAATTTTCCTTCAAAGACAAATATATTTCTTCTTTTCCATATCTATTGAAGTAACACTATTGAATTGTTACTGCAATATCTTCAAGTATGAGCATAAATAAGTAAACACTTCCCTAAAAGGTTTCTCTTCAATGATACACTTTTGTAATCTTCTTGAGCATAGCCCCGATACATCTTGTGCTGATTTGCAACTTCAAATAGTATGTGCCACATTTTTAGGATTTTCCATACATATAGGGCAATTTAGGGAACCCACCACCTTCCTTTTCAACAAATTGAGTTTTGTTGGAAGAGCCTCCTGACTTTCTCTCCACATAAAAACTTTGACAGTATTTGGCACCTTGAGCTTCCAAATCTTAGACCAAATCTCTGAGTTGAAATTATTGTTTGATGGTTGCCCCTTCCTTCTATCCATTATTTCTCCTTGAAGATGCATGATATGCACTATTTATTAAGAATTTACCATCTGATGTACTCCTCCAGGTCAATTTGTCTGAGCTATTGCAAGACTTATGGGAAGCCTACTAATAACCTCGATCTCAGAGTCAGAAAACAGATCTTTTAGCAAAGGTAGATTCTAATGCTTTGTGTCACTATCTATCAGTTCTTTTACCTTTGCATCTTCATCTAATATTCTCACTAATTTTTGAATTTTGAAAGATGATGGTCTTAGGATCCATTTTTCTTTCCATATCTTCACTGATTCTCCATTTCCTATTTTTCAAGAGCCTTCTAGCTGCCAGTATACTTTTCTATATGAATGATGCATTGCTTCCAAGTTTGGCTTTAAAGAAATCTATTTGAGGGAAATATTTTGCCTTTAAAACCATTACTGCCAAAGAATTTGGATTTTGAATAAGCCCCCAACCCTGCTTTGCTAGCACAGTAAGGTTAAAATTTTCAAAGTCGATGAAGCCAATTCCACCTACATTCGTTGCCTTGCCTAATTGCTACCAATTTAACCAATGATTTTTTTTTTTTTTTTTATCTATCTTCCTTTTGTCCCCACCAGAAAATCCACATAAGTCTATTTATCTTAGTCAAAATAGCCTTCGGGATCTTGAAAGTGTTTGTGTTGTAAGTAGGTATGGCCTGAATAACTAACTTGAGAAGGGTTTCCTTACTTGCTTGTGATAAGAATCTCATCTTAGAGGATTCATCTCAAATATTGCCTTTCAATCTCCTCACTAGAAAAGTCTTTGATAAGCAAGATCATATTAATCTCATCAGTTACTGTTGGGCCAATGTGAACTAGTGCTTCTGTAATCCCTCCTAGTTGTGATGTAGTAAAAAGATCATGATAAAAAGATTAGAACATGCTACTAATCTCCTCTTGTCCTATTGCATAATTGCCCTATCCATTTGAGACATTGTGAATAGTATTAGCTTACTTTCTTTGGTTTGTTCACATATATGAAAATACTTGGTATTCTTATCTCCTTCTTTCAGCCACCTTTGTTTAGCTCTTTAGCACCCTTTCAAATCCTCTTCTTCAAGAAAGCACTCAACTTCTCTTTGTAATTATTTTATAGTCTCAATGGAATCTCCTTGATTCAAAAGTTGCAACTCCCTAATCATTTCTCTCTTATGAGATATGGACTTCCTTTGATTACCATGAATTGTTTTGCTCCAGCTCACTAGCTTGTTCCTGCATCTATCTAGACCTCTTTGTGGTCTCAGCCTTACTGGAAAAAGCAAGTGAGGACCCCCAAGCTTTCTTGATAATATCTTTACAATATTTCTTTCTAGCTCAACTGGTCTCATATCTGAAAATTTTCCTCCTAGGCATGAAATCTCTCTCTTGATTATGGTAAGAAATAAACAAGTACAGTTGTCAGAACTTTGGACATGAAGTACATTAATATATATTAGAGCATAGAGCAAATGCCAATCACAATTTCCCAATACTCTGTCCAATCTCTCTTTTGTGAATTCCATTCCATCCCTATTGTTACACCAAGTAAATTTAGAATCCTTGAAGCCCAAATCACTTAATTCACAGTCTTCTAGTGATTCTCTTAATAACTCCATTTGTTTATATGGTCTAACTATTACTCCAAACTTCTCTTCCTGAGAAATAATTTCATTAAAGTCCCCCGTGCACATCCATGGTATTTGATTGCTGGGTTTAAGCAGTCTCAACATCTAGCAACTTTCCACCATTTTTGCTGCTATAGGGTGCCCATAGAAACCAATCAACATCAATTTTTTTTATCAACAACACAATTGTTTATAATCAACGAAATATAACTCTGAAAAAAGGAGTTTAGCTCAACTTGTACTTCCTTTTTTCCACGTAACAGTAATGCCTTCACTTCTACCAATGCTATCAACCATAAAACTGTTTTCAAACCACAGTTTGTTATGAATAGCTTCTAGTCTTAGGTTAGGTTTGGAAGATTTTTAAAACACAAAATTCTCATCTCATCTTATCTTATCATTACAAATTTTTCAAATTTTCACATAAAATATAATAAACAATTCAACTTTTTCAAATCTCAAAATAAAAATAATATTTTATTCAATTTTTAAATTTCATTTCAAACTAAAAATTCTCATCTCAACATCTAAACCTAACCTTACTCTTTTACACTTGGTTTCAATAAGAAAAATCAATAGTAGGAGTTTTTCCCTCATCAGAAGGTGGAGTTCTCGAATTATTCGAGGGTTCCTAGGCTCTCGACAATTCTAACATAATAGATTTATAATTGTTGCTAGGGCTACTGGGCAGCCTCTACTAGTTATGTTTGTTGGTTAACCCCAACAAAAGGTTAGTGTTTGATTATTTTAACAATCAACATCTGCTCTTTCTCTTCCACAATACTTCTCTTCTTATTTGAACATATGATATCCAAATTCTTTGGTGACTCCAATCTATCGCAATTCTCCTTCATTTTTCCTTCTCTAGCTCTCCTATTCCAATTGGATAATGCTTTTTTATTTCCCACATTACCAACCATACTATTAGGGGATATGGGGGAATACATACCTAACAACTTATATGCATAGAATCAATCATGTGACCTTCCTTATTAGGAAGGGTTGAGATCAAGCTACTCATTGAAATCTTGGAGGAAACTTTGTCCTTATCCTGCATAAAAAGATATGATTGAAGAATTATTCTTTTTTTAATTTGTATCCAACTGTGACAAGTTAGCACTCCCTTGACTTCCTCCATTTAAATTATTTCCAAATTCATCATCGATCAACTGAGCACTTCCTGATTTTAAGGAATCTTGTATTACTAGATCCGTGATTGCATCCTTTTCTAACTTATTTCCCAGGAAGCACTTCATTGGAGCTACCCTTTCAGAGGTTGTCAGTGGTTTCCTTTTCTCAAACTCCCCCTGTTTTTCTATTATTTTTAGTCTGGTTGGATGTCTACTCTTAACCATGTGCCATACTGATCCTGCACACTGTCACCTAGTCTCCTTTCAATTCCCAACTTTGAGCACCTTCTGTGAGTGTGTTTGATTATACTACAGTGAAAACAAAAATTGGGCAGGCTCTCGTATATGAAGGAAATCTAGAAACGTTTATCTCCAATATTTAAGAATTGATCTCTTGCTAATGATTTTGCGATGTCAACCAAAACCTTGACTATTAAAAATTCTCCCCAGACCACACCACTATCATTAGCATCCACCATGATCACTTGTCCTATTGTTGCCCAAGCTTTTCCCCCATGCTTTTATTCATACCAACAAAAGGCATATCATGAAACTGTATCCAAAATGGTTTAGAGAAGAAATTGATGTCTTTAGGCATTGTATCACCATCCCATTCTTTCAAACGCACAAGAAACTTATTAAAGGACCATATGCGCCCTTGCATGATTCTATTTTCTCTTTTTTCCCTTAAAACTCGATCAAAAATCAATTCCATCTCACTTCTTTGAACACTGTGCACCCTTCAATTTGCCATATTTTCGCTATTGTGGATTGAAAAGCTCCTCTGCTCACCTCCTTGTCTGCAACTATGAGAGCAATCAGACATCTTTTTCCTTGCTCTACCAAAATCATAACATCTTCCTCTGGCATCGCTAGTTTTTGTCTCTTTTCATCAGTGAGTTTTAGACCCTTGCAGAGTTTGGAGAGTTCGTTCTGCATGCTCAAAAACTCTTTAGACAAATTGTCCAAGAGACTATACTCTTTGTCTACAAGAAAGATAGAAAGACACACAGCCCGACCATTTTTACTAGAAGGAGAAGAATCACCAATCAATCAATCAATGACTATACCTTATAACTTTTTTTTTCTTGATGGAAACAGACTCATTTCATTAATGAACCGAAGTTACGAATGTGATTTATCAATACATGAAAAATCCAGACTATAAGTCAACTACGCATCAGCTCTGGGGCTTCCCTACACACAAATTGCTTCATGGCAGACATTGTCTTAACTTCTAAAAAACTTTCTCATAAACAGAGAAAGCGCTCTGTAAAAATAGAACTAAAGGTCCCCTCAGTCCTCCCTGGGAGGATGAGTACGGGACACTGTTATGGACATCAAATCCAATAGCCTATTTCTATTTTATTACTAACTAAAAACAAAACTACACCTAAATACAAAAAAACAACTACAGAACCCTAAGCACTAATGCGACCCTGGACGTCACGCCCACAGGAAGTATCGGCATCTCGAATCCGGATTGGACAAGCACCCAGCTCATGCACGGACCACAAAGCCCGGACGTACAACCACCGGCATAGCATCACCCACCACTCTCGAACAACTCTTGCCCCGGATTACATCCGATCCAAAAGCCCAACACCACACTTGGGTCAACAAAATACACAACAAAACAGAAAAATAAAACTACAGAACACTGGAAAATACATAACAGAAAAAAACAACAAAGAAAATAGAACATAAACAGATGAACAATGCTCAAAGATTTGGCATTGGCGCGTGCAGGGTACTGTTCTCTCAAGGAGGAAACCGACGGTCAAGCTAGGAAGTCCCGGACTATACCTTATAACTAGACCTTAGTGCACGTGATTCTAAACAAAAGGATCTTCAGTTGCAACTATGGTTGCGCCTTGTCTATTGATTTAGTTGTGCACCAAAAATCATAGGAAACGTTACTTGAATAGAGAACATTTTTAATTATTTGAGTGAATTGAACTATACATAATGTGGGCGCCTCCTTTTTTGAAAAGATATTGGCACTTTGACTTTGAGCTCATTAAATATGACGTGATCTACTTTTATAATAGAAAATAATTCTATTTAAAAGCCATCAAATAATGTTACTCGATCGATTCTTATTAAAAATACTAATACCATAAGAGAAAACCACGAATATACTAGAAAATAAATATTATGGACTTTTAAGTCTCAATTGTAACAACTTCTTTAAAATATATTTTTTCTCTTTTCTTGAGATTTATAGAATTTAGACAAAATTCTTCTTAAGACAGTACAACAAAATCCCCAATTTTGTTCTGTTACTCTAAAATAGGACTTAATATTGATATATGGTAATTTGAGTTATAAAAAATTGCATGCAACGAACTGTTATTTTCCTTCTAGTCTTTTAATTTTTAGATCATTTATTGATCTCCATAAATTCTTCATGGTCATGATGACATGTTAATCAAACTATACAAGATCATAAAATCTAAAGTAATTTAATTAGAATGTTGGAATACCACAAACGACAAGTTAATTAATGCACACACGTACGCATGATGTCCGACCCCATGCATGCGTGCCATGTGCATGCATTTTCGTGGCCAGATGATCGTGGGCGTATGCATGCGCGCGCGGCCCTGGGCGGTGTGCTCCCCATGCATATATATCTAGCTCGAGCTAGAATTAATATTTGGTCCACAAGTGTGCATAAACTTCTCTGATCTCTCTCTTTTTTATATTCCTGTTAAACTTATTTTATAGTTCAGTAACTTTCTGCTGAGGAAAGAAAGAAGAATGAGATAGACAGATTGCCAAAGAGCACAAGGTATTATCTGCAGTCTTAATCAATAGTTGTGAACGACGTGAACATATATATTCCTGCAATGGGATTCCTTCCATACTTATGATTAAGATATTTCTGTAATTAATTAAGCAGACAAAGTCAGCTCTTTCGACGTTCGATTGCACAAGAAATAGTATTATACTAAAAATACTGGATAATTGCAACTTTTGTGTTGTACATAGTAGTGGGGGTAGTTTAGTCTTGCTACCCACTCCAAACTGCTCCTGTTGTAAGGCTTAATTTACCTACTACACTTACCATTTATTTATTGGAATTATCTGTTAATTAACACAATACATAACATAATACGAAATTGAATATATTGGTTTTATAATACAGAACTAATCACACACGACACTGGATTTATGTAGCTCTTACATCCACATAGTTTTAGAGAAATTTATTTATTATGAATAACCAATGAGTATGATGCCCGTTCAAGGATATAAGAGCATTCACAATTACTCATGTAAAATATATTTTTTTGTAAAATATAAAGAAAATTGATCAAAAGATCCTTCCAATAGATTTTGTATTTTAATATTTATTTTACATTTTGCTATAGTAATCCTATAGATGTAGATAATACTGTTCACAATTCTAAAATATTTTTAATTATTTTTGTCTCTTTAGACGTTTTTTCTCCGCTGCTTTAGAGAAAATATTTTACATTTTCTCTCTATTTCTCGTCGAGTCCATTGTAACTGCTTTTGTGTTTCCAGTCAAATACCCCGGAAAAGAACAAGGACTTCTCCATTGTGGGTGAACCTGCAAATGAAACAGAAAAACAAAAAAAAATTGTAAATTGCTCAAACTTTTATAGATTGCTATGTTAACATAGCAATCTATAAAATTATAGAAAATTATAATTTAAGAAAATTATAATACTTTCATAACATAATACGTTGGGTAACTTTGAAAATTATAGAAAATATTTCAGAATTAAAAATCTCATTTTCATCATACTTTCAGTCACCAAATAGTTGTTTGGACTTTGAAGGAAATGTGTGTATGTCGGGTAAAAATCAGATATAAAGATATTATAAATTTATTGATAGTTAGAAAAAATATTTAAAATGAATAAAAAATATTTAAATAATATAGAGAAAAATAGATAAACTGATGTATGATTTATTGTAAAAATTAGTATGTAAAATAAAAAAAATTAGATTTTAATAATATATTTTGAAAGAAAAAATAAATAAACCATTGAAAATGGTCTAACATGGTATATAAGTAGACTTTAATCAGCAAGTCGGTTAAGGTCAAGACTAAGGTTATGCTTGGGAGTGAGATGAGAATTTTGTGTTTTGTTTTAAAGTTTAAAATATTATTTTTTAATTTTGAGATTTGAAAAAGTTGAATTGAAATTTGAAAAAGTTATATTGGAATTTGAAAAAGTTGAATTATTTATTATATTTTGTATGGGGATTTGAAAAAATGTAGAGATGAGATGAGAATTTTAAGTAAAACATTTTTTCCAAACATATCCTAAAAAATCACAATAAATTTTTATCGGGTGGGTAATCAATCGGGCCGCCCCCACTATTTATTTTCATTATTAAATGACTTCCCAAAAATGAAAGAAGAACTTTCGAAGAAATTGTAAGTGACGTATACACATAAACTAGAATTATGTTGGCATTCTTCATGGTGTGCTTATTGAATTCGGAATTCTTTTTCAACCTTAAATGAAAGTTGCTCTATTTAAGAACTTAGAGAGAGTTGTTCCTTTCTCTTCATGTAACAACAAGAAATGGAGAACGATCTTCGGACGGAATCTTTTGACTACCGAACTGAGCTTCTGTCGCCGGCGGGGACAGGGCCGATGGTTGTAGCAACAAGGCAGCCATCATGGCAGCTCAACATGGATGGATTTCAGTTGCCAGAGAGACACATCAATTCTGATTCTGGGTTTGGATATTTGGTCAAGGCATTAAGTAAGACAGTTCTTGTGCTGTTAAGTAAGACATATTTCTTGTTCTGTTTGGACTCTTGTACAACATCGTTCACTAGTTCTTGTTATGTTCAGTTTCATTAAACTTCTAGTTGCCTTGTCTCTTTTTGTTAGTGAGAGAGAGAAAACTTGCGGCCTTTTACAAGAGGCAGGTCAAAATCCTCGAAGGATTCAATGAAGTCGACAAATTTACTGAGATCGGCATGTTGCCTACAAGTTCGACCGAGGTTTGATAATATTGGTTATGTCTGCAATGATTGAGATTGAGTTCTTGTTGACTAGCCACTTGGGATTCAAATGGCCTGTTACAGGGTCTCAGGATGTTATTATCTTTATCTCTGCATCAATCTTTCTCTCTCTCTCTGATGTGCATAGAAAATTTGTGATTTAGGAAGAAGAGAAGCAAGTTGCTAGGAGCGAGAGGATGGCAATATATGCATCAAACATAGCAAACATAGTGATATTCGCGGCAAAATTGTATGCTTCGGTTGAGAGCAAATCACTGGCAGTGATAGCTTCTACCTTAGACTCCCTTTTGGATCTTTTATCTGGTTTTATCCTATGGTATACCTCTTATGCAATGAGCAAACCCAATCAATATCGCTATCCTATTGGAAAGAACCGAATGCAACCTGTGGTAAGCACCGCCCCCTGTTTAAAAATAATTAACAAAAACTTGGGTTTAGTATTTTGACTCTTTAGAAATGATGTTTTGCATTGTTTTGATTTCGATTCCGTCAATGAATTCGCCTTATACTTTGAGTATTAGATATCTAGAGATTTGTTGAGTTTTTTTAGTGAGCCTGGACTATGCTATGGATTAAACTCGACTTGAATGAGCGCATGCATACGGCTTTTTGCAGTCTAGGTTCCCTCTGTCTGGTTTCCTGAGGATATGATTCTACTATGGTCAAGCCCAGATAGGTAGACCACCCCAGTTGCCCCATCCTACCCATTTTAGGCCTAAAAAATCTGTTGCATTGTCAAATAAGAATAATATCATGGACCTTTACAATCGTGTGGTACCTCACTTCAAATAAGAATAATAGTTATCTTGCGGTAAGGAAAAGGGTAATCACGTTTTGTTAGGGGCGCAGGCTGCAGCCTTGGTTGCCGAAAGAAATGGGGGAGGTCTGAGAGAAATGGGAAAGATAAGAAGGATCAAGGGCTATGTCCTTATTTTAGTTAGTACGGATTTTTTTTTTTTGGAACAGTTAGTACGGATATTTAAGTCTTCTTCATGTTTATGTAATTGCAGTTTGTATTTCAATCTTTATTTCGTTACGTAATGGGTAGGCTTAGTTGACCAAGTCTTTAGTCGTGGGCCATGTTGGGCCAGTATGGTTGTGTCCTTATTCCTTTTATATTTAAGTTTAGTATTTAAGTCTTCTTTATGTTTATGTAATTGCAATCTTTATTTCGTTATGTAATGGGGAGGCTTTGTTGACCTAGTCTTTAGGAACAGTTTGGTCGTGGGCCATGTTGGGCCAGTATGGGTCGTGTCCTTATTTCTTCTGTATTTAAGTTCAGTTATCAAGTGAAATGAAATCATCAGAAAGTTTATCAAAGACCAATTGTGGAGGCTGTGGCTCCTCGAACCACTACACTTATCAATTATTTTACAGCAATTACATTGCACTTAACAACACATTTGAGGATTTATAGTTGGGTTTTCTGCTAAGCATTAGATGTTATGATGTTTTGAAATATTGGAAAACCATTACCTACTTTTTCCCTTTTACCAAGCATAGCAATGAGAATTCCTCCATTGTCTTATATATCGTGTTCAAATGCACCATTTTGCAGGGCATTGTGGTTTTTGCATCAGTGATGGCAACTCTGGGATTACAAATATTGTTCGAATCAGGTCGACAGCTTATTGCAAAGGCAAGTTTCTCTCGTGGTTTGAGTCAGGCAACACCGGGTCTTAGTTAATTTATAAACTCTAGGTTGTCTCAAAGTTTAAGTTGAATGTTATAGAATAGTACTTTAACTATTGTAATGAAAGTTGGTTATATCTAAATAAACTTAATTAAAGAGAATGCTTTGTCTACACAGAAGTCGACACACTCATGTAGTTTTATGTGATTTATCATATTGTCGAACTCTTTTTATTATGAAGTAAATCTATCATATTACATTAAACCACGGTGTGTAAACTTCCTTGTGTAATTTTTTTTAAACTAAACATTTCTCTTAATTAAATTGGTGGATTTGATATAGATTTGAATCTCTCAAAAGATAATTGGATCCCTTGATCTTTCCTCAACACTTATGGCTGGTTTGGAGCATGAGAATTCTCAAAAATTTTCATCTCATCTCAACTCCTCATTACACATTTTTTAAATTTCCATACAAAATATAATAAACAATTCAACTTTTTCAAATCCCAATACACATTTTTCAAATTCCAATTCAACTTTTTCAAATTTCAAGACTAAAAAATAATATTTTAAACTCTAAAACAAAACACAAAATTCTCATCTCACTCCCCAAACCATATATTAATATATAGAAATTATTAGGAATATTAAGTTCACCTCTTGTACTGTTATTATATTACAGTTCTCTTAGTTTGATAATCCAACTCTAATTAGTAGTAGTCTGTTAGTTTGTTAGCTTTGGCTCTTTTATTGATTGAGCTCATTTGTGAAAAGAAGAAATGTTGCAATACAATGGAGTTTTCTTAAGTTTTCATCTTTCAATTTTTTTTTCTCTCGGTAGTTCTCTCCCCCAACTCCATTTCTGACATGCTAATATAGCAATTTCAAGCTTTGCTAGCTGTATATCTTCTGTAGTTTCTTTGTTTGTAATATGATGTTCCTCAGATTATATACGTGTTCTTCACCAAATTTGGATTTTTTTAAGATTTTATTCAAGTTGATCAATCAATTTTTTACATCTGTTCTTTATTGTATCAATTGATCTTTCATCATTTTCCCTATCAAGGTGGTAGTTTAATTTGTTTTGCATTCGATGCTCTAATTACTAGTTTCTTGTTTTCATTGTGTTATCCGAAATATTGCTCTTCTTCTGTTTGACAAAAGTCTTCAATTGGAATAACACATTCTTTCAAACTTTCTCTGTCCAAGACTTGATGTGGCTTTCTTCTTTCTTTCTTCATTTACAATCATGTTCTAGACTGTATATTGCCCTACATACAAGAGTCTTCCAGTTTTTACTTAGCCACCGTCATTCTCTATCAATCTTTTGGCAACATTAACATTGCAGAGTATTAACATCTATGGGCTTGGTGTTATTATTTCTGTGTTTTATAAATAGAGCTCATTCAATGTAAAGAAGAAATACTGCAATACAATTTAATTTTATCATTTTCTCATTGTTCATTTTTCTGATCTCTCAATAGCTCTTCTTTTATCTCAGCTCCAATTTTGACCCAAAATTATTTTTTGGGGAATGCTAATATTTCTCGATATTTTTCTTACTTATTTTTATATGATCAAACTTGTCAGGTATCTTATATGACAAAATATTAAGTTCTATACAGCCTTAAATAAATTATTACTATTGAAATTAAGCGCTTGGGATGCTTGCTTACATTTCTAGTTTTTAGTAAACTCATTACAATTGCCTGAAGTCACAATTGACTTTATGCCATGCAGACTCAGCCTGAAAAGGACCCCACAAAAGAAAAATGGATGATTGGAATCATGGTCTCAGTCACAATAGTTAAATTTGTGCTCATGGCATACTGTCGCAGATTCAAAAATGAAATTGTTAAGGCCTATGCTCAAGACCATCTCTTCGATGTGATCACAAACTCAATTGGACTTGCAGCAGCAGTTTTAGCTATCAGATTCTACTGGTGGATCGATCCTGTTGGTGCCATAATTGTAAGTTCATGAGACTGGTTTTTAAATTTAAGCATCGTGTGTCGACACACCACTTGTTGTGAGACTCATAATTATAAAAAAAGTTAAAACATTGATACTTTTTTTTATAATTGTGGGACCCACTTCAATGATGTGTTGAGTGTGTCAAAAAAACAAGGTTGCAAGTTGATTTTTTCTTCTTAATCCAATAGTGGTACTTAACAATATGCACAATGAAATGACAATGCAGATAGCGCTATATACAGTGAGTAATTGGGCAAATACTGTGATGGAGAATGTTTGGTCATTAATTGGAAGAACAGCCCCACCAGAGTATATAGCAAAGCTAACATATCTCATATGGAACCATGACAAGGAGATCAAGCACATTGATACAGTGAGAGCATACACATTTGGCTGCAATTACTTTGTTGAGGTTGACATAGTGTTACCAGAGAACATGTCCCTTGGTCAAGCACATAATATTGGGGAGACCCTCCAAGAGAAGCTTGAAATTTTCCCAGAAGTTGAGAGAGCATTTGTTCATGTGGATTTTGAGACCACTCATAAGCCAGAGCACAGGTCAAAGCTGCCATAACAATCAAGAAAAAACACATCAATTATGAGTACAATAATGGCTTTGGCTTGAGGCAATATTAGGTAGGATTTCAATGTGCAAGGCGTCTAGAAAATTTCTTGGTCTCTTTGGTTTTATAACTGGCCTGGCTTTTACATCTACAACTGAATACTTGGTTTACTTTATAAGGTTCTTTGAATTTTGAGTATTATTATTTGTAATCTAGTGAAAACCTGTTGGAAACATTCGGCTTAAGAATTTTTATTTTTTTAACAATATAAACACTCTAATATTATACAAGTCCTGTATATTTTAGATATTATATTTATGTAGTTAGATGAAACAGAAAATGAAAACCATGAAATCTTGCTTTTCAAAAACCTAATCAATTAAAATTCCAGACAAGTCAAATATTAATGAGAAATTATAATTGCAGTTATGAGTGTACAATTGTCGCGTAATCATTTTTAAAAAATGAATAAATACGGAACTAACATGAAAAAAAGTTAATTTTTTAATAGTGAATTTCACTCTTTTTAAAGTGACTGCACGATACTTGCACACTTTATGATTATACGTAGTATTACTCAATATTAATTTATGGTGCCTCTTTATTCTATTCTCATCCCCAATCTCACATTCATAGTGAAGTAGTTGGGCCTGTATGATTTGGATTGGGCCGCTTCTTTCCATTCGGCCATAGAGGGACCATGACACAAGTATACGAATAGAAACATGATGGATTAAACATGATTCCCAAAAGTGGACACTCCTATCTAATTTGAGGCATGACGGACTATCTTGCACAAAAGAAACATGATTCCCAAGGAAAAGAAAGAAAAATACTTCATTACCCGACTTAAACATCATAGGCGTTCTCATTGAATTTTCCAACAGGCTTTGACTGCATTTTTTCCCCTTTGTCATGTAGTACTCGCCTTAGAGGCTCGAGCCATGTTTGCGAATAAAACTTATTTGTGCAAGCTCAGGCTATGCAATTTTCCTACAATCCTCTTTGAAGAAAAATGGAACCCATATGAAAAATTGACTTATTTTTTTTCTTTGTATGGTGGTTTTACCTTTTTTTCTCAAATGGGTTACACACTTTAGGCCTCGTTTGTTTTTAAAGATGAGATGAAAACTTTTGAGATGAGATGAATTGTTTATTTTATTTTGTATTGAAATTTAAAAAAGTTGTAATGATTAGGTAAGAGAAGATGAGATGAATTTGAAAAAGTTGAATTGTTTATTTTATTTTGTATTGGAATTGAAAAAAATGTAATGATGAAATTGAGATAAAATGAGATGAGATGAGATGTTTTCCGAAAACAAACAAGATATTAATTGTATGATGTATCTAGTAAGGAAAATGCTACTCTCACTAAGAAACAGTATCGAAAATGTGTACCGAATAGTATTTTGTGCTTTTTTTTTTTTCTTAAACATTTGTGTGTGTTAGTTTTTTTAACATTTTTAAAAAAATACACATGCTTTTAAAAAAAGATACAAAACACTATGCAGTACACATTTCGAGACCCTTTCTCGGTGGGAGTAGCCAGGCCCATCTAGTATTATTTGTATGCTACCGATTGGCACAATTGACCTTAATTGTGATTTCTTTGTCATCGAGACACGAACACATCAAGAAATATTAGAAGCAACTTTATCAAGAAATTTTACTTTCATTCAACCAATTACAAATCTTTTTCCTCCAATATCCGTACAAGGTGTAACAGGGATGCGAAATTGTAAAGTGATCACCATCTTCTTTCCATGGTAATTCCTTCCTTATACAAAGCTTGGACAAGTTGTTGTGCGCATTGGCGATATATATCGTTTTTTCCTTAATTCATTAATGTTTCCACGACATTTTTGCATATGTTCTAATTAGCATAACATCTAGAGTACGTCTAAATTTTAGGTTTGACCAATGCAACATATTTTAGGCAAGGGGATTGGGGATTGAAGATGTTGAGTTGACATATTCCACGTTGATATATTGGACTATTTCAAGAAGGTAGATCAGCACAAATATGGTAGAAAAAGATGAAGCTTTCCTTTGTTCGATTTCATCAATGGGCTCTCAAGAATGACAACCCTATCTAACTTGGTGTCCTGGTTGGATTAACCCATGCTCAAGTCTTCATATTTGCTGCTGAATGGCTTCGATCCCCCATGCCTGTCGCTCTTTGGTGTGATTTCTTTTGCTGAGTTTCATTCTCTATGCAATCCGAAACTTTGGATCCAGGTCCGGTGATGCCTAGGTGATATATTCCAGTTGATAGTGCTAGACTATCTTGAGAAGATAGATCAACATAAATATGAAAGGAAAATGTGAACATTTCTCCGATTTAGACAATGTTGCACACATGTCACTATTTTGGTCATTAATTTTGCTAAGGGTATCAAAATCTGATATATGATTCTAATTTGAAAAACTAGTTTCAGCACGCAAGTCATGGTCACCATGTTACCTTGGCGGTCCCCATTTTGAGACCAAAATTAGTTGTTTCCCCATTCGAATTGTCAATTTAAGTTATTTTTTTACTTTTTATAGAAATGTTTTCCTATCACTTTTAGAGATGATTGTTATTCCGATTTTGGTTAGATTTTTTGCAAGATTTCTATTTTATTACATATTTTATTTTTATGCAATAAATGAGATTTTTCATTTAAAAAAAAAATTCTAATGAACTCGGATTTCTTTAGTTATTTGAGTCCGGCTTGTGGGTTTGAATACAATTTTTTTAATTTTATCAATAAACCTTACTCTTAGAGTTTTCTCTATGTTTTTTATCTTTTCTTAGTCTCACTCTCTAGCTTCTCTAGATTAATTAGTGTTAGAATAATTCTTATTCTGCTCACATCAATATTGAAGAAGATACTTGTTTTGGTCCAATTCAACTCCTCGATGGGGTGTTTTCTTTTATTTGAGCCTATACCAAAGTGCATGCCGAAAATTTTTTTAAGTTAATTGATTATATCTTGTCTTGACGATTGAGTAGGTGGCATGCGATTATCTTCTTACTGTTTGAAATTTTCTTTTTGTTCTCCCAAAGTCATGTGTCCCGGTGGTAAAAACCTACAATATCATGTGTGAGAATGCTTTCACCCGTTGGTTATCCACATCAAATCTGTATCTTGATTGCATGATCGGCATGCTAGTATTTTTCAACATTTATTCACCCGTTGGAATGCTAGTTTCCCTTAATTGTTAAAAACAGTCCTTATTTGCGGCAAAATTGAATTTTTCAGAATTTAGATGGACCCAATTGATAACTCAAACCCAATACACACAAACACGACACTAGATATATACACAAACATATATATATATATATATATATATATATATATATATATATATATTTACACTCACACACAACGTGTGTGTGTGTGTGTATATATATATATATTTATATATATAGAATATGTATGCATGTGAAACATATAGGCTCAGTTATGACATTATATCAAGTTATGGCTTTATATTAATTGATTAACAAAATTAAACTTCTTGATTATTAACAAAGGTCTTGCATGGAATAGATTGCTTGCCATGGAATATAAAAGTAAATAAAAACCCAAGGAGAAGAATCATGAGTTTTTCTTTGGAATGATACTTTTTATTTTTAAGAAGAGAATGAAAGTCCAATTTTATTGATTATCCCACTTATGTTGGACGAATACCTTATACAAAGAGAGAACTTGGGATTACAATGAGAGACAGACTTATAAAAACCCTAAAACCAAGGTCCTAAAAAATATAAAGACCTTACAATAACAGATTATAATGAGCCTAAGGAACAAAAGAGAAAATTAGTATTGAATAGAAGAAAGACCTACAAGATCCATAGAGAACAAAACACTCATATGCTTAGGGAATTGGAAAAGAGACGAGAAACTTACGGTTTGTCCCATGGCACCATAGTTGACTAGGCTTTTGGCTAACACATTACCTTCTTAGTAAATATGGTTATTATCGAAAGGATAATAATTCTTGAAATATAAAGTATCATCCCCAATATCAAAGAAAAGCTAGGGGAAAGGAACAATTATTAATCCAATTAACCACAAGGAAAGAATTGGTCTTTAACAATATGATCAGAGATATTTAGTTCATAGCCCAAAGTTAAACCGACTCTCAAAGTTGAAAATTCTGCAAAAGTGTTAGTACTCATACCCAAAAAGTAAAAGAAGCTAACAATGATAGAGCAATTAGTATGGGTGAAAACTGATAGCTACGGTTCGATTTCGGTCCAACTGAATTGATAACGTGTAAACATATCTAAAAATGGTCGAAATCAGCCGATAGAGGGGAAAACCGACGGCATCAATCTCGGTGTAAATCCAGTCGATTCATCGATATCTCATTGGTGGCACGATGAGAGAGAGAATGGAGAGAATTAGAGGATGTATTGAGAAGTGAGAACGTCTTGATGGGAGAGAAAATGGTGCAATGAGAAAGATGAGAGATATGGGAGGTGCGATGAGAGAGAGAGAGAGAGAGAGAGATGGGAGGTGTGAGTGGCCCTCCACCCTACTACTTGAGAGAGAGAGAGAGAGAGAGAGAGAGAGAGAGAGAGAGGAAGAGGAATGAGAAATTGAGAAAGTGAGGAGTGAGAAAGTGAAGAGAGAAATGAGATCGGGAGAAGAAGGGGGAGGAGAGGGGTAAGGGTATTCAAACCCTAATTCAGCGTCGTTTCATTTTAGTTTTTTTTTTCTAAAACGTTATGTGTAAAGCGGCACCATTTTACTTAATATATATATATATATATATATATATATATATATATATTAGCCAGTTCAGCGGTTTGAACCTGGTTCAAATCGAGACTGAACCAGCCAACGTTGGTTTCATCAAATTTCCATCGCCTGCCAATCAATTCTCCACTGGTTCCGGCCAGTTCCCATCGGTGCTGACCGGTTCTATTGGTTCCTATACACCACACCCCTAGCAATTAGTGGAACATAAAATACAACCACAACCTGCAAGTTTAGGATTACCTTTAGAAGCCCGTCAATATTAAGCTTGAGAGTATCCAAGGGTGGCAGAATCCACTTAACCAAAATAGGTCTTTTGGTCCAGATAGTGAACCAAGAAATATAGAGAGAGTTGCGCACATAAGTGATTTGGTGCTCACGTTTGTCTATTTGGAACTTGTACCTACTAATACTATCTACATATATATATAGATATATGAGTTCTTCTACTCATCATTTTTACACCACACATTTATTTAGAAAAAAAAATAAAAAAATGTGTGTGATATATAGATGATGTATAGATTTTTTTTTTCTCGATATATATATATACCACACACATATTTTAAGATTAAAGTTTTTACATGTTGGCGTTCTAAATTTGCATAAAAGACTCAATTTATATTGGATTTTTGTTGTACAACATAGCACGCGACAAGCAATAGCTATGGTACTCGGAGATTGAATGATATGAATGGTATATTTTACACATCTATTTAAAAATAGAATAATTCAATAATACATTAGATGGTATCGACGGTAGCTATACGAGGATTAATGATCAAATAAAGTCAAGACTTTATGTTTTCCTTTTAAAACATTATCGTGTTTAAAATAAGATCCCTCATCCAACCCACCCCACCATAAATAAATAAATGAAAAAAAGAAAAAGAAAAAGAAAGGGAAGATGTTATTGTGGAATGCCAATTCATTGATTTTCCCATGTAACAACCATTCTTTAGGGAAAGGAATCTTTCTTCACTAAATAGTTTATAAATGGATTTAATCGCTGAATTTGCTTTATATGAGTGAAAGGAAGTTCGGTTGCTATTTCCAAGACAAGAATGAACTATACTTATTACAGATAATATATTATAATTTGACTTTTTTTGATAATAACGGATCACTTCTATTCAATAAAGAGGACATACAAAGTTGACTTATAAAATAAGTCAATTACAAACGTTAGTAGAATCTCAGTACACTTTCGTGACTGACATAGTCTAGTCCAGGCGGCAAATCTCTCAAGACCTAAGTCTGAGAGATAGCACAACTCTATCTACGATAGAGGTCACAGTAAACCAAACTCCATATCCAACTAATTGGAATATGGAGTCCAAACCCCACATCACCGCCTAAGCGGAGGGGGGAGCAACCTTCGGACCATAGTCCGAAGACATTACATTTTGGGTTTTTTCTTGGAAAATAGACAAAACAGAAAGTAAAATACGTAATAAAACACTGTAAAAAGGAAAAAACAGTGCACAAAAAGGCTGCTGGAGGGGGAGTCGACCGTCAAGCTAGGGAGATCCAGAGGCGTTGGTGCGGGAACAGCTGCGCGTAGCAGCGGCAGTGGGTTCCTTGGTGGCGCGTGAGAGCCACGCGCAGTCGACCTCCGAAAACTCCAACCCGCGCGTGCGGGCAACGCGCCACTCCGGTTGAGGCCGCATTCGGTGGTTTAGCTGATCGGCGGCTGGGCAACCTCCAGGTAGGGCGCGTGGTTGCTGTTGGGCGCCGGCGAGTCCAGAACGGCAGATCTCTCTTTATTAGCCTGAAAAAGAAAATACAAGAAAAACAACAACAAAAAACTAGAAACCAGCGAGAGGGAGGGAGGGGGTGAGGGGGAAGGAGCTAAGCTCCAACCCCCTCTGGTCGGAGGTCTGAAAGAAGGGGGAGTTTTAGAGAGAAGGGAGAGGGAAATCAGATAGAGGATTTGGAAATCAGATAGAGGATTTATATTATAATTTGACTTGAAAACAATAAAAGCGTTGTTGTTGTTGCATGTGTACTACTCGGCACCTTCGTCGTGATTTCCAGTGTTATTGAGGGAATAAGAGATATCTATGGTACGGCCAAAAGCGTATCTATCATGACGTAGGGATTAAGGCATAAAATCCAATGAAAGTTTGATAGAGATAGTGAGAGAGAGAGAGAGAGAGAGAGGGATATAAATTATGAATAATTATCCACTGTCGAGTCGTAGGGAGATGGACCAGAAAAGCTACGTTAGGTGAATACACACTCTTCGGTCTGTGTTCATTACAAGTCTTAAGTGGCACTGTGGCAGTCTTTTTTATACCGCATCATGATTTTATATTTTTTAAATTCTGAAAAATCATATATACAGTTTTAGTATATGTAAATTTTATATATTTTTTTTAAAAATAAGTGGTTAAATCTGAGTCCTATATAAAAAAATAAAATTTTTAACGATGAGGCGGATTTCTCATTTTGCTCTTTTTTTACAAAAAAGAAACACGTGACTTACACACTCTAAAATTATATTTAATATTATTTCGGCATAAAATAGATTTCTCTAGATCTCAACATATTTATTAAAAATTTAAAAGAGGTCTCATCTTTATTCTGAATTTCATCATTTTCAATTTTATCAATTGACTTATAAAAATGGTTGAAATGTGATGATAAATATGAGATCAAAAGTTTCAAAATTTAACTAATGTGGAATCCAACTTTTAAATTTAAGATTATGATTTTTTAAAGTTTGTATTTAAATTTTAATATTTAAAATGAGAAATGGATATATTTTTATAACCAACCAAATAAATTTTTACTACGTATAAGATGCTAAAATATAAGTGTTACAAGATGGCCACATTAATCCTTCAAATCCAGTTTTACTCTTCATTTTCTTTCAAGTAATTTATTACAAGAAGAATGACTTTTTGCGACATTGAAAATTGTTGCAAAAAGTAATATACGTGCTGCAAGACGTCCATTAATTATCACTGCTAGGTGGAGGGTAATACTACGACTAAAAGCTATCCATTGCATCGATTCATACTGATGCAAATACATTGACTTTCGTGGCGACTCTAGTCGCCACAAAGTAGTAGAATGTTCTATAGCAAAAAGCTATCACAAACAATTATTGTTGTTGTTGCAATACTTATTTGTTGTGATTTTGTTGTTGCAAATTAGTATTTGCGGAGGCATAAATCACCACCAATAAGTATTTGTGATGCGGCTGTGCAGCAAGAGAGAGGGACGAGAGGCGGGTTGGCAAACCGAGAAAGTGAGAGACGCATATGAAGAGGGAGAAAGGGAGACAAATGATAGGGATGGACGGAGACTTGCCAGTGTGACGAAACTGCTACCAGCAATGGCAAAGGACTGCAGCAGTGCAAGGGGAGAGAGAGAGAGAGAGAGAGAGAGAGTGAGTGAGTGAGAACAAATAGAAGATTTGGGGCAAGAGAGATGAAAATTATGTCTCAGGGAGGTCGGTTGATTTTATTACGTCATGTTTTGTCAAGTATTCCTATTCATCTTATTTCGGTGCTTAATATTCCGGCAGCTATTATCTCTTGTATTAATTCTATTTTGGCTAATTTTTTATGGGGGGATGTCGACGGTAAAAAAAAAAGTGCATTGGAGAGGTTGGTCGAAAGTTTGTAAACCAACCCAGGAAGGGGGCTTGGGAGTGTGTGATGTTAAGGAAGTTCAGCGTTCTCTTTACATGAAGTTTGCTTTCCGTCTTCTGACTTCCAAGAGTATGTGAGCCGAATTTTTTAGAGCTAAATACTTAAAAGATGACCATATTATGCTACATATTTGGCGGCCCTCTGATTCTCGATTTTGGAGATCAGTTGTATCTACAGTGCCAGAGGTGATGGATAATATGCAAGTTCTGATGAGGGGTGGCAATTCCTCTTTTTGTTATGATCGCTGGTTGGCTTTGGGGCCTCTTTCTATGGGTGTGACTGATATTCAGAATAAAAATCTTTGTATTCAAGATTGTTGGGTTGATCAGACTTGGGATGTATATCTGTTGAAATAGCTAATAGGAGATACTACTACTGATGAAATCCTTCAGACTATGTTTATTGGTCGTGAAGGGCCCAATGTGTGGGTTTGGAAGCCTTCTCTAGATGGGAATTTTTCCACTGCTTCGACATGGGAGGCG
The DNA here is from genome assembly GCA_029856935.1 of Cyclocarya paliurus. Lineage (NCBI taxonomy): Eukaryota > Viridiplantae > Streptophyta > Magnoliopsida > Fagales > Juglandaceae > Cyclocarya > Cyclocarya paliurus. The sequence goes on from CM056948.1 coordinate 27,963,807, forward strand.
ACGCGGAAGAAAGGTGATTTATTACCTTGGAATGATTGGTTTTGGCACCGCATTTTACCAAGGAGGATATCTATGTGCATTTGGAAGACTTGGTTTAATGGGCTACCTGTGGATGATAGAGTGCAAAAGAAAGGTGTATTACTTGCTTTGGCATGTGATTGTTGTAGTGTTCGACATGTGGAAACCATTGACTATGTGTTAGCTACGGGCCAATTTGCTAGAGAGGTTTGGGATCGGGATAGTATTCTCCTGGGCATTTCTTGTATGCGGCAACGGTCTTGGAAGGCAAGAATTATTGCTTGGTTCACTTGTGCTAGAAAAGCGTCTATTACTGGTATTCTTACAGGTATTATGCCTTGCCTCATCACGTGGAGTTTGTGGAAAAGACGATGTAAGGCGCGTATGGAGGGTTCAAAGGAAAGCACTGATCAAGTTTGGAGGTCGTTAAAGGTGTGGCTGAGGATTCTTGCAGGAGATATCAACAATACTAGTCTGCTTTCTATGCATGATTCTCAATTCCTTGAAGAATTTCATTTGCAAGTCCCGAATGTTGTCAAGAGAGACTATAAGATCGTGGCTTGGTCTAAGCCCCCTGCGGGGTGGATGAAGTTGAATTGTGATGGCAGTTGCTGCAACAATCCTGGCAGCTCGGGTGGAGGGGGTATTCTTAGGGATGCAGAGTGTAATATTAAGGGAGATTTCTCTAGTTATTTCGGCAATGGTACTAATAATGGGGCTGAGTTAAAGGCTATTATAGAGGGGGTTCGATTATGTAAACGTCTGTCGTACTTCAGAGTGGTCATTGAAAGTGATCCTAAAATTATTGTGAATTGGATTCGGGCTAGGAAGTGTACGTTGTGATATTTATGGGATTATTGGGAAGTGCTCATGGCCGAACTTCAAGGAGTTATGTTCAGAGTGGTCCGTCAATTCCGTGAGGCGAATTAAGCTGCAGATTTTTTGGCTAGACAAGGTGAGCTGGGCTCTAATTCTTTTTATTATAACTATGACCAGCCAAGATTTTTAAAGGGCATTGTTCAGATTGATAAAGTGAACCTCCCAACCATTGGTATGCAATTGGTTTTGTGGTTCGTTTTTTTGGTGTTTTTCTTTTTAGGCCTGTTTAGTTTTTATGTGTTTCCTTTCAATAGGCCTGGTTAGTTGTTGTGTTGTTTTGGTTGTTTTATTTTGGTTGGATATAAGGGATGGTTTTTAGTGTTTTATCTGTAAATCCCCTATGTCGGTCTTATTACCACGGTATTCCTCCGCCATAAGCAATAGCTATTAATAAAATTGGGACGGGGTTACTATGGGACAGATGGCCTTCGGCTCTTCTTTAAAAAAAAAGAAAAGATTTGGGGCAAGAGAGAGACGTAAGGGAGTGGGGGTTTAGAGGGGGCGAAGAAGAAATGAAAAATGATTTAAACTTTAGGGATTCGGGTTTTCCCCTTTCTTTAATTGTGATCTTTTTGCCGCGATTTAGTGTTGCCACAAATAGTTAAATATTCATCACAAATAGCTAAATTTCATCCAATACATTTAGCAACAAAATATTTGCCATAAAAGACACAAAAGGCGTCGACATTATTTGTTCCATCTAAACTAAAAGACACAAAAATTATTTTTTTGTGACGAATTCCTAGTCATTACAAACAAAATGACGAAAAGTGAGAAATGTTTTTTGCAGTGATAATAACACCCTTAGCGGCAAAAACAAATACAACTATTCACTTATCTGAATTGCACTCTTAGCGGCGAAAAGTTGCAATGAGGTAAAATTGGCCCAAAAGATGAGTTTTATCGTCGATTTCTCTGGGGACTGAAATGATTTGGTTGCAAAATCCTATATTCTTCTAGTGTAATTTAGATTTTTTCATTGTAAGTTAAATAACTTTATGAAGTAACTAAGATTTAGAGTGCAAGAAAAATATGAATATGAAGTATATTTTAAAGTATGTATTGAATATTTAATTGTGTTCAAGAAATAGCTATAAATATTGTATGTCTTATTTTATATATCTATCTCTTTCTATTTTAGATCTTAGGGCTAACCGAACAATGCCTACAACCTTGATCAATGGAATAATAAATACCCTTCTTGTGACATTTGTTTTAAGGAAAACCGTCATCATTCATTAATCAGATATACTTACATCCATGATTGGATACATTATGAGATGTTTCCATATTAAACATGACATCATAAACTAAAATAATACATTTAGAGCTCCACCAGTACATTATTTTCTTTTATAACTAGTCTAGTCTTCACTATTGCTAATACTGTCTACATACAAACATCCAAGAGACAACACTCTCTACCTAAACAAAGACTCAACCTCACCCTTCATAGAAAGAGAGGAATCAACCTATACAAACAAACTTTCGAGAGACGAACCTTTTTTTTTAATTAATAATAAGGAAACCAAAAAAGAAAGCAATAATATAGATGTGAAAAAGGACGGATTACAGTTTGGACCAACTCCGGTAGATGTCAGAATATGTGACTGCCTATAAAGACAAAACACTTGTCTCTTTTCAGCCACAAAAGTTAGATCTGAAAGGTCTAGTGGTTTGGTGATCTAATGCATGTGTCGAGAAGAGCTGTCAGAAGGCGTGGCGAGTGAGGACTAGATGCAGATGTGGACAGAGTGTGAGAACCACAGACGGTGATTTTTGCCAAACCACCATTTTCCTCTGAACGAAAATGTGAATTAAAGAAAACAAAAAAAAACTAAGCAAAAGAAACCTTAATAGACAAGGTGGGTGAATGGAGGAAGAAGGGAATGAGGAGGAGGAGGAAGCCGAGACCTACTCTCCCTCCAGCAAAAATCAGATCTGGAACCATTGATTTTTTACGAGAGACCACCCGCCGGAGGGGGGGGGGGGGAGGAGAAGGAGGCACCTAGGGTTTTCAATGGTTCCAAGGTCTCCTCGGTTTCATCAAAAACTCCAACAAGTGTATGGTATATCCTTAATGTCGATAATCTTTTAAACAATGCTTCTTGTGGCATTTGAATGCAAAGATACAAACAAAATTAGGACAAAAAGATATTTAATATTAAATTTAAAATCCAAACAGTGTCACGTGCATAGATATCTCTCTCGCACGCACATCCACATTTCTAATTTTTTATTATATAGAAGTCTTCGGTAATAATTTTTTGTTTTTGAAAGGAAACTTATTCTTAATTCAATTCATCAAATGTAATCAAGAATACAAGAGGGAGTCCTATCTACATCAACAGAGGCAGTAGAAAACAAAAGAGCATTCTTAGCAAGCACATGAGCTGCCTTATTACCCTCTCTTCGAATGTGTGTTACTGACCACGATTCATATTGAGTTAACTGACCCTTGATGTCATCAATCACCATACCAACTTCAGACTAGTACTTATATGGGCAACTTTCTCAGAAGATAGATTAATAAAGTTGCTATATAGTTAAGTACTTATAATATAACTATGGAAAGGGGTTGGATCATATAAGAAATCCTAAAGTTGGGTATGCCATTTAACATATTAAATGACTAAGATTTTTATTGATGTGCATATTTTATATTTTTTTTAAAGTAATGCTAGATACAATTATTACCATGGTATTATTTTTAGAAATATTGTAGGGGACCTTATTATATATCATTAACCAAATTGAAATCTAAATTCTAAATTATGGTTAGAATTAAATTTTTTTATGATATTTTGAAGCCTATTGATGTATATTTTCTAATATATTACGCTTCAATCCTAAAGTTGGTACTGTAATGATTGTGTCGAAGCAAGGGAAAAGATCCCCTCTTGAGGACAAGAGGCTAGCAAAGAAGAGACAATTGGGTTGGCAACGTGCAACCAGACTGAGAGTAAGGTGAGTAACACGTTGTAGAAAGTTTGGTAGAGACAAGTCAAGCATGGGGCAATAAAGAACTTTTTACGATGTGCCAGGAGGGAAAATACAATGTTGACTGTAGAAGGACAAGAATGAGGAACTGAAAAGGCTAATAGTTCTAGAAAAGAACGGCTCCTACAAGGGTGAGCAACAAGCAGGACAAGCTCAATGCAGAGGAATGAGCTCCCAAGGCAACTTGGAGTTGCTCAGAGGGCGGCATGTGTCATACACAGAGGTCTACACTCCGTAAGAGATGTCACGTTTGGAGTGAGCTTGCGGAAACAAGATTACAAACCTACATGCTATATTGCCTAGTCTCAGAGATATGGTTTAGCACCACATGGGAGACCTTTATTAGGGGAAGGACTACAGGATTTGACACAAGGCAAGCCTCAGGAACGTGTGTGCCTTGTTCCATCAATCAAGTGGTCTCTGCCAGAGGGCAAATGAACCGTTGAGATCAAAGCATATCTAGAGTTAGACAGACGCCAGAAAAATGACTAATAGTGCCACAATAAAATAAAATAAAGCATTGGACAAAAGTCAAAAACTCACTTTTGAGATCGCCATGTATTTACTCTTTTCTCTGGTTAGAGTTTTCAAGAAAGCAAGCGACTTCAAAACTTGCGACGGAAGGATTGACACCAATGTGACTGTAATATTTGTAATACTGTTTAGGTAGGTTAACTCCTAATACGGTTTAGGTAGGTTAACTCCTACGACTATACTGGGAATGCGGGGTAAATGATAGTGAGTATGTTGTAAGTGTAGACTTTTTTATTGTGTATCTCACCTCTTTCTCTCATAAAATAAATATACTTTTATTCATTATGTTTATCGGCTACCTTTACGCCGTGATTTGAGATTAAATGACGTGAATTGACGATGATGTGGTTTTCGAGTATTGACTCTTACCATGTGTCTATCATCATGGACGGGTTGAGGAGTCTCCACGTCATTTCGACGACATGTCACCACAAGTTTTATAGGGGCAGAGAGATTCCCTATGATGATTAGAGTGAACCTTTTCGTATTAGCCTCATTTGATAACACAGGTAGATAGGCTCTCCGGGTTGATCATGTGTGATGTCCTTGTGTGTGTTGACTGGGTTGAAAGATTCCTCGTGTTGGATGATTTGGATTTGGTGAATTATCTTGCACGTTGGTAGGGTAGAGTGATTCCTTGCATTGAACGGTGGAGTAATTCCCTATTGGTACTTATATGATGAGATATGATGGATTCAATGTGATTTGAAATAGGGTGGTTCCTCGCCTTGATAATGACTATGCATATATGAGATTTGCTTAGAGGGTGATTCCTAACCATGTTTATATACTTGTGATTTATTCTAAGGGAGTTTCTTGGCATGACTATGAATAAATGTATTTTTGCATAGAGAGTGATTTCTTGCCATGTATAAATATATGTGTTCACAGATTTATTTATATGAAACAATGCATTGTATATTCATTTTCATTATCTCTTGTTAAGTATTTAATGGGCTTTAACCTACTGGATTTCTTAGAAGTCTCATTGTGGTGGTCTTACTTGCAGTTTCGTTAACTGAAGCCATAGATCTTGTTGCAGATGTAGTTTAGACAGAGTTTCCCAAAGAAGAAGGACCAGCCGAGCCCGAGGAATATATACAAAGGCCTGCCTCTGTTTGGTGATTTATTGTATTTGTTTAAAATATTTATTGTAGTTAGGCGATGAACCGTGTATGGTTCATGATATTTTGATTTAAGTGAAGACTTGGTAACAGTGTACAATATTATATGAGAACAAGTAACAATGACATATAGATATTATTAATGAAAGTTAAATTTACTAGTACAAACCTCTGGTACATCTAGCATTAGTCCCCGACTAATACATTTACTTACTCCCATTGTGTCAGATATATTTTACTAGACGTGTATTCTATTCAAGATTGCACGCCTGGTCCTGAGTAAAGATCTGGGGTGTTGCCGACCGGCTGTCACTCTTGACAATTCAGATCCTCGTCAAGCACCTTATTGAGGGACGAGGGCGCCACATGTACTATTAGAATTTATTAAATAAATAAAAGACACTATTTTGGTTATTTCAAATAATAATATAATATACGTAATATACTTATTTCCTTATATATTGCATCGTATGTATTGATGAAGAGGGTCACTCATTTAAGATATATGGAGAAAAAGTTAGTCACAAATTGATCAAATAAAGCGTATACAGGAATCCTGAAGAATAAGCAATGAAGCTCGCCTTAGGCTATGTTTGGACAACGGAGTACTCTGAGGTACTCTGAAGTACTCTCACTACTATTCTCTACTTTATTATTACTTTTTACCTACTTTTACTACTATTCATTACTTTTTACCTACTTTTTACTACTATTCAATATTTTATTATTACTTTTTTACAACACTTTTCAACACTTCTCGTTGTCCAAACACAGCTTTAGCCTACCCACTAATGGAGAATCTCGAGCAAGTATTGAAGCTCGTCCCTAGCAAATAGCATGGTCTCAGGCAAACAATGATGCTTGTCCTGAGCAACATGCATGGCAGGCAATCAGATCGCTTGAATTGTGGGCGAACATGAAAATAGAGTTGTCTACATCTGTTCTAGCTGTTGGACTGCTTCATAATTAACATACTTTTAAAATTCGAATTTAAAATCAGACATTATGATGCAAGTTATGATTTGCAATAAGTGGGTTTTCTGATGACTATCATGAAGAATTTTAGGTCATTACGTTATAATTTATGGTGAAAATTAATTTAGAGAGGCCATTCAATAAGTGAGAATTGGATAATGTTATGACATGGGCGGTAATCACTTGCCCATGCATGGATATGAGAAGATATCCTGTTTTCTTTAGTAATGGATGCAACTTGTCTTAAATCTCCATCAATCAGTACCTAGTGGAGATCATACCTACTATTCATTCTTGAAAAAACAAGCCACTGAATATTTTTTTAATATATTCTTCTATAAGATCACAATCATCACTCCACTCAAGGTCCATTTCAGATAAGGTCCCTTTGGAGGTAAAAAATGCTACTTTATTTCGTGTAACCAAATATATAATATCAACCTTCGATTAGTGAAATAAATTTTATTTTGCTTATAAAAAAAAATGATTGAAATAATATTGTTTTATGATATTTGGATTGATTGCATTGGCCCCCCCTTAAGTCGTTAATTATATTGCAGTTGGTCACCTCGAGCTGTTTAGAATCGAGCCACCATATATAGCACGCAACAAGTACGTACTAGCCAGCCATGGTGGTCGGAAATTTATGTTCGGAGACTAGATTTGTTTTGTTTTATAAGTTGAGATAAAAGTTAAAAATTAAATAAAATATTATTAGAATATATATTTTTAATAATATTTTTATTTTAAAATTTTAAAAAATTAAATTATTTATTTTATTTTATATAAATATAAAAAAATTATAATAATTAAATAAAATACGATAAGACGAAATAAAAACTTTTGTAAAAACATACTAGGCATGAATGATAGAGACACGCACATAGCTCCATAAATGACTATACATACTTTCCAAAAGAATATAATATAGTGCTACCTTTACTGTTCGCCACTATTGAAAAAAATATTGATATCTATTGAAAGAGAAATACCAGAATCACCGAAGAAATCTCCCGAGCCTTGCATCTCGACTGACGTTGCTCGAGCCACATGCCTCCTTTAATTAAGAAAAAATTGAGTTGAATTTAAAAATAAAAAATGAAATCCTCTTTCGTAAATCTCCCTCCCTCCCTCCCTCCCGTCCATGAATCCACCGTCCCTCTCAAATCAAAAACCCTAATACTCCTCTCAGATCTCTTCTATACATCCCGTTTCATCCATCCCTCCCTCACTCCTGGCCATGACTCCACTCTCCCTCCCAAAGTCAAAAACACGCTGACTCCCCAAGGTCTGGAGCTTCACCATTGTGTTGAACCGTTGCCATCGTCGCCTCCATCCTTTAGATTTGTGACTGTAACCTCACCATTGAGCCACCATCGCTCCATCCCAAAGCCTGAAACCCCTCCGGTGTCCTTTCCCAAATTTGAAATCCCAAGAGCTCTACTGCCTCCCCTTGTGCATCCATATTCAGATTTGCACTGAAATATCCCATAAATAGAGTTGCAGATCCCATTAAGGTAAAAGGTGTAGAACGAAAAAAAAAAAAAAAAAGAACAAAGAACATCAAGAATTGAAATATCCTCTATACAAAAACAAGTTGCACTGAAATACGTTGGAGTTGAAAGCATTAGGGGAGATGAAAATTTACTTTTCGGATTCCTGGGGAAGCGAGGACAAATGGAGGGGAAGCGAGGACAGATTGGAGGCTGGTGCCGAACGGAGGGGGAGGGAGGGGGATTCTGTCGGTATGGTTTTCGGGTCAGGCCATCTGTAATGTGAGAAGGTATTTATGATTTCAGATCGATTTTTTTTTAAAATTAAATAAATTACGTGGCATGACACGTCAGCCAGGACAAAAGCTCGGTGACTATAAAAGTACTCAAAGATGAAATGCATATGAAAGATATACAACTTGAAGATATTTAGAATATATTTCAAAGAGATATATACATTAATATGTGAAATCTACTGTGATTATTTGTAAGTTATTCGATCGTTAAGAATATTAATTAACACTGTAAGATTCACATATTATAATTAGAGTAATTTTATATATAATTGTGAAATGCATAAACGTCATGCAATCGCTTTGAAAAAGAGTGAGGTCTATTATTAAAAAATTAATTTTTTTTCATGTGGATTTCATGTCTTATTCATTTTTTTCAAAGCGATTGCATAATTCACGGTTGCAAATATCTTTTTTCTTATAATTATCTCTTTACAGCTTCAAAAATTAATTGTGAAAGAAATGGTAGAGATATTTTATAAGCACAGAGGCAGACGGTAAGGCCCTGTTTAATTTTACAAATGGTATCAATCCATCTCATCCAATCTTATCTCATTTCAACATTTAAATACCATATTCAAAGAAAAATACTTTTTAATTTTAAATTTTCAAATTTTTCATTTAATTATTTTTTAATCATTACAATTTTCCTAAACTTGCGAACAAAACACAAAATACAATTCAACTTTTTCAAGTCTAAAAACAAAATTATATTCTAATAATATTTTAATTTTATAATATTTTTATTCAATTTTTTTCTACTCTTTTTCAAAATTTCATAAAATATATTAATTCAAATAATTTTACTACTATTTATAAGTTATTTCATCTCATTTTATCAGTTGTAACAAAATGAGACATAAAAAGTAAGGTTCTATTTGGATATAGCAACACTCTTAACTTATCTTATCATTATAATTTTTTTAAATTTTTATATAAAATATAATAAATAATTTAATTTTTTTAAAATAATAATAATATTAAAAAATAATATTTTAATAATATTTTATTTAATTTATTAAAAAATATCTCATTTAAGTAAATTGCAGAGAAGGCAGAGTGGTGTTGTTGCCTGCGCACTCCTCGGAAAGTTCGTGGTGATTTCCATGGTACTGTTGTTGAGGGAATCCCATATACCTATCATGGCACAAGCATTAAAGCATAGATAATAGATTGCAATGAAAGTTTGATAGATAAGATAGATATGGGCCAGAAAAGCTACGTTAGGTAAGACACTTTTTGGTCCCAAAGTATTTTGCTTTTGCACGCGAATCTTGAGTGGCAAAGCTAGCTCTTTCTATTAATCGGTTTGACAGTGGTACGAGAGGATAGTATTTTAAATAAAAATTAAAAATTGAATAAAATATTAATAAAATATTATTTTTTAATATTATTATTATTTTAAAATATTAATAAAATTAAATTATTTATTATATTTTGTATAAAAATTTAAAAATTTTTTAATAATGAGATGAAATAATTTTTATATCCAAACGGGTCTAATTGTGTATCCTCTATCCCGTTCTTTCAGTTTTTTTCTTTCAGAAAATAAATCTATAAAATATTATTGATTATTCTTCCAATTATCATCTTTTTATTATTTCAATTTATTATAATTATTTTATTAATTTATAAATAATTTGATTTCATATAAAAGAACGGTGAATATAATTTTTTAGGATGCTGCCAGAGGAACTGATGAAGGACTGATAAAATTTGACCGATAAGTGCAAATGCATTTTTTTTTTCTCTTTTAGTTCAATCATTTTTTTATATATATTTAAATATTTTAAAAAATATATCAATTCACTAATAATCATTTTCTTAATTATTAAGTAAAAAAAAATAATCAATTATTTTTATCGATCATAATTATTGGTTCAAATAACATTTTTCAATTTTTTATGGGTATATGTTTAATTAGGATTGAGTGTAAAAGTGATTTTTGCACTTTACCCGCACATATTGCGTCAGGATTCCACCAATTCTATGGTAAACCATACAAAATTAAGATTCTTTAAAGAAAAATCATAAAACCTAAAATATGAATGATAAGCTCTTTCAGACAGTAATGGCCGCGTTTGGATTTAAAGATGATTTTAGATTAGTTAAATAAATATTATTAAAATATTATTTTTTAATATTATCATTATTTTGAGATTTGAAAAAATTGAATTATTTATTATATTTTATATAAAAATTTAAAAAAATTATAATAATAAAATGAAATTAGTTGATATGAGTTTCCAATTCAAATTAGACTATTCTGAAATACTCTCAAACACTCTCATTACTATTTTTTACTTTATTATTACTTTTGACTTATTTTTATTATTATTCATTAATTTTCATTTACTTTTTATTATTATTTAATATTCTATTATTATTATTTTACTACTATTCATAAATATTCTCAAACATTTTTACTATTTAAATCCAACTTAAAACTATTTTAGTCACTGTCATGGACATCACCCCTGTGGCATGTAATTCGCCCATGTTGGCGACTAGTTGTCACATTCTAGTCGTCACAAACCACCATTAATTAAAAAATAAAAAAGAATTCTTCGAAGAAATATAAGTTTTAATTGTATGTGACTGATTGTATTTTAATTATGATAAAAATGCTCATATTATAGCTTTGACTGGAGGGTGTTAAAACGACTTTTATACCCTTATCCTTATTTTATATTTTCCCAATCTTCTATTTATAAAATAGATTTTACGATATTTATAAGAAATCTAAAAGATATGTCCTTCTTTATTTTAAATTTCATCAATTGAATTATAAAATCGATTAAAATGTAATAATAAATTTAAAATGAAGATTGAAGAGCCTCAGAACTTAATGCAAATTACAACAAGTACTCTATTGTGGAATCCAACTTTTAAAGTGACGGATTATGATTTTTTAAAAGCTTTTATCTACATTTTAGGATTTAAAATGAGGAAGAGATAATTTTTTAAACATTCAAATAATTTTATTTGTAAGATTTAACTTTTAAAATTTATCTTTAAAGTTAATTATTCCACGTGAATGAAGTGTGATGTAAAAATTTTTGAATAAAATTATTCACAAGTATTATAGGAAGGCGAGATTAACTTTTCAAATCCCTTTCAAAATTTCTTTTTTCTTTGGTTTGATTTATTTGGATTTCTTTTGAATAAGTAGTATCTATTATAAAAAAAAGTTAGTTTTTTTTTATATGATATCATATTTATTATAATTTTTATAAAAATATATATATATATATATATATATTTTGAATAATGTTATACACCATACTCTCATCTTATTTTGATCATATTAAGTAGCATGTGGTATATTCATCATTATTAGATAATAAAAAAACATGTAATAAATGATTATTTAATAGTGATAAATGTGTCATATTTTACTTAGTGAGATGAAAGTGGGATGATAGTATAGTGTATAGAATTTTCTATATATTTTTAATTTTTAAAAATATGATATATCTTCCAAATAAAATTTGAATGGAATTGACAACTTTAACCTCCTCTTTATTTTTCGAGAACTCGACTATATAGTTAGAAGAAAGTTGACAGAATTGATTGTACGTTACACACTGAGGTATTTTAGAACGAGTAATGCTATATATTATATTTTCATCTTATTTTAATTATATTAAATAGTATGTGACATATTTTTTATTATTAAATGATAAAAAAGTATGTAAAAATGATTATTTAACGTGATAAATATATCACATCTTACTTAGTAAGATAAAAATGAAATAATAATATAATATATAGAATTTTTCTTATAGAATAAAAGGGAAAAATAAGAGGTCCCGGATAAATTCTAGAGTCAATACTTATTTAGTACGTACGAGGTGCATAAATTCTAGAGTCCATACTTATTTATTACTTACTTGCGGTTGTTACAAACTTTGCATTATACGAGGAGAGTTACATGTGATTTCCACAAATCCATAAAAAGGCAGAAAGGGAAGGCCTGCCTTTCGTTTGTTGCTAGCGAGAGTGAGAGTAAGAGTGAGAGAGAGAAGAGCGTCATGGAAGAGAGCAGGAACGAAGCCATTGATGCAACGCATGGGACTAACAAAAGGGAGCCTCTTCTGTCTCCAGATGTTGAGTTGGCGTCGAGAAGCGATTCAATGTCGTGGAGACTCAATCTGCAGGAGTTCCCGGCGCTGCCAGAGAGAAGAGATGGCGATCGAGATTCCTTCATTCTCCACCGCCTTCTTCGTACCCCAAGTAAGACTCCTTTACTAATCAAGAATCACGATGGTTCCTCGTTTGTTTGAGCATTATCTATGTAAATTTGATTTAAAAATACACATCTGCTTCAAAAGGCAATCTTTAATACCTATACATAGAAATATGTATGTATGTACGTACAAATATTCATAATTTGTTTTGAGAGGTAAGATGAGATGGTAGAAATAAATTGGGATTAAAATTAAAGTTAAATAAAATATTATTAAAATATATTTTTTTAATATTATTTTTTTGAAAAAGTGAAATTATTTATTTTATTTTATTTTAAAATTTAAAAAAATTGTAATAATTGGATGAGATGAGATGAGATGAATTGAAAAGTTTTCCTCAAATCAAAAAGCTGTTTGTTTGTTTCTTTTATTCTTTCTTTGCAAGGTACTCCCGCTCAGCTGGTTTGATTAAAAATGTTTTTCTTATTTTTTTATTTGGTACAATTTGGTTTTTCTTGACGACTGAGCTGACTTAAGCGAGTTACTGATCCATGTGACTCGGTTGTTTGCGTCTGGCATCTGTCAGTGTACTGTTAGCCCCGTGACACGTTTTGCATAATGGGTAGCGATGTATTGTTTTTTTTTCCCAGCAATAGTGGGAGGAGCTTTGGTGCTTAGCCTGAGGTGGAGATAACGTAAACTTTGTATTGAGGGAATGTCCCATTGATACGTATTGGGACATTGTTGAAGTTGTTGATGACAGAGGAACCCATATTGGAATAATAGAATACAATAAGGACCACATCATGTAAGAAACATGATGCGTGCACGCAAATTTTAAGAGAGAATTCTAGGTTGCCTCTTTACTTAGGTCTTGCTCCCTTTGACATGTCATGGAAGGGTAGTAAAATTTTAAGCCTAGTGTTCTGGTTGTTCTTGCTTTGAAATATGTTCTGTAATTATACTGGCTGAATTTTTGGCTGAAAAGAATTTAAGAATGTTAGCATTGGTAGTGGCTTCTCTATCTTCATCTTCATCTTCAAATTTGAAGAATCTGTCTTTAAAAAGGTCTGTATTGGCTTCTTCATCTTTATATTTTTACATAACTATAAACAGTCATTCTTCAAATATGAAGAAGCACTGTTCATTCTTCAAACATTATTTTATTAGTTTTTTCTCTCTCATACACATTAAAATTAACTTTATAAAATTTATATTAAAATGATTTTGATACATAAAATTTTTATTAAGTTGATAATACAAAGTGGATGCTAATTGTAAAATATATATAAAAAATAATTTTAGAAAACAAATAAAAAATAAAAAATAATAATATTTTATTATTATTTAGTTCAAATATGCATAAACCAATGTGAGAATCATTCTTCAAATACAAAATCATTCTTTAAAAGAGATGATTTTGCATATGAAGATGCATAAACCACTACTAATGCTTTTAAATACAGTTGTTAGAATATCATGACAAAAGTTGGTACTACTAAAGAAATTGCTTTCACGTTGGCTGCACCTTCTTACAAAATTGCCATCCACCATTCAACTTTTATTATTCAGCTAGAGTAAGGATATACACAGCTTTTTTTTATTACTCTGGTTTAAATGGAGGATGGTTAAATAATATTTCAAATTAAAATAAAATGTTTTAGTATTTTTGGGGAAGTGACACTATCACATTGGTTGGTTGTTTATCCAACTAGCTTTTCTCAGTGGTACTGAAATTCTATTTGTGAGAGCTCCTTCGGATCAAATAATTGTATGGATATACTTGTTTATAATAAAACATGTAGGAGGTGGCTTCCTTACCTGGGCGTGACCATAGTAGCACCCTACCTACTGGGAACTTGACAGGAGTGGCCTAGATGGCAGGAAGCCAAAGATGCTCCCTCGGTCAGGTGTGAGCCACAATTTAGACTCCAACCCTATTAGAGAATTCAATGATCCTTAGGCTGCTAATTGAGAGTCCACTTGGGTGTAACCCACGACCTAGTACAGCCAAAACACTTGGAAGTAACCCAAGAACCATTGAACCACCACCCTTGGTGCTGTATGAATATTATTTTATTCATTCAGCAAAGTTACTTTCCATTATTGCATGAGTTGTGTCATGTGTGGTTTGTTCTTCTACATTTAAATCTAGTTAATATCTCAAAGTAATATATGACAACAGTCAGCATTATTTGTTGCAAAAACCAAAGCATGATGATGCACCAATTAAGAAAAATGTGAAATGCGAGAAAAAAATTAGACAAGTTTCAAATTTGATTGAAGATATTAGGAAAATATAACTGGTCCTCTGTTGCCTAAGCAAATTAAGCAACGTGAAATGTGAGAAAAAAAGAGACAAGCTTCAAATTTGACTAAAGATATTAGGAAAATATAATCAAATTGGGGTGGTCCTCTGTTGTCCTTCCTACCTCAGCCCCTATTAATGAGAGGAGGTGTTTTAGCCAAAGAAGACTTGAACAAAATGCACTTTCAGATATATAAAAAAGAAAGTTGAGAACAAAGAATTCTTGGAAGGGGAAAATCTTTTGATTGCATTTCGATTGAAGATCCATGTCTTTCTCTAGGTTGGAGAAATGATGCTAAATATATATATATATATATATATATATATATATATGTATATATTAAGGAAACAAGTAAAAACACTTGTGCCTTTTTGTAATGTAACTTAGCAGCGTCTCCTCATAAAAGACGTTAAAAACTAAACTCCTTTAACACGTTAGTCCATTGTGGACATTTGACTAATAAAAAGAAAAGACGAAAGGTAAATTTTCCTATTGTTAATACATAAAATTATTTTGTATCTTTTAGCAGGAAAGAAAAAAAAGGGATTATAACTTTAGTCTTACCAGTAAAATTTACTAGATTTATTTTGCTTTGCTGTACATGTGGTGTCACCGTGAGGGAGGGAGGGTCCCTTTCCTATTTTTTGGCCCAGTTCCCCTCCTTCCACCACTTGACTAGGCCTAGGTAAGGTGGGAGATTCATTTCATTTTTAAACAACAACAACATTAATAATAATAATAATAATAATAATAATAATAATAATAATAATAATCCTCAGTTCTTTTGATGACTTGATTCGTTGAAACTTCGTGCAACCTTTTCTTTTCCAGTTTTATCCATAATGGGTAGTTGTAAGATTCCACAAGAATGCCTTGTGCTTCTGATTTCCAGGATCAACAAGGGAAAAAAATGCTGTCTCATTACATTGAGGGCCTTTAACTGATACATTTATATATTAACGTCGAGGTTCTAAGAAACCCCATTTTCTAAAGCATAAGTTTTCAGCTGGTACAATGTTTGATGTTACAGGAAGTCCCTATTCGTGTTGCAAATGGCGTGTATTTTGTTGTCAGGCAGTAGTATCTTGTGAACTGCTTTGATCATCTTCTGTAGTTGCCATCAAAGTTGAGTGGTTGCATTAGTGATGTTTTATCAATTCTGAGTGATGGCTGCACAGGACTTTTCAAGTTTAAGAAGGAAGCTAGAGATAAGGGGATGGAAATTGTAAGGACTAGAGTTTGGTTATGGATGAAGCCTTTGGATATTACTGACCTTCGTTTATGGCATTTAGTACTTCAAATCATTCATATGAAAGCAGACAGCTGTTTGTATGAAGACAATTTAATGACCCTTCTGATGATGGCATGAAATATTGCTTAGGATAAAAAATATTAGGTGGTGTAAAAGAAGCATTTATACGGATTCTATCTTGTTCTGATTTCAGCTGTTCTACAACCTGGAAAACAGTCCATGATTGGTATTCCATCCCATTTCTTCTGAAAGTAATTAACATAGCTAGCATAGTTCAATGCAGCAACTTTTGGCTAGTTTATGTCCTCCAGTATGGCTGGAATGGAGCAGGATTTCTATCAAATGTGATGCTTTCAACAAGGCATTTCCTGCAAATATGATCCTGAAATCATTGACGCTTACAAATTAATTATTTAAGGTTGGCAAAATGTGGGGTCTTCCCATATTCGTTACTAGTTCTACAACGGCTACTCTTGTATGAATAAATAAATAAAAAGAAAAAAATTTGCCCTTGCAGTATGAAGAGAATTATTCTTGTTAGATGTCTATTGTGCTCTTCCATTTACCAACTGAGGCATTCTATGTGCTTTAGACTTGAGATATCTGAATGATGGAGTCAGAAGCTTTGTGGAATAACTCCTTGCACATTTGTTTGGGATCATATAGAAAGCGACTCTAGTAAACCTGACAACTTGAAGTTTCCCTTGGGTGTTCTGGCAAAGGCACTTCACATATTGCCTATTTCTGTTAGGTTGTTATGTTTGTAGTTCTAATATTAGAATCATTTGATGTTTTCTTATCCATTACCATAGTTACTAAGAACTTTTTTAGAAAATGAAACATCATCAAATGATGAATTTGGATGCTTCCATTCGCCTTTTATCCCCTATAGTGATGACTTGACATGAAACTTGTACACTTGACCACAGGGAAACGAAACAAGGTTGCTGATTATTATAAGAAGCAAGAAAGGCTCCTTGAAGGGTTCAACGAGATGGAGACCATGGCTGAAAATGGTTGTTTGCCTGAAAGTCTAACAGAGGTTGGTTGTTCTGCTTGCTTTTTTTTAACTGAACTCCCTTTGTATAAGTCTTGCGATTTTTTAAGGGATTTTATTGTTAATATGCTTCTTTTCAATTGAATATTCTTTTTTGTTCAACTTGAGTATTTTGAATGCATTTCTTGTCAATAAAGGAGGGCAGCTGAGTTTAATTGCAGAAAAAAAATAATTCTATATGACAACTGTTTCTATTCACAATTTGTTTCCATGAAACTGGTTCATGAAACTTCAAGGTTGCATCAGATACAACCCAATACCCCTAGTAAACAGAAACCATTATGTTTTTTTTATTTATTGTTAATCTGCAAACATGTTATTCTCAGGATGAGATGAAGCAGCTTGCAAAAAGTGAGAGGATGGCAATCTATGCATCAAACATAGCTAATGTTGTACTCTTTGCGGCAAAGCTATATGCTTCTATTGAGAGTAGATCATTGGCGGTTATTGCCTCAACCATGGATTCACTCTTAGATCTCTTGTCTGGGTTTATATTGTGGTTCACTGCACATGCCATGAGAAAACCAAACCAGTTTCACTATCCAATTGGAAAGAAACGGATGCAGCCAGTTGTAAGTTCTCCGATCCTCTAATTGGTTTCTGTGTGTCTGTCAATTCTTTGGATAATTTTAGCGCCACAACCGAAATGTTTTCTATCTGGCCAATAGTTCAAATTCAAGCCCCTGGCTGAGAGGCATCTACCTCATGCTGATCACCTTACTTCTAAAGAAAAGACTACTCTTTTAGCTTCCTGTATTTTCTTTTCCCAAGTTCTTTTCAATTGTGTATTTCAGTAGATTTGAGTTGTGGATGCCGATAATGAGAATTCATGTGGGATTGGTTAGTGTTGCATTTGTGCCTCATGTGGTTTCTCAGAAATTCATGAAGAAAATTATTCATCTTAAACTAATTAGCATGTTAACCCCAAATACTTTTTTTTAGGTAGAATTAAGGTTTTAACCCCAAATACTTCCTAGATAATGTATGTGTTTTTTATTTCCTTTATCCTTCTTGTAATCAATGGGGCAAATAAAACCTTGTTGCTATTTCAACTTTGAGTAATTTTACATACAACCGTGAAATGCGTAAATGCCGCATAATCACTTTGAGAAAGAGTGGGGTCCACTATTAAAAAATTAATTTTTTTCATGTGGGTTCCATATTTTATTCACTTTTTTCAAAGCGATTACATAGTGGTTGCACAATTCACGGTTGTAAATATCCTTTCGCTTCAACTTTTACTAGTACAAATCCTAGGGGTAAAAAGCAATAAAGAGACATGTATTTGTGTTTGAAATTACTGTAACAAAAGTGTAGAGATTTTTTCAGGCTCATGCTGTAGACTCCTCACTTCTTATCTAAATATTGGGCTTAGAGAATATTGAGTATATATTAATAACTAGGTCCTATTGGCAGAAGTGGTTTAATGAGAAAATGCATTGAACAAGAAATTTCTTGTATTGATATTGGTGAAGTTCCTATACACGGCTTGCTTCAGTACATCAAGCTATGAAATAGGAACAATGGAGTGTTGGAAATAAAATGGAGAAGCAGTAAAACAATCTAGTCTTGGGAATAAATAGCATCAATGCTTGAGAATATGTAGGTTCCAACTATGAATTATGGGTTTGTGCACCCAAGTTATTCTAATAATTACAGCAGATACAGCCAGCACTGGATTTTACTACACTACGCTATATTGCAAGAAATCTATACTAATTTTGAGTTTGCAGGGCATCATTGTTTTTGCATCAGTAATGGCAACTCTTGGATTACAAATACTGATAGAGTCTGGCCGACAGCTCATTTCAAAGGTATGCAATTTTGATGCCACTGCTCCAATAAGTTAAAGGTTGTAGATGACAGTGGACATGGACACATATTAACCAAAGTTAGTTTTGAGAATTAGCACCCTTTCTGTCATCTCAGTGGTCTAATGTGTCAGTTATTGGTTTTTGCATAAAGAATGAGTTATGGCAAAGGTTCAAGGTAACCAAATGTATGAGTTTCTAGAGAGACCAGTCTGAAATTGTTGATGGAATTTTGTGAATGATCTAAAATTTATTTACTGATAGTTTTAATATAATCTCCATTTAATGCTTTGATTACAGGCCCAGCCTGAAAGGAATCCCGAGAAGGAGAAATGGATGATTGGAATAATGGTCTGCGTAACTGTAGTGAAGTTTGTTCTCATGGTCTATTGTCGAAGATTTAAGAACGAAATTGTTAGAGCCTATGCACAAGATCATTTATTCGACGTTGTTACTAATTCAGTTGGTTTGGCAGCAGCTGTTTTGGCTATCCGTTTTTACTGGTGGATTGATCCTACTGGAGCTATTATAGTGAGTTCATACACAGCTCATTTATTTGGCTTCTTTCCTTCTTTTCCTTTACTGTAATAATGGGGTTCGGCTACTTTCAAAGTTTCTATTTTCCTTTCTTAAACCATCACAATCATCAGTATAACCTATCCTGCATAATGAAAGATTTGTACTTCCATTTTTATCTCTTTTGTTAATAAAGTAGATTACCAATCCTTCCCTTTACATGGCGCTGTATAAGTGGCATGAGGATGGGTTTTTGGTTTGCTACTTGTACTCAAAACTTTGTCTATATATGATGATTTCTTGAACCTGTGATGCAGATTGCTTTATATACAATGAATACTTGGACAAGGACAGTGATTGAGAATGTATGGTCACTAATCGGAAGAACAGCACCACCTGAATTTTTGGCGAAGTTAACATATCTAATATGGAATCACAATGAAGACATCAAGCACATTGATACAGTTAGAGCGTACACCTTCGGTTCTCATTATTTTGTGGAGGTTGACATAGTTTTGCCACAAGACATGCTTCTGAACAAAGCACATAATATTGGTGAGACATTGCAAGAGAAGCTTGAGCAGCTCCCTGAAGTTGAGAGAGCCTTCGTACATATAGATTTCGAGTATAGTCACAGGCCTGAACACAAGATCGCGATCTAATGGGAATGACGACGACGATGGTGGTAGTAATGATCAGATCTCAACCTTTCCACGCACCAATAAGTATCTTATTCAAGATCTGGTACGTCCTAGTTCTGCTGGAGTTTACCATCTGATGCTGGAACATCATTTATCTTGAGTTTTCCAGCTCATATATTTAATAGATTGAGCATCACTGGACAGTCTCTTATGCCAGTCCTTGATATGCAAGCCCTTTTATTGAAAGATTTTGGATGATACGTGAGTTGAACTTCTAGATAAAACTTTGAAATCCTGTCAATAGTCAAACTAATGCAGGAAGCATATTGCAGCAACATATGAAACCATATTGCAGGTACGCTGGGCAAATACATGAGAAATTACACGTTGCTCTATGATATAATCAGTTAGATGAGTTTTGCAAAATTTATATGGGAAGGTATGATTTTTGGAAGCACCTAGTTCCAGGATGCGGTGTAAAGTCTAAGTTTTACACCCTCCAAGCATAAGTTGCCACCTAATGATTATACACATTTTAAAATAAAGTAGACCACATAGGATTATTACTAAAATCCCAAAATATGAAGTTTCAAAAACTACTAATCTTAATTAATTTTCTAATCACCTCTTTTCACTGTTTCGGTCATTTCTCAGGGTGGTATTGAGTTTTAGAAGCTAAATATGTCTTAATTACAGTTTTAGAAGGAATCAATTATTCCTGCCCACCTTCTTGGTGCTATTTTAGGCCTTGTTTTAGAATTGGGGTCATCAGACTGCTCAAGTTGGTTTTGAATGAGTGTTAATATTGTCTTGTCCGGAGCATTTGATCATCTGATATTCTTTGCCTTTTTTGTGTGACGTGCTACATATGTAAAGCTTCATAACACATTTGTTTGGGTAATGACCTTGTTTATTTTCTTTCTTTCAATACTTTTTCTTAATTAATTGAAGGACAAACATGATATCATAGACACTTACACTAGTCCATTGGAGCTCTACTGAGTAATGTTATATTTAGTCGTAGAGTATGTAAATACCGCACAATCGTTTTGAAAAAGAGCGTGATCCACTATTAAAAAATTATTATTATTATTATTATTTATTTATTTCGTATTTATTCATCTTTTTCAAAAATATTGTACAACGCTTGCGCACTCTACAACTACAAATATCATTTCTCTTATTTGATTCCCCGTTGTCCTGTCATGCAAACCATCGAATATCACTTTTTTTTTTCCTTGGCATCCATGAAATATCAATAATTACATGCCTATTGTATGGGAGAATACAAAAATAGAATAAAAAATGTCTATATGATGATATCAATCATTCCCTTATATGATGATTTGAGGAACCTCGACCTCCTTATCATTTATGAAACGTCTATTTATTTATCAAATAATCCTATCCAATATATCTAATTACTGATGGATTTAATGGCTCTCACAGAAGCTTATATATTGGATTTAATGGCTCCAATATATCTAAATTATGATAAGAGATTTTTACGGTTTAAACTCTAAACTATTAAAATTGAAATAGTGCACATCCGGATTAGGATATCCAGATTTGCATCCAGATTTTTAAAAACCGGTGGATTCCTATTTGGGTAAAACCGGTTACAATCCGGTCGGATATCCGGTTTTAGATTATAAGCAAAAACCGGTTACCCAGATTATAACCGAGTTAATTGGGTCTTAACCTTTTTTTTTCTCTCTCTCGTTATTTCATATGCAGCAAAATTTTAATGAAAAGAAAAATGGCATACTGAAAGTTTGAAACTTAAAGTGCTAAAATAAGTATGAACAAATATACCCTAAAAATCTAAAAAACAAAATCTAAAAAGTCTAAAAACAGAATAAAAAAGTAGATACCTAAAAAATCTTTAATAAAAATCTAAAAATCTACAAAATTAATATAAAAACAGATACCTAAAAAATCTTTAAAAAACTAAAAATCTGGAAAAAAAAAATAAACTTACAAATATATAATCATTCTCTCTTCTTTTCTTCTTCTTTTTCTTCTTCTTCTACTAGATTAGAAACCTAAAAAATAATCATTTTTACAGACATATAATTCATTCTCTGTTTTAATCTAAAAAACAAATTCTAAAAAAGTAAAAGCATGAAAATTAAAAACTTAGAAAACAAACAAAAATCTAAAAAAGTAAAAGTGTAAAGATTAAAAACTTAAAAAACAAAAAATTTTACAAACATATATAATCATCTTCAAATGTATTCATTTTTGGATCATCAAAGATGAAACAAATAAAAGAAAGTCACATCTTCAAGTTATGCAATATACAAAAAGGGCAATTCAAATTGCATAGAAAAAAAAAAAAAACTTAATAAATCTACATGTAATCGCACCACCACCTTCATTAAGTTCATAGATCCACCCTTTATCATCCAAAACATCATGTATTCTTCCTCGGTTTCACCAGGAATTTCACTGTTCTCAAGTACATCCTTAATATCTCCAAATTGGGAAACTTCCATTACATACAATGTCAAGGCAACAGGGCATGCCCAGTAGTTCCATCTCCACCAAATGGTAATCCTCTATGTTGACCAGATAGATAAATGAAAGTAGAGGAAAAAAGAGAGTCAGCAAATGTTATGAATACTTGTACAATTAAAAACCTGCACATCTAAAGTGGCAATTTCTTATAGTTCTTTTTGGTGATGGTCCCTGCAACATATTTGCTCTTCATCTTTAGTATTACCTGCAAAAAGAAGTGAATGCAGAGTAAATGATAGATAAAACAGTAGATTAGTACCAATGGAATAGTTTACAACCATCACTATCTCCTTCTATAAAAAAATTTCCATTTAAACTTGGTTTTTCAGCAACAATCTTACACAGCTGCAGTACAAATTTACCAGCATTATTATCTTAAGCAATACCAATTTAAAATTTTACCAATAGTGGATGGATACTAAACCCCACCTTAAACAAAGTAAATCCAAGAATTTTCCTTATTGATCATGCTAATTTGGCAAAGATAAATCTGTACCTAAGATAAATCATTGACATTGGAAACAGATATCCATAATACATATAACATAAATCTATGCAACAACGATTATCCAACAACAATCTCACAAAGCTGTAATACAAAGAAAGATATACCTTGGATATATATATATATATATATATATATGAACCACCAACAAAGTCTAAAAATGCTTAAGTTGTTGAAGTTGAAGGACGAGGGTTACCTTAAGAAGAAAAAAAATGTAGAAATTAAGTTAAATGAATAAATTAATAATAAAAAATAAAATTAACAAATAAAAATATTTATCTTTGATGTCAATATCTTCTACATGCTCCCCCACCTCCTCAATATTAATTGGTTTATGACCTCACCAATTTTGAGTGTAGATTAATACTTGTACAGTCTCCGGCGCTAATGAGCTTCGATAGGGGTTCAATACATGTCCACCAATGCTAAATGAGGACTCAGATGCAAAAAGTGAAAATACGGATGACCAATACATCACGTGCAATTTCCGCATGGATGGGATATCTATACGAGTTCCTTTTCCACCAAGTCAAAATCTCAAACTCGGGTGTTTTTGGTTCAATCATATCCGACAAATACCTATTGACCTCCGAGCTAAATACCGAACTGTTTTGCTCCTCAAAATATTGCTCAGAGCTGTATCAAAATTTTCACAGTCTGGGTCATCACCAAATACTTGAGGAAATTCTATGGGCCACTTTGAACTTCCACCAATTAGCCCATGAAACGATTCATGAGCAATCTCACTTTAGCCTCAATTGTATCTCTGCATTCATCCTCTCTGCACATTTTCAACCAATATGTCAAAGACATAATCTTATATCGAGGGTCAAAGACAAAAGTTACATAAACAATCTTGTTTATCTTATCCATGTCCCCAATATTTATCAAACTTAAACTTCATATTAGATGCCATGCTCATCAACACACCATCTCCACTCTGACACATTGTGTTCAAAGTGTGCTTAATGTACAAAGTTACTGAAATAGTCATATACAATGAGCTGGAGATTTTCAAGGTGGCATCGTAAAAAACTTTTAGAAACTTAATAAAAATTCAAGTTATTTGCCAATTCTCATACGTAGACGCCAAAAGCTGTGAATCCCTGAGTATTAGGTATGTTGAGTTCCATGTAGTACTGACATCTAGACATACCATTTTTTCATACTCAATGTTCAGCTTGTTTGCACATGTTTTAAACATATCAAGTCTTGCTGGTGAAGACCACACAAATCTCATTACCTCTCTAATATTATTTATTGCATCATGTATATTTTTAAAATCATCACATACAATGAGGTTTAAAATATATGTAGCACATTGCATGTGTATAAATCCCCCCCCCCCCAAAATTGTGAATTCCTTATCTCTTATGCTCCATCTCACATGATCAATAGCGACATCATTAGAGGAGGATTATATACAGTGATCGTAAAAATGCAGTCAATCTCCCATCCATCATGTTGGACTCTAACATCCAAACAATGGTCTCACCCCTATGATTAGGAATTTGGCAAAATATGATAATTTTCTTTTTCAAGACCCAACTTCGATCAACAAAATTACACGTAACACATAATTCTTGTTTTGCACTGATGTCCATATATTGGTGGTCAAACAAACTGTTTGATCGCTCAACAAAGCCTTCAACTTTTGCTTCTCCTCATTGTATAAACTAATATACTCTTTTTGCAAGGTGGTTCAAGATGATAAGGTGTAACTAGGCTCTAAAGTACCCCGGATTTCAACAAATATACAAATGTTGGATGTTCTACAATCCTGAATGACAATTCACACTGGATAAAATAATTGGCAATCATCACCCTTATTTTTTTTTGGATCATATTTTCCTAACACTTGAAGACTAGATCCTTTATCATCAATCCTAACTCTTAATTATGATGGTGATTTATCCTTCCCAAGTATAGTGCAAACTATACTAATCACATTGTCTAATACGATCTACGCATTGTCTGATACATGCGGACGAGAAGCAAAGAAAATATTGAAGACTTAAGAATATAAACCTAAATAGATGCAAAGCCAATAGTTATTCAGCCCTAAACATAAGCTGGAATTTTGACAACTCCAAAAATGACGCAATAGAATCACAAACCTAGCCAAAATAAAGAAACCCAAAACGATTAGCCATGGATGATAATCAGTAAACTTAGATCTAGCCAAAACAAATAAACCCATTGGGAAATGAGAGCATAACATGATATACAAACACAGAAACTCAGATCTAGCCAAAGTGCATCCAGTTTTAAATACAAACACAAAAACCCCTATACAAATAGAGAGAGAGAGAGAGAGAGAGAGAGAGAGGAACATACGATAGTGCTCTTAGGATTTTGAGGACTTAGACAAATGGATGGTGACCTCTCACTGGCAGCGATGGAACAATAGGGATGGCACGCAAGGTTTCAGAGACTTGAGAGAGAGAGAGAGAGAGAGAGAGAGAGAGAGATGGGGCAAACAACAGTGTCTAGAGAGAGAAAGTGAAATGAAATATATGTGTGCATGTACGGTAGGGAAAGTAATCGGCAGTGGCTTAAAACAACGTTGTTTTTCATAAACAAAACGACGTCATTTTGTAACATTAAACTGGTTTTTTTATTAAAAAAGAAAAAAAACCATAAATAGTGCACCCTCAAATTATCAAAACTTTGAGATTTTATATCTTTTATTGAAATCCAACAATCAAGATTGAGTCATATCACCTATTTTTTATCCTCTTATTAATTGCTCAATTGGATAAGGGTATTGTGTACATAGTCCTAATCTCTAATGTTCAAAAGTACAAAAATGTATTTATCTCCTTAAGTACAAAACATATCTGACAATATATACATTTTGTGCAGAACATTAATCTAATTCCCTCGAAATTACTCTATCCTCAATGGCAAATGAAAGACATGTTAAAAAGTTTATCATGCACTCTATATATAAAAAAAAAAAAGTTTATCATGCACAATTCAATTCACCTCGGCATATCTTAAAGGCCTTATTTTTTAGTAAATCAATTACTACATCGATGCAATCGAGTATTGGTATTGGCCTAACCAAATGCCAGTGTCTAATCAAATTTTGGTTAAGTAGCTCAAAAGTGGTCTGCATTGGAGTAGTCCAAACTCCAAGGCTCCACTTTTAAACTACAATAAATTCATCAATTTCTCCAAATTTGGTCAGCCACTATTCATATCCAAAACAATATTTTATTCTAAAAATATTCTCAATGGCTACTATTGGATAATTAGGTTAAGGAAAAAAAAAATAGTTGGAAACAATAATTTTAAGTAAAAACTAAATTATTAATTAATATATGGAGTGTATTTACAAAATTTTAAAAAAAAATTAAAAAAGCAATTATTAAAATATCTAATATTATATTTTTATTTTTATTTTTGGATGGATACTTTAATGTGGATTAACCTCTCCAATGGTTTTGGCTTTAGCCAAAGTGAAAAACTTCCAACCGGTCCATCTGCTTTCCCTAAAATAGTAGCCACCAATGAGTGTTTGCCACGTAACTCTTCCATTACACATGCCATATGCCTGCCTACAACTGATGAGAGAGAAAAATATTCCTCCTCCCTCGTCAAAGCCATCTCCCCCTTCCACAGAAGCCCCTGTTTTTGTTCACAAAGTGGGTGCTCGCCAGTAAATTTCCTCCTGGACTATTTTTTGTTTAAATTTCTCCTCATTATACTGTGTTCTCTCCTTCCTATTTCCCCCCATCACCTCTGCTACCCAAAATCTTCTTCTTTTGCTTCTTCTCAGTCTCCTATTTTGATTTTTCTTTCACTTTCATTAGTAACTTATTTCTCAGGCGATTCGTATTCTATTCTATTCTATTACTCCTTCCTCTAGAAATAAGAAAGAAAACAATGGGTTATTCAATTTGTTATTGCAAAATGTCCAGACTCTATTTAGGCAGATTTGGGGAGTGAGATGTGAATTTTTTATTTTAGATAAAAGTTTAAAATATTTGTTTTTAATATTATTATTGTTTTGAGATTTGAAAAAGTTGAATTGTTTATTATATTTTGTATGAGGATTTGAAAAAGTTGTAATGATGAGATGGGATAAGATGAGAATTTTGTGTTTTGTCTTTTCTCCCAAACCTGCCTTAGAGTGTGGGTGTTTAGATTTGTAGCATTCTCTGGTCATAGTCCAAATAATTAGACGGCCAGAGTGTCAAAGAACTCGATGAAAAGCTGTCATGCAATGGAGGCTGACATAAAAGGACCAAGTTGCACCATTAAATTCACTCTTAGGAATCAGAAAGAGAACTAATATACAATATTTAAATTATTGGCACAAACTGTCCTCCTTTTCCTTAAAATTGCTCGACAGACTAATTGGATTTCAAGATGGCATTCATCGAATGTACTTAAACACTACAGTGGCCAAATTTTTAGTATGTGATTAGACGCTTTAATTTTGGTTGGTAACAGTTGTGGTGGGTGAAGGTTGTGATGGGCGACGGAGCTTTGTGGGGGAGAAAGAGATTTGTGGGGTTGACAAATCTTGGTGGTGCAACAACGTTTTTTGGTTGTGGTGGCGACGAACCTGGTTTGGTGTGGCAGTGGTTAGGGTTTGGTGCGATGGCAAACTGGTTTGAAGAAGAATATGAAGTTTCAATGTCTGTTCTCTTCTCATAAATGAATTTCTTTGATATAATCAAATGAGAGCAATTTTAGTGTGTCTAGTATAAATCTAACCACGTGTCTTATTTTCATTGGTGGCTGTTAAACGCCCAACATCAACCCAATTGGTCAGAAGCGAAACTGTTAGCCAAAATCTAAACTCTTAGTCAAATTTTAGACGTGGCAATGGCTAAACCATTACCAATACTCTTATAGCTTTCAATTTGGCTTTCTTGTCAGCTTCAAAGATCTCCAATCACTTCATAGCTATCTGCTAACTCATGTTCATATAAGGTCTCTCAAAGCGCATTATTAACTAAAAAACAATATAACGCTTTTCCCAATACCTGCCTTCGATGAATTGATTGATAAGACCAATCTTGTGGGCCATATAAGAAATTCAGTGACCATGACTGTAAGGTCGGGCCCACCTTACATATTATAAGGATATTGTTGATGCCTTATGAGTAGCGACGGAACCAAGGGGTACCTGCATGGCCATGGCCACCCTAGCTTATTTAGTTTTTAAATTAAATGATTTTATATACTGACATGCATAAAAATAATTATAAAAGAAATTAAAAGTCATCTTCAACTAGTTCGATCTACAATTTAGTTATTTTTTTAACCTATGTATGAAAAATGCCTAGTATATATGGGACAATCTTTCTTAGTTGTGTCTCTTACAATTCTCAAATGTGTTTTTGTCCTAATATGTAACGTCTGGAGTTAGTTTCTTTCTCTTAAAATAAAAACTCAACAATTAAAAAATGTACTCTGAATAACAAGGAAAATTACACTATTTACATATGTTCCACCCACTTTGGATGGAATTTCAACACGCGCCAACTATGATCAAAGTAAAATGTTTTCTTCTCTCATTCTAGGTACATGACCTTTGCCTTGTGAATCTACATGCATAAAGCACCATGAAGCTCAGTATGAAACTCACTTTATATAATTAAGTAAATATATATATGATATTCGACTACCTTAGCGTTGTGCAAAATAATTAGCTTGTTAAAAAAAAAAAAAACCTAAAAGGTGAAAAACATACCTTGTCTTGCTCATTACAGCCACTTGGATGCATTCCTTCAATTTGTGTCAAGTAACCACAAACTTATTTACTGCTTGTTTAATCGTTGACCATCAATTCATTAGAAATGTGTAGTTATATGTAGAATCAAATTTCTTGTTTTCCTCAAAATATTTATGAATTCTTTTTCATAACATCATATGCTTTTGATCTTTTCCTTGCACTGCATCTAAGGAAACTTCAAGCCATCCCTCCACAAGTATCAAATCTTCCTCGTTACTAAAATTATTATCACGTTGCGATTTTCGTCCACTCAGTTCAACTTCAATAACCTCAACTCGGGGTGGAGAGAGTTGTTGTTCATTAATCTCATTTGTAGCACCCATCAAAAAGTCACTGTTATTTAGAAGATTTGTGAAGTAGGCATCACGGTCAGCGTATGGATCCATTCCTAACAAAAATGCTTTGTTATAAAGAGGCGATCCATGTTCAGTTCTCTGCCACACTACGAAGAAGTCACTCATTTCAATCCCTATACCATCTAGTTATACCTCAGCAACAAAACATACATCAAGTAATAATATTCCAAACATCAATTAAGATCAAGGAAAACTCTTCCTTTACTCTGCATTCTGCAACCTCCCCACTACCAGCTAAGAATCCGATTTTAAATCAACACAGATCAAGTTTGTAATAGCCAAACCATTAGGCACAATTTTAATTTCAGCCTTAGAATTTGTTCCCCACCCGTAGCAAGAAGAGAATCCTGCAAGGGAACACCCATCAATATTTTGGATAATGCCAACACCTCCACATGGACCTGAATCCCTAAAAGAACTATCATCCACATTTAACTTTACTCAACCATTGCAGTGACTCCAATTATTTAAAAATATGCACCACATAGCTGATAGACCAAGCTATTGAAATGCAGCTGGATCATAACAACTCAACTTCTCAACTCTTGGTAGAAAGCACATCAACTTACCCAAAAAGCTATTCTTAGGCTAAGGGCTTTGCTCTGAAAACTAAAAAATTGAGTATACTAGAATCTAAGGAATTAGTGTTGGGTGAAGGGCTTTGTTCTAAAAACTAAAAAATTGAAGAAGAAAGAAAGAAAGACACAGAGACTGAAAGAACTTAAACAAGAATCCAGAATAAAATGCAATTCCAAAAAAAAAAAGAAAAAAAAAAAAAAAAAGGAAGCAAACTAGTAGGCATTCAGCGTGGCTTACGATGGCGACTGTGGGAGACGTCGTCAATTGCTATTTCTTCATCTGAAGCTACTTTTCCTTCGTCTTTCTCAACTCTTGGCATAAAGCACATCAACTAAAGTTGCTACTTCTTCATCTTTCTCTTCTTGCGAGGGAGTAAGATGAACTTTTCTTTATCTTTTGTTCTTGTGCGGGAGGAATAGCAGGCAGCGGGAAGAGAATTATTTATAGTGAAAATAATATTTAGCCAACCCAAGGGGCTGGCTAGATTTGGTCAGTGAATCAATCTTGAGCTAAAATTACTGTTCATTTATTGATTCCATTATAATAGATTTTTGTACAACCTAGCTAAACTTTGGCCAGATTTTGGCTAAGTTGAGTCTACTACTAGTGCTCTTTTGTTTTAACTATTGTTTGGTCCTTAATCCATCCATGATAGAAAGTCTTACCCTTTTGGATAGTGATGGTTAATGAAAGTGTTTCATCTCGTTTTATCTCATGATTTCAACTTTCTCAAATTCTCACACAAAATATTATAAACAATTCAATTTTTTCGAATCTCAAAAAAATAATAATATTAAAAATTAATATTCTAATAATATTTTATTCAACTTTCAGTTTTCATCTTAACTCATCTCATTATCCAAACGACACCTTAGTGGAGCCATCAACTCAACCATGTCTATATATATATATATATATATATATTTTATTCATATAATGATTATCTCGAAACGTACCGGTACAGAAATATTCTGTTCTAGTAACTCAACTGGAATGGTCGCCGAAATGGAACTCAAAACTTTGGATCCAGGTCTGATGATGCCAAGGTGACATATCCCACGCTGATAGTGCTAGACTACCTTGAGAAGATAGATCAACATAAATATAACATGAAAATGTGAAGATTTCTCAGATTCAAACAATGTTGCAGACGTGTCACTATTTTGGTCATTAATTTTGCTACGGGTATCAAAATCACACATATGACTCCAATTTGGAAAACTATTATAGCAGGCACGTCATGGTCAGCATGCTACCCTGGCAGTGCCCATTTTGACACCAAAATCAGTTGTTTCCCCATTCAAATTGTCAATTTAAGTTCCTTTTTCTTTTTATTATTTTTTTTTACCTTTTATGGAAATGTTTCCCTATCACTTTTAGAGATGATTGTTATTCCGATTTGGGGTAGAATTTTTGCAAGATTTTTATTTTATTACGTATTTTATTTTTATGCAATAAACCACATTTTTTATCTTTAAAAAAAATTCTCATTATCTCAAATTTCTTTAGCTATTTAAGCCCAACTTGTAGGTTTCAAGACAATTTTTTGAATTTTATCAATAAACCTTACTCTCAGAGTTTTCTCTCTGTTTTGTATCTTTTCTCAGTCTCATTCTCTAGCTTCTCTCGATTAATTAGTGTCAGAATAAGAATCATCAATATTGAAGAAGATACTTGTTTTCGTCTAATTCAACTCCTCGATGGGGTGTTTTCTTTTATTTGAGCCTTTACCAAAGTGCATGTTGAAAAATCTTTTAAGTTAATTGATTATATCTTGTCCCGACGATTGAGTAGGTGGCATGCGATTATCTTCTTACCATTGAAAATATTCTTTTTGTTCTCCCAAGTGTGTCCTGATGGTAAAAACCTACAATATCCTGTGTGAAAATGCTTTCGCTCATTGGTTATCCACATCAAATTTGTATCTAGATTGCATGATCGGCATGCTAGTTTTTTTTCAACATTTATTCTCCCATTGGAATGCTAGTTTCCTTTAATTGTTAAAAATAGTCCTTATTTGTGGTTGAATTTGTCGGAATTTAGATGGACCCAATTGCTAACTCAAACCCAATATACACACACACATGACACATAGATATATACACAAACATATATATATATATATATACACACACACACTCTCTCTCTCTCTCTCACACACACACACACATATATATATGTATGCTTGTGAAACATATAGGCTCAGTTATGACATTACATCAAGTTATGGCATTATATTAATTGATCAACTGAATTAAACTTCTTGATTATTAACAAAGTCTTACATGGAATACATGGCTATGAATGGAATATAAAAGTAAATAAAAATCCAAGGAGTAGAATCGTGAGTTTTTCTTTAGAAGCATACGTTTTCTTTTTAAGAAGAGAAAGAAACTCCAATTTTATTGATTACCCCACTTATGGTGGACGAATACCTTATACAAGGAGAAAACTTGGGAATACAATGAAAGAGATTTATAAAAACCCTAAAACCAAGGTCCTAAAAAATATAAAGACCTTATAACAATAACAAATTATAATGAGCCTAAGGAACAAAAGAGAAAATTAGTATCTAATAGAAGAAAGACCCACACGATCCTTAGAGAATAGAACACTCATATGCTTAGGGAATTGGAAAAGAGACGAGAAACTTACGGTATGTCCCATGGCACCATAGTTGACTAGGCTATCAGCTAACACATTACCTTTTTTTTAAACATAGTTATTATTGAAAGGATAACAATTCTTGAAATGTAAAATATCAGCCTAAATATTAGAGAAAAGTCAGGGGAAAGGAACATTATTAATCTAATTAACCACAAGGAAAGAATTGGTCTTTAACAATATGATTAGAGATATTTAGATCATAGCCCAAAGTTAAACTGACTCTCAAAGTTGACAATTCTACAAAAATGTTAGTACTCATACCCAAAAAGTAAAAGAAACTAACAATGATAGAGCAATTAGTAGGGGTGAAAACCGATAGCTACGATTAGGTCTCGATCCAAAATCGATAACGTGTAAACATGTCTAAAACCAGTTGAAACTGGCCTGTGAAGGGGGGGAAAACCAGTGACGTTGGTCTTGGTGTAAACCCGATCGGTTCGCTGGTGTCCCGTTGGTGGCGCGATGAGAGAGAGAATGGAGAGAATTAGTGAACATACTGAAAAGTGAGAACATTGTGATGAAAGAGAAAATGGTGCGATGAGAGAGAGAAGAGATATGGGAGGTGCAATGAGAGAGAGGGAGAGATGGGAGGTGTGAGGTGGCCCATCACCCTGCTGCTTGAGAGAGAGAGAGGAATGAGAAACTGAGAAAGTGAGGAGTGAGGAGTGAGGAGTGAGGAGTGAGAAGTGAGAAGTGAAGAGAGAAATGGGATCGGGAGAAGAAGGGGGAGGGTTGGGACAGGGATATTCAAACCCTATTTCAAATGAGGTGTCGTTTCATTTTAATTTTTTTTTGAAACGTTATGTTTAAAATGAAGCCTAAGTGAAACAACGTTGTTTTACTTAATATATATATATACATCGGTCGGTTAAGCGGTTTTGAACCTGGTTCAAATCGAGACCGAACCGGCCGACATCGGTTTCATCAAATTCCCATCGCCTGCCAACTGGTTCACCACCAGTTTCGGCCAATTCCTGACTCCGACGGTCGGGTCCTATCGGTGTCGGCCGGTTCTATCGATTATTGTACACCCTTAGCAATTAGTGGAACATAAAATACTACCACAACCTACAAGCTCAGGATTACCTTTAGAAGCTTGTCAATATTAAGCTTGAGAGTATCCAAGGGTGGCGGAATCCATTTAACTAGAATAGGTCTTTTGGTCTGGATAGTGAACCGAGAAATATAGAGAGAGTTGCGCACATAAGTGATTTGGTGTTGAGGTTAGACACGAGCTCTAGGCTTCATAAGAGGATTTAACTGTCTTAGCCATTTCTTACTCTTGCCAATAATAGTAATGGCATTAGTACGAGAACTTGCTTTACTTCTCGCTAGCCATTACTCCCAAAGGAGATTCCCATTTATATGAGTTTCTACGCCCAACTATATTGCACGAAAGAAATATAATTCCTAACGAGAAATGAGAGAACTCCCTTCATTTGCTGACTAAGATCAGATCCTCCAATGGGTCTCTGATTGTTATCTTCTTCTTCTTCTTCTTCTTTTTTTATATTATTATTATTATTATTATTATTATTATTATTATTATTATTATTTTCTGCATAAATGTATTTTATGGGTTTAGACTGTCCAACCAATTGAACTATCAAATGCATAACCTCAAGTACTTTATGTATGTGCCCTTAACTCGAGTGAAATCTTTTAATTCCATCAAATCTATCTATTCTATTAGTTAAAGCAATCCGCATAATTTTGATCCTGTCCCAATTTGGTTTGGAAACTATGATCTTTTACGCCACCCAGCCTCTCTCTCATGCTGAAGAACATTCTCCACATTGGATTTCTCCGAAAGTATGTTTAAAAAGGTTTAAGGGAACTAGAAGAATCCTGTCATGTGTAATAGGAAAAATCGCTTATTTGCATAATGATTACAGTAGCATATATATTTGTAGTTCAACTTGTCCACTTTATTATCAAAGTGGTATAACCACTTGCACACAACAAAATAATATTGTATTATGATATTTTGAATATGTATATATTATTATTTAAAAAAAAACCATATATTCATTCAAATAAACTGATCCAATAGATATCGAGCATGAATACAATAAAGTGATTTTTATTGTTTGTTTGAAGTAAAGTTATTTCATATATATCATTTTTAATAAAGTTTTCAAGCTCACATTTCATTCTTGTTTTTAATTTCATGTTTTGTGCGCCTTTAGACCGGTTCCAGAAACTCGGGTTTTCGAGCCATCGCTTGCCTACTTTAAGTTAACAAGGAGAATGGGGGCCTTGGTGGTGGCCGGGGAATCTCCAATGCTAAAGTCAATATATTTTCTTAATAGCTTGTGCATAAGCTTAGAAGAATCAAATAGAGCTTTCCGTACATGAGATCGACTTTTATACTAGGTTTCTGGTGGGGACAATTCATCCCTGACTTTGAGAGGCCCATGTCCTGTCTGCCGTTCGTTTGGTCAGAATCCATTAATGCAGCATGACTTCTGGGGTGATGTCATTAATGCGGCATAAAGTCCGGGAGTGGCACCATTAATGTGGCATGGCTCCCTGACTCACTTTACCCTGCAAACATTCCTTATTAGGCCCCAGCATACCTGCTGTCAGGAGATCAAGGGTTCTCTATATTTCCCGCCCACCTGCCAGCACAGGTTCATGAGGGTAGGGTGTCATTGGGGACGTGTTAGGGCAGCGAGTTCCATCTGCCCCTATCATCCGCTTTCCCCACACTTGCTTCGTGGGTGCGTTTTGCTCGTGGGCCGAGTCCTCTGCAGAAGCCCACTGACTCCTTTTAGAGGAGGGTCATTGGCCACGGCCAGGCTCTCTGACTTACTTTCTAGTGGCTCCACGTGGGTTTGCCTTGTGGACCGACATGGGAAAAAACCCATTTACAGTTATCCCACCAGTTCTCAACAGACTAGTATGATGGGAATTCTTTTTGGCCTCGGTCTTCATTCTTCATACATTTCCGCTATCTTCGTTATTGAGATCCTCTTCCTTAGAAGCGAGCGGTTATTATTCTCTTGTCTCTTCTACTTACAAGGTTCTTGCTCAAGATTATGCCCCTTGCGGCTTCCTTCATTATCTTAATGAAACAGTTCTCATTCCGACTTTATTGCACCCTTTTCGCCCTCTTAGTATTGATGGTGTCAGGCGGTTCCTTCTCACCTCATCGCAAAGCACAGTACATGCAGTGGGATGCACCCAAGTCTTGCCAGCCCCGTTGGGCATATGCGTCCCCATGATTTTGGGATGCTAACCACCACTGCCATTTATTTAAATTTCCCCTCCATTCTTTTACATTTTTGCCCTTCCCATTCTAACAATTAGACTCTTCAAACTAGTCTCGAGACATCATTTTGTTTGCCACGTCCCATCATGCAGCACGTTTCGCAAGATCTAAACCCTTTTGTATTCCCCGTTCTGCCACGTGGGTATGGAAGGGGAACCGTCACTTCCCTTTTATATAACACAGCTCTGTCCCCATTTTCCCACCTTTTTTGCATCCTTGTCTCCTTCTGCTCTAGCTTTCTCGGTCCTTTTGCTCAACTCCTCTTCCTTTCCATTGCCTTTCTATACTTTAGTTTTCATGGCTCTGAAGAAGGTTGTTCAACCCAAAATTCCCAAGGAACAGGACCAGCCCAAGGTTCGCGTCGCAGAGCAATTCTACATCGGGCATAATTGGCATTCAAACTTCACTCCTGGGTTCTTATTGTTGCTGGCTTCCACCTTTCACGTCCTAGAGAATGTGGTTTTTGAGGTTCCTGGGCCCCGTGAGAGGGCTGTTGACGATGAGGGTTATGCTTCGAAGGTCGCTCTCTTTCCTAGCATGTTTTCTTGCATGTTGTGGCTACCCTTCCCTCACCATGTTCGTGATTTGTCCTTCTACCCAATCCGCCAAGGAGCTCAAGGGGCGGGAGCCCCACCATCCTAGAGACACCGGCTGTTCCTCCTCCCACTGGCGTTTTGACTCCTGAGTTAGTCATGGTCGCGATCCCCACAAAGCCATCTGCTCCGACATGCTCGCATAGGTTGTCTGGCAGGGCAAATATGCTCTCGACACATTTTATGAGGCCCTTATGGAACTAGCCATTTTTCAATCTACATTGGTGGAGCCTTATCTGGAGGTGAACGTGGAGATGATCCACTCCTCTCCATCCATAACACAATCTACCATTGAGGGTCAAGTCTTTGAGGGTGCTGTCGAGGATTGTGCGGGAGGTTCCAATGCAGACATGGAATGGATGGCTTCCCCTAAGTCACTTTGCTCCCAACAGTTGCCAAAAGGCCTTGCCCCTACTCCCGCCTCCATCGATACCCTAGTGTCCTCGCCGGAGGAGCCTGGCAAGGGGACTCTTGGTAGGGAAAGGGCAGAGCCAGAGGCTGCCCTGGCGCTCGATCTCACTGCTGAGAGGACGACCATCGTTCTTCCTCCCGTGCCTTTCTCCTAGTTACCAACTATCAAGGTCGAGGCAGCGAGGGAGGCAAGGAGTGAAGGGGATAGATAGCAGGGTTTTGGCAAGGGACGGGAGCCCCAAGACCTTGGCAAAAAACTCCCTTCTACTGCCGCGAGCTACCGTCCCTCTGAGTCCTTCATTCGCCCAGCAAAGGTGGCTGTGAGCGTTGTCAAAGACCGCCCAAGGGGGTGCCTAGCCACCTCTCAAAGAGGGCCCCGTGGAGGCCATCCCTTTCTATGCTTGGTTGGGAGAGGGGAGCCCGAGCGTTATCCCTCGG
The DNA here is from genome assembly GCA_029856935.1 of Cyclocarya paliurus. Classification (NCBI taxonomy): domain Eukaryota; kingdom Viridiplantae; phylum Streptophyta; class Magnoliopsida; order Fagales; family Juglandaceae; genus Cyclocarya; species Cyclocarya paliurus. The sequence goes on from CM056948.1 coordinate 28,000,994, forward strand.
CCGAGTAGCAAGTCTTTAATGGGATGTTTCTCCAAGGTCTCTTGCATTAGCCTTCTCCTTGTTTGTTGTTTCATCATTTAGGAGTTGTGCGCTAACTATCTTCATTTTTGCTTTTGTTGGCGACAGGGTGCATCTCGCCTGGCCTCCTTCATCGTGGATGGCTAGGTGGTTGTTGAAGGGGAGAACCAAGCCCTCTGCTCGTTGGTGCGACAAGCCCTACGCTGCACCCTGGGGGAAAGGGAGGAGAAGGAACGGCTAGAGGTGGAGCTGGTAAAAGCCCAGCTTGCTCAGAAAAAGAGCTAAGGGCTAGTTAAGCAGCTTAGTCACCGATAGAAAATGTTAAAAATTGAGATCGCCATGGCAAAAGAGTAGGCTGAGTTGGCCCGTAACGATGTCCTCGCTACATTAGCAGCGAAGAGCTCGGCCAAGGGGTTAGTTGATGTAGTGACAGCGAAGGTGGCAAGTCTTAAGGGGTCACTAGGTTAGTTGGATAAAGATCCCCAATCCCTTTCCGAAGCCTTGAAAGGATGGGAGGACACGCTGGTGGTCGCCCAAGCTGTCGTCAACCAAGAGAAGGGAAGGGCCGACCAGGATTCTGATGATTTAAAGAAAGCTAAGAAGAGGCCAGTGGCACAGGTGGTGGTCATCGAAGATCTGTGGAGCGACCTGTCTCACGTTCAGGATGTCGTTCCCTGCTTAGAAGGGCAATTGAGGTCGTCTGTGTTCGTTTGTGATGAGTCTTGGTTGTATGAATACATTGAAGGTCTTAAGAGGATGCGGGACTACATTCTGGAGAACCCTCAGGCAGACTTAGGAGGCCTAAAGGCACACTTAAGAGCTCTCACCCTGAAGAACTCCCTCAAGACTCTAACACGCTCGAGCATGGATGCACCTTAGGCAAGGACCTGATTCAGGATGCCTTCCCTCCTGTCTCTGAAGCCCCTAACCCTGATCCTAACACGCCTGCACCAAACCCCAACATTCCCGAGCAGGACCTTGACATCCCCACATCTTAGTCCTTGTTCACGTCCTCTGTTTGTAAAGTTTAGACACATTATCTACTTGTACACTTGTAACTTATCAATAAAATGTCTTTCTTTTTTCTTAGTCATTTTCTCTATTTTTTTTCAATGTTTTATTTCCCTTTAATTTTTCCTCTATTGGCTTTGCGAGCCCAATGCGAGGGATAAGTCACGTCTAGGGGAGGGGGTACGCGATTCTTGTCTCGTGGCCTTCTTCGCCGACATTGTAAACCGGGGTAAGGGTGGGGCAAGTCTGTGGGAACATGGTGCTGGACTCCTTTGGTCTTCTCGTCGGTCTCGTAATTGAGGCAAGGGAAGGGTGAGTCCATGGAGGCACAATACTTGGCTTCCCCGATTTTCTCGTTAGTCTCATAAGCTAATAAGTCTGTGGTGACGCCTGGAATGCATGCTACTTGGAGGGTTTGGAGAGAGCAAGAGATCACGTGCCCCCAAGTCCTTGAAGTGATTCGAGGGTATTGAGAGTGTAAGTACTTCATCCGGACTAGGCAACGTTGGAGCGCGGGGCCTTGACAGGGAAGGAGTTGATGCCAAAGAGTTTCTTAGGCTACCCTACCAGCGCTTACCTCGCCAGTTAGGCACTACCCTTCTGGTATCGACACACTTCTTGGGTGGTGGAGAGAACATGTCTACACTCTCTGTACTCCCCTGGAGGGGGGGTGAGCTGTCCCATTGTTGAGGGGTCGTCTCGCTCTGGCATCTTATTTGTGGGAAGATTCTAGGGTGTTATATGCCTGGTGTCTCGTCATTGGAGATGACGTTATGCCAGTCAGTCGAAAGACTAAACCCTTTTTTCACCATGGAAGGGGTCGGGATGCTTTTAGGTCCAGCTCGCACATTTAATTCTCTTGAGGAGGCAGTATGCTGAATGGCTAAGAAGGTGAATTTCTCTTCGTCATGGGGCGAGTGCCGATGTCCAATGCATAGCTGGGCAAAATAAACAAGTTAGATTAATCTACCCTTGATCTACGAGTACAAAATTTACAAACCTGGGTTGTTTCGCCAGAGATGTACAAGGTTAATCACTTGGCGTTTCCTTTGGTGGAGAGGGAGCTAGGTGGGGAGTCCAAAGCGCTATTCATTAGGCATCCCTTTGTTGGAGATGGCATAGCGTCGAGTAGTTGAACGACCAAACCCGCTCTTCACCGAGAGAGGGGTTAGGAAGCCTTAGGCCAAGCCAGCTCCTTTGGTCCCTTAAGGAGGTAATTTTTCAGACGACTTAGAAACTAGTTTGCTCTTTGCCATGTAGGAGTGAGGTAAGTCGTTGGGCAGTTTGAGACTAGACCCACTCTCACCCGTTGACATTACATGGAATGTAAGTATTGGGTCGGGTTAGTGTTGATCTCATTCTTCGTTGTGGTGGAGGTTGGGGTAAGTTGTCCGGCTACTGAAGGGTTGGGCCCCGCTCTTCATCATGGGAGGGGTGAGATGACCTTAAGGCTCATCTCAACCTCTATCTCCCGCTGGGAGGTAAGTTATTGGGCAGTTTAAGACTAGCATAGTCACCACCAAGACATCATCGTGTGGATAAAGGAACCCTTCCTCCTTGTCCTCTCCAAAGGAAATGATTAGGGCCGAGTCGTTCCTTTTGTACTTGGTGGGGTGGTACTCCGCCGAATACACCTATTGGTATCTCTTCCGCCTCGCGTGCACTTTCCACTTGAATGAGGTTGTGCATCTGCGAAGCAAAGCCTCCCACGATGGTTCTGATCTCCCCTAGTGGCGATCCTCCTTGATGAGGTGCAGGGGGCAATCGTGCTAGGGTTCTTGCGTAGCTACTCTCTACCTTGGGCTCCCTTCCCTTCTTGGCCCTTTGATCCTCCCCGTACTTCTTTCCCGTGACCTCTTCCTCCATTCCCGCTTTGACCTTCGGGTGGGAGGGTATCGCTGCCTTGACCGCCCAGCCTGCTCTTTTTCCTCTTTCAAGAAAAGACAATTTTTGATGTTGTGGGTGGGGGACCAGTGGTAGATGCAATAACGGCAACTGGCTCTTTTGTAATCTTCCTCTTGGGATCGCTGGTGGTTGTCTTTCTGGATGGCAGGTGCCGGTAGGTAAAATCGAAGACTCAGGGCTTTAGTAGGGGCTTCTTCCCTCCTGTTGTCATGTGGCCCTTTCTTTAGCTTCTCGCTAGCCTTGCCTCTAGTCGGCGCCTTCACCTTTTTCTCTGCCTATTCTAGTTCTCTCCTCCTCAACTCTGTTAAGGCCTAAAGTGTATCTTCGGCATTGATATAGTTGTTGGCTTGGTCCATGAATTCTCACAAGGTGGCGGGAGTTATTCTTGTCAACTCTACCATGAACTGGGATCGGGCCACACTCCTCCCAAGAGGGCTGCCAAAGTTATCTTCTTGTCCTGATCGTCCGTAATCATCCGCTCTTTATTAAACCTAGATAGGTATGTCTTCAGGCTCTCGTCTTCCCCTTGCTTGATGGTGAGGAGGTATGTCTTTCTCTAGCTCACCATAAACTGTGCGAGGAATAGACGAGCCAACTCCCTAAAGTTGTATATGGATCTAGTGCCAAAGATCCGAACCCTACTCTTGTTAGCCCCCTTAAAGTCAACGGGAAGACCCTGCAAGCCACTTCTCCCATGAAACCATGCAGAGTCATGTGGGCTCTAAAGATTTCCAGGTGTTTGAGGGGATCTTTAGTCCCATCATACATGTCCATGAGGGGCACCTGAAACTTTGGCAGTAGGGGCATGGCCATCACCTCCTCGCTGTATGGGAGGCCTATGCTGGTGAGAAATTGGTCTATTGATGACGATGTGCCCATCTTTCTTGCCATCTCTTCGTACTTTCCTTTGAGGTTACGTGGCTCGTCCTGCGTGTTTTTTCTTTCTTCCCCTGCATCGCCTCCTTTTCCTGCTTTCCTAGATCTCACATGCTCGCTATTGCTTGGTTCTACCTCATTTTTTGGCTCGTTGGTGGCCGCTTTGAGTATCTCATTTTCCCTTCAGAGGGTCTCCACCTTGATAGTCAATTTTCTCACCAGTTGTTCCATTGCGGCAAGCCTCCTTCCATGTTTGTTGGCGTTGTTTCTTCATGTCCCCGAGTTGTCAAAGGCATACGAAGGACATGTGAAGTCTATAGAGATCTCATAGACGGCGCCACTTTTAAGTCGTGTTTTGCGCGCCTTTGGGCTGAATTCCAGAAACTCAAGTCTTCGGGCTATCACCTGCACACATTAAGCAAATACAGAGAATGAGTGCCTTGGTGATGACCGGAGAGTCTCCGATGCTAAAGTCAGTATATCTCTTTAATAGTTTGTGCGTAAGGTTAGAGGAATCAGAGAGAGCTTTTTGTACCTGGGGATCGACTTTTATACTAGGTTTCTGGTGGAAACAACTCATCCCTGACTTTGAGGGTCCATGTCCTGTCTACTATTCGATTGGTTAGAATCCGTTAATGTGGCGTGGCTTCTGGAGCAACGTCATTAATGTGGCATAGAGTCAGGAGAGTGGTGCCATTAATGCGGTGTGGCTCCCTGACTCTCTTTACCCTACAGATGTTCCCTGTTAAGCCCATTCATGCCTGCTATTAGGAGATCAAGGGTTCTCTATATTTTTCGTCTACTTGCCTGCGCAGGTTCACGAGGGTAGGGTGTCATCGAGGAGGTGTTAGGGAGACGAGTTCCATCTTCCCCTACCGTTCGCTTTCCCCACACGTGGGTTGCTTCGTGGGTGGGTTTCGCTCATGGGCCATGTACTCTACAAAAGCTCACTGACTCATTTTAGAGGAAGGTCGTTGGCCTTGACCGAACTCTCTGATTACTTCCTAATGGCCCCTCATGGGCTTGCCTTGTGGGCCGATAGGGGGAAAACCCCCTTACACTTGTGATGAGGAGTGTAGAATCGAGTCACCATATAGGGTATATATATATATTGATATATATGAGTAATGATTTTTATAAGTTTTAAATAGACAAGTTTTATACAGTTATTTTGTAAAAAAATGAATCCCATTATAAAAAAGTGTAACAAAACACTTTTTTGTTTTGTTTAGTGTGATCTATTTTTTTACAAAGGGTTAGGCAAAACTTGTCTATTTGGAGTTTGTACATACCAATACTATATAGATATATATATATATATATATATATATATATTTTTTCTATTCATCATCTCTACACCACACATTTATTTAAAAAAAAGTAAAAAAAATAAAAAATAAAAACATGTGTGATGATTAAAATTTATATTATATATATATATACCGCGCAGATATTTTAAGATTTTAGCTTTTCTAAAGTTATTCTGACATGTTGAACGTTCTAAATTAGCATAAAAGATTCAATTTTATATTCGATCCTTGTTTTACAATATAGCACCCGACAAGCAATAGCTATGGTGGTTAGAAATTTGTATTCGGGGAATGAAGGATATGGATGGTATGTTTTATATATCTTTTTGAGAATAGAATAATTCAATAATATATTAGATGGTATCGACCGAAAGTATACGAGGATTAATGATCAAATGAAGTCAAGACTTCATTGATTTTCCCATGTAACAACCATTCTTTAGTGAATGGAATCTTTCTTCACTAAATAGTTTATAAATGGATTTAATCGCTGAATTTGCTTTATACGAGTGAAAGGAAGTTCGGTTGCTATTTCCAAGACAAGAACGAACTAGACTTATTACTGATAATATATTATAATTTGACTTGAAAACAATAAAAGCGTTGTTGTTGTTGCATGTGAACTACTCGGCAGCTTCGTCGTGATTTCCAGTGTTGTTGAGGGAATAAGAGATATCTATGGCACGGCAAAAGTGTTTCTACTATGACGGCATCAAGGCATAGAATCCAATGAAAGTTTGATAGAGAGAGAGAGAGAGAGAGGGATATAAATTATAATTATCCATTGTCGAGTCGTAGGGAGATGGACAAGAAAAGCTACGTTAGGTGAACACACTTTTCCGTATGTGTTCATGGCAAGTCTTGAGTGGCACAGTTTTTTTTATACCGCATCATGATTTTATATTTTTTAAATTCTGAAAAATAATATCGGTTAAATCTGAGACCATATAAAAAATAATCTTTTTAATGATGAGGCAGATTTCTCATTTTGCTTTTTTTTTTTAATAAAAAGTATGCGTGACTTATACGCTCTAAGATTGTATCTAACATTATTTCGGCATAAAATAGATTTCAGTGTAGTGCTAAATACAATCATGAGTTGTGTAAGCATCGCACACACCTTTTGAAAAAGAGTAGGGTTTACTATTAAAAAATAAGAAAAGATATTTGCAACTATTAATTGTGCAACTGTCGCGTAATCGCTTTGAAAAAAAAATGAATAAAACATGATACCCACATAGGAAAAATTAATTTTTTAATAGTGAACTTTACTCTTTTTCAAAGCGATTACATGGCGTTTACATACTTTACAGTTATATAGAATTACTCTTAAAAAATTAATTTTTTCATGTGAGTTCTATATTTACTCATTTTTTTAAAAGGGAGTGTAGCGCTTGCACACTCTATAACTGCAAATATCATTTCTCTAGATTTCTTCATATTTATTAAAAAAAAATTCTTCTCATTAGCCATTATTCACCATTCCACACCCTACACCATATGAAAAACACTCGTATACCTTATGAAAAACACCCTCACATCTTATGAAAAAGTTATAGGTGTGAGATATGAAAGTGAATAGTGATTAATGCATAGTAAGTCCCTTTATTAAAAGAGGTCTCATCTTTATTCTGAATTTCATCATCTTCAATTTTATCAAATATCAATTGACTTATAAAAATGGTTGAAATGTGATGATAAATCTGAGATCAAAAGTTTCAAAATTTAACTAATGTGGAATCCAACTTTTAAATTTAAGATTATGATTTTTTGAAGTTTGTATTTAAATTTTATGATTTAAAATGAGAAATGGATATATTTTTATAACTAACCAAATAAATTTTGACTACGTATAAGATGCTAAAATAACTTTTGTTGCGACTCTACTCACCCCAAATAGTAGGATGTTAGCAAAAAGCTATAACAAACAGTTATTGTTGTTGTTGCAATACTTATTTGTTGCAATTTTGTTGTCGCAAATAAGTATTTGCGGAGGCATAAATCACCGCTAATAAGTATTTGTGATACGGTTGTGCAACAAGAGAGAGGGAAGAGATGGGCTGGCAAACTGAGAAAGTGAGAGATGCATATGAAGAGAGAGAAAGGGAGACAGATGATAAGGATGGATGGAGACTTATCAGTGTGCTGAAGCTGCTACCAGCGACAGTGAAGGACTGCAGTGGCACAAGGAGAGAGAGAATAAATAGAAGATCTGGGGCAAGAGAGAGATGTCAGGGGGTGGGGGTTCAGAGGGGGCGAAGAAGAATGAAAAATGATTTAAACTTTAGGGATTAGAGTTTTTCCTTCTTTTTTTTTTTGATTGTGATATTTTTGCTGCGATTTTGTATTGCCACAAATAGTTAAATAATCATCGTAAATAGCTAAATATCATCCAATACATTTAGCGGCAATATAGTATTACTGTAAAAGACACAAAAGGCGTCGGCAATATTTTTTCCATCTAAACTAAAAGACACAAAAAGTTTTTTTTTTTGTGACGAATGTTGCAAATAAAATGACGAAAGTGAGAAATATTTTTGTGGCAATAATAACACCCTTAGTGGCAAAAACAAATACAACTGTTCACTTAACTAAATTGCACCCTTAGCGGCAGAAAGTTGCAACAAGGTAAAATTGGCTGCAAAAGATGAATTTTAGCGTTGATTTCTCTAGGGACAGAAATGATTTGGTTGCCAAATCCCTATATTCTTCTAGTGTAATTTAGATTTTTTCTTTGTAAGTTAAATAACTTTATGAAGTGACTAAGATTTAGAGTGCAACAAAAATATGAATGCGAAGTACATTTTAAAGTATGTATTGAATATTTAATTGTGTTCAAGAAATAACTATAAATATTGTACTTCTTATTTTATATATCTATTTCTTTCTATTTTAGACCTTAGGGCTAACCGAACAATTCCTACAACCTTGATCAATGGAATAATAAATACCCTTCTTGTGTCATTTTTTTTAAGAAAAATTGTCATTATTCATTAATTAAATAAACTTACATTCATAACCGGATGCATTATGGGATATCTCCATATCAAACATGACATCATAAATCAAAATAATGTATTTGGAGTCCCACCAGTATACTATTTTCTTTTGTGACTAGTTTGATCTTCAATATTGCTGATACTCTTTACAGACAAACGTCCAAAAGACAACACTATCTGTCTAAATAGAGACTCAATCTCACTATTCATAGGAAAAGAAGAATCAACCTATACAGAAAAACATCCGAAAGACGAACTCTTTTTTTATTTTAATTAATAATAAGGAAAACAATAATATAGATGCAAAAAAGGAAAGATTACAGTTTTGACCAACTTTGATAGACTTTAGAATTTGTGATGGACTGTGAAGGCAACACACTTGTCGATTTCAATCACAAAGGTCAAATCTGAAAGGTTTAGTGGTGGCGAGTCTGGTGATCTGGCGCGTGTGTTGAGAAAAGTTGCCGAAAAGGGTGGCACATGAGGACCACGTGCAGATGTCGGCGGAGTGTGAGAACGACGCACGATGATTTTTACCAAACCACAACTTTCCTCCGAACGAAAAATGTGAATCTGCTTGTGCTGTGTGTATCTCTCAAGTTGCCGGAAAGCTATATATTTGTCTTTTTGGTTTTGAAAAAAGTAAATTAGAACTAAGTAAAAGAAATCTTGATAGACAATGTAGGTGAATGGAGGAAGGAGGGAATGAGAGGAAGGAAGAGGAGGAGGAAGCTGAGGACTCCTCCCCCTCTGGCAAAAATGAGATATGGAGCCCTTATTTTATACGAGGGGGGGAGGGGAGAGGGGGGGGGGGGGAGGGACCTAGGGTTTTTAGTGGTTCCAATGTCTCCTCAGTTTCGTCAAAAACTCGAATAAGTGTATGGTGTATCTCAATGTTGACAATCTAAACGATCCTTCTTGTGGCATTTGAATGCAAAGATACAAACATAATTAGGACAAAAAGATATTTAATATTAAATTTAAAATCCAAATAGTGTCACGTGCATAGATATCTCTCTCACACGCACATCCACCATTCAATGTTTTATTATATAGATTGAATGAGTTCAAATGTCAGTATATGAGCAACTTTCTAAGAAGATAGATTAATAAAATTGCTATATAGTTAAGTACTTATAATATAAAAGGGGTTGGATCATATAAGAAATCCTAAAGTTGGTATGCCATATACCATCTGTATAAAAAAAAAAAAAGTTGGGTATGCCATATTAAATGACTAAGATTTTTATTGATACGCATATTTTATAATTTTTTAAAGAGTAATGTTAGATACAGTTATTACCATGGTATTATCTTTAGAAATATTGCAGGGGACCTTATTATATATCATTAACCAAATTGAATTCTAAATTCTAAATTATGGTTAGAATTAAATTTTTTTATGATACTTTGAAGTCGTTGATGTATATTTTCTTGTATTGATTGCATCGAAGCAAGAGAAGAGATCCCCTCCTGAGGACAAAAGGCGGGCCAAAAGGAGGCAATTGGGCTAGCAACATGCGACTAGACTGAGAATAAGGCGAGTAGCACGTTGTAGAAAGTTTGGTAGAGACAAGTCAAGCATGGGGCGATAAAGGACTTTTTACAAGGACAAGAACGAGGAGCTGAAAAGGTTTCTGGAAAATAGCGACTCTTACAAGGGTGAGCAACAAGCAAGGATAAGCTCGACGTAGAGGAATGAGCTCCCAAGGCAACTTGGAGTTGCTCAAAGGGCGGCATGTGTCATACACAGAGGCCCACACTCCGTAAGAGATGTCACATCTGGAGTGAGCCGACGGAAAAAATATTACAAACCTACATATCATATCGTCTGGTCTCAAAGGTATGGTCCAGCGCCACATAGGAGACCCTTATTAGGGGAAAGACTGCAAGATTGGACACAAGGCAAGTCGTAGGAACGTGTGTGCCTTGTTCCATCGATCAAGCGGTCTTTGCCAGAGGACAAATGGACAGCGGAGATCGAAGGTCTCCTACTATTCAAGCATATCCAGAGTTAGACGGACATCAGAAAAATGAGTAACAGTGCCATAGTAAATGAAAATATCAGACAAAAGTTAAAATCTCACTTTTGAGATCGTCATGTCTTTACTTTTTTCTTTGGACAGAGTTTTCAAGAAAGCAAGTGATTTCAAAGCTTGCGACGGAAGGATCAACAACAATGTGACTCAAATATTTGTAATACTGTTTAGGTAGGTTAGCTCCTACGACCATTCTGGGAATGTGGGGTAAATGATAATGAGTATTTTATAAGTGTAGACTTTTTTTTATTCTGAATCTCACCTTTTTCTCTCATAACATAAATATATTTTTCTTCATTATATTTATCAGTTACCTTTACGCGCTATGATTTGATATTATGAGTTTAAATAACGTGAATTGATGATGATGTGGATTCTGAGTATTGACTCTTACCATGTGTCTATCATCATGGACGGGTTGAGAAGTCTCCACGTCATTTCGACGACACGTTACCACAAGCTTCATAGGGGCAACGAGATTCCCTGTGATGATCAGAGTGAAACCTTTTACTATTAGCTTCAATTGATAACAAGGGTAGATAGACTATCCGGGTTGATCATGCGTGATGTCCTTGTGTGTGTTGACCGGGTTGAGTGATTCCTTGTGTTGGATGATTTGAATTTGGTGAATTATTCCCTGTGTTGGTCAGGTAGAGTGATTCCCTACATTGAACAGTGGAGTAATTCCTTGTTGGTACTTATATCATGAGACATGATGGATTTTATGTGATTTGAAAGAGGGTGGTTCCTTGCCTTGATAATGACTATGCATGTATGAAATTTGCTCATAAGGTGATTCCTAACCATACTTAGATACTTGTGATTTATTCTGAGGGAGTTTCTTGCCATGACTATGAATAAATGTATTTTTGCTTAAAGGGTGATTTCTTGCCATGTACAAATATATGTGTTCACATATTTATTTATATGAAATAATGCATTGTATATTCATTTTTATTGTCTCTCATTAAGTATTTAATAAGCTTTAACCTACTAGATTTCTTAGAAGTCTCACTGTGGTAGTCCCCCTTGTAGTTTCATTTTCTGAAGCCATAGATCTTGATGCAGATGTAGTTCAGGCAGAGTTTCCCAAAGAAGAAGGACCAGCCGAGCCCGAGGAATAGAAATAAAGGCCTGCCTTTGTTTAGTGATTTATTGTATTTGTTTAAAATGTTTATTGTAGTTAGGCGACAACCATGTATGGTTCGTGGTATTTTGATTTAAGCGAAGACTTGGTAACAGTGTACAGTATTATTTGAGAAGAAGTGGCAATGACATATGAATATTATTAGTGAAAGTTAATTTTACTAGTACAAACCTTGGTACATCTAGTATTAGTCCCCGACTAATCCCTTTACTTACTCCCATTGCGTGAGATATATTTTACTTGACATGTATTCTTTTCGAGATTGCATGCCTTGTCCTGAGTAAAGATATAAGGTGTTGCCGATCGGCTGGCACCCTTGACAGTTTGGATCCTTGTCAAGCACCTTACCGAGAGATGAGGGCGCCACAAGTACTATTAGAATTTATTAAATAAATAAAAGACACTCTTTTGGGTACTTCAAATAATAATATAATATAAGTAATATACTTATTTCCTTATATATAGCATCTTATGTATTGATGAACAGGGTCACTCATTTGAGATATATGGAGAAAAAGTTTTAAAAAACATCTGCTCTAGCTGTTGGACTGCTTCATAATTAACATACTTTTAAAATTCGAATTTAAAATCGACATTATGATGCAAGTTATGATTTGCAATAAGTGGGTTCCTTTGATGACTATCATGAAGGATTTTAGGTCATAACGTTATAATTTATGGTGAAAATTAATTTAGAGAGGCCATATAACTTGTCTGTTCAATATTTGAATTTAGAACAGACGAGTTTTCTCAAAAGATATTTCTATCTCATTATTCTCAAGAAAATAGCATTTTGAGTTGTTATAAAAAAGTTTCAATTTAAAATAACGAATTTAAGGGCTTCATTGTATCTTGAGAATAATCTTATCAAAACTCTATAGGACGTTGAGAAGGGACAAAATATGTTAAAAAAATAAATGGTTGTTATATACAATTGAGCCTAGGCTTCGTTTGGATCCCCAACTCATCACAACTCATCATTACATCTTTTTCAAATCTCAATATAAAATATAATAAACAATTCAACTTTTTCAAATCTCAAAACAACTTTAATATTAAAAAATAATATTCTAACAATATTTTATTATCTCAACTCAACTCAACTCAACTCACTTCAACATCCAAACTCACCTTAGAGTCCAAATTTTACTTGCGTTTTGGCTTTGTGATTTCCAAAATTTCATTTGAGCAATGCTACATGCAGTTCCATTTAGGAATTGCTCTTGCAAGTTTAGTCAATTTTGTATTTAATTTTTTTTAAAATTACAATAATATCCTTATAAAAATAGTACTTTTTTTATTTAATAAAGGATTTGTACATACGGTCTCCACTCGAGGACTGTAAATGAAATTTCTATTTTCGTTGTAAGAAAATTCTATACACCATATTACCATCCCACTAAGTAATATGTGTCACATTTATCATCATTAAATGATCATTTATTACATGCTTCTTTATCATCTAATAATAATAAATTTATCACATATTATTTAATATGATTAAAATAAGATGAGATTGTGATGTATACCATTATTTATTTATTTATTTTTACAAGATGTATAACATTATTCATTTATATTAGGCAGCACACAGAATAGACATATAGAGGCGGCAAATAGGAACACTTTACACACACATATCTTTATATATAATAAGCACCAATAAGCAGGCAGCTGTATTTCAATTTTTTTCTTCCATTTTTATCCTTCATTTGGAATTTAAATGTCATTTGCATCCTTGGTAGCATTTTGTCATTAGCACCAATAAGCAGGCAGCTAACAGCTGAAATCCAATGCTTTTGTTTCATTATTATAGTTCGATATTTGCATGCATGCCAATAAACAACTGTGAGCCAGGTGACATGCATATGTGGCATTTGCTGCTGGTGTTTACTAAAAAGCGGATATTTTCGTTGCATGCAACATATACAGGTGACATCCACTTGATTTATTTAATAAAACTTTGATATTTGCGTGCATTCCATTACACAAGTGGCAATAAAGTCCACTCTTATTTACAACAGTTTATATTTATTGAGACCGATTGGAAGGTGATTCACTGCCGATAAACAAGTGTGAGGCAGGTGACATGAGTATGTGCCATTCACTGGTGCTGTCTACTCAAAAGTCGATAGTTTCATTGCATGCAACATGTCCAGCTGACATCCACGGAATTTATTTAATAAAACCTTGATATTTGCGTGCATGCCAGTAAACAAGTGTCAATAAAGTTCACTCTTAATCACAACAATTGATATTTATTCAGACCGATTGGCAGGTGATATTCACTGCCTCTCTCTTTACTCATAACTCGATGTTGTCCTTGTATGCAACATCTAATATGTCTGCATGCCATCTTCACCATTCAATTGACATGTGGTTTTCTGTTTTAAAAAAAAATCAATTAACCTGTAGACGTGACAAGCAGGTGGCATGCAGATGTCAGCTTCGTCTTACTGTTTACTTATGAGCCTTCCTCTCCACCGCTTGCATCTAACCAGCTTCTGTTTGATCACCTCTCCAACCACTTTCCATTGCATCACCTTCTATCGCATCTTCTTCTTCTTCTTATATTTCCAAATCTGCTTCTAACTTTGGCTCTAAGCTCTGAACTTTTACAGGTACTTATTCCTGGGTAAAACAAATTACTTGTCAAATGCTACTGCGAATAAGACCAAAAAAAAAATTAAACAAACTTGTTTGTTTTGTCCTTATGCATGTCAGTGTTGTTGTTATTTTGCAGTGTAGGTGCGTGACAAAAATTGCAGTGATCATCCTTTCACAGTTCAGTACCTCACAATCAAGAAGGTATGTTCCTGTTTGTTCATTTCCTCTGTGCGTGCATGTGAAAATTTTATTCTAAGGCTTTAGCTACACGGATTTATAAAGTTTCTCAACAAATATAAAACATAGTAAAATATAATAAAAAAAGCTGGCATATATAAGAAATAAATTTGAAGGTAATAAAAAGAAAATTCAAGATATGTGATGCATGTGTATCATGTACAAATATTAAGATATGCGTATATATGATTAAGAAAGATGCTTGATATGACAAAGATATATGTTTTTACGTAAGAAATAATCTAATATGTGGAGATGCACATACACATAGATACATGTTGGAAATAAATTGTGCACTTTCATACATGATAGCATCTTAGATTTCAAACATTTAACATCTCGGTTTCAAGGCAACAGACATATGTCACAGACAAATAAATCGCCACAGTTCACAAAGAAATTATATTACCATCTCAGACTTCAAACATCCCAGATTTGAGATTTGAATATGTCACAAACCATTATATTTCCAAATATGATAAAGAACTAATATTTGCATCACAGAGTTGAAACATGTAAGATTTTAGATTCAAGACAATAGATATATACCTACGAAACAAGTAAGTCTGCACATTTCACAAACAAATAACATTAACATCTCAGATTTAATCTCAGGAATCGGATTTCAGATTAAAAAAAATTCAACAATTAAATAATAGATCCAGAGATTTACAAGAGCAAAGGAAAAATCAAAGCTTCCACAGTGCAAACATCTAAGAAAAAAAAAATTTAGACAAGCCAACTCTAAACAAAAGAAAAAAAAAATTTATTCCTAGAGAAAGCTGTGGATTTCCAACAGTTTGTGTGCATTTTTTTGTTCAACTCAGACTTCAAACATCCCACATTTCGGATTGGAATTCCTCACAAAAAAATACATCTCGAAATATTTTTTTGTCCTTTCTATGCTGAATGTGCTTGTTCTATTTATTCTGTAATATTTATTCTATTTATTCCTGCTCCATATTTAGATTATTTAATTTAATGGCATGCATAGATTTGTTTTTAAAAAATAAATGTTTATTTCTCCTCCTTTAAATATAAATAATGATGATGATGATGATGATGATAATTATAATGATAATTAACCGATTTACTTAAATACCCCCAAAGCTAATATTAGTATGTTACATATATAATAATAAAATATTATTAAATTAATAATTTTTTTAAATTTATTTGTATCACATTTTATAATTCGACTAATTTAATATTAATAATAATTATATTATAATTAAATTAATATAAAAAAATAATAGTTTCAAAAATCATTTGATGCTAATAACCAAAATTAAGATTAAATTTATCTAAAATTCTATCTAAGTTTCTTATTCACTAACCAAATATCTAGCAACATACTCATTTCAATGTCAATAAAAAATCTGCACCTACATAAACACCTGCAGGTGGTTGGAGTGAGAAATTAATATTTTTGAATCAAGTGTGGTTTTTCATATTTAGTCAATCACTGTAGCAGAAAATTTTATTTGTCAATAACTAATAGAAATTGCCTAATCAGTATGATCTTGGTCTTAAGCAATAGGATCTATTTAATCAATAATCATTATAAGTAAACAAGCATGAAACATCATTCAAAATCGAACATGCCACAAACTGCATTTTAAAACAGACTCAGATAAACTAATTAGGCAAAACAGTGGAAGAAAAAACATAAGAGTACATACTTGAGCCTTCCAGTCATACTCCACAATAATAGTGATCCAATCGTCATTTTCCTGAAAATTTATGTACAGATTCATTCACATTAGAAAAATTTATTACTCTATTTAAAATTTTATTTATAAAAAATTAACAGACGAAAAGGAAAATAGAGGTCATGTAAATTCATCCAAACAAGAATCTAAAAAACAAATTTCTTATGTGTGGGTTGACAAAAAATTATTTATGCAAAATAATGAAATGATCACAGAGAAAGAAACAAAACAGATCAGGGTAAACAGATCAACACACATCAAGCGACAAAAAAAAAAAAAAAAACATTAAAGATGGAGGTTCAAATTCGTAGGGTTTCGAAAAAGAACATTGTGAAAAATAAAAAAATACAAAGAATGACAGAGTTAGAGGTTTATAAAGATCTACAGATCTGTAAGCATTCGGGGGAAAAAAAAAAAAATTCGCCCTGCAACCAAAATGTGAGGAACCATGAAAAATCCTAATGCGAGAGAATCATTGTTGCGAAAAATATACGAAGATAAATATAAATTAAAGCTTCAAATTCACAAAAAATAAAGTTAAACCAAACGAAACAATTAGCAACGAATTTAAACATTGTAATGGCTAGATAAACGTAAGATCTCAGAAATAAAAAGGCCTCCGTATGTTCTCATACCGATTATGAAAGCTTCATTATGCGGCTAATGGCTAGCGTCGGCAGCAGCTCATGGGAGACGGCACGCAAAAGACATGAAGAAGAAAAGGAGGATGGAGAGAAATGGGAAGGTGTCAGCGCTGAAGCAAATAAAAGGAACCCTAAGCAATCTGTTCAAAACTCACCATTTTCGGCTCAATACCATCTCCTAAACGCAGCGTCTTGGGCTAGAGTTCATGGCTTGGGCTTCATTCACGCGGGCTGCGCCCGCAGGTCACATACCTGGGCCACCATCTCACACACACGCTGGGCTTTCACTTTGTCCAAATAAAACTTACACACACCACAACCCAAGCAAATAAAAGCAGTCCAAAATCTAAAACCCAATCTGAACATATAAGAAAATAAATTAAAATACACATCAATTAAAAATAATTTAAAACTAATAATAAAGACAATAATAAATTGAAATGAAATAGCTGCTAGGTAAAATAATTAGAAATACAAAATTTATGGAAGCTTTGGTAGATGGAAGGTAGAATTGGGTTTAAATAAGTAGGGTAGAATTGGGTTTAAAATTTTCCATTCCATCATTATAATTTTTTTAAATCTCCATACAAAATAAAATAAATAATTTAACTTTTTTAAATTTTAAAACAAATATAATATTAAAAAATATATTCTAATAATATTTTATTCAACTTTTTAACTTTAATCTTATCTCATCTCTGAAAACAAACGAGATTTCGATCCACTACTTTTGCTGCTTTAATTGAGTTTAATTAATTTCCTCGTGAATATTGACATAGGGTAGGTAATTATTCTATATCCAAGAGACAAATATTAATGTAATTATTATTATCTTAAATATTTAATAAATATTCTAATTAAAATTATATCATATAATCGCATGAAATTCTAAATAATTATAATATCATCATGTATATATACGTACGTACTTGTCAGTCACATGAAATACTCAAATTAGGAGGAGTTGACGACTATATATGTATGAGAGTACTGGCATGGGATCTATATACACACATATATATATATATATATATATTGGCATGCATGCGCTAAATGGGTCATGTAGATATAGAAAAGACAATTAATTAATCCAGCAAACGTCAACACAATTGGCTAGGCTGCAGATTATGTGCCTTAATTTCAAAGATCATTTAAAAGTACGGTGCATGGCATCATGAGCATATATATATATACATGAAATAATCTTCCCAACTTCCTAAATTGTTGAAAATAATGTTAAAGTTGTATGAAAGTTTCAGCTCTACAACCATGCATAAAATCCACACTCCCTGTTCGTGCTCTGCTTTTTTTTTTTTAGTTAATTAAGAATATTATGAGATTTAAATTATATTAAAAATTCTAATTATTTATATGATTTTACTTTCTTAAAAATATTTAGCAAAACTTCATTATTTATATAATGATGAAAGATTAATATTTTATAAATGAAATTTGATTTTAAATATATGATATGATATTTATATTTTAATTATCTATTTTAAGTTAGTTTAAATCAGTATGTAAACTTTTACCATTGGATCAAATCTGAGGATTGAAGATGAATGGTTGGGATTTAAAATCCCAAACCTAACATTTTCCCTTCACTTTCCCTTTCTCTCTCTCTCTCCTTCCCAGCGGCACATCTTCCCTCTCTCTCACCCGATCTCCTCCCTCAAGCAACTCAATGCTGCAGATGACAGCTCCCTCCTTAATTTTATTTCTAAGGCTTCTTCCTCCACCTCTTACATCGCATCACTTTGTGTATGCTCAGCTCTTGAGTCAATTCACATTGCATCAGCTTCCATCGCATCTTCTTCTTTTACCATTCTCAAATCTGATTCTAAATTTGGCTCTCAAGTCTCCAATTTCACAGGTATTTTTTTTAAGAGAAAAAATTTAAATTAAAAAATCCTACTACTAATAAGAACAAAAAAAATTTAGGCAAAGTTCTTTTTTTTTGTCCTTAGACATGTCAGTATTGTTGTTCTTTTCCCTTGTAGGCGAATGAAAAAATTGCTGTCATCATCGTTCCAGATTTTAGTACCTCAAAATCTAGACAGTACATTTTTTTTTGTTCTTTTCATATGTAATATATGATGCATATGTATCATCTACAGATATTCATTATGCTGAAAATAGGTCAAACAAATATCCAATCTAATTTACATAGGGTTTTATTTTACTGCCACACAAAAAAACTAACACAATAGAGGAAAAAAAAATGCATTTACAACAACTTTATAAAAAAAAGGACAAAAAACAACACAGGTGTCGACCCTTACAATATAGACAACGGAAGAAAACATTGTAATCATTCAGAAACACAGGAGAAAATGAAACAACTGGGATCACTCATTCGCATCTATGCAACCCAACAAAATTCCTCAGCTTCAAATCTACTAACAGAGATATATATATCATCTTTATGGATTAATTGAGATTTGAGGTCATATGAGAATGTAATTTTTGAGGTTATACATTCATTTGGAGATTGACGTCCTGTTGGGAGAATTATTAGTTCAAATTACAAGTTCTGTTATAACAGGTTCAACAAAAGCCAAATTACATAAAGCAACAAATAGAAAACTTTAGAACTGAAACAAATAGGAAACATCTAAGGAATCCTCCTCAGGATTTAGTGAACTTGGATAATCCCCAAAAGAGACTGGCATACACACATTCTCATTATCTGGAACTGTTGAGGCACCTTGGGAGATATCGTTTGCATTGGGTAGTGGCATCATATAATTCGTGATTTCAGATTGAAACCAACTATCGACATCCTCTAGGTAAGAAGGTTTTCCATAACTGTTTCCATTAGGGTTTGTAGCGAAAGAACCATCAGAAAAATTTTGAGTTGCTAAAAATTCCTTAAGAGATGCTAACTGAGCTTGTAAATTTAGAACCTGCAGAAAACAAGACATGATATTTTATTTAGAAATTTATAGGAATTAAGATTTTAATAGAAAGTAAATCGATAATGATCTGGTGCTGGAGAGCATAGATATGTGAAACAATGCCATAGATAGGATTTTCGAGTCTTGCATGTGCTTCATATGTTAGCGTAGCCACTGCTTCGCAACGATCATTCACCGAGAGATGAGAAAGGAGTCTCGATGCATTGTGTGCACCGAAAACTTTATGAATAGCGGAGAAATTGGTTACTCCATGTTCATGGCAGAAGAAAAGAGCAAAAATGCATTCCTTAACGCATTTCCTCCTTAGGAATTTGCAAGCTCCACAGGAATAATCTGAACTAGCCATCTGGGATTTGTTCGTTCAGCCTGACAGCGGAAGGATAAATAATTGGAATTCATGGAACCTGTCATCAGGATTCACGCAAGCTGTCGGTCTAACCTTTAGTAAAAGAAAACGGCGATGTGAAATTGTCGGCATCCCTTTTTAATAATTTAGGACACTTACCGTTGGCAAGTATTAGACAGTCCTGTACTAAACGGTATTGTATGGATGATTAGTTTGTGATCCATAATTGATATTTAGTCTTACAAATTTCGATGACGAAATTTCTTTTAAGGAAAGGAGGTTGTGAGAGCCCTAAAATTTGTAATTTTATTATTTGTTATTATTGGCTAAATTAAACCAATTTATTTAAAATTTTATTTCATTGTGAATTTATTTTTACAAGTATGTATTTTATTTTATTTGTTATATTTTTGGATTTGGGTTTTTATTATAGTGTTTTTATTCCGCTGCGAAATGTTATATTTGTACATTTATTGCATATTATACACACTCTGAGCACTTGTCGTTGGGGTGCGTGATCCTTGTGGTCAACATCCCGGTGTCACGAACTCCATTAAAATAACACGTGGGGGTCGAGGGCGCTTCATCCAACCCTGAAGAAAATACGTCTGATGCTCCGTATTTATTTTAGTTATAACATTTTTTATTTGATGTTATTGTAATTTGAACTTATAATTTGAACCTATGCTTTGTTAGAGTTTTTATATTTAAATTTGTAAATTTTTATACAATTGAAGTTCTAATTTGTGCTTCCCGAATTTTGACATATAATATGTTGTAATTTTACACATTTCTCTTTTATTACATATTTTTTTTTCTAACCTATGTGTTGTTTATATTTAGAAGGTCGTAGAAAGTTTCGAAAAATCAATTTTTATTGACGCATATTTTAAAACCATTGGTAACAAATTTTGAATTAAAAATATAAATTATATTTTGTTCAACATTTATTTTGTATTAAAACCCAAACATACTGGTTTAGGAACTTAACCTATACATAATCGATTTTAGAAAATACAAAATGCCTACATGTTGTTTTGGTTCCAAATTTATAAATTTGTTCCTTACATTCTTTATTTAAAAATAAAGTTAAAAAAATTATATTGATTTAAATTGTCATTTTCTAATTCAATGTGAATTGTAAAATAATAAAATTTTCATATTTCTTCAATCGGACACACGTGCAATGCACGTGTCTGCCCTTACTAGTATATAGTATATATGGCATTCCAAATTAGCAAAAAAGATTCATGAATTTCATATTGTATATATTCTTTGTTTTACCATATAGCACGCGACAAGTACTAGGCATGGTGGTCGGAAATAATTAAATTCGGAGACTGAATGATAGACACATGTACATAGCTCAAGAAATGACCCTATCTACTTTCCTAAATATCTATAGAGAAAACAAGGAAGATATAATGCTACCTTTACTGTTGGCCACTATAGACAAAAATGATATCTGTTGTTGAAGATGAGATCGATACGAAAAGATGTACAAATATCTCTGATTCTCTATCCAGATGGTTTGTACGGATGAGATGGTTTTATTGAGTTTTATATCTCTATTTTATTTTTATTTATAAGTTTTCAAACGGATCTTTATCCTCTGACATTGAACAATAAAAAGTAACCCATAGGGTAAAAAGCAGTGTCTTTCTTTTCCTCACCCATCTTCCTTTTTTTTTCATCTCATTTCAAAATCTCCTTCACGCTTCTTTCCCCCTAATTTCTAAAGCAATCTCTAAGATTTTGCGGCGTTTACGCGGTTTACGCAAACTGTAAATATCTTTTTATTATTATTATTTTTTAACTTTTAAAAAGAGAAGATATTTCCAAATGAAATTTGAAAGGAATAGACAACTTTAACCTTCTCTTTATTTTTCGAGAACTCGACTATGTAGTTAGAAGAAAGTTGACAGAATTAAGTGTAAGTGACACACTGAGGTATCCCAGAAATTTTCGTGTTTATCATAATACATTGGGGGAAAATAAGCGGTCCGGAATTTACGTAGAAAGGGAAAGCCTGCGCTTCGTTTGTTGCTAGCGAGAGAGACAGAGAGAGAGAGGGAGAGGAGTGTCATGGAAGAGAGCAGGAACGAAGACATTGATGCAACGCATGGGACTATCAAAAGGGAGCCTCTTCTGTCTCCAGACGTTGAGTTGGCGCCGAGAAGCGATTTATCGTCGTGGAGACTCAATCTGCAGGAGTTCCCTGCGCTGCCAGAGAGAAGAGATGGCGATCGAAATTCCTTCATTCTCCACCGCCTTCTTCGTAACCCAAGTAGGACTCCTTCATGAATCACGATGGTTTCTCATTTGTTTGAGCATTATCTATGTAAATTTGATTTAAAACAAAAACATGCTTCAAAAGGCAATCTTTAATACCTATACATATAAATATGTACGTATGAATGTGTCTATGCGAATATTCGAAGGGCCTGGGACTGAGCATGTCAATTTAGAATTGAAATAGAGTTTTTGATTTTGTTTGTTTATTTCTTTTATTCTTTCTATGGAAGATTTACTCCCGCTCAGCTGGTTTGATTAAAAATGGTTTTCTTATTTCTTTATTTGATAGAATTTGGTTTTTCTTGACGACTGAGCTGACTCAAGGGAGTTACTGATCCATGTGACTCGGTTGTTTGCGTCTGGCATCTGTCCGTGTTCTGTTGGCCCCGTGACACGTTTTGCATAATGGGTAGCGATATATATAAATATATATATATATATATATTTTCCAGCACTAGTGGGAGGAGCTTTGGTGCTTAGCCTGACGTGGAGATATCGTAAACGTTGTATACTTTATCAAGACAAAAGAATTGTTTTTTCCCATTGAGGGAATGTCCCATAATCCGATCAATTTTACTCTGAACATGATACGTATTGGCTCATTGTATACTTTATCAAGACAAAAGAATGCAACTTTTGTGAAAAGTAGTTGATGACAGAGGAACCCATATTGGAATAATAGAATACAATAAGGACCACATCATGTAAGAAACAAGATACGTGCACGCAAGTTACCCATTATGTACCACACATATATCTATTTAGTTATTGTCCGTAACTATACAAAGCATTTAAGAAGGCCTAATCTTGTACTCATCCAGAAATGCCATGAAAGTAAGCGTTCATACATATCAAGAGAGAAAAATTCTTGACAGCCACTATTCACCACCCCACATCCCATATCCTATGAAAAGCAGCCCACACCCTATGAAAAAGTTATAAGTGTGGGGTGTGAGAGTGAATAGTGACTGATACATAGTAAATCCCTAAAAAAAAACTCATTTTTGACAAGTATATCAAGAGAGAATTCTAGGTTGCCTCTTTACTTAGGTCTTGCTTCCTTTGACATGTCATGGAAGGGTAATAAAATTTTAAGCCTAGTGTTCTGGTAGTTCTTGCTTTGAAATATGTTTTGTAATTATACTGGCTGAAGTTTTGGCTGAAAATAATTTTAAGAATGTTAAATACAGTTGTTAGAATATCATGACAAAAGTTGGTACTACTAAAGAAGTTGCTTTCACTTTGGCTGCAACTTCTTACAAAAATGCCATCCACCATTCAACTTTTATTATTCAGCAAGAGTAGGATACACACAGCTTTTTTTATAGCTCTGGTTTAAATGGAGGATGGTTATATAATATTTCAAATTAAAATAAAAAGTTTTAGTATTTTTGGTGAAGTGACACTATCACATTGGTTGGTTGTTTATCCAACTAGCTTTTCTCAGTGGTACTGAAATTCTATTTGTGAGAGCTCCTTTGGATCAAATAATTGTATGGATATACTTGTTTATAAGGAGACCTCCTTACCTGGGCATTACCATAGTAGCACCCTACCTACTGGGAACCTGACAGGAGTGGCCTAGATGGTAGGAAGCCACAGATGCTCCCTTAGTTAGGTTTGAGCCACAATTTAGACTCCAACCCTATTAGGGAACTCAATGATCTTTAGGCAGCTAATTGATAGTCCACTTGGGTGTAACCCATGACCTAGTACAGGCAAACCACTTGGACGTAACCCAAGAACCATTGAGCCACCACCCTTGGTGCTGTATGCATATTATTTTACTCATTCAGTAAATTCACTTTCCATTATTGCATGAGTTGTCATGTGTGGTTTGTTCTTCTACATTTAAATCAAGTTAATATCTCAAAGTAATATACGACACCAGTCAGCATTATTTGTTGCGAAAACCCTAAGATGCTCCCCTACTTTCACCAAAGCATGATGATGCACCAATTAAGAAAAATGTGAAATGCGAGAAAAAAATTAGACAAGTTTCAAATTTGATTGAAGATATTAGGAAAATATAACCACATTGGGGTGGTCTTCGGTTGCCTATAAGCAAATTAAGCAACTTGAAATGCGAGAAAAAAAATGAGACAAGCTTCAAATTTGATTAAAGATATTAGGAAAATATAATCAAGTTGGAGTGGTCCTCTGTTGCCCTTCCTATCTCAGCCCCTATTAATGAGAGGAGGGGTTTTAGCCAAAGAAGACTTGAACAAAATGCACTTTCAGATATATAAAAAAGAAAGTTGAGAACAAAGAATTCTTGGAAGGGGAAAATCTTTTGATTGCGTTTCGATTGAAGATCCATGTCTTTGTCTAGGTTGGAGAAATGATGCTATATACATATGTATATATTAAGGGAACAAGGAAAAACACCTTTGCCTTTTTCTTATGTAACTTAGCAGTGTCTCCTCACAAAAGAGGTTAAAAACGAAACTCCTTTAACACGTTAGTCCATTGTGGACATTTGACTAATAAAAAGAAAAGACGAAAGGTTAATTTTCCTATTGTTAATGCATAAAATTATTTTGTATCTTTTAGCAGGAAAGAAAAAAAAAGGGAGTATATCTGTTGTCTTACCAGTAAAATTTACTAGATTTATTTTGCTTTGCTGTACATGTGGTGTCACCATGAGAGAGGGAGGGCCCCTTTTCTATTTTTTAGCCAGTTCCCCTCCCTCCACCACTTGACTAGGCCTAGGTAAGGTGGGAGATTCATTTCATTTTTAAACAACAACAACAGCAACACAATGGCAGCAGCAGCAGCCAACAACAACAACAACAAAACAATAATAATAATAATCCTCAGTTCTTCTGATGACTTGATTGGTTGAAACTTTGTGCAACCTTTTCTTTTCCAGTTTTATCTGATGGGTAATGTAAGATTCCACAAGAATGCCTTGTGCTTCTGATTTCCAGGATCAACAAAGGAAAAAAATGCAGTCTCATTATATATTAAAGTTGAGGTTCTAAGAAACCCCATTTTCTTTTCTTTTTTTTTGATAAGAGAAACCCCATTTTCTAAAGCATAAATTTTCAGCTGGTACAATGCTTCTTTGATGTTACAGGAAGTCCCTATTCGTGTTCCAAATGACGTGTATTTTGTTGTCAGGCAGTAGTTATCTTGTCAACTGCTTGGATCATCTTCTGTAGTTGCCATAAAAGTTGAGTGGTTGCATTAGTGATGTTTTATCAATTCTGAGTGATGGCTGCACATGACTTTTCAAGTTTAAGAAGGAAGCTAGAGATAAGGGGATGGAAATTATAAGGACTAGAGTTTGGTTATGGATGAAGCCTTTGATATTACGGACCTTTGTTTATGGCATTTAGAACTTCAAATCATTCATATGAAAGCAGGCAGCTGTTTGTACGAAGACATTTAATGACCCTTCTGATGATGGCATGAAATATTGCTTTGGTTAAAAAATATTCAGTGGTGTAAAAAAAGCATATATATGGATTCTATCCTGTTCTGATCTTCAGCTGTTCTGCAACCTGGAAAACAGTCCATGATTGGTATGCCATCTCATTTCTTCTGAAAGTAATTAACATAGCTAGCATAGTTCAATGCAGCAACTTTTGGCTAGTGTACGTCCTCCAGTATGGCTGGAATGGAGCAGGATTTCTATCAAATGTGATTTTTTCAACAAGGCATTTCCTGCAAATATGATCCTGAAATCATTGACACTTACAAATTGATTATTTAAGGTTGGCCAAATGTGGGGTCTTCCCATATTCGTTACTAGTTCTACAATGGCTACTCTTGTATGAATAAATAAATAAAAAGAAAAAAGATCTTTTGCCCTTGCAGTATGAAGAGAATTATTCTTGTTAGGTGTCTATTGTGCTCTTCCATTTACCAACTCAGGCATTCTACGTGTTTTAGACTTAAGATATCTGAATGATGGTGTCAGAAGCTTTGTGGAATAACTCCTTGCACATTTTTTTGGGATCATATAGAAAGCGACTAGTAAACCTGACAACTTTGAAGTTTCCCTTAGGTGTTCTGGCAAAGGCACTTCACATATTGCCTATTTCTGTTAGGTTGTTATGCTTGTAGTTCTAATGTTAGAATCATTTGATGTTTTCTTATCCGTTACCGTAGTTACTAAGAACTATTTTGGAAAATGAAACAATCATCAAATGATGAATTTGGATGCTTCCATTCACCTTTTATCCCCTATAAGTGATGACTTGACATGAAACTTGTACACTTGACCACAGGGAAACGAAATAAGGTTGCTGATTATTATAAGAAGCAAGAAAGGCTCCTTGAAGGGTTCAACGAGATGGAGACCATGACTGAAAATGGTTGTTTGCCTGATAGCCTAACAGAGGTTGGTTGTTTTTTTTTTTTTTTTCTTTTGATAAGTAAGAAGTAATTGTATTGATAAAGATAGGCATAGCCCAAATACACCGGAGGTATACATAAGAGTACACCAAGTTAAAAACTAGAAACTGTTACAAGAAAATCATGGAAGTTGAGACCATTTAACTCTAAAGCAATAGCCTGCATAAACAAAGTCTTCCAAAAAAAAACTACTAAACTCTTCAGAGGATCTTTCATGATCCTCAAAAAGTCTATTATTTCTTTCTCTCCAAATACACCAGAAAATACAAATAGGAGCCATCTTCCACACAGCTGCAATCTGTGGTGTCCCTGTGATGTCTCTCCGGCTAGCTAGTAGTTCCACCATTCTTCTCGGCATTACCCATACTATATCTCATTCTGCTGAAAAAATAATTCCATGTCCCTTGCAAAATCACAATGTAAGAGTAAATGATCTACCGTTTCCCCACTATTCCTGCACATACAGCACTAGTCTATAATTATGAGTCCACGCCTTCTTAGGTTATCCATGGTTAGTATCTTCCCTAAAGCTCAGAGGTTGGTTGTTCTGCTTGCTTTTTTTAACTGAACTCCCTTTATATAAGTCTTGCGATTTTTTAAGGGATTTTATTGTTAACATTCTTCTTTTCAATTGAATATTCTTTTTTGTTCAACTTGAGTATTTTGAATGCATTTCTTATAAGTAAAGGAGGGCAGTTGAGTTTAATTGCAGAAAAAAAAAAAAAATCTATATGACAACTATTTCTATTCACAATTTGTTTACATGAACCTGGTTCATGAAAGTTCAAGGTTGCATCAGATACCACCCAATACCCCTAGTAAACAGAAACTATTATGTTTTTTTATTAATTGTTAATCTGCAAACATGTTATTCTCAGGTTGAGATGAAGCAGCTTGTAAAAAGTGAGAGGATTGCAATCCATGCATCAAACATAGCTAATGTTGTACTCTTTGTGGCAAAGCTATATGCTTCTATTCAGAGCAGATCATTGGCGGTTATTGCCTCAACCATGGATTCACTCTTAGATCTCTTGTCTGGGTTTATATTGTGGTTCACTGCACATGCCATGAGAAAACAAAACCAGTATCACTATCCAATTGGAAAGAAACGGATGCAGCCAGTTGTAAGTTCTCCGATCCTATAATTGGTGTCTGTGCTTCTGTCAATTCTTTGGATAATTTTAGCCCCACAACCAAAATGTTTTCTATCTGGCCAATAAATTCAAGCCCCCTGGCTGAGAGGCATCTACCTTATGCCAATCACCTTACTTCTGAAGAGAAGACTACTCTTTTAGCTTCCTGTATTTTCTTTTCCAAAGTTCTTTTCAATTGCGTATTTCAGTAGATTTGAGTTGTGGATGCTGATAATGAGAATTCATGTGGGCTTGGTTAGCGTTACAATTGTGCCTTATGTGGTTTCTCAGAAAGTTGTGAGGAAAATTATTCATCTTAAACTAATTAGCATGTTAACCCCAAATACATTTTTTTTAGGTAGAATTAAGGTGTTAAACCCAAATACTTTCAAGATTAATGTATGTGTTTTTTATTTCATTGATCCTTCTTGTAATCAATGGGGCAAATAAAACCTTGTGGCTATTTCAACTTTTACTAGTACAAATCCTAGGGGTAAAAAGCAATAGACATGTATTTGTGTTTGAAATTACTGTAACAAGTGTGGAGATTTTTTCAGGCTCATGCTGTAGACTCCTCATTTCTTTTCTAAATATTGGGTTTAGAGAATATTGTGTATATTAATAACTAGGTCCTATTGGCAGAAGTGGTTTAATGAGAAAATGCATTGAACAAGAAATTTCTTGTAGTGATATTGGTGAAGTTCCTATACACGGCTTGCTTCAGTACATCAAGCTATGAAATAGGAACAATGGAGTGTTGGGAATAAAATGGAGAACCAGTAAAACAATCTAGTCTTGGGAATAAATAGCATCAATGCTTGAGAATATGTAGGTTCCAACTATGAATTATGGGTTTGTGTACCCAAGTTATTCTAATAATTACAGCAGATACAGCCAGCACTGGATTTTACTACACTACGCTATATTGCAAGAAATCTATACTAATTTTGAGTTTGCAGGGCATCATTGTTTTTGCATCAGTAATGGCAACTCTTGGATTACAAATACTGATAGAGTCTGGCCGACAGCTCATTTCAAAGGTATGCAATTTTGATGCCACTGCTCCAATAAGTTAAAGGTTGTAGATGACAGTGGACATGGACACATATTAACCAAAGTTAGTTTTGAGGATTAGCACCCTTTCTGTCATCTCAGTGGTCTAATGTGTCAGTTATTGGTTTTTGCATAAAGAATGAGTTATGGCAAAGGTTCAAGGTAACCAAATGTATGAGTTTCTAGAGAGACCAGTCTGAAATTGTTGATGGAATTTTGTGAATGATCTAAAACATATATATTGATAGTTTTAATATAATCTCCATTTAATGTTTTGATTACAGGCCCAGCCTGAAAGGAATCCCGAGAAGGAGAAATGGATGATTGGAATAATGGTCTTCGTAACTGTAGTGAAGTTTGTTCTCATGGTCTATTGTCGAAGATTTAAGAACGAAATTGTTAGAGCCTATGCACAAGATCATTTATTCGATGTTGTTACTAATTCAGTTGGTTTGGCAGCAGCTGTTCTGGCTATCCATTTTTACTGGTGGATTGATCCTACTGGAGCTATTATAGTGAGTTCATACACAGCTCATTTATTTGGCTTCTTTCCTTCTTTTCCTTTACTGTAGATAATGGGGTTCGGCTACTTTCAAAGTTTCTATTTTCCTTTCTTAAACTATCACAGTCATCAGTATAACCTATCCTGCATAATGAAAGATTTGTACTTCCATTTTTATCTCTTTTGTTATAAAGTAGATTACCAATCCTTCCCTTTACATGGCGCTGTATAAGTGGCATGAGGATGGGTTTTTGGTTTGCTACTTGACTCAAAACTGTCTATTTATGATGATTTCTTGAATCTGTGATGCAGATTGCTTTATATACAATGACTATTTGGACAAGGACTGTGATTGAGAATGTATGGTCACTAATCGGAAGAACAGCACCACCTGAATTTTTGAACAAGTTAACATATCTAATATGGAATCACAATGAAGACATCAAGCACATTGATACGGTTAGAGCGTACACTTTCGGTTCTCATTATTTTGTGGAGGTTGACATAGTTTTGGCACAAGACATGCTTCTGAACAAAGCACATAATATTGGTGAGGCATTGCAAGAGAAGCTTGAGCAGCTCCCTGAAGTTGAGAGAGCCTTTGTACATATAGATTTCGAGTATAGTCACAGGCCCGAACACAATATCGCGATCTAATGGGAATGAAGATGATGATGGTGGTAGTAATGATCAGATCTCAGCCTTTCCACACACCAATAAGTATCTTATTCAAGATCTGGTACGTTCTAGTTCTGCTGGAGTTTACCATCTGATGCCGGAACATCATTTGTCTTGAGTTTTCCAGCCCATATATTTAATAGATTGAGCATCACTGGATAGTCTCTTATGCCAGTCCCTGATATGCAAGCCCTTTTATTGAAAGAATTTGGATTTGAACTCAAGATAAAACTTTGAAATCCTGTCAATAGTCAAACAAATGCAGGTAGCCTTATTCCCTGTTCCTTTTCACTTGAATTATAGCAGCAACATATGAATCCATATTGCAGGTACTCTGGGCAAATACATGAGAAATCACACGTTGCTATATGATGTAATCAGTTAGATGAGTAATGCAAAATTTATATGGGAAGGTATGACTTTTGGAAGCACCTAGTGCTAGGATGCGGTGTAAAGTCAGTTTTACACCCTCCAAGCATAAGTTGCGACCTAATGATTATACACATTTTAAAATAAACTAGACCACATAGGATTATTAATAAAATCCCAAAATATGAAGAATCAAAAACTACTAATATTTATTAATTTTCAAATCTCCTCGTCACTGTTTCGGTCATTTCTCGGGGTGGTATTGAGGAATCTTCCCAATTCCAAAACTCTAATCTGACATTAAAAGTTTGATGGAAGAATCCTGGCTTTTGCAAGTATATACATCTTATCTACGTTTTCTAAAACAAGAATGCCGACTCGTTTTCTCTCTCCACCGAAAAGGCTCTCCAGAGAGGTAAAACAAATCTTACCTTCTTTGTCCAGAGTGGCTCCAGCCACCCTCCTCCTGTCTGTATAGTCTAGATAATGTTTTATTGTGTTTTTTTTTAACTAAATTTTCTTACCATAGTACACAGAAGGGCCGATCTACTACTTTTTGGCTACCCAAGACCGCCACACGCTGTACCACAAGATTTGCCAGCCATCGATCTTTCGGATGGCAGAAGAAAAATGTCGAATAGAGTGGCGCGTGGTCCTCATGCACGACATTTTTGGGGTCAGCGGTGTTGGATTTCTTAGATCCGACCGATGTTTAATCTCCTAATGTGGTGTGTGGAAGAAATCCGTCCAACGTTTAGTCTCCTAATGTGGTGTGTAGTCCTCAAGCGCTACCACAGTTTCTGGTGGTCTTCTGTTGGCGATTCGATACTTATCCATCTTAACCAAAAATCATGAAAAAAAGATAGTGAAAATCTTCTTCTTCAGTCCAGACTAGCGACATGCAGCACAAATCCCTATATTATATTCCGTTTATCGAACTATATCGAAACCACTTCAGACAACTTCTCCATTGGAAAATGGGTGGGGTCAAGTCCTTGGCCCCATTTCCCTTACCTTTTTTTTTTCTTTTTTTTTCTTTATTTTTTTCTATGTTGTACCAGTTGGTTTGGGATGAATGTTGGGGCCTCCCATCCTGTTTTCTCTTGTATCCTATAACTGTTTTATATATTTATAATGACTAATGTTACTTTGCCCACTCAACTTGCCTTCTCATTTTTGATACATCATGTATTTAAATTTTTTATTTTACTTTATAGTTAAGAAAGTGACTATTAGTGTATTGATTTTTTTTATATATATATTTTAAAAATATTTTAAAATGACAAAAAAATATGAATAAAAAAATTAAAAAAAATGAAAAAGTGATTTGTGCCTGCAGTAACTTTGAGCGGGCTACTCTGAGCGGCAAAGTAGCACCGATCATTTATAATATGCTTGATTAGAAATATATATATATATATATATACATCTTATCTACTGCTAGAAGCTAAATATGTCTTTATTACAGTTTTAGAAGGAATATATTATTCCTGCCCATCTTTTTTTGGTTTCATCCTGCCCATCTTCTTGGTGCGCTATATATTGGCCTAGGTTTAGAATTGGGATCAGACTATGCTCGAGTTGGTTTTGAATGAGTGTTAATATTGTCTTGTCCAGAGCATTTGATCTTCTGCTCTTCTTTGCCTTTTCTGTGCGACGTGCTACAGATGTAAAGTTTCATTAACACATTTGTTTGGGTAATGACCTTGTTTATTTTCTTTCTTCCAATACCTTTTCTTAATTAATTAAAGGACAACATGATATCATAGACACCTTACACTAGTCCATTGGAGCTCCACTGAGTAATGTTACGTACAGTCGTAGAATACACAAGCGCCGCGCAACGTTTTATAAAAGAATAGGGTCTATTATTAAAAAATTAGTTTTTTTTTTTCACACGAGTCTCATATTTATTCATTTTTTTCAAAAAAAAATTATGCGGTGCTTGTACACACCACGACTATAAATATCATTTTTTCTTCTACTACTAGATTAGAAACCTAAAAAATAAACAATTTTATAGACATAATTCATTATCTGTTTTAATCTAAAAAAAATTCTAAAATAGTAAAATTGTAAAGATTAAAAACTTAGAAAACAAACAAAAGATTAAAAACCTAAACAACAAACAATTTTACATAAATATACAATCATTCTATGTTCTTTTCTTCTTCTTCTCCTCCTTCTACTAGATTAAATACCTAAAAAACAAACAATTTTACATACATATACAATCATTCTCTGTTCTTTTCTTCTTCTTCTTCTTCTTCAAAGGTATTCATTTTAGGATCTTCAAAGATGAAACAAATAAAAGAAAGTCACATCTTCAAGTTATGCAATATACAAAAAGGGCAATTCAAATTGCATAAAAAAAAATTAAAAAAAAAAAAAAAACTCAATAAATCTACATGTATTCGCACCACCACCTTCATCAAGTTCATAGATCCACCCTTTATCATCCAAAGCATCATGTATTCTTCCACGATTTCACCAGGAATTTCACTGTCCTCAGTACATCCTTAATATCTCCAAATTGGGAAACCACCATTCCATACAAGGTCAAGGCAACAGGGCATGCCCAGTAGTACCATCTCCACCAAATGGGAATCCTCTATGTTGACCAGGTAGATAAATGAAAGGAAAGGAAAGAAGAGAGATAGCAAATGTTATGAATACCTGTACAATTAAAAACCTGCAAATTTAAAGTGGCAATTACTTATAGTTCTTTTTGGTGATGGTCCCTTCAACATGTTTGCTCTTCATCTTCAGTATTATCTGCAAAAAGAAGTGAATGCAGGGTAAATGATAGATAAAATAGTATATCAGTACCAATGGAATAGTTAATGCTTGTAAACCAATGGAATAGTTTACAACTACTTAGAGGTTTTTTAATCTGGTCAGGGGTCCCACCATCATATCTCCTATAAAAAAAATTTCCATTTAAACTTGGTGTTTCAGCAACAATCTTACAAAGCTGCAATACAAATTTACCAGTATTATTATCTTAAGCAACACCAATTTACAAATTTACCAACACTGGATGGATACTAAACCCCACCTTAAAGAAAATAACAAACTAAATCCAAGAATTTTCTTTATTGATCTTTCTAATTTGGCAAAGATAAATCATTGACATTGAAAACAAATATCCATAATACATATAACATAAATCTATACAACAACAATTATCCAACAACAATCTTACAAAGAAAGATATACCTTGGATATATATGGGATGAACCACCAGCAAAGTCTGAAAATGCTTAAGTTGCTTAAGTTGAAGGAGGATGGTTACCTTAAAAAGAAGAAAAATGTAGAAATTAAGTTTAATGGATAAATTAGTAATAAAAAATAAAATTAACAAATAAAAATATTTATCATCGATGTCAATGCCTTCTACATGCTCCCCCACCTCCTCAATATTAATTGGTTTATGACCCCACCAATTTTGAGTGTAGATTAACGCTTGTACAGTCTCTGGTGCTAAATGAGCTTCAATAGGGGTCCAGTACACGTCCACCAATAAGGACTCAGATGCAACAGTGAAAATATGGATAACCAATACATCACGTGCAATGTCCGCAAGGATGAGATATCTATAAGAGTTCCTCTTCCACCAAATCAAAATCTCAAACTCGGTTGTTTTTGGTTCAATCACGTTCGACAAATACCTATCGACTTTCAAGCTAAATATCGAACTATTTTGCTCCTCAAAATATTGCTCTAGAGCTGTATCAAAATTTTTCACCAAATACTTGAGAAAATTCTATGGGCCACATTTGATCTTCCACTAATTAGCCCATGAAATTTGTGCTATTGCTCAATCAAACGATTCATGAGCAATCTCACTTTAGCCTCAATTCTATATCTGCATTCATCCCCTCTGCACATTTTCAACCAATATGTCAAGGACATAATCTTATATCAAGGGTCAAGGATAAAAGTTACATAAACAATCGTGTTTATCTTATCCTGTGTTCTCCCAATATTTATCAAACTTAAACTTGATATTAGATGTCATGTTCATCAACACACCATCCTCACTCTGACACATTGTGTTTAAAGTGTGCTCAATTGTACAAAGTTGCTTATTTGAGGTCACGTACAATGAGTTGGAGATTTCCAAGGTAGCATCATAAAAAACTTTTAGAAACTTAACAAATATTCGAGCCCTTGGCCAATTCTCATACGCAGACGCCAAAAGTGGTGAATCCCTCACTCCCATTACTACAAAAGGTTTTTCATATTTTTCAGCAACACTCAGTATTAGGTATGTTAAGTTCCATATAGTAGGAACATCTAGACATACTATTTTCTCACACTCAATGTTCAGCTTGTTTGCATATGTTTTAAACATATCAAGCCTTACCGGTAAAAACCTCACAAATTTTATTGCCCCTCTAATATTATTTATTGCATCATATATATTTTTTAAATCATCACATACAATGAGGTTTAAAATATGTGTAGCACATCGCATGTGTATAAATTCACCCCCTCAAAATTGTGAATTCCTTATCTCTTATGCTCCATCTCACATGATCAATAGCGACATCATTAGAGGATGCATTATATACACTAATCATAAAAATGCGGTCAATCTCCCAATCCATTATGCTGGACTTTAACATCCAAGCAATGGTCTCACCCCTATGATTAGGAATTTGACAAAACATTATGATTTTCTTGTTCAAGACCCAACTTCGATCAATAAAATGACATGTAACACATATTTCTTGTTTTGGACCGATGTCCATATATCGGTAGGCAAACAAACTATTGGACTGCTCAACAAAGCCTTCAACTTTTGCTTCTCCTCATAATATAAACTAATATACTCTTTTTGCAACGTGGTTCAAGATGACAAGGTGTATCAAGGCTCTAAAGTACCCCGAAGTTCAACAAATGTTGGATGTTCTACAATCCTGAATGGCAATTCACACTAGATAAAATAATTGGCAATCATCACCTTTAGTTTTTTTGGATCATATTTTCCTAACACTAGAGGACTAGATCCTTTACCATCAATCCTAACGCCTGATTATGATGGTGATTTATCATTTCCAAGATTTTTTTCTCTCTAATGGGAGAGCTTTGATAAGAAAACCTTAGGTGGTGTGACATTGATGAAGTGTCATTTTTATAATGACATCCATATAGCCTTGAGCAATAATTGCGTCGGGCTTTTTGGTCAATGAGATCAACAGGTTCAACCTTTGTAAAATGATTACATACTATAGATTGGTTGATACTCTTCTTGGCACTTTTTGTCTATGGGGGAGGGATGGTGTGGAGTTTGCGATATTCATTGAGGAAGGCAATAAAGGACTAGTATTTTCCTCCATGCCCAATGATATACGAGCCGAACCACCAATATTACTACTAAAACTATCTTCCATCTATTTTAAACATAAAAAAATAAAAAGAGAAATATAATAGAAATCAAATCAACAGCAAAACGAATATATATATATATATATATATATATATATATATATCTAAATAAACACACAAAATGACAATGCAATAGGCAACTATCTAGATTTTACTCACAAACACACAAAAGGAGACAATATCAGACATTGCTATCACATCTCTAGCAAAATAAAGACTTGTTTTTTTGACTATTTTTTACTATCACTTGTTGGGCAATAATTTTTATGATTATAATTAGATTTAAATTGCTAAAAGGTCCCGATCATTATGTTGTATGTGTCCCAACGAAAGGGTGCAAGACTGTTTGGACAGGACGAGTACCAAGTTGAGTTTGGTGCACATGAGCAAGCAGATTTGTAGGTGAGAACACATGAATTTGTAAGCATTAAACTGGTTTTGGTGTGTATGGTGGTGAACATCTTGATGATTCTATTGCCCAACTTCCACAACCTCAAGTAGCGGTCAATACAACATTTTTCTTTCCCTAATCATTATGATGAATGAATATTTGAATATTTTCTTTCATTTTTTTTTTTTTTTCATGCAAGTTTCATGACCAAAATGGAATCGACTGATGACTAAAAAGGATTAGATTCAGGAATGAATGATGGACTATGAAATAATTTAAAATGGATAGATCAATTTGAAAATGACAATAAATAATATACAAATGAAATAATTTAAAATATATCATATTAGAGCAATGACAAAAAATATAGATCAATTTGAACTAAAAGAAATGCATCAAAATTATTAAACCCATTAAATATAATAATGGAAGAATAATTAGGGTAAGGCTTGTGATTTTAGGATTTTGGGTTTGTATTTTATGATTTTATAATTTGAAAACTATGTTATATGGTTTAGCTTAGTTAAACAAAATAGATTCTTTCAAAGGCAAATGAAGATCGGAGGGTATAAAACTTAATTTTATGAGGACTATAGTTTTACAAAGAGATTTCACAAAAATAAAATTTTATGAAGACTGTAATTTTGCAAAAAGATTTCACGAAAATAAAAACCATAAAATAGAATGACTAAATGTGAAATGAGATATATTTTACATAAACAAAAAATTGTATAATTATCACAACATACCATATGAATTTGAGTCTTTTCTATGATATATGTTTACAAAACAAACAGTTCTTTAATTTTATAGACAATTTGGCTTTGATTATTTGAAGGTGTCAATTACAACAGTTGCAGAAAATAGTGCAAACTATACTAATCATATTGTCTAATACAATCTACAC
Source organism: Cyclocarya paliurus (assembly GCA_029856935.1). Classification (NCBI taxonomy): domain Eukaryota; kingdom Viridiplantae; phylum Streptophyta; class Magnoliopsida; order Fagales; family Juglandaceae; genus Cyclocarya; species Cyclocarya paliurus. The sequence continues at coordinate 28,037,847 of CM056948.1, forward strand.
ATTGTCTGATACATGCGAACGAGAAGCAAAGAAAAGATTGAAGACTTAAGAATATAAACCAAAATAGATGCAAATCCAATAGTTATTCAGCCCCAAACATAAGCTAGAATTCTGATAAGTCCACAAATGATGCAATAGAAGTACAGACCTAGCCAAAATAAAGAAACCCAAAATGATTGGCCATGGATGATAATTAGTAAACTGAGATCTAGCCAAAATAAAGAAACCCATTGGGCAACGAGAGCATAACGAGATACACAAATACAGAAACTCAGATCTAGCCAAAGTGCATCTAGTTTTAAATTTAAACACAAAAACCCATATACAAGTAAAGAGAGAGAGAAAGAGAGGAACATACGATAGTGCTCTTAGGATTTTGAGGACTTGGACAAATGGACAACAACCTCTCATTGGCGGTGATGGAACAATAGGGATGGCACGCGCTAGGGTTGTTGAGACTTAAGAGAGAGAGAGAGATGGGGCAAACAACAATGTCTAGAGAGAGAGAAACTGAAATGAAATATGTTTGTGAGTGTAGGGCAGGGGAAGTAATCATCAGTGGCTCAAAACAACTTTGTTTTCCATAAACAAAATGATGTCGTTTTGTAACATTAAATAGGTTTTAAAAAAAAAAACCCGGTTACGGATAATCAGGTCAATACTCAGATCTAGGAATATCTTACCCGCTCAGGTCCAATCAGGCCAGATCACTGCCCGAATTCATCCGAATTTCTGGGTTCCTGACCGGACAGGAAAAAATCCAGTCCGAATAAACAACCATAAATAGTGCACCCTCAAATTATCAAAATTTGAGATTTTATATCTTTGATTGAGATCCAACTATCAAGATTGTTTCATATCACCTATTTTTCATCCATCTTAATTAATTGCTCAGTTTGATAAGGGTAATGTGTACAGGGTGCTAATCTCTAATGTTGAAAAGTACAAAAAATGTATTTATCTCCTTAGTTACTTACAAAACATATCTGACAATATATTATATTTTGTATAAAACATTAATCTAACTCCCTCGAAATTACTCTATCCTCAATGGCAAATGAAAGACATCTTAGTAAGTTTATCATGCACAATTCAATTCGCCTCGGCATATCCTAAAGGCCTTATTTTTTTAGTAAATCAATTACTACCTTGATGCAATTGAGCATTGGCATTGACTTAGTCAAATGTTAGTGCCTAGTCAAATTTTGGTTTAGTAGCTCAAAAGTGGTCTGCAATGGAGTAGTCAAAATTCCAAAACTCCACCTTTGAACTACAGTAAATTTATCAATTTCTCCAAATTTGGCAGCCACTATTCATCTCTAAAATAATATTTTATTATAAAAATATTCTCAATGGCTACTATTAGATAATTAGGTGGAGAAAAAAATAGTTGAGAAAAAATAATTTTAAGTAAAAATTAAATTCTTAATTAATATATGGAGTGTATTTGCAAAATATAAAAAAATTTAAAAAATTATTATTAAAATATCTAATATTATATTATTATTTTGACTTTTGAATGGATAGTCTAATGTAAATTAACCTCTCCAATGGTTTTGGCTTTAGCCAAAGAGAAAAACTTCCCATCGTTTCATCTGATTTCCCTCAAATAATAGCCCCCAACGAGTGTTTGCCACGTAATTCTTCCATTACACATACCATATGCCTAACTACAACTGATGAGACAGAAAAAAATTCCTCCTCCCTCGTGAAAACCCTCTCCCCCTTCCACAAAATCCCTTGTTTTTGTTCACGAATTGGGTGCTCACCGATAAATGGTGCAAAACAATTAGCTTGTTAAAAAAAAAAAAGCTTAAAAGGTGAAAAACATACATTGTCTTGCTCATTACAATCACTTGGATGCATTCCTTGAGCTTGTGTCAAGTAACCACAAAACTTATTTACCGCTTATTGAATCATCGACCATCGATTCATTAGAGATGTATAATTACATGTAGAATCAAATTTCTTGTTTTTCTCAAAATATTTATGAATTCTTTTTCATAACATCATATGCTTTTGATCTTTTCCTTGCACTACATCTAAAGAAACTTCTAGTCATCCCTCCACAAGTATCAAATCTTCCTCATTACTAAAATTATTACCTCATTACGATTTTCATCCACTTAGTTCAACCTCAATAACCTCAACTTAGGGTGGAGAGAGCTTTTGTTCATTAATCTCATTTGTGGCACCCATAAAAAATTCATTGTTATTTAGAAGATTTGTAGGCATCACGGTCGGCGTATGGATCCATTCCTAACAAAAATGCTTTGTTATAGAGAGCCGATCCACATTCAGTTCTTTGCCACACTACAGGGAAATCACTCATTTCAGTCCCTATACAATCTAGTTATACCTCAACAACAAAGCACACATAGTGTAACAGTATTCCAAACATCAAGTAAGATCAAGGCAAACTCTTCCTTTACTCTGCATTCTACAACCCCCCCACTACCAGCTAAGAATCCGATTTTAAATCAACACAGATCAAGTTTATAATTGTCAAACCATAGGGCAGAGTTATAATTTCAGCCTTAGAATTTGTTCTCCACCCGTAGCAAGAAGTGAATCCTGCAAGGGAACACCCATCAACATTTTGGATAATGCTAGCACCTCCACATGGACTGAAATTCCTAAAAGAACTGTCATCCACATTTAGCTTTACTGAATGTTTGTAGTGACTCCAATTGTTTAAAAATATGTACCGCATATAGCCGATAAACCAAGTTGCTGAAATGCAGCTGGATCATAACAACTCAACTTCTCAACTCTTGGTAGAAAGCACATAAACTCACCCAAAAAAAATTCTTGGGTGAAGGGCTTAGCCCTGAAAACTAAAAAATTGAAGAAGAAAGAAAGAAAGAAAGATACGGAGACTCTGAACGAACTCAAACAAAAATCCAAAATAAAATGAAATCCCTGCAAAAAAGAAAAAAGAAAAATAAATAAATAAAAAATAAAAAAGAAGCAAACCAGGAGGCGTTTGGCATGGCTTACAATGGCGCGGGAGGAACAACATGCAACATGAATATAATTTTTTACGGTGAAAAAGATATTTACCCTGCCCAAGGGGCTGGCCAAATTTGGCCAGTGAATAAATCTTGGCTAAAATTGTTGTTCATTTATTGAGTCTATTATAGTGGATTTTTGTGCAACCTAGCTAAACTTTGGCCTAGTTGAGTCCACTACTAGTGCTCTTATATTTTAGCTACTCTTTGGTCCTTGATACATCCATGATTGGAAGTCTTACCCATTGAGATAGTGATGGAGAGTGAAAGTGTTTCATCTCATCTCATCTTATCATTACAACTTTCTTAAATTCTCACACAAAATATAATAAACAATTCAACTTTTTCAAATGTAAAAAAAAAAATAATATTAAAAAATAATATTCTAACAATATTTTATTTAACTTTCAATTTTCATCAGAACTCATCTCATCTCAACTCACTATCCAAATGGCACCTTAATGGAGCCATAAACCCAACTATGCATACATATATATATAATTTATTCATATAACGATTATCCCGAAACGTGGCGGTACCAAAATATTCCGTTCTAGTACTTCAACTGGAACGGTCGCCGAGATGGAATTTAAAACTTTGGATCTAGGTCTGATGATGCCAAGGTGAGATATTCCACATTGATAGTGCTAGAACCCTCGAGAAGACAGATCAACATAAATATGATAGGAAAATGTGAAGATTTTTCGGATTTAGACAATGTTGCACACGTGTCACTATTTTGGCATTAGTTTTGCTACAGATATCAAAATCGCACATATTACCTCAATTTGAAAAACTATTTTCAGCGCACACGTCATGGTCACCATACTACCTTGGCGGTCCCCATTTTGACACCAAAATCAGCATTTATTCGCCCGTTGGAATGCTAGTTTCCCTTAATTGTTAAAAATAGTCCTTATTTGCAGCAAAATTGAATTCATTTGAATTTAGATGGACCCAATTGCTAACTCAAACCCAATATACACACACCACCCGTGCGCGCGCGCGCACACACACATAAATATATGTACACTTGTGAAACATATAGGCTCAGTTATGACATTATATCAAGTTATGGCATTATATTAATTGATCAACAAAATTACACTTCTCGATTATTAACACTACTCTTGCATGGAATATAAAAGTTAAAAAAAAAAACCCAAGGAGTAGAATCGTGAGTTTTTCTTTAGAAGCATACCTTTTCTTTTTAAGAAGAGAAAGAAACTCCAAGTTTATTGACTACCCCACTTATGGTGGACGAATACCTTATACCAAGAGAGAACTTGGGATTACAATGAGAGACAGATTTATAAAAACCCTAAAACCAAGAGAACAGAACACTCATATGCTTAGGGAATTGAAAACGAGACCAGAAACTTACGGTATGTCCCATGGCACCATAGTTGACTAGGCTGTCAGCTAACACATTACCTTCTTTGTAAACATGGTTATCATCGAAAGGATAACAATTCTTGAAATGTAAAATATCATCTCAAATATCAAAGAAAAGCCATGGGAAAGGAACCATTATTAATAAAATTAACCACAAGGAAAGAATTGGTCTTTAACAATATGATCAGAGACATTTAGATCATAGCCCAAAGTTAAACCAACTCTCAAAGTTGACAATTCTGCAAAAATGTTAGTACTCATACCCAAAAAGTAAAAGAAACTAACAATGATAGAGCAATTAATAGGGGTGAACACCGATAGCTACGATTCAGTTTCGGTCCAAAATTGAAATCAAACTGATAACATGTAAGCATGTCTAAAACTTGGCGAAATCGGCCGGTGAATGGGGAGAAAACCAGCGATGCTAGTCTTGGCATAAATCCGATCAGTTAACCAATGTCCCATTAGTGGCGCGATGAGAGAGAGAATGAAGAGAATCAGAGAACGTACTGAAATGTGAGAATGTCGTGATGAGAGAGAGGAGAGATATGAGAGGTGCGATGTGAGAGAGAGAGAGAGAGATGGGAGGTGCGAGGTGGCCCTGTAAGCGACCTATTGGATTGCCTCACCTTGGCCCCCTCTCAACTCCACCCAAATGCTTGGAGGATATTAATGTGTTGTTGCATCCTCTAGCGGCAGGCTTTGTCAGAGTCAGACCCGAAGGATGCCGACCTTACTAGCTGCGAGTTTCTCTTGACTCATAACGTCATAAAGCGTGAGGAGAACATTTGTAGTTTTAGGGCGACACACGCCCTCGTTTCTCTTGAGCCTCGCTATCGCAAGGTCAAGGACTAGACTCCCAAAGTTTTCTTCATGTCTAGTCGTGGGTGGGAATTTTTAGTTAGGCAGGTGAATCGCCACGAGTTCCTTGTTCAAGCCATATGAGGGGTGGTCCCTAATGACAAAGTGGTGCGACCGAAGGCCTTGCCTGAGGAGCTACGAGGTATCATTCTGGTCAAAGAATGGGTACAGAAACATCTAGCCGACGGTCTTTCGGAGGCCCTCCTCAGGGAGGAAAACATAAGGGCCTTCCTGCCTCCCCTCACCCACATCATTTTTGATGACCATACCATTCCTATGTAGGCCAGAGTCACCCTGTATCCCTTCCTCTATTTCCTTTGGGACAGTCCTCAATGTTGATTGAGGTACAAAATCCCTCCACCCCCCCCCCACCCCCGAGGGGTAGAGCCAAGGAGCTCGAGGGGCGGGAGCCTCGCCATCCCAGAGACACCGACCGTTCCTCCTCCCACAGGCATTTTGACCCTTAAGCTCGTCGCGGTCCCTGTGGCACCAGTTGCTTCGAAAAGCTCGCGCAAGTTGTCCCTAGGGCAAATATGCTATCGGCGCATTTTTACAGGGCCCTTCTAGAATTGGCCCTTTGTCGATCTACTTGGTGGAGCCTCCTCCGGAGGTGAATGTGGAGATGTTCCTCTCCTCTCCATTCACAACGCAATTTGCCAATGAGAGTCAAGTATTCGAGGGTGCTGTCGAGGATTGTGTAGGATGTTCCAGTGCAGTCGTGGAATGGATGGCTCCCCTGAGCCACTTCGCTCCCAGCCGTCACCAAAAGGCCCTACTACTGCTCCCGCAACCGTCGACACCCTGGTGACCTCGGTTGATGAGCCTGGCAATGGGATTCCTAGTGGGGAAAAGGGTAGAGCTAGAGGTTGCCCTAGCGCTCGATCTCACTGCTAAGGGGACAACCGTTGTTCTTCCTCCCATGCATGTGGCCAAGTTACCAACTGTCGGGGTCAAGGTAGCAATGGAGGCAAGGAGTGAGGGGGATAGATCGCAGGGTTTTGACGAGGGACGTGAGCCCCAAGACCTTGGCAAAAAACCCCCTTTCACTGTTGCGGGCCACCTTTCCCTTAAGTCGTTCATTCGCCCAGCAGAGGGAGTCGTGAGCATTGTCGAAGACATTGGGGGAGAGGGCCTGCCCGACCACCTCTCGAAGAAGGGCCCTGTGGAGGCCATCCCTTTTACGATGTCGGAAGGGGGGAGCCCAAGCAAGATCTCTCGACCATGTGACCAAGTCCTTAATGGGCTTTTTCTACGAGGTCTCTTGTGTTTGCCTTCTCGTTCTGTGCTGACTATTTTCATTTTTGCTTTTTTTGGTGATAGGGTAGCGCGATAAGCCCTACACTATGCCCGAGGGGAAAGGGAGGAGAAGGAGTGGCTGGAGGTGGAGCTGGTGAAAGCCCAACTTGCTTAGAAAAAGAGTCGAGGGTAGGTCAAACAACTTCGTCGTCGATAGAAGATGTTAAAAATTGATCTTGTCATGGCAAAAGAGCAGGCCAAGCTAGCCAGTAATGATTTCCTTGCCGCGTCGGTGGCGAGGAGCTCGGCTGAGGGGTTAGTCAATGTATTGACATATAAGGTGGTGGCTTTTGAGGGGTCATTAAGTCAGTTAGATAAAGATCACCAATCCCTTTCTAAAGCCTTGAAAGGATGGGAGGACTCATTGGCTGTCGCCCAAGCTATCGCCAACCAAGAGAAAGGGAGGGCTGACCAGACATCCGACGATTTAAAGAAAGCTAAGAAGTGGCTGGCGGCCTAGGCTGTGGTCATCAAAGATCTACGGAGCGACCTGTCTCAAGTTCAGGACGTCGTTCCCCACTTAGCCGATTAGCTGTGGTCAGCCATGTTTGTTTGTGACTAGGCTTGGTCGTATGGATAAATTGATGGTCTCAAGAGGATGTGGGACTACGTTTTGGAGAACCCTCAAGAAAACTCAGGAGCCCTAGAGGCATACTTAAGAGCCATCTACCCCCGTGAACTCCCTCCAGACCCTGACGCGCTCTAGCATGGCTGCACCTTGGGTAAGGACCTAATTTCGGACGCCTTCCCTCCTGACTTTGAAGCCCCTGACCCCGATCCTTACATTCCCGAGCAAGACCCTAATGTCCTTGCACCTTAGTCCTTGTTCATGTTGCTTTAAGTTTAGACACATTATTTTCTTGTACACTTGTAACTTATCAATAAAATGTCTTTCTTTTTTCTCGGTCATTTGCTCTGTTGCTTTTTTAATGTTCTCTTTCCCTTTAATTTTTCCTCTGTCAGCTTGGCGGGCCCAACGTGAGGGATAAGTCACTTCCGAGGGGGAGGGATGCGATTCTTGTCTCGCGACCTTCTTCATCGGCATTGCAGACCAGGGTAAGGGGTGGGGCAAGTCCATGGGGACGTGGTGCTAGACTCCTCTGGTCTTCTCGTTGGCCTTATAATTGAGGCAAGGGAAGAGGCGAGTCCGTGGAGGCACGGTACTTAACTTTCCCGATTTTCTCATCGGTCTCATAGGCTGATAAGTCCGTGGAGGTGTGGTGATTCCTGGAATCCCTTCTACTTGGAGGGTTTGGAGAGAGCGAAAGATCACTTGCCCCCTGAGTCCCTGAAGTGATTCGAGGGTATTGAGAGCGCAAGGCCTTGACATGGAAGGAGTTGATGCTAAGGATTTTCTTAGGCTACCTCGCGAACTAGGCACTATGCTTCTGGTATCAACACACTTCTTGGGTAGGGGAGAGAACGGGTCTGACTCTCTATACTCCCCCGTCGTAGGCCGGGGGGGGGGGGGAGGTGAGCCGCCTTATTGTTGATGGGTAGTCTCGCTTTGGCTTATTATTTGGTGAAATTTGGGAAGATTCCGGGGCGTTATATGCCTGGTGTCCCGTCGTTGGAGATGGTGTTATATAGGTCAATCGAAAGACTAAACCCACTTTCCACCAAGAAATGCATCGCTAGGCAAAATAAACAAGTTAGTTTAATCTACCTTCGACCTATGAGTGTGGAATTTGCAAACCTGGGTTGTTTCACTGGAGATGCGCTGCATTAATCATTGGACATTCCATTTGGTGGAGAGGGAGCTAGGTGGGGAGTCTGAAGGGCTGCTCATTAGGCGTCTCGTTGTTGGAGATGGCATAGTGTCGGGTAGTCGAAGGACTAAACTCGTTCTCTGCCTGGGGAGGGGTTAGGATGCATTAGGCCAAGCCTGCTCCTTTGGTCCCCCAAGGAGGTAATTTTTTGGACGACTGAGAAATCGGTCTACTCTTCGTCTTGTGTGGTTGGGGTATGTCTTTAGGCAGTTTGAGATTGGACTCACTCCCACCCGTTGACATCACAGGAAGGTAAGTGTTGGGTCAGGCTAGTACTGATCCCATTCTTCGTCGTGGCAGAGGTCGAAGTAAGTTGTTGGGCGGCCAATGGGCTACACCAGTCTCCATCATAGGAGGGTCATCTCACCCTATATCTCCCATGGGAAGGTAAGTTACCGGATAGTTTGGGATTAAACTCGCTCTTGCCTATTGACGCTCACGAGGAAGGTAAGTGTCGGGCAATCGAGGGGTAGCCCGCTATCTACCGCAAGAAAGATAAAGCAGACTCTGGAGTGACTCATCCCTTTGGTGTCTCACGGGAAGATAAGTGTCTGATAACTAAGAAACTAGTTCACCTTGATGGAGGCTGGGTAAGTTGTTCGGGGAGCTGAGGAGCTGGACTCTCACATCCTACGAGAGAGGTTGGGCTGCCTGCCCACCCTTTAGCCCTCGTGGGGAGGTAAGTAGTCTGGCAGTTTGAAACTGGACCCACTCCCGCTCATTGATATCACAGGAAAGTTAAGTGTTGGGTCAAGCTGGCACTGATCCCACACTTAGTTGTGGCAAAGGTTGCGATAAGTTGTTGGGCAACTGAGGGGCTGGACCTGCTCTCCGTCGTGGGAGGGGTGAGATGGCCTTAAAACTCATCTCAACCTCTATCTCCAACAAGGAGGTAAGTTACGGGACAATTTGGAGTTGGACCCACTCCTATCGGTTGATGTTCACGAGTCTCCTTTAAATTTTTCTTTTTTTTTAAAAAAAAAGAAGAAGATTTCCCCCATATCTGCTGCTGAAATCCAGAATTCTTGGCTAATTTTATTACCCAAATTCCAGCTAGATTTAGAGCATCAAAAGACATATTTTGGAGTTAAGCTACTCACTAAAGTTTTAGATATCGTTCTTAGCTTTCCAACAAACCTAGACTTGCTTTATTCTGACTTCTCGAACTCCAGATACAGGCTGAAAATTGAAATAGGGTCTAGGCTGCAGTAAACTTTTGGACAGATTCAGACTTCTCTGTTCTTGCTAAGTTTTGAACTTCAAAATGGCATAAATGGGTTTTGGACACCATAAAAGTTTTAGGCCTATGTCTTAGCTTTCCAGAAAGCCAAACAACATATGAAACCAAGGTCTATAGCTCCAGTTAAAACCCAAAAACCGAACAATGTTTTGTTTTGACTAGACCAGCCCAACTAGGATTTGCTCTCTAGGCCTAGCCCGAATTCTACCTCTTCACATCATCCAATCTCAACCTAATTCAATAATTAAACACCTGAAAAATATCAAGAATTCCAAATAATTAATTAAATGTAATAGACTCCTAAAATTCTAGACAAACGAGTTAAGAAACATACAAAACACTTTGAATCAAAGCAATTAGGACTTAGAAAATGTGTGAAATAAACTTTCACATCAATTACATTGGTGGATATTATGTTGATGGAGATTACTTTGGTAGAGATGATGTTTTATTCTTGAAAAACCACATTCTCATTAATAGAATTTACACATCGATGCAGAAATGTAAATTACAAGTCATAAGGTTCCTTCAAAATGAAGCTCCCACAAACGCTTGACATCTCGTAGGCGTGGACCATGTGCACCTTGCCACCCTTTGGCTTAAATTCTTGTGTGTAACACTCCCGCACTAGGACCTATTCTCCTTGAACTTCTCCCACCCCCTGAGCAGTTGGGAACTTCATCTTCAAGTTGTAGGTTGACGTTATCACCCTTAAGTTGTTGATGGTGGGTCAACCGATTATGTCGTTGTATAATGAAGGGGCCTTCACCACCAAAAAGTCAACCATGACAGAGGCCGTTGAGGGGGTGCTGCCTGCCAAGAAGACTGTATGATGGTTCTGACCAGCTGGACCTTATCCCCGGAGAAGCCTTTCAGTGGTATGGGGTCTGGTTGGAGTTGGGAGGCGTCTATTGCCATTTGCGTAAAGGCTTCCCAAAACAATATATCTGTAGAGCTGCCATTGTCGATGAGGATCCTCCGAGTGGTGAAGTTGGTGACCAACATAGTCACCACCAGGGCATCGTCGTACAAATAGAGGACCCCTTCCTCATCATCCTCTTTAAAGGAAACAATTAGGGCCGAGTTGTTCCTTTTGTACTTGGAGGGGCGACACTCCGCCTAAAAGGGCCACCAGAGTTATCTTCTCGTCCTAATCATCCATAGTCATTTGCTCTTTGTTAAACCTGGATAGGTATGCCTTCAAGCTCTCGTCTTCCCCCTACTTGATGGTGAGGAGGTATGTTGCGAGGTGTCCCCTTCTCTGACTCGCCATAAACTATGTGAGGTAAACTATGTGAGGATAGAAGAGTCAGCTCCCTAAAGTTGTCTATGGACCTCGGTTCCAAAGACCTGAACCATACTCTTGCCGGCCTCCTCAAAGCCAGCAAGAAGTCCCTGTAGGCCACTTCTCCCGGGAAATCATGCTGAGTCATGTGGGCTCTGAAGGTTTCCACTTGTTAGGGGCAAGACCATATCCTCTTCGTTGTATGGGAGGCTTGTGCTGGTGAACAATTGGTCTACCGATGAAGATGTGCTTATCTTCCTTGCCATCTCTTCGTACTTCCCTTTGAGGTTACGCAATTCGTCCTACATGTTTTTTCTTTCTTCTACTGTGTCACCTTCTTCTCCTGCATTCCTAGATCCCATATGCTCGTTGTTGCTGGGTTCCACCTCATTTTTTGGCTCGTTGGTGGCCGCTTTGAGTGTCTCGTTTTCCTTCCGTAGGGTCTCCACCTCGATAGTCAGTTTTCCCACCAGTTGTTCCATTGTGGCAAGCCTTGCTTCTATGTTTGTTGATATTGTTTCTTCCTGTTCCCGAGTTGTCTAAGAACGGGTTATCGCAAGCATGTCAAGGACATGTGAAATCTATAGAGATCCCACAGACAGCGCCACTGTTAATGTCGTGTTTCAAGGGCCTTTGGGCCGGATTCTAGAAAATCAGGTCTCCGATGTTAAAGTGAGTATATCTTCTTAATAGTTTATGCGTAAGTTTAGAGCAATCAGAGAGAGCTTTTCGTACCTGGGGATTGACTTTTATACTAGATTTCTAGTGGGGACAACTAATTCTTGACTTTGAGGGACCTATGTCCTATTTACTGTTCGCTTGGTTTGAATCCATTAATGCGAAGTGGCTTTTGGGGCGGCGTCATTAATGTAGTGTAGAGTCTGGGGAGTGGCGTCATTAATGCGGCATGACTCCCTTACTCACTTTACCCTGTTGACGTTGCCTGTTAAGCCCCTCTATGCTTGCTATTAGGAGATCAAACATTCTGCCCACCTGCCTACACAAGTTCACCAGGATAGGGTGTCATCGAGGAGGTGTCAGGGCGGCGAATCCCATCTGCCCCTACCGTATGCTTTCTCCATGCGTAGGTTGCTTCATGGGTGGGTTTCGTTCATGGACCGAATACTCTGCAGAAGCCCACTATCTCCTTTTAGAGGAGGGTTGTTGGCCTCGGTCAAGCTCTCTGACTTACTTCCTAGTGGCCCTTCTTGGGCTTGCTTGTGGGTCGACAGGGGGGAAAAACCCCTTACACTTGTGATTGTATGATTGATTGCATTGGTCCCTCACAAGTAGTAGTTAATTATATTGCACTTGGCCACCTTGAGGGGTGTAGAATCGAGTCACCATATAGGGTATATATATGGGTATATATATATATATGTATATAAATATGTGTGTGTGTGTGAGTAATGATTTTTATAAGCCTCAAATACTCAAATAGACAAGTTATGTGCAATTATTTTGTAGAAAAGTGAATCTCACCATGAAAAATGGTCACAACACATATTCTTTTAAAGTGAGATCCCTTTTTTTATAAAGCATTTTCGTGAAACTTGTCTATTTGAAACTTGTACCTATCGATACTATATTTATATATATACATATATATGAGTTCTTCTACTCATAATCTCTACACAACATATCTATTTAGGAAAAAAATAAAAGTAAGTATGTAGTATAGGGATGATGAGTAGAATTTCTATATATGTATATATTATATATATATATACTGTGCACATATTTTAATATTAAAATTTTTCTAACATGTTGGCGTTCTAAATTTGCATAAAAGATTCAATTTTATATTGGATCTTTGTTTTACAATATAGCACGCGACAAGCAACATAAATGGTGGTTAGAAATTTGTATTTGAAGATTCTAATGATATGGATGATATGTTAAAAAATAATAATATTAAAAAATAATATTTTAATAATATTTTATTTAATTCATTTAAAATTATCTTAAATTCATCTCAATTCATCTATTCCCACCGATAAGTCATGATAGATACACTTTTTGCCGTACCATTGATATCTCTTATTTCCTCACGAACAACACTGGAAATCACGACGAAGCAACCGAGTAGTACACGACGAAGCAACCGAGTAGTACACATGCAACAACAACAACGCTTTTACTGTTTTCAAATCAAATTATAATATATTATCTGTAATTAGTGTAGTTCATTCTTGTCTTGGAAATAGCAACCGAACTTCTTTTCACTTATATTAAAAAAAAAAAAATCTATTTACTGTTCTGAGTGAAGGATTATGTGTATAATTCTATAAAAAAATCTAGTTGTAAGCGATTCTGCATATTAATACGCATACATATTTAATATGATTAGTCAGAAAATTTACTTTATTGAAAACAGTTTGAATTTAAAATATGAAAACAACAGCATTAATGTACTCAAAGTTGTTTATATATAGCAAAATTCTAATTCTATTGACGATTGAAGATAAAAAAAGAAAAGCATCATTTTAAAAAAAATGATATTATAATTTTATTAAAAAATTAAATATAATTATATGGACTTGCATGAATAATTTTTATTTAAAAACTATATGTAAACTAACTCATAGATAAAGAGAGATGGGCCAGAAAAGCTACGTTGGGTATGACCCTTTTTGGTCCCTAGTATTTTGCTTTTGCATACGAATCTTGAGTAGCACAGCTATCTCTTTGGAAAAGAGGTTTGTACGATAAGATGAGATGATTTTTTATAATAATTAAAGGTTAAATTAAATATTATTAAAATATTATTATTATTTTGAGATTTAAAAAAATTAAATTATTTATTATATTTATGAAAATTTTAAAAAATTATAATAATGAGATGAGATAAGATTAGATGAAATGAAATCGTTTCTGTATTCAAACGAAACTAATTGTGTATCCTTTATTCTGTCCTTATAGTTTTTTTCTTCCAGAAAATAAATCTATAAAATATTATTGATTTTTCTTCCAATTATCATCTTTTTCTTATTTTTAATTTATTATAATTATTTTTATTAATTTGTAAATAAATTGATTTCATATAAAAGAATGATGGATATAATTTTTTTATGGGTACACATCTTTGATTAGGATGGAGTGTAAAAGTGATTTTTGCACTCTTACTCGCGCATATTGCGTCATGATTCCACCAATTCTATGGTAAACCATACAAAATTAAGATTATTTAAAGGAAAATTATAAAATCCTGAAATATGAATGATAAGCTCTTCCAAACCGTAACGCTAATTAATTTTTAAGTTTACACGTTTGGATGTTAAAATGAGTTGAGTTGAGATGATAAAATATTGTTAAAATATTATTTTTTAATATTATTATTATTTTAAAATTTTAAAAAATTAAATTATTTATTATATTTTATATTAAAATTTAAAAAAATTATAATAATAAATTGAGATAAGTTGAGATAAGTTTGATAATCGAACGAAGCAGACTAGCCATGGAGTTCGCTGAAGTCGGCGACTAGTCATCGGAGTCTTGTCGTCGCAACCAGCATTATTTAAAAATAAAAAAGAGGAAATATAAGTTTTGTTTGGGACTGATTGTATTTTAATTATGATAAAAATGCTCATATTATTGGAGGGTGCTAAAACGACTTTTATATCGTATCCTTATTTTATATTTTCCCAATCTTCTATGTATAAAATAGATTTTATGATATTTATTAAAAATCTAAAAGATATGTCATTCTTTATTCTAAATTTCGTTATTTTCAGTTACATCGATTGACTTATAAAATCAATTAAAATGCGATAATAAATTTAAGATGAAGATTGAAGAGCCTCAAAACTTAATGCAAATTACAACAAGTCTATTGTTGAATCTAATTTTAAAGTGACGGATTATGATTTTTTAAAAGCTTTTTTCTACATTTTAGGATTTAAAATAGGAAGAGATAACTTTTTAAAACGTTCAAATAATTTGATTTGTAAGATTTAAATTTTAAAAATTATTTTTTAAATTAATTATTCCACGTGAATGATGTATATTATAAAAGTTTTTAACATAAGTATTACATGAAGGCGAGATTAATTTTTCAAATCCCTTTTAAAATTTCTTTTTTCTTTGTTTTGAGTTATTTGGATTTTCTATTATATAAATGGTTTTAACTTGTAACTTATATCACTTTACGAAGTAAGTAATTTAAGCTTTAGAGTGGCAAGATT
This sequence comes from Cyclocarya paliurus, assembly GCA_029856935.1. Taxonomy (NCBI): domain Eukaryota; kingdom Viridiplantae; phylum Streptophyta; class Magnoliopsida; order Fagales; family Juglandaceae; genus Cyclocarya; species Cyclocarya paliurus. The sequence goes on from CM056948.1 coordinate 28,052,891, forward strand.
TTTTCCGAGCTCCTCCGGTAGATTTTTTCCTACATGCGTACCACTGGAGGAACCCTCGCCCGCCGATCTTGCAGCCTCCCGCTTTGGGCACCATTTGGAGAGGTGCGTCACCCCCATGCACGAATTACAGAGAACGCGTGGCATACGCGAGCCACTACGTATCACACTGCGTCGGAGACATGTGCGGCAGCTCAGGGTCCAGTACACCAACACTGTCTCCACCAACTGTTTGGCTTCTTCTCAGAGTGACGTGTGTTCACACGTCACCACCAATCCTGTTTTGCTCTGCTTTTCCAAATCTGTTACTTTGTTTAGTAATTGTTTGCTGTGTTTTTTTTTTGTTGGGTTTTTGCCCTATTTGCAGTGTTGTTTTTGTTAGATGTTTGTTTTAAGTATTAATAAATAGAAATAGGCTATTGGACCCTTTTGGTGTCCATAGCAGTTGAGTCCCGCTCTTCCTTCGAGAGGAGACGGTGTGATAGGACTCCTCTTTATAGGGAGGACGGAAAGTGATAGCACTTCTCTTCTTTTGAAGAGAAGTCATTTAGCTCTGTTTTTACAGAGTGTTATTCTCTCAGACAAACTTGGTTTGTTTAGAGAGAGTTTATAGAAGTTAAGACAAAGTCCGTCATAAAGAAATTTATATACGGAGGTGCTACAGAGCAGATACGAAAGTTGACTTGTAGTCTGGATTTTTCCCTGTATTGATAAGTCACATATGTAACTTCGGGATTCATTAATAAAATGAAGTCTATTTTCATCAAAAAAAAAATAAATTTAAGCTTTAGAGTGTAGGAGAGATAAGAACATGAAGTAGATTTTCTAGTATTTGTTGAGTATTTAATTATATTCGAGGAATAGCTGTAAATATTCGGTCTTATTAATTATATTCGAGGATAGCTATAAGAACAAACTATCGATTATTTTGTTTTGTATTGTTTTTTAATTTTTATTTAATAATTAAAAAAATTATTTTTTAAATGATGTTGTGATTTTTTTAAATGTATAAAAATATAAAAAAAATGTATAAAAAAAAGAATAGCCTTTTTGGTGGAGAGTTACCCGTTTGGATTCAAAAAGTATTTCATCTCATCTTATTATTAGAATTTTTTTAAATTTTCACATAAGATATAATAAGTTATTTAACTTTTTCAAATTTAATTTAATTTTTTAAAATTTTAAAATAATAATAATATTTAAAAATAATATTCTAACAATATTTTTTTCAACTTTCATCTTTTATATAAAACCATCTCATTTTATCTCTAAATCGAAACCAGCCTATATGACTAAAGTAGGGTTCATAAATAAAATAAGGACAAAAAGATACGTTAATATTGAAGTTAAAATCCAAACAGTATCACGTGCATAGATATCCCTCTCTCACAAGCACATGTACATTTCCAATGTTTTAGTTATAAATAAAATAGGTTCAAATTTCAGTATATCAGCAACTTTCAAGAAAAGATAAATTAATAAAAGTCAAGAATTTATAAAATAACTATGGAAAGGTTCAGATTATGCCATCTCAATTTATTTTATTATTATAATTTTTTAAATTTTTTACATAAAATATAATAAATAATTTAATTTTTTTAAAATTTTAAATAATAATAATATTAAAAAAATATTTTAAAAATATTTTATTTTATTTTTAATTTTTATCTAAAATCATATCATCCCATCTTATTATTCAAACGAAGTTCTTATATAAGAACTCAAGTTGAGTTTAATTTCCATCTTATTATGATTTTTTTAATTGAAATGCGCATCGCTATTTTTATATGAAATTTGAAAGGAATAGACTCTCTTTATTTTTCGAGAACTCGACTATATAGTTAGAAGAAAGTTGACAGGATTGTACGTGAATGGAAAATACCTATTTATTCGTGTGGTTGTTACAAACTTTGCATTATACGACAGGCAATCTCCTTTCTGAGGAGGGATACATGTGATTCCACAAATCCTTGAAAACGTAAAAAGCGAGAGAGAGAGAGAGAGAGAAGAGCGTCATGGAAGAGAGCAGGAACGAAGCCATTGATGCAACGCATGGGACTAACAAAAGGGAGCCTCTTCTGTCTCCAGATGTTGAGTTGGCGTCGAGAAGCGATTCATCGTCGTGGCGACTCAATCTGCAGAAGTTCCCGGCGCTGCCAGACAGACGAGATGGCGATCGAGATTCCTTCATTCTCCACCGCCTTCTTCGTACCCCAAGTAAGACTCCTTTACGAATCAAGAATCACGATGGTTTCTCGTTTGTTTGAGCATTATCTATGTAAATTTGATTTAGAAAAAACAAATCTGCTTCAAAAGGCAATCTTTAATACCTAGACATATAAATATGTATATATGTAGGTAAGAATATTCGTAGGGCCTGGGACTGGACATGTCAATTTAGAATTGAAATAGAGTTTTTGATTTTGTTTGCTTGTTTCTTTTGTTCTTTCTTTGCAAGATTTGGTGAGGTTTAGATAGTGAGATGATACGAGGTTGTTTTAAATAAAAGTTGAAGATTGAATAAAATATTATTAAAATATTATTTTTAATATTTTATTATTTTGATATTTAAAAAAATTAAATTATTTATTATATTTTATATAAAAATTTTAAAAAATTATAATTATAAAATGAAATGAGATCAAATAAGTTGGATTGTTTGATTAAAAATGTTTGATACAATTTGGTTTTTCTTGACGACTGAGCTGACTCAAGCGAGTTACGGATCCATGTGACTCGGTTGTTTGCGTCTGGCATCTGTCAGTGTACTGTTGGCCCTGTGACACGTTTTGCACAATGGGTAGCGATCTATTGTTTTTTATTTCCAGCACTAGTGGGAGGAGCTTTGGTGCTTATCCTGAGGCTTGGATATCGTAAACTTTGTATACTTTATCAAGACAAAATAATTGTTTTTCCCATTGAGGGAATGTCCCATAATCCGATCAATTTTACTCTGAACATGATACGTATTGGCTCGGTGTTGCAATCTCTAAAATGCAACTTGGATACAAGTTACCCATTATATAATAGAATACAATACATCAACAAGATGCGTGCTCGCAAGTTAACCATTTATATGTACCACACGTATATCTATTTAGTTATTTTCCGTAACTATACAAAGCATTTAAAAAGGCCTAATCTTGTACTCATCTAGAAATGCCATGAAAGTAAGCGTTCATACATATCAAGAGAGAGCTCCTTTTTTTTATAAGTATATCGAGAGAGAATTCTACGTTGCCTCTTTACTTAGGTCTTGCTCCCTTTGACATGTCATGGAAGGGTAGTAAAATTTTAAGCCTAGTGTTCTGGTAGTTCTTGCTTTGAAATATGTTCTGTAATTATACTGGCTGAATTTTTGGCTGAAAAGAATTTTAAGAATGTTCTTAAATACAGTTGTTAGAATATCATGACAAAAGTTGGTACTCCTAAAGAAGTTGCTTTCACTTTGGCTGCACCTTCTTAAAAAATGCCATCCACTATTCAACTTTTATTATTCAGCAAGAGTAAGGATATACACAGCTTTTTTTTTTATAACTCTGGTTTAAATGGAGGATGGTTATATAATATTTCAAATTAAAATAAAAAGTTTTAGTGTTTTTGGTGAAGTGACTATCACATTGGTTGGTTGTTTATCCAACTAGCTTTTCTCAGCGGTACTGAAATTCTATCTGTGAGAGCTCCTTCGGATCAAATAATTGTATGGATATACTTGTTTATAATAAAACAGGTAGGAGGTGGCTTCCTTACCTGGGCATGACCATAGTAGCACATTACCTACTGGGAACCTGACAGGAGTGGTCTAGATGGCAGGAAGCCACAGATTCTCCCTCAGTCAGGTTTTAGCCACAATTTAGACTCCAACCCTATTAGGGAATTCAAATATCCTTAGGCAGCTAATTGAGAGTCCACTTGGGTGTAACCCATGACCTAGTACAGCCAAACCACTTGGAAGTAACCCAAGAACCATTGAGCTACCACCCTTGGTGCTGTATGAATATTATTTTATTCATTCAGCAAATTCACTTTCCATTATTGCATGAGTTGTGTCATGTGTGGTTTGTTCTTCTACATTTAAATCTAGTTAATATCTCAAAGTAATATACGACACCAGTCAGCATTATTTGTTGCAAAAACCACAAGATGCTCCCCTACTTTCACCAAAGCATGATGATGCACCAATTAAGAAAAATGTGAAATGCGAAAAAAAAATTAGACGAGCTTCAAATTTGATTGAAGATATTAGGAAAATATAACCACATTGGGGTGGTCCTCTGTTGCCTAAGCAAATTAAGCAATGTGAAATGCAAGAAAAAAAAATTGAGACAAGCTTCAAATTTGATTAAAGATATTAGGAAAATATAATCGAATTGGGGTGGTCCTCTGTTGCCCTTCCTACCTCAGCCCCTATTAATGAGAGGAGGGGTTTTAGCCAAAGAAGACTTGAACAAAATGCACTTTCAGATATATAAAAAAGAAAGTTGAGAACAAAGAATTCTTGGAGGAGTAAAATCTTTTGATTGCGTTTCGATTGAAGATCCATGTCTTTCTCTAGGTTGGAGAAATGATGCTATATATACATATATATGTATATATTGAGGAAACAAGGAAAAACACCTGTGCCTTTTTGTAATGTAACCTAGCAGCGTCTCCTCACAAAAGAGGTTAAAAACTAAATTCCTTTAACACGTTAGTCCATTGTGAACATTTGACTAATAAAAAGAAAAGACGAAAGGTAAATTTTCCTATTGTTAATACATAAAATTATTTTGTATCTTTTAGCAGGAAAGAAAAAAAAGGGATTCTAACTGTAGTCTTACCAGTAAGAGTCACTAGATTTATTTTGCTTTGCTGTACATGTGGTGTCACCATGAGGGAGGGAGGGTCCCTTTTCTATTTTTTGGCCCAGTTCCCCTCCCTCCACCACTTGACTAGGCCTAGGTAAGGTGGGAGATTCATTTCATTTTTAAACAACAACAACAACAACAATAATAATCCTCAGTTCTTTTGATGACTTCATTGGTTGAAACTTCCTGCAACCTTTTCTTTTCCAGTTTATCTAATGGGTGTTGTAAGATTCCACAGGAATGCCTTGTGCTTCTGATTTCCAGGATCAACAAGGGAAAAAAATGCAGTCTCATTACATTGGGGGCCTTTAACTGATACATTTATTTATTAAAGTTGAGGTTCTAAGAAACCCCATTTTCTAAAGCATAAGTTTTCAGCTGGTACAATGCTTCTTTGATGTTACAGGAAGTCCCTATTCGTGTTGCAAATGACATGTATTTTGTTGTCAGGCAGTAGTTATCTTGTCAACTGTTTTGATCTTCTTCTGTAGTTGCCATCAAAGTTGAGTGGTTGCATTAGTGATTTTTATCAATTATGAGTGATGGCTGCATATGACTTTTTCAAGTTTAAGAAGGAAGCTAGAGATAAGGTGATGGAAATTGTAAGGACTAGAGTTTGGTTATGGATGAAGCCTTTGGATATTACTGACCTTCGTTTATAGCATTTAGAACTTCAAATCATTCATATGAAAGCAGACAGCTGTTTGTATGAAGACAATTTAATGACCCTTCTGATGATGGCGTGAAATATTGCTTTGGATAAAAAATATTCGGTGGTGTAAAAGAAGCATTTATATGGATTCTATCCTGTTCTGATCTTCAGCTGTTCTACAACCTGGAGAACAGTCCATGATTGGTATTCCATCCCATTTCTTCTGAAAGTAATTAACATAGCTAGCATAGTTCAATGCAGCAACTTTTGGCTAGTTTACGTCCTCCAGTATGGCTGGAATGGAGCAGGATTTCTATCAAATGTGATGCCTTTCAACAAGGCATTTCCTGCAAATATGATCCTGAAATCATTGACGCTTACAAATTGATTATTTAAGGTTGGCCAAATGTGGGGTCTTACCAGATTCGTTACTTGTTCTACAACAGCTACTCTTGTATGAATAGATGAATAAGAAGAAAAAAGATCTTTTGCCCTTGCATTATGAAGAGAATTATTCTTGTTAGATGTCTATTGTGCTCTTCCATTTACCAACTCAGGCATTCTATGTGTTTGAGACTTAAGATATCTGAATGATGGAGTCAGAAGCTTTGTGGAATAACTCCTTGTACATTGTTTTGGGATCATATAGAAAGCGACTCTAGTAAACCTGAAAACTTTGAAGTTTCCCTTAGGTTGTTATGCTTATTGCCTATTTCTGTTAGGTTGTTATGCTTGTAGTTCTAATATTAGAATCATTTGATGTCTTCTTATCCATTACCATAGTTACTAAGAACTATTTTGGAAATTGAAACATCATCAAATGATGAATTTGGATGCTTCCATTCACCTTTTATCCCCTATAGTGATGACTTGACATGAAACTTGTACACTTGACCACAGGGAAACGAAACAAGGTTGCTGATTATTATAAGAAGCAAGAAAGGCTCCTTGAAGGGTTCAACGAGATGGAGACCATGACTGAAAATGGTTGTTTGCCTGATAGTCTAACTCAGGTTGGTTGTTTTTTTTTTTTGATAAGTAACAAGTAATTGTATTGATAAAGATAGGCATAGCCCAAGTACACTGGAGGTATACATAAGTGTACACCAAGTTAAGAACTAGAAACTGTTACAAGAAAATCATGGAAGCTGAGACCAATTAACTCTAAAGCAATGGCCCACATAAATAAAGTCTTCCAAAAACAAACTCCTAAACTCCTCGGAGAATCTTTCATGATCCTCGAAATGTCTATCATGTCTTTCTCTCCAAATACATCAGAAAATACAAATAGGAGCCATCTTCTACACAGCTACAATCTGTGGTGTCCCTGTGATCCCTCTCCAGCTAGCTAGTAGTTCCACCACCCTTCCAGGCATTACCTATGTTAGACCCATTCTGCTGAAAAAATAATTCCATGTCCCTTGCAAAATGACAATGTAAGAGTAAATGATGTACCGTTTCCCCAGTATTCCTGCACATACAGCACCAGTCTATAATTATGAGTCCACGCCTTCTTAGGTTAACCATGGTTAGTATCTTCCCTAAAGCTTAGAGGTTGGTTGTTCTGCTTGCTTTTTTCTAACTGAACTCCCTCTATATAAGCCTTGCGATTTTTTAAGGGATTTTGTTGTTAATATTCTTCTTTTCAATTGAATATTCTTTTTTGTTCAACTTGAGTATTTTGAATGCATTTCTTATAAATAAAGGGGGGCAGCTGAGTTTAATTGCAGAAAAAAAATAATTCTATATGACAACTGTTTCTATTCACAATTTGTTTCCATGAACCTGGTTCATGAAAGTTCAAGGTTGCATCAGAAACCACCCAATGGGCCAATACCCCTGGTAAATAGATACCATTATGTTTTTTATTTTATTTTATTGTTAATCCGCAAACATGTTATTCTCAGGATGAGATGAAGCAGCTTGCAAAAAGTGAGAGGATGGCAATCCATGCATCAAACATAGCTAATGTTGTACTCTTTGCGGCAAAGTTATATGCTTCTATTGAGAGCAGATCATTGGCGGTTATCGCCTCAACCATGGATTCACTCTTAGATCTCTTGTCTGGGTTTATATTGTGGTTCACTGCACATGCCATGAGAAAACCAAACCAGTATCACTATCCAATTGGAAAGAAACGGATGCAGCCGGTTGTAAGTTCTCCGATCCTATAATTGGTTTCTGTGCTTCTGTCAGTTCTTTGGATAATTACCGAAATGTTTTCTATCTGGCCAATAGTGCAAATTCAAGCCCCATGGCTGAGAGGCATCTACCTTATGCTGATCACCTTACTTCTAAAGAGAAGACTACTCTTTTAGCTTCCTGTATTTTCTTTTCCAAAGTTCTTTTCAATTGCGTATTTCAGTAGATTTGAGTTGTGGATGCTGATAATGAGAATTCATGTGGGCTTGGTAAGTGTTGCCTTTGTGCCTCATGTGGTTTCTCAGATAGTCATGAAGAAAATTATTCAACTTAAACTAATTAGCATGTTAACCCCAAATACTGTTTTTTAGGTAGAATTAAGGTGTTAACCCCAAATACTTTCAAGATTATTGTATTTGTTTTTTATTTCCTTGATCCTTCTTGTAATCAATGGGGCAAATAAAAGCTTGTGGCTATTTCAACTTTTACTAGTACAAATCCTCGGGGTAAAAAGCAATAGACATGTATTTGTGTTTGAAATTACTGTAACAAGTGTGGAGATTTTTTCAGGCTCATGCTGTAGACTCCTCATTTCTTATCTAAACATTGGGCTTAGAGAATATTGAGTATATTAATAACTAGCTCCTATTGGCAGAAGTGGTTTAATGAGAAAATGCATTGAACAAGAAATTTCTTGTATTCATATTGGTGAGGTTCGTATACACGACTTGCTTCAGTACATCAATCTATGAAATAGGAACAATGGAGTGTTGGGAATAAAATGGAGAAGCAGTAAAACAATCTAGTCTTGGGAATAAATAGCATCAATGCTGAGAATATGTAGGTTCCAAACATGGATTATGGTTTTGTGCACCCAAGTTATTCTAATAATTACAGCAGATACAACCAGCACTGGATTTTACTACACTTACACCATATTGCAAGAAATCTATACTAATTTAGTTTGAGTTTGCAGGGCATCATTGTTTTTGCATCGGTAATGGCAACTCTTGGATTACAAATACTGATAGAGTCTGTTCGACAACTCATTTCAAAGGTATGTGAATTTGATGCCACTGCTCCAATAAGTTAAAGGGTGTAGATGACAGTGGACACGGACACATATTAACCAAAGTTAGTTTTGAGAATTAGCACCCTTTCTGTCGTCTCAGTGGTCTAATGTGTCAGTTATTTGTTTTTGCATAAAGAATGAGTTATGGCATAGGTTCAAGGTAACCAAATGTATGAGTTTCTAGAAAGACCAGTCTGAAATTGTTGATGGAATTTTGTGAATGATCTAAAACTTATTTATTGATAGTTTTAATATAATCTCCATTTAATGTTTTGATTACAGGCCCAGCCTGAAAGGGATCCCGAGAAGGAGAAATGGATGATTGGAATAATGGTCTTCGTAACTGTAGTTAAGTTTGTGCTCATGGTCTATTGTCGAAGATTTAAGAACGAAATTGTTAGAGCCTATGCACAAGATCATTTATTCGACGTTGTTACTAATTCAGTTGGTTTGGCAGCAGCTGTTCTGGCTGTCCATTTTTACTGGTGGATTGATCCTGCTGGAGCTATTATAGTGAGTTCATACACAGCTCATTGATTTGGCTTCTTTCCTTCTTTTCCTTTACTGTAGATAATAAGGTTCAGCTACTTTCAAAGTTTCTATTTTCCTTTCTTAAATCATCACAATCATCAGTATAGCCTATCCTGCATAATGAAAGATTTGTACTTCCATTTTTATCTCTTTTGTTAATAAAGTAGATTACCAATCCTTCCCTTTACATGGCGCTGTATAAGTGGCATGAGGATGGGTTTTTGGTTTGCTTCTTATACTCAAAACTGTCTATTTATGATGATTTCTTGGACCTGTGATGCAGATTGCTTTATATACAATGAATACTTGGACAAGGACAGTGATTGAGAATGTATGGTCACTAATTGGAAGAACAGCACCACCGGAATTTTTGGCAAAGTTAACATATCTAATATGGAATCACAATGAAGACATCAAGCACATTGATACGGTTAGAGCATACACTTTCGGTTCTCATTATTTTGTGGAGGTTGACATAGTTTTGCCAAAAGACATGCTTCTGAACAAAGCACATAATATTGGTGAGACATTGCAAGAGAAGCTTGAGCAGCTCCCTGAAGTTGAGAGAGCCTTTGTACATATAGATTTCGAGTATAGTCACAGGCCCGAACACAAGATTGCGATCTAATGGGAATGACGATGATGATGGTGGTAGTAATGATCAGATCCCAACCTTTCCACTCACCAATAAGTATCTTATTCAAGATCTGGTACATTCTAGTTCTGCTGCAGTTTACCATCTGATTCCGGAACATCGTTTGTCTTGAGTTTTCCAGCGCATATATTTAATAGATTGTGCATCACTGGACAGTCTTATGCCAGTCCCTGATATGCAAGCCCTTTTATTGAAAGAATTTGGATGATTTGTGAGTTGAGCTCCAAGATAAAACTTTGAAATCCTGTCAATGGTCAAACAAATGCAGGAAGCCTTATTCCCTGTTTCATTTCACTTCAATTATAGCAGCAACATATGAAACCATATTGCAGGTACGCTGGGCAAATACATGAGAAATTACACGTTGCTATATGATGTAATCAGTTAGATGAGTTTTCCAAAATTTATATGGTGCTAGGATGCGTTGTAAAGTCTAGTTTTACACCCTCCAAGCATAAGTTTCCACCTAATGATTATACAAATTTTAAAATAAACTAGACCACATAGGATGATTACTAAATTCCCAAAATATGAAGTTTCAAGAACTACTAATCTTAATTAATTTTGAAATCACCTCTTGTCACTGTTTCGGTCATTTCTCGGGGTGCTGTTAAGGAGTCATCCCAATTCAAAAACTCTAATTTGACATTAAAGTTTGATGGAAGAATCTTGGCTTTGTAAGTATATACATCTTATCTACCTTTCCTGAAACAATTACGCCAACTCGTTTTCTCTCTCTAGCGAAAACGAGTGGCAATCTATTGTTTTTTGGCCACCCAAGACCGCACCACAAGACTTGCCAGTTGCCGATCCTTCGGATGGTAGAAGAAAAACATCGAAAATAGTGGCGCGTGGTCCTCATGCGCGGCATTTTTGGGGTCAGCGGCCTCGGATCTCTTAGATTTGACTAACGTTTAGTCTCCTAGTGTGGCCACCACAATTCCTGGCAATCTCCTGTCAGCGATTTGACCCAACTTGCCATCTTCCTATGTTATTACTCATCTTAATAAAAAAATCGTGGAAAAAAGGTAGTGAAAGTCTTCTTCAGTCAATCCAGACCAGCGACATGCAACACAGATTCCTGTATTATAGTCCATATATCAGACTGTATCAAAAGATTCAAAATCGTTTCAGGCGGCTTCTGATTGTGAGAAATGGGTGGGGGTCAAGTCCTTGGCCCCAAATCCTTTTTTTTTTTTTTCTTTTTTCCTGTGTTGTACCATTTGGTTTGGGATGAATGTTGCGGCCTCCCACCCTATTATCTCTTGCATCCTATAATTGTTTTATATATGTATAACATGCTTGGTTAGAAAAAATATATATACATCTTATCTACTGCTAGAAGCTAAATATGTCTTTATTACAGTTTTGGAAGGAATAAATTATTCCTGCCCATTTTCTTGGCGCTATATATTGGCCTTGTTTTAGAATTGGGATCAGACTATGCTCAAGTTGGCTTTGAATGAGTGTTAATATTGTCTTGTCCAGAGCATTTGAACTTTTGTTCTTCTTTGCCTTTTTTGTGTGACGTGCTACATATGTAAAGTTTCATAACACATTTGTTTGGGTAATGACCTTGTATATTTTCTTTCTTTCAATACCTTTTTTTAAATAATTGAAGGACAAACTTGATATCATAGGCACCTTACACTAGTCCATTGTAACTCCACTAAGTAATGTTACATACAATCGTAGAGTGTCCAAGCATTGCACAATCACTTTGAAAAAGAGTGTTGTTCACTATTAAAAAATTAATTTTTTTTTTCACGTAGGTTCCGTATTTACTCACTTTTTCAAAAAGATTGCACGACGCTTGCGCACTCCACGACTGCAAATATCATTTCTCTTGTTTGATTCCCCGTTGTCCTAATCAAATATCAGTTTTTTTTTCCCCTTAGCATCCATCAACTATCAATTATTACTGCCTATTGTACTGGAGAATACAAAAATAGAATAAAAAATGCCTATACGATGATATCAATCATAGTAAATTTGCAGCACTTATGTAGCAATTCAAAAATAGATTAGAATAGAAAATGAAGTAAACAACAAACAGAGTAAATTTGATTCCTCAATTATTTCATTATATGATGATTTGAGGAACCTCAACCTCCTTATCATTTACGAAATGTCTATTTATTTATCAATAATCCTATCCAATATATCTAACTACTGATGGATTTAATGGCTCTCACTTAAGCTTATAAAACTTAATCAAACTAATTGCAACTTTAAAAGCTAACAACAGTAAGATAATTATGTATCCCTTGTTTAAGGGAAAAGTACAGTCCATACCATTAAATTATGACGAGATTTTTACGTTTAAACTCTAAACTATTAAAATCGAAATAGTGCACATCTGGATCCGCATCCTGATTTTTAAAAACGAGCAGATACCTGTACGGGTAAAATCAGTTACAATCTGGTCAGATATATGATTTTCAACCATTATGTCAAGGACATAATCTTATATTGAGAGTTAAGGACAAAAGCTATATAAACAATCAGGTCATCTTATCTGTGTTCCCTCAATATTTATCAAACTTAAGCTTCATATTAAATGCCATGCTCATCAACACACCATTCACACCCTGACACATTTTGTACAAAGCATGCTCAATTGTACAAAGTTGTTGAAATAGTATCTTTGAGATCACGTACAATGAGTTAGAGATTTTCTTAGAAGATCATCCACATTCATATATCTTCAATGTATAAGCATTTCCTAAAAGCTTGTTCGTGATGAAGACAAGGTAATTGTTGTGAATGCAATTGATTTATGTGGTAAAACCATATATGTATATATATTTGGTATCCTAATTCTTTATACGAGTGTAGCTATTTAAAGTCTCTAAAGAGAAGAGAAGAGAAGAAACCTCTCTAGGTCTCCTACGTAGAGGCGATTCTATTGCCTGCGGTGCAGTTTTCTTTCTTGCTTAGATTTGGATTGTTATGGTCAAGATCTATGGAGAAAATTTGAATGCTTTGTAAATGTGACTTTCTTTGACTGAGCAGGAGACAGATGAGGTTGTGGTGGAGATTGAAAAGTTAGATGATAAAATTTTACGTGGGGGCAAGTGTTTGATATTGAAACTGTTAATAGAGAAGCATTATAACAAGGAAATCTTTAAAGTTACGATGAGGAAAGCTTGGAGGCCTAAGATGCCAGTATGTTTCCGTGATCTGAGTACAACTCTGTTTCTTGTGGAATTTGATGGCCCTCGAGATAAAGAACATGTGATCAGAGAAGGCCCATGGTCGTTTGATAAGCAGCTTGTAATGGTGAAGGAGGTAGATGGCTGTCAATAGGTTCAACAAATTCAACTCACGGAGGCTTTGTTTTGGATTCGACTCCATGGTCTTCCTCTTATGGCTAGGAATGAATATGTGGGACGTCTAGTAGGAAAAAAAAGTGGCAAGGTAGAGGAGGTGGATCTGGATGAGGGTGAAATGGCCTAGGGGGAGTATATGAGAGTTCGAGCTGCTGTTAATGTCCTAGATCCTCTGTTACGAGGTACCAAAATTTCCATTGGTGTATGTAAATCCTTTTGGGTTAGATTGTCTTATGAAAAACTTCCCAAATTCTATTATGGTTGTGGTTGTCGTGGCCATGTTGATAAGGATTGCCTCTTATGGAAACAAATGTCTCTGCAATCTGAAGGTGTTGATCTTCCATATGGTGCATGGTTGAGAGCTACTGGTTTTGGAGATCGTAGAAATGGTTGGAAGATGAGGGAGACTGTTCTAGTGCGACAAAGATCACCTTTTGTGGGGATCTTAGCTCCTATGAAGAATGGTGGAGAAGTTTTGACAAAGATAGCTTGAGAGTCTTCAACAGGAGGTGCAGGTGGTGTGAATTGCAGAAGTGATTATCATGATGAATTTCAAAATGTAACAGCAACGGAGGTAATGGCCACATTGAATAAGGTAAGCAATTGGTGAGTTTTGTGGAGAAGACTTATGAGAAGATAGATGTTTAGGTTTCGGAAGGTGGTTTTGAGTCAATGCAGTTGCTAACTGTTATGATAATGGGAGTAAAGAACAATTACCTAGTAATGATGGGTCGGATAAGGATGGGCTTGCCTAGTCGAGAACATCTGTTATATCTGGTCTTGCGCATGAGAAGTCCATGGCTATTGTATCAAGTGATGGGTCTGCTAGGGTTTAAAGGCTAACTGAGAGGGACCTTGATAAATGTGGGAAACCTAATGGTATTACCAGTAGTAAATGGAAACGAGTGTCATTTCTTAATGAAATGACAGATCCGATGATAATAGAAAAACGGTCTCTGGGTGGTTTGAGATAAAGGAAAGTGTTCTGTTATGAAGAGGATGTGGGTGAGGAGACTGATGGTGGGTTGGCAAAGAGGCAAAATCTCACCTCATCTGCTGCGGGTGAGGATGTGGTTCCAATAGAAGAAAGATCGGCGGCGGGTGGTGTCCAATGCTGCCGGGAGTTATGAAGATAATAAGCTAGAATGCCCATGGGCTTGGGAACCCACATGGCATTCGAACCCTCTGTGATATGATTAAGAGGGAAGGACCCGATTTGTTGTTCTTGCAAGAAACTAGACTCACTGTCCGTGAGTTCGAGCAATGTAAGTACAAATTAAGTTTTTCTAATTGTTTACCGATTGGGTCTTGTGGAAGAAAGAGGGGTTTAACAATGTTATGGGGGAAGGAGATGGATTTGTCTATTATTAATTTTTCTAATTCCCATATTGATGCTATTGTCAAGTGTGATAATTTGAGGAATGGTTATTGGTTTTTAATTGGAATTTATGGAAACCCAGATACAAATCTGGGATACAGGACGTGGGATTTGATTAGGTCTTTGTGTCGTAATAATGCGGATCCTTGGCTGGTTTTGGGGGACTTTAATGTGGTATTGCTCCATCATGAGAAGAGGGGTGGGAGGCCTCGTCCTGAGAGGCAAATTGCATCTTTTAGGGATGTGGTAGGAGAGTGTGGTTTGAGGGATTTGGTTTTAAAGGGTATCATTTTACATGGTGTAATCGTAGAGGAGGGACGCAATGTATAATTGAGAGGCTAGATAGGTGTTTGGCTAACACTTCTTGGTGGCATATGTTTCCTAATGCTACTGTCACTCATGGTTTGATGGCATATTCGGATCATGTTCCTTTATGAGTGGATATGGAGGGGGTGGTGGAGTCTTCAAAAACAAGGAAATTGTTTAAGTTTAAGGCAATGTGGGTGGGTGAGCAAGCTTGTGAGAATATTAATAAAGAAACTTGCGTAGGTGTGCTTCTCAGACTAGTATGAGTGAGGTGGTGGATTTAATTAAAACTTGTGGATATTAGTTGGATGTTTGGAATAGGCACTCTTTTGGACATTTGCAAAGACAACTTCATTAAGCAAAACAACATATGGTAATGCTTCATGAAAGGGGTTATTTGGGTGCTAATAGAGATGAACATGAATTGGCAAGAGATGAGGTTAAAAAATGGCTTGAAAGGGATGAAATTATGTGGAGACAAAGATCAAAGGCTCTGTGGCTCAAAGAAGGTGATAAAAACTCAAAGTCTTTTCATATGAAAGCTTTTTAGAGAAGGAGGAAGAATAAGCTCGTAAAGCTACAAGATGATAATGGGTTTTGGCATGAATATGAAGGAAGAGATAGGGTGATTATTGATTACTTCAGAAATCTATTTACTTCTTCAAATCCGAGGGACTCTTTGGATTTTTTGGAGCCTTTAGTTGGTAGAGTGACTAGTCAAATGAATGAGGATTTGAGCAAGGCCTATTTTGAAGACAAGGTAAAGGCTGCACTTCAACAAATGAACCCTACAAAAGCTCTTGATCCAGATGGCATGTCTCTAGTTTTTTCCAAAAATATTGGCACATGGTGGGAGAGTCAGTGACTTCTACAGTCTTGAATTCTTTGAATTCAAGTTATTTTCCAACTTCCTTAAATCATACATATATTACTCTTATTCCAAAAAAGAAGTCACCTTCAAAAGTTTGTGATTATAGGCACATTAGTCTTTGTAATGTGGCCTATAAATTGATTGCTAAGGTGATATCCAATAGATTGAAAACTGTCTTGTCTTCTGTCATTGGGGAGAGTCAAAGTGCTTTTGTCCCTGGTCCGTTAATCACAGATAATGTTCTAATTGCCTATGAGTTAAATCATTATCTTAAACAAAAGAAGAGAGGAAAAATGGGGTTATGTCTCTAAAATTATACATGAGTAAGGCATATGACATAATTGAATGGAGTTTTATAAAATTAGTGATGGAGGTCATGGTTTTCAATCAGAATTTGATCCACATGATCATGTATTGTGTTAGTTCAATTTCATTTTCTGTGCTGATAAATGGTGATCCCAAAGTGCCTGTTTTGCCAAGTAGAGGGTTGAGACAAGGGGATACATTGTCCCTCTATCTCTTTCTTATCTGTACTGAAGGCTTGACTACTTTACTAAAGGAAGCAAGGCTAAGGAGGGAGATTTCTGGTCTTAAGATTTGTAGGGGTGCTCCAAATATTAATCATATTCCATTTACAGATGATATTGTTACTTTTTGTAATGCTAAGGTGGGGGATAGAAGAGTACAAGCTGTTTTGAAAAAATATGAAGCTATTTCTGGTCAAAGGATTATTAAGAAAAAGACTGCTACGATTTTTAGTGGCAATATTAGTAGGGAAGTTAGAGAAGAGATAAAACTGTTGTGGGGGGAAACAGTGAGATTCAATAGTATGAAAGATATTTAGGTCTCCCTTCAATTGTGGGTAGGTCAAGACATCGAGCTTTTCATTCTATTAAACAAAAATTTTGGCAAAAGCTTCAATGTTGGAAAGAAAATCTATTATCACAAGGGGGGAAGGAATTGCTATTAAAAGCAGTGGCACTTTCTATTTCAACTTATTTTATGAGTTGTTTTCTTTTACCATTAAGTTTGTGTTCTGATTTGGAGGGTTTAATATCAAAATCCTAGTGGGGACAAAAAGGAGATTAGAGAAAGATTCATTGGCTAAGTTGGTCTAGAATGTGTGAGGCAAAATCATGTGGGGGGATGGGGTTTAAAGATCTTAGGGTCTTTAATCTGGCTCTCTTGGCTAAACAAGGATGGAGGCTGATGCAGGATGAAAACTCTATGATATTCATATTGTTTAAAGCAAGATATTTCTCTTCTAGAGTTTTGAGCAAGCTGGTTCGCGAAATTGTCCATCATATACTTGGCAGGGCATATGGGAAGCAAAGAAATGGCTACTTAATGGTTGTAGATGGAGAATTAGAGAAGGAAGAACTGCCAAGATTTGGTCTAATCAGTGGATATCAGGGCATGTTGCTTTAGCTTCAGAAGGAATTCTCATATCAGAATATACACAAGAAAACTCAGTGGCTACTCTTATTGATGATGATACAAGAATGTGGAGTGTTAATAAACTTAGATCTCTCTTCAATCCAAGTGTGGTGGCTGATATCCTAAAGGTAGATATCTATCCAGGGGTTACTATTGACAGAAGAATTTGGGCACATGAGATAAGTGGATCATTTAGGGTGAGAAGTTGCTATAGGTTCATCAAAGCAAGATTGGGCTCACATAATGCAAAAGCCTCAACAACTGGTGCTTGTCAAATTCTATGGAAGCAGATTTGGAAGATGCCACTGCCAAGTAAAATTAAAATATTTGCTTGGCATGCTTGTAAAGAAGGGCTTCCTACAAAAGAAAATTTAATGAAAAGACATGTACTAACTGAGGGGCCATGCTATTTTTGTGGTTTCTAGCATGAAGATCTTCACCACGCTTTGGTCAGTTGTGATAGTATTAACAGTGTGTGGAAATAGTTGATACCAGAAATGTCCATTGAGGCTAGAATGAAAATTTATGAAGTTGCTTTGGATTTGCCACTTTTCTTTAGTTTGACTTGGAGCTTTTGGTATAGAAGAAACAAGATGGTGCACGATCAGGTGATGTTGAATCTAACACAGGTTGTTGAAAATGCTATTATCTTATTTAGAAGTTTTAAAGAGGTTAGATTTAAACCAAACATTCAGTTGAAACATCATTTTCAATGGAAGCCTCCTCTAGTAGGTATGCTAAAGCTCAATGTTGATGGGGCCCTTTTTGGAGAGCTATGTAAATCAAGTATTGGTGCAATACTAAGAAATGAACAAGGAAATGTGATTATGACTGCTAGTAAGATTGAGAACGAGGTTGAGGAATCTAAAGCAATTGAATTAACTGCAATTTTTCGAAGTCTTCAGTTGTGTGTTAGCATGGGCATTACACAACTTCTAGTAGAATCTGACTGCTTGTTGGTTGTGGAGGCTTTACAGCAAAATAGTATGGAGGGATCGATGTTAGGACTGTTATATAGAGAGATTAAATCTCTCTCTTCATTTTTTTTTTTAATGTAGTTTTGTTTATGCTCATAGAGAAGGTGTATGGTAGCATATAGGCTTGTTCGCAATGCAAAAAATGTGGCTAACATTGATATGTGGTGGGATTGTATTCCAGATTTTTTTTTCAAGTCCTTTGGCTAGGCTTGTTCGCAATGCAAAAAATGTGGATAACATTGATATGTGGTGAGATTGTATTCCAGACTTTCTTTCTCAAGTCTTTTGGTTTGATAAATATCTGTAATATTCTTTTATTAATGGCAGTTTGTTTTCTTATATATATATATATATATATATATATATATATATATATATATATATAAAGTCTCTGAAAAGAGTTACAAAAATAGTAATATAATGTTGGCATAGTTGGTCTTGGTCCCGGAGGTGTAAACATAAATATAATTATTTAGCAGTAAATTAAATTGTTAATTGCATAGCACCAAATTCATTTAATTTAGCAATATATCTATGAAGCACTACTACTTCTTATACTTGGCAGAAAATAGAAAATTTAAATTTGATTTTTTTTTCTCTTGTAAACTCTCTAGATCAGTGAGTCACAAATGACTAGATTGGTTTGGTTTTTTGAACCAATCAAAAAATGAAAAACTTGTTCAGTCTCATTATTACTGAAGAGAAATTGAGTGCCGAAGTTAATAGTGATACAAAACTTGTCAAAAGCACCAACATCTAAAAATACAGAAGTAAATGCTTTTTTTTTTAAAATGTTTGTGATGAAAAGAGAGCCTTGCCTTTGGCCTTTGGCACTACCTTTATTAATTGCATCTAATGGGATACATGGAGTAGTGTCCCTTTGATTGTACCTTGCCTTCTCATGGAACTTTGGAGTCGATTTGTAATCTTCCTTTAGCTATTATCAAGCAATTTTCAACTATTGTGAATAATTTAGGATGTAGTTGTGGGAAACAATTGGGAGTAATTTGTATACACTATTTTGAAGAAGTAATCTTGTGTCTAGTTAATTGTATATGTATCTTTGCAGGTTTACTGCTTTCCTTAGAATGATAATTGGAACTAAACAAAGGGAGGAAAGGCCTTACATTTTGTGAGCTTCGTAATTCTCGAAACTTCCTTTTTTGCGTATCTTTTTCATTTTCATTGCTAGGGCTCGCCCATGGCGACACCTTCACCCCCACCGGTGGCCTCGACGCCACTGGGGGGATTTGATCAGGGTGTTAAGGGTCATAAGATCTTTGCGCAAGCGGTAAGAAGGTAGGAGACGGTTTCCTTCAAACTTCCCATGCGGTATCTAGTGGACGTGAATGGTGAACCAGGATTTGTTTTCACAGATTCTGAAATGTAAAAAGTAGCAGATGATTTTTGGTATGCTTTGATACTAAAGTTTTCACGCTACAGGCCATCCATTGATAAGATACGAATGAACGTGATTTAATTCTTGGGGTCTGATGGAGGTTTTGATCATAAGTTTTATGGATGATTTTCATGTGCTCATCCAGATGCAGTTTGAGGGTGATTTTGTGAATGCCTGGGCACGTGAGGGTCGTGTCATTGACGGGTGTGTTTTTTCGATTATTTAGATGGACCAAGGATTTTGATCTGCATGTAGAACCTTCATTGGCGCCCCCAATGGATTTTCTTACCTTGGTTGCCTCTACACATGTATAGAGCAGATTGTTTACAAATCTTAGCCACAAGATTTGGCCGGTACTTGAGCACAAACAATGCAACAATAAATAAAACGAGGGCCACGGGTGCACGAATGTGTGTGGAGATGGATTTAAAGGAGGAACCTGTTCAAGGCTTCCCGATTGTTGTTTAAGCAAATAGAACCATATGGCAAGAGGCATGTTATGAAAAGATTGGGTTTTATTGCACCTAGTGTTGCCATCAAGGGCATACAAAAGTAGTATGTAGGTTGGGGGAGAATGGGCGTTTGGTGGGGGGAGCAGGTGTCCATGTTCAAAAAAAGATTCAGCATGTGTGCAAAGGAAAATCAAGTGTGGAAGGAAACTCTAGTGATGATGAAAAAAATAACAGAGGATGGGAAAACTAGTGAGGAAGAAAAAACAACAGAGGATGGGAAAACTAGTGAGGAAGAAATAACAGGGGAAAACGAGGGGGAGAAAGATAAGGTGTTGGAAGGTTCGGTTTTGACCATTTTTGGGCAGGATATGGAAGGACCTTCCATAAAGGATTTTGCTTTGGTTTTGGTTGGGGAGGGGAGTTCGGAGAAACCTGATATAGTGAGGTTGATGAAGCGGCAGCCATAACAAAATTACATGGTTATGTTTGAGGATCAGACGTTAACGTTGAAGGAAGACGTTGTTGATGTGGCTTCGGAGGGCAATGAGCCAATAATGCAAGAGACAGTTCTTATGCCTAGACCTGTAGCAGGGTGTAGTGCAGAGATGTGTGATATAGGGAGTCCGATGGTGGAATTGTTGCCAGTGGTAGAAGGACCATTTTTCGAGGGGGGCCAAATAGTTCTGATTTCAGAACTTCTAGAACTGGAATGCAGGGCTAACGTAGTGCCCAGAAATGTTGCAGTCGTGAGGGAGGACAGACAAGTTTCATTTTCAGAGGATGAAGAGGAAGTTTCTTTGGAACCTCTGGCTCGAAATAAACACTACAGTTTGGATCTTAAGAGTAACCAACCGAGTCAAATTTCAGAAGCAAAGAGACATTCGGTGAGACAGTCACAACGAGTTTTATCCCGACCATCTAAACTCAATTTATGATTGATAACTTGTTAGTGTGGAATTTACGCGGGATATGTAGTTCTAGAAGTAGATTAAAAAGTTTAGTTAAGAAGTATGGAGTTGATATTGTTGGGATTTTGGAGCCTTTTGCCGTGATTAATAAAATGCATCTTTTGGCTTATTCATTGGGGTTATCGAATTTTTGTAGCAATGCGGAAGAGTGCGCAAAATATAGATTATTTGGAGTGGAAATTGTGATTGGGAGGTGTTGTTTAAGACGAATCAGTCCATTTCTAGGTGGTTTCGGATGGGCAGGGACAAACTCTTAATTTCTTTTATCTACGCGAAGTGTAGTATATGGAGCGTAGAGGATTATGGCAAAGTTTAGCGAGTGTGGTTGACAATGGTACCCCATGGATTATTGTAAGGGATTTTAACATTATTCGAGACGATAGTGAGAGGATTGGTGGTAACCCACGACAGATTTCTTCTATGGATGATTTTAATAATTGCCTTGACCATTGTGGTTTATTGGATCTCCAGGTAGTGGGACGTTGGCTATCGTGGTGCAATGGACACAAGGGTCAGACAAGAAGTTGGGCTAGATTGGATAGAACCCTCGTCAATGTCCATTTCACCAATCGGTTTCCTTTAGCCTTCTTTGAATATCTTAAAAAGAAGACATCGGATCACTGTCCTATGCTCATTTCCTTCAAAAATCATGTGGTAAGCTATTGTTCTCATCCTTTTCGCTTCCAAAATATGTGGACTACTCATGTAGATTTTAAAACAAGTGTGGAAGATGTTTGGACGAAACCTACTTAGGCAATGGGTCTTTTACGTTTAGCGGAAAAGCTTAAGAAAACAAAGATAGTGCTCCGAACTTGGAATAAACAAGTATTTGGGCATGTTGGGCAGAATATTAAAGAGTTAGAAGAGAGAGTGGAGGTTTTAGAGAGTCGTCTTCAAGGCGGCTACGATCAGGAAATCGAATTTTATTTTTTGGTTACTAAACTTGAATTGGATATTTGGGAACAAAGGGAAGAAACCAGACTTTCTCAATTGGCTAAAAAAGAAGTGGCTTACAGAAGGGATCAGAATACAAAATTTTTCCATGCGGTGGTTAACCAACAGAGGAATAACAAGATCATTTCTTAAATGCAACTTGAGAATGGCACCATTTTGGAGTCGCCGGAATAGGTTCATAATGGGGCTTTAAATTATTTCCAGCAATTTCTTTTGACTTTTTCTGATGTTGAACAGGTGGATCTTTCTTCACTTATTCAGTGTTTGATCTTTGAGGAAAATAATGTGGCTCTTAGTTTATGTTTGGTAGGTGAGATAAGATGAAAATTTTTAAAAATTTTGTGAAAGTGTTAAAATAAAAGTTTAAAATATTAATTTAAAATATTGAGATTTGAAAAAGTTGAATTGTTTATTATATTTTGTATGAGAATTTGAAAAAATTGTAATGATGAGATGAGATAGAGATAGAGATGAGAAATCTCATCTTTGCCCGAAGCATAACCTTAGTAGGGCTCCGTCTGAGGCTGAGATTTATGATGCGCTGAAGTCTATCCCAAAAGAGAGTTCACCGAGACCTAATGGTTTTGGCTTGTGTTTCTATATGAGTTGTTGGGATTTAATAAAAGACGATGTCATAGATGTAGCTAAGGATTTCTTTTCTAGTTCTACTTTGCCTAGATTTTACACACCTTCTTATTTGGTGTTGATCCCGGAGGTAGATGATCCCAAGAGTTTTGACAAGTTCTGTCCGATAAGTTTTTGCACAATTGGGTATAAAATTTTCTCTAAGGTTCTTGTGCATCGTATGACACCTTTTTTAGCTCAATTGATTTCGCCTATACATGGAGCTTTTATTCCAGGCCTTAGCATGTTTGAAAATATTACTTTGGCGCAGGAATTAGTTTAGTCAATGAATAAGAAAACAAAGGGTGGCAACATAATGGTGAAGATTGATATGGCTAAAGCCTACAACTGTGTGGACTGGAATTTTTTGCAAAATGTTTGAACTTCCTTTGGGTTTTCGGTGCAAGTTTGTAATATGGTACGGGAATGTGTTCAGTCACCTTGGTTCTCCATTATGATGAATGGTATTTACAAAGGTTTTTTCCAACCGTCTCGTGGTCTAAGATAGGGGGATCCGCTTTCCCCATATTTATTTATTATTATGGAGGAGGTTTTGTCAAGATTACTTCGCAAGAATTTTGAAGCGGGTCAAATTGGAAGTTTTTCACATCCAGTGGGTGCACCTCTTGTCTCTAATCTACTTTATGCCGATGATCTCTTAGTGTTTGTGAATGGTGGCAAGCGTTCGGTTTAGTGTCTTATGCGAACTTTGGAGGTATATGAAAATTGGTCAGGGCAATTAATCAACAAAGATAAGTCAGCGTTTTCTTCTCAAAATATATTCTAGAAGCTTAGCGTCATTATCTCATGCGATTAATTGGTTTTGTGGAAGGTAAGTTCCCATATACTTACTTGGGAGTACCTTTGGTTTCTGGTAGGCTTACTTCAAGGGAATTAGGGCCATTTATTGAGAAGATATGGAGAAAAGTAGCTGGCTGGAAATTAAATTTGCTGTCTCAAGGTGGTCGACTTACACTCTCAAACATGTTCTATCATGTATGGCCACACACCTTCTGTTGGTATTAAATGTGCCGCTCAAGGTGGTTAATAAATTAAACTCTTTGCTCTCAACTTTTTCCTAGGGAGAATCGAATGGAAAGCCAATGATGAAATGGTGTGCTTGGGAACGTCTTTGTAAACCTTATAAGGAAGGGGGTATTGGCTTGAGGAATTTTCATGAAGTGCAAAGGTCACTCCACATGAAAGTTGTGTGGAGATTGCTATCGGTGGATAACATCTAGACCCAATTTTTTCGAGCAAAATATTTAAAACATGGTCACATTTTAATGGCTGAGACTAGACGAACAACTTCTCATTTTTGGAAGTCTATTATGAAGGTTATTCATGAGGTAGCAGAGAATGTCACAGTGAAAGTGAAGGAGGGCAACTCTTCGTTCTAGTTCGATCGATGGTTGGGAAGTGGACCTCTCACTGCTAGTCGAGATGTCATGCATGCTGAATTAAAAATTAAGGACGCCTAGGTAGATGGAGCATGGGATAAGAATTTCCTTGTTGAACTAATCGGGAGTGATAAAACAGAGAAAGTGTTGCACGAAATTGTGGCTGGGAAGAGTGGAGAAGATATTACCATATGGAAACCAGGAGGATTTGGAGTGTTTACGTCGGCCTCTGTGTGGGAAGTCATTCGTATTAAAGGTATTGAGCAGATGGGCATGGACTAGATTTGGCACCACCTCCTTCCAAAGAAAGTTTTTGTCTGTATGTGGAAAGCTCGCTTTAAGTGGTTGCCGTTGGACTCTTGGGTACAAGCACTTGGAATACCCCTGATTTCTCGGTGCGATTGCTGCATTCAAGGCCACTCTGAGGATTTAAACTATGTATTACGTACGGGTGGTATAGTGGCAAAAGTTTGCAAAATGGCTGCCATTGATCTGGGGATGAATTATGTGGATGGGATGTCTTGGTGGGCGACTGTTTTGCAATGGTTCAGCTTAGCAAAGCAATCGAGCCATAGGGGTATTTTGCTTGGAATCCTTCCGTCTATTATCACATGGCGTCTTTGGATGCGTAGATGTAAGGCACGGATGGAAAATAAACATGAATTGGCGCTAGAGGTTTGGATGGTAGTAAAAATTTGGCTACAGAAGATCTCATCTCTCATGGTGAAACATTGGCCTCTTTTGTATAGAGATGAGAGTATACTTCGAGCTCTTCAAATTCCTTGTGTTGACCGTGTTTGGTCTAGACCAAGACTTATTTATTGGAAAAAACCGGATATCGGATGGGTAAAGCTGGATGTAGATGGGAGTTGTTGTGGCAACCCGAGAAGGTGTGGTGGAGGAGGCATCATTTGCAACCATCATGGTAATTTTAAAGGGGCTTTCTCTTCTTTTTTTGGGCAGGGTACAAACAATAAGGCTAATTTAAGGGCATTAATTCATGGTATTTCCTTATGTAAAGAGTTGGGCTTCAATCAGATTGTTATTGAGAGTGATTCCAGTTTGGTGGTTTCTTGGCTAGCTTCTTGCAAGTGCACAGCTTGTTACTTATGGGATTATTGGGAGGAACTCTTGAGAGGGATGTTATTTTAAGGAGGTCATAAGCTAGTCTACCTCATGTTTGATTGTAGTTTTTTGGATGGTTTGGTTGTTTTCTTTGGTTGGATACAAGGGATGGTTTTAATGCCTTATCTGTAAATCCCTAGTGTCATTCTTGTTATCATGGTATTTTTCCGACATAAGTGAGGGCTATTAATAAATTGGGACGAAGTCACTATTGGACATGTGGCATTTAGCTCTTCTTAAAAAAAAAAAGTTAATAATAAAAAGGTTTACTGCTTTGCTTGCTTTCTTATATGGTATTGTAGTAATTTGGCTTGTTGCTTTTATTTTTTCAAAAGCACCACGGGCTGGGAATTATAGCTAATAGCTAATAGCTATAGATTTTGCCCATGGACTGGAATATCTACGTGAGTATTGTTCAGTTCAAGTTATATATCGTAATCTGACAAACAAATGGAACATTTTGGCAAGGAGATTTCCTACCCGGATGAAAAATTATCATTGCAGGTTTCTCAAAAGCTTTTGGTTGAAATCTGGGTATCCAGTTACAATCCGTGTACGGTTACGGGTACATCCGGATACCCGGATAAACAGTATGAATTATTAGGGTACGTTTGGATGTTGAAGTAAGATAAGTTGAGTTTATATAATAAAATATTGTTAAAATATTATTTTTTAATATTATTATTCTTTTGAGATTTAAAAAAGTTGAATTATTTATTATATTTTATATGAAAATTTAAAAAAATTATAATAATGAGTGAAATGAGTTGAGTTTGATATGGTAATCAAACGAAGCCTTAATGTTGCTGTGTGTGGTGGAGCAATTGATATAACAATATCGTTGAAAAAAAATGGAAAGAAATGTACGATATGAGGGTGATCTGTACCATGGCGTGGGTGCTGACAATAGCACAAGATTCCAGTATTAAAGAAGTGGCTAAATGAGGGAATTAGAAGAATAAGCACTAAACTATAATTAATTAAACCAGTTAACCTCTAATATATATTTTGCTTGGGGTTCACTTGCTTTTTGTTTTTCTTAGTACTGTTCTCCCCTTCTCTAAACATGTCATCGAGTACAGTATCTAGCTAGTTTAGCAGCGTGCATGCTTCAATTGATCATCATCATCATCATGTACTATTAAAGCAATATTTTCAATAAAATAATTTTACATAACTCAAAAAACAACTCAAGTTGTAAATTGATGGTAAATAGAAGCAGTAGCTAGGGACACCAATTGCTGTTACTTCAATAAATAATGAAATTGCATGCGCCTAGCTATAAGATAGATAGATCGTCACATCGGCAAAACCTTATAAAATGAAGTTTCCCACGTCAAAGAGCATAGCAACTAATCTTTAACAAACAACTTGCATACATATATATACGAACAATAAACATGATTCTTCAAACCCTTGGTTCAAGAGAGCCCCGGCACAGAGAGAGAGAGAGAGAGAGAGATTAGGCAGATAAAGGTATTATAAATTCAAACCCTTGGTTCAAGAGAGCCCCGGCAACCCATAGCTTCAAATTTGGCAAGTTCATCTCCTTTTCACAATCTCTCACCTATTTGATCAAATGGCCGCAACCAACGAGTTAGACTTATGAAAACTTGAAGGAACCAGGAAAAAGAAGATTTAGGAAGAGGAAATTAATATGGCATTATAGAAATAGAAAAAACCATACATTTAATGTGAATGTGAGTACAAATCTGTCAGAAACTGTGGCCAAGTTGGAACTCTGAACAATGAAGCCGTTAAGGGATTCAAGAGCTTTGTAAAGTGATAAAGACACCCCTCTTCCCTTGCTGCTCGCCAATCTCACATAAAACTCTCTTTCCTCCACTTGAAACACATCCATCTACATTGACACATGAACATTTCGTAAGTACTTTGCCACAGCAGTATATGACATGACTGAATGATTTCTACCAAATGAACCTGTATGATCTTCTTGCAAATCAGATGGTTGCCTTGTTGCAGTACTTGAGTCTTCTTAGGGCTTTCAAGAGTTGGTCCTTGATCATTATATCTTTTTGATCCTGCTAAAGATGCTTCAAGACCCGCAATCTCAGCTTTCAGCTTCTTAGCCTTCATTTGCAGTTCTTGCACATAAAGCACAGCATCTCCAACAATGGAGGCCTTGTCCATCTGCCGTACATGCATGTCCAACCAATAACGTTTATATAGTCATGCTCAAGATTTGCAACGAAATGTGCCATTCAGCCATTCTATACATGGAGATAACTTCATGTCTAGGTAAACTGGACTTCTATGAAAAAAGCACTGAACTTTCTAATTCCCTTTTGGGTTTCAGAAAAACTTATTGATCATCTAGCTAGTTTATTTTTATTCTTGATCATCTAGCTGGATTCAGAGATGAGTTGAATAAAATATTGTTAGAATATTATTTTTTAATATTATTATTATTTTGAGATTTGAAAAAATTAAATGGTTTATTGTATTTTGTATGAAAATTTGAGAAAGTTATAATGATGAAATGAGATGAGTTGAGATGATTTTCAATCCAAATCGGGGCTTGTTCTTCACATGAACATAGGTTAATTACTATATATGCAATCTAATATATAATGAATTGGATAATATATATCATCATAATCAGAGATGCAAACAAATTATATATGATTATGTTCACCTAAAAGGGCCAGACATACTTTGGTTATGTTAGGGACCAAGGAACGCAATGCATAAAGCTTCTCCTTCATCCTTCCCCTTCTCCTACGCTCTGAGACCAAAGTTCTTGACCTATCAACCTTTCCCGATCTCTTTGTCGGCGTTGTAGTTGTCGTCGTGGTGGTAGCAGAAGAATCCCCCTCATCAATATCCTCTTCATGGTCCATCGCATTCCCTTCAAAACTTGGCAACTTATGAAAAATCGAATCTGGGACGTCGGACACCATTGTTGCATTGTAATCATACATGTCCCCCGGCGGGGTCGATACTCCAAACTGGTTATCCACAAAACATCCATTGATAAGGTCATGAGTATCAAAATCGACAACTGGGTCTTCACAGTCTCCTCGAATCAAATCGATGCAGTGATTGAAGTTAGCCTCTTCGATGAAATCATGCAACTCAAAGTCATGATGGAGGTGCATCAATGAGTTTTCTGCAGAGGCATCCATGATATCCCTATCAAATTTCTCGAGGGGAAGAACTAAGAAGGGTTAATTGCTACTAATTTGTTACGAGAACGTACATTAATGGTTTATATATATATATATATATATATATATATATATATATAATTTTTGGTGTGAACGGAATCAAATCGGACGTTTTCTAATCCGCGGTTTTATACCATTAAAATATAGGGGGGTTGACAAATCTTAGGATTTTAATACAATCACTCGGTCTAATCATGTATCACGTAGTAGTATTTAATTAGTACTGTTTATAATGATGCTTCCGACCAATAACAAACTGTTTTTTGTTTTGTTTTTTTGGACCCGATAATTGCATTATGTTGTCTAGGATTCGTTGGAGTGTTTAGAAAATAATACAGAGGGAAAGTCATGACGTTACAATGTACGATGTTGCGCATGCGTTTGTTTTACTAATTAATTACTAATTCATGATTCCTTTTAGACTCTTAATTTATACTTTTAATTAGTAGCGATTTCTCATATGAGATCAAGCCTTTTAAATATACGAAGTGTATCTTACAGTATTATTTGAAGATTTAGGACTAGTTGGTTTGGTTACATAACAGTACTAAACTATATTTTCTCATTTGATAATCTTATATAATTATTACAACTTTTTTAAATTTGCATACGAAATATAATAAACAATTCAATTTTATTTATCTTTTCACAAAACATTTCATATCATTTTATCTGAACTACGTAACTAAACGAGATCTTAATTTTTTTAATATACTTAATTATGTGTCTAAACTCTAGAATTTGAGCACCAAGGAACGTCTAAACATATGATGAGTTTGACATCTAACTTGAGTTGCTTCTAAGCAAATTAACTCAAGCTTTTCATCTATATATATATATATATATATAGAACAACAATTAATAATTGTTCAAGTTGAATGGATAAAGCTAGCTAATTTTTTTATTTATTTTTTTGATCTAATTAGTAGTACTATTTGATCAATTCATCACCTAATTATAAAATAGCAGGCTGAAATTTCAACGCTCCAATTGTTAATACTTGTTGAGAGTTCTCATAAGTTTGATTTCGACAATCTAATTAAAGAAAGAAAAGAAATTATGTGTTTATCTCTTCTCTTTCTATTTTTGAACAATTTATTTCGGTTCAACCTCACATGACAGTACTCACGGATAGAAACTTAGAGTAGTACTAGTGGAAATCATTATCATTATATATGGAGAAATTATTTGTACAGTCTAAAGGTGTATAAATATCATGCACTTCATTTAAAAATATAGATAAATATGATATCTATATAAAAAAATATACTTTTAACAGTACATCCCACTTTTTTTCTAAAGAAAGCGTATGGGATTTGTGCATATTAAAACTGTATCTAACATTATTTTTATATATACATATATATATATATATATATATTAAGAAACTCGAAACTTAAAATAACATTTTAGAGAGAAAAACCTAGTGTATATAAGTGTTAGACGTTTACAGTAGATCTAACTTCAATTAGAGCTCAAACTAAATAATTATGATAATTAGATTAAAACTCCTCTCAACTCGTTTGTTTTCACAACTCCTATCAACTCATCTAATTTCATCTCATCTAATCATTACAACTTTCTTAAATTTCCATATAAAATAAAATAAAAAAATTCAATTTTTTTAAATCCTAAAACAAAAATAATATGCTAATAATATTTTATTCAACTTTTAATTTTAATCTCAACTCATCTCATCTGCGAAAACAAACGAGATTTGAATAGATACCTAACTTTTAACTATAACTAGCAGTTTTTGATCAATTGTTGGCTCTAATTTCTGTTTTTCTTTTTCTTTTTATTCCCTTCGTATTGAACACAAATATTGGTCGGATTAATGTATCCAAATTTTTTGTATCTTGACATAAACAGATACCTAATTATATGGTTTATCGTATTTTTATAAGGTGTGGATGGTATTTAAAATGATGTCATGAGTTCATCAAATCCTCTGTTTTTTTAATTTCCCTTCTTCTTCTTCTTCTTCTTCTTTTGGATTGAACTAGTTCTGAATACTCTAAACAAGATTTGCTTCAGTCTTGGTCATGTGGGTATCCTTGATGGGTGACGACACTTAAAAACTCCAATTGGCATAAGTTCTCTCTTAAAGATTAAATACTTGCATAGATAGAGACATGGAGGCAAGGTTAATGCGATTATGCGAGTAGTACTCTACTGTTGTTGCTTTTTTAAAAAGGAAGCGTGTCAAGGAATGCTACAAGCATGCGGGACAGGCGACGGCGCGACCTCCACAGGTTCCGCCCTCCACATTATTTTATTTTCAGGGTGTGTAGCCACAGCCTTCCACGGCTCTTGCATGTGTCTTATAGACAATTTTCTATCTACTCGATTAATTGAGTTGAGACATTGCAATTAAAAGTATTATATTCAGAAAAAGATATATTCAGTAGTGAAATTGAATTTCTGAAATAGAAGTTTTGTCAGCTTGTTAAGAATATAATAAAAGTAGTTAAATCTACGTATTCTTATCAATTTAAGCTTTTAAAATAAGTGGAGATTTCACATATTAATCGAAATCTTAAAGTCAAATTCTAACTCTACACTTTCATTCGTTTAATTAAATATTACGTATGTTAGGCCCACTCATTAAAGGAGAATCTAGCCTGCACGTTAACGAGAGTATTAAGAATATAATACAAATAATTAATTTTATATTTTTTTATCAGTTTAAATTTTTAGAATAAATAGAGATTTCACACTGCTGAAACTGATATTTTTAGATCGGGTTGGAGTTTCTTCGATGTGCATATTTGGGTTAGTATTTTATGTGGATGAGATGAAAATGCATGAGAAATGCTTGTGAAAGTTGTAATAACGGGTTTCGAATGTTTCCCAAATAGAAAAAAAAAAAAAATCTTGAAAATAATAAACAATTTTAAATTACTAAAAATCATTTATATATTTACAAAATAAATTTCCAAATCTAGAAGCTGGAAACCATAGCTGCGACTGTCGGGCTGCCAAGAAGGAACTAAATTGGGCTGCCCGTGAACGGCCAGGCCTCTGCCGCCATGTGGTGGCCCAAATTATGTAGTTCATGGCGACTAGGCACTCTAGCCATTAGAATGCCTGTTAATACAGTGTTAATACAGTAATGCTACAGCTACCGACATTCTCACAATGCTTAACGAGAAGGTAAATTTTCTTTTTTAAAAACATTTTTTTAAACCCCTCAAACATTTAAAAAAAAATACAAAATTATTAAAAAAACACTTTTAGTCATAAGTAAATAATAATAAATAATAATAAAAAGCAAATCGGTAGAAATCCTCCAATTATATCGGTGACTACAACATTTTTCTTATACTTTTTTTTCCTACATATTTGGAAGATTAGAGCTATTTTTGTAATATTTGTGGCTCGATTTATTAAACATCCACGTAGTTGCACTTACATGCTGTTTGTTAGACATAAATTCAAACTTCTCATCTTAATGTAATGTCTTATGTATAAAAATCTAAACTATGTATTCAATTATATGAGAATAATAAAGTAGTCTTCAAAAAACAATTTCTCACATTCTCCTTCTTTTTTTCATTTCAAATATTTCTATTGAATTTTGATCCACTAAAAGAAATTAGGCATTTTTTAGCGCTCAAAATCGTAGCAAATACCTCCCATAATCGCTGCATTTGATAAATTTCGACGATTTTTAATTCACTGCATTTTTGACAAAATTAAGCCTTCACTTTTGATCAATTTCAGCGATAGACAAAAATTGTTACAAAAAGATACTATCCCCGACGATTTTCCTCCATCGCAACTGTCCCAAAAATTGACAGAAATTGCCTTTCCGTTTACTATTAAATTGTTGAGAAAAGTCAATTGCGGCAATATCTATCATTGCAAAATGTTAATAAATCGCCAAAAATGACTAGATGTTTTTTCTAGCGATTATGAATTATTGTCACCATTATATATTTCCAACGGGTCATTGACGCCGAAAGAGAGCTTTTGCGATGATCTGTGATCGCCGTAAATAAGTTTACTCGACGAAAAAAAAAACTATTTTCAGTGAATTTAACTCTCCGAAAAAGGTTTTTCATAAAATAAAATAAAAAAAGGCACAAAAATAGAATACATAAAAAATATATATATAATACATATCCCAAATTATGTGTTCTTGCTCAAAAAAGTAATTGTAGAAGCTGGAAGCGCAAAACCAATAACAGGTTGGTCTACCAAATTAGAAGCATTAAGAGTGTCACCAATGTGGTGCCCACAATCATGACACCAACTTCAGCTATGCCTGTAAGAACAAATTGAATTTGATTAGCAGAATTCTGAACACAATACACGGCTTATTTTTACATGATAACCAACCGATAAGCATTAAGATAGTATTTTCCTAAAAGACACTTCCAAGAAGAAGAACAGGAGGAAGATATTTAACCATATGCATTGGCAATATCTGTAGTGCTCTAAAAGATGGCAACTACAGCTATACAAATGATCATTAAAAACCAATTCATTACAGGGATGTAAATTCGACCCATTTTCTGTCTCAAGGTGTGAATTATCTTCATCCTTGGGAAGCATCCAAGAGCCATAAACTGTTTCACACATGAAAAGGTAGCAGATATCATTGTTTGGCTGGCAATCATGGCAACAAGGGTTGCTATCATGAAAACTGGCCAGAATAAAGCATATGTTTGTTCACAAGATCCAGGAATAGGAAGTGTCAATGTGAGTGCTTAATCTAAACACATTTTTCCCAAGTATAACATGAAATATTGGGTTTGTTTGACATATGTAAGTAGCCACATCAATAAAAGGTGTTACCTGGCATAGAGTCATAGAATATTCTTTCTGCAGAATTTGGGTATTTCATCAAATAAGCAGCTTGGCCCTTGTTAGCAAGAAGAAAATAGGGAAATACCACACATGTAAAGGCAATCTGGATAAATAGTATGGATTATTTATAAGGAGCCTTTTCTAAAGCAAATACATGAATTTATTCGCCAAGGGAAAAAATGATTTGATGTAGTGCAGAAATAAACTTGTATGGCACATACAAAGAAGTGACCTAAATCAGCAAGCATTACTTCTGCACTTGTAGCAACAACAAATGAATAGGCCAAACTAGTGGAAAGGGTCAAAATTGCTTCTGCACTTATAGCAACAACAAATGAATAGGCCAAACTGCTTAATCATCCCATGCATCCAAAATAGGCTTGGCCTTGAAAGAGGCACCCGTAGGCCAAAGTACTTTATGAGCAAAGAGGGTACCTTGCATCCCAATATGCTAGCCAAACCATCCACTTTAGAAATATCACCAACAAGAACCAACTCGGATTTGGCCAAACGCACTTTCTACTCAGAAAGAACTTCAAAGCTTAACAAGAATGGTTATTAAGGCCATGATGATGAACAGCTCGCATTTGGATTTGATGGACAGATGATCATCATCCTCAACATACGCACATGTTGAGTTTGGCTTGATTTCATGTTGAAAATATCATTTTTTAGGCTTGACTTGACTATGGCTCGAGCCAAGTTCGCTCAACTCCGCTCGAGCGAAACTGTAACCCGAGAGTTCGCTCAACTTTGCTCAACAGTCCGCGCCATTTCACTACAAATATGAATGTTTCATGATTCATTTTGAGTCTTCTACTATTTGTGGCTGCTGAAATTTGTCTAGAGAGAGAGGGATCCTCTTTGTGATATTTTCAAGTGTATTTTGACATTTTGGTTGAGGATTTTGTAATCTCTACTTTCGTACTCCATCTTTGTTCATAGTGAAATTGTTTGAAATTGACCCCGACAGTGAACGTAGGCTCATATTGAGTTGAACCACTTAAATCTTAGTGTTCTTTGTGTGCTTGTCGTTTCTTTCTTTGCTTCCACTATTATTCACTTCAAATTAGCATTTGTTATTTAGTCATTTCCCAACAACACATTTGAATCACGAATGATCCATCCTTTGATTGACTAGACGTACGTAGTCAAATTTGTTTTCTTTTCATTTTCTACTAGCTAGGCAAAATGGTATAAAATTAGTTCCAGTACGCACTTGATGATGAAGATTTGTAAATATTTTCAGGATCTGTAGAAATCAAATGGGTGCTACTCCAAAAGATATGAAGACATTAGAAACACCTATGATCACATTGTAATCTCACAAGTTCGACCTTATAACCAATTATCCCCAAGAAATTCAAGCCCATATGAAGCATTAGTAATGAATACTGTAAAGGCTTTGTATTGAAGTATTGATTGAGTTTCCAAACCAATAAGTACATAAATGGTTTCAAATTTATATCCTATGAGAGATAAAAAGAAATTAATAAAACACAGAAACTCAGTCAATGACAAGAGCAGAAACTAAGTGAAACTAACCCAACAATAAAGGCACAATCATCAACTTGGCATGAAAGGAAAATCTAAGGAAATACAGAACATAATGCACATTCTGCTACAACGACTCAACACAAGTCAGAAAATACATTCATTCCACTCAAGCATTTTCAGGACCAATAAAACTTTACAATGTAAAACATAATTAAAAACTACGAAGTATGACTAAACTTTGGCAATCCATGTTAAATGATCTAATTTGAATTATGTCCATGCTAATTTAGGCAAAAGAGAGGTAGCTTGAAAGAAAGCTTCAGACAAACCACTCAAGAAGTGCTAATAAAGAGCCAACCTTTGTGAAATTACCCAAGTAGCCCTGTGAATTCACGAAATTGCCTACCAATTTACTTAAACAAATTTCTTAGATCTCACTCTTATGATCATATAATAAATTAAATATTTAACATAAATAAATAAACTTGCAAGACACAACGATTGGTTACAAAGGGAAACTCTTTAAAGAATTCTTTAAAGATAAAACTCTATAGGGTAACCAAACCCAGGAAAGTTAATCTTATTATTTGAAAATCAATTACAAGTAAAACTTAATTACAAAATTTTTGTCAATTGACACTCTTACTTGACAAGACAAATAACCCTTCTACCGCAGTAGTAGCCAGAACCTCTGATGATTTTCAAATATTGCATTTCCTCCTAGAACTCTAGGGGCTGAAATCCAATCAATAATCCTCTACACTTAAAGCACGATCACACTAAAAAAGAGATCGCAAATATGAAAATTCACTAAAGAATTTTCTCACCAAAATTTGCACTAGAAAGTACTCTAGAAAATATGTAGATCTAAATCCCTACAAATCCTAACTAGTAGGATCATTTAATAAACAATCTGAAAAGAGTTCTAGTTGAAGTAGGATTCTGTTGACGGGCAGAAGCAGTCGCGAGAACGTTTCCTAATGGATTGCTGACATGTCGAGATAACTCTTCTCTGCAATAACTGATTTCTGTTCAGCTTCTGTTCTGGATAATTTGCAGATCTTTTTGAATTCGAATTTCATGTGACTGACTTATCTAAACAATTTTAAGAACTTTTAGATAAACTCAATGTTGTTTAAAGATAAAGTTAACAATTATTTTACATTCATTCAAATTTAAACTTATAATGATAAGATAAGCTCTATCATTTTAGTCACCTAATCCCATACAAACTTATCAACATAGTCACCTAGTCCTACCCAAACTTTTACATCTACACTTTGGAATTACTCATGAGCTGAGAAAGAATAATAGATGTAATTGCACTAGGAGGAAGCTGAGAAAGAGAGGATGAGGGAGGGAAAACATTAACTAAAAAGGAAAGTGGAAGCCATTGCTATAATAAACAAGTATACTTTGTATTGTTCAAGAATATATTGCCAAAAGAAAAAACAAAAGTTCAACAAAAAATAAAACCAAGCTTTCTAAAAAATAAGGTAAAAAAAATAGAGATAATACAAGAAAACTTCTCATTGCATTAGCATTATGATTATATAAGCTAAGATGGATATTATAAGTAGATGTGTTAAGACAGAATATTTATGACAAAAGCAGAGAGTGGATCATTTTTTAATTTATGAAAAACTAGATTTTATAAAAAAATTTAAAATATAACTTATCACTTATGACCCTGGATTCATAGACAATGTTGTCCTAGTATGAGCTCTCCAAATCTAGCAAACACACAGTTTGTAAACAAGTGGAAGGGGGAGCGTTTAAAATTTGGATCCTTCTTTTTGGCATAAACTTGTGTTTATGCCATGCACTGTATGTGGATATCCCTTCCATATGAGTTGTGTGAACAAGTTTTACATTGGTTTTACCATGAAAACACCTAATATGCATGCGGAAAATAAACATATGGAAGGGATATCCACATACAATGCATGGCATAAACACAAGAAGAATTTATTGTGGAGTGATGTATACACAATGCAATCTACTAGTTCCTGGATAATCATGACTCAAGCCATACCTCTCACCATAGATCAAAAATTGTCTACCTATATCTCCGGATGCAAGGATCTACAAAATACACCCACATATATATATATATATATACAAGTTATAAAATAAATAAGTACTTATTAGGAATAAATAAATTCAAGAATAATAAGTCAAAAACAATGTCCAAGATTTAGATGTGGCACTAAAAAGACAAAGCTACCCAACATAAAGGTGTGGCGGCAACCTTCGTGTAAAAGTAGATTGTAGGAGACTTGAAGTTGTGAGGACAAAAATATTTATAAGCTAGGTGTTGTTGGAACAAAGAGCTTTGTTTAAATTTTATCAATGCTTTTCTTTTAGTCAATATAGTGTTTTGACTTTGTTTAAGTCTAATTTAAGTCTAATTTCACTATATTCAAAACTTGTGCCTATTGTTGGAATAGCACTACTTTGTTTGATGATCAAAAGACAAGCGAGATTACAGTGTTAATCTAAATATTAATGATTAAATCTGTCTCTTGATAAGTGGGCCAGACTACTCTTGAAATTAGACTACTCAAGTGTTACCAAATAGTGTAGTACAACATACGGACAACAATGTTTAAATGGTAAAGAAAAAAGCCAAAAAGGTGGATTGTATGAGACTAACTTGTGAACACAAAAATATTCATAAGCTATGAGGTGCTAGAACACATAGCTTTATTTAAGTTTTATCAATACTTTTCTTTTAGTCAATGTATTGTTTTGTTTTGACTTTTTTTTAAGTCTAATCTCAATATATTCATAAATTGTACGTGTGTAGTTGGAACAACACTGCTCTATTTGATGATTAAATGACAAGAGATATTAGACTGTCAGATAAAGTAATTGATTAGATCTACCACCTTGATCAGTGGGCATGACTCTTTCTTGGAATTAGACTGCTTAAGGCTTTCGTGTAAAAGTAGATTGTAGGAGACTTGAAGTTGTGAGGACAGAATATTCATAAGCTGTGTGTTGGTGGAACACATAGCTTTGTTTAAATTTTACCAATACGTTTCTTTTAGTCAACGTATTATTGTGAGTTTGTTTAAGGATTTGTTTGGATAGTAAAAGTATTTCATCTCATCTCATCTTATAATTATAAATTTTTTAAATTTTTACATAAAATATAATAAAAAAATTTAATTTTTTCAAGTCTCAAAATAATAATAATATTAAAAACTAAGATTCTAACAATATTTTATTTAACTTTAAACTTTTATTTAAAATCATTTCATCTCATCTCATTATTTAAATCGCACTTAAATATATCTCACCATATTCAAAAGGTGTATGCATTGATGAAATAATACTGCCTTGTTTGATAATAAAAAGAAAAGTGAGATTAGGCTGTTAAGAAAAATATAAATCATTAAATTCAACCCCTTCATAAGTGAGCCACACTTCCCTAGTAATTAGACAACGAAAGGGTTGCAAAATAGTGTATCGCAATATCCGGACAACATTTAGATGATAAATATTGCACAAAGAGTTGGAC
The DNA here is from genome assembly GCA_029856935.1 of Cyclocarya paliurus. Classification (NCBI taxonomy): domain Eukaryota; kingdom Viridiplantae; phylum Streptophyta; class Magnoliopsida; order Fagales; family Juglandaceae; genus Cyclocarya; species Cyclocarya paliurus. The sequence continues at coordinate 28,091,036 of CM056948.1, forward strand.
CGTAGGCAGCTTGAACTTTTAGAGGGGGGTGGAATTTGTAAGCTATGTGTTGTTAGAACACATAGCTTTGTTTAAGTTTTATCAATTCTTGTCTTTTAGTCAACGAATTGTTTTGACTTTTCTTTTTAAGTGAAATCTCACCATATTCATAAGCTGTGCATATTGTTGGAATAACACTACTTTGTTTGATGGCCAAAAGACAAGAGAGATTAACTATTAAGATAAATATTAATGACCAAATTTACCCTTGATAATTGGGCCAGATTGTCCTTGAACATAGACTTTTAGGTTTAGGGTAAGATGAGAATTCTTGATCTCATCTCAAAGTTTAAAATATTATGTTTTAATATTATTATTATTTTGAAATTTGAAAAAATTGAATTGGTATTTGAAAAAATTAAATTGTTTATTATATTTTGTATGGGGATTTAAAAATGTGTAATGATGAAATGAGATGAGATAAGAATTTTGTATTTCATCTTGACATCCAAACCTACCTTAAATCTGTCAAGAGTGGGCCAGAATATATATACCCATGAAATTAGACTACTAAAGTGTTACCAAATAGTGTAGTGCAGTATATGGACGATAATGTTTAAATGAGAGAGAAAAAAACTAAAAAGGTGGATTGTATGAGGCTTGAACTTGTGAGCACAAAAATATTCTGAAGCTATGTGGTGCTAAAACACATAGCTTTATTTAAGTTTTATCAGTACTTATCTTTTAATCAATGTATTGTTTTGACTTTGCAAGTCTAATCTCAATATATTCATAAATTGTACGTGCGTAGTTGGAATAACACTGCTTTATTTGATGAATAAGATAAAGTAATTGATTAAATCTACCGCCATGATAAGTGGGTTTGACTTTCTCTTGGGATTAGACTGCTTAAGGCTTTCGTGTAAAAGTAGTTTGTAGGAGACTTGAACTTGTGAGGACAAGAATATTCATGAGCTATGTGTTGTTGGAACACTTGGCTTTGTTTAAATTTTATCAATACTTGTCTTTTTGTCAACACATTGTTTTGACTTTGTTTAAGCCTAATCTCTCTCTATTCATGGGCTATGTATGCATGTTGTTGGAACAACACCGCTTTGTTTAATGATGAAATGGCAAGTGAAATTAGACTTTCCTTGTAATTAAACTGCTAAAGGCCGATTGCCAAACAAACAGTGGAGTGCAACATAGAGATAACACCGTTTAGATGATAAATATTAGTATTCAATGTTGTTCAATATTTTGATTTGGTGCAAATTGGTTAATCCGAAATTTAATAAATAGCTATTAAGCTTGGAGCAAAGTTAAGTTGGGCAAATACTCGTGACATATATACATCTTATATTTACTCTCTCTAGAAATAATTTAGGATCAAATTAGTAATTTCTCCCTTCTTATTCAGATTGATTGGTGGACTGTCATAATAAATAATCTCCTAATAAATAATCTTTCCCATTGTAAAGTAGTTTCAAGCATCCATGTCAATGGCTATAAGAGTACAAGGGCGATGGTCTGGTATGGTACTTGACCAGGCTATAATCAGTATTCTGGTACATACGTACATTTTGTATCTCCAAAGAGGAATATGCCATATATATATATAAATTATATGTATCTATGTGTACATGTATATGCATTTTAATTTGGACTTATTTTAAACAGTATAGCAACTAATGTACGTACGTAGTTCAATAAAGTCAATGAATATACCGTACTTTAGGACATGATATATGATAGTGATAAAATGAATTACTATTGATCAGGCCGCGATCATATATATCATGATAATAAATTAATAATTATGCATGAAAAAGGAATATGAAAGAAAGATTTAAAACCAAAACCAGACCAAACTCTATAGGATTTTAGGTAGCCATAGAGGTCTACTTCAAAGATATGGGTATTGTCTTTCTACAAGTACAAAGACTTAGGCCTAGATAGTAAAATGAGATGATCTATGAATAATAGTGAAATAGTTTGAGAATAATAGTGAAATTGTTTGAGTTAATATGTTTTATGTGGTTTTGAAAAAGGTGAGAGAAAAAATTTAATAAAAATATTATTATAATATAATTTTTATTTTAAAATTTAAAAAAGTTAAATTATTTTTTGTGTTTTGTTTGGAATTTTGGAAAAGTTGTAATAATTAGATAATGACTATATTAAAAAGTTAAAAATTTGAAATTGATAAGTGTTTGTGTTTGTGGTGTTTGGATATTGAGATGAGATGAGTTGAGAGGATTTTACTATCCAAACCAAGTCTTAACGCCCAATAAGACATAACGTATATGCCATGTAAAATGTTACATTAATCAAATCTCTAATAGTTATGCAAGAGTTTGGTTAGGACTAGTTGACTAAGATGATAAGTTTGGATAGGACTAGGTGACTAATGTGATAGATTTCATCAAATGGGTTTTGTAACTTGGATTCATGTAAAACACTTTGAGTTTATCTAAATTTGTTTTGATATTATCTAGAGGTTGTTAAGAAGTGTTTTAGATAAGTCATAAGTGTAGAAATCGAGTTCTAAGAGACAGATCTTATCCAGAGAAGAGTTTGAATGTGAAACTGTCACTACTGAGAAGATAAGTATTAAGCACTAGCAAACCGTTAGCAGAATCCGTCAACAGAGTTTTACTATGACTTAGAAATTGATTACAGAGATATATTTAAAATGTCTTGCTGATTAGGCAGTTGAGAGATTCAATTCTGGAGAATTTTTTAGAGCACTTTCTAGTGCTTATTTTGGTGAGAAAGGGAATTTTCATATTGTTTCTCTCGAAGAGTGTGATCGTTGATCCAAAATTGAGATAGCGTAATAGTGATTCAGCCACTGGAGCTCTAGGAGAAAATCCAATATTTGAAAATCAGTAGAGGTTCTGGCTGCTACTACAATAGAGACAAATGGGTAGTTTGTCATGTTAAGTAAGAAAGTCAATTGACAAAAATTTTGTAATTGAGACTTACTTGTACTTGATTTTCAAATAATAAAATTAATTTTTCTAGATTTGGCTATCTCGTAGGGTTTTACCTTTAAAGAGCTGGTCTTTAAAGGGTTTTCCTTTGTTACCAATCTTGATGTTTTGCAATTGATTTATTTTATTTTAATGCTTTCTTATCGTATAATTGTATGATTGATGATTAACCAATTTGTTGAGTGAATTGATAGAACGTTGTATTACAATAAAAGGATATTTGGATAATTTGAGTTTCTAAATGCACAAAGTAACCTATATTTTACATTTAGAGAGGCCCATTCATAAACCTTAGTCACAAGAAACATTCTCGTCCAACCAATAATATTAGAAGTTAACATTTTCTCGACATTGTTAGTCGACCATACAAAGTATAGAGGGACACATGAATTTTAAATATATAGTTATGTGGGGTTTTGTCTAAAAATATTAAAACAGGCAATATTTTATGCTACAGGGCCCATATAATTTGTGTCTCTAAACTGAAAACCGTACCTAACAACAAAGTATCAACCCTTATCAAAACAAGGTGGAGGTTTTTGTTCAATGAACAATGAACATGCACCGTCCGATCGAACAACAACGCGGAAAACCGACCATTTCAAAGACAAGAACTTTCACAGCCAAAAAAAAAATAGTTGGGTGTTGATCATCTTTTCGATGCAATAAAAGATGAAACTTGTAAGATTCGACGACAAATTCTCCAGTCATGGTCATCAAAATGATCGTTACAAAGCAACCATACAAAAACTGTAGCCATTATTTTATGACAGACACTACTATATACTCTTCTGAACTACTTGACAATGATCGAAAGACAATTTTTCCAAGGTACTCTTTTTTGTTGGTTCCTAAGATACTGATGCATGGAAAGACCATCACAATGGACTGAAGCATATACCTTTTGGGAGTGATGTACAGCAAATACTGTCTTTTACGAGAAACCAAGGCTGGCGGGGCAGTTCACGGACTACATCATCAAAAAGCATAAAAATCCAGAATTTCTCAATATTCCTTCCTTGGTGGTAGCTGTCAATGAACAAGGTTTGGGGGCTGTTCGTCATTAATACAGAAACATCATGTCCAATTAATAATACAGTGTCATGATGAGCTCTTGTATTCGATATTTGTTGTTTGTGAACTCATAAACGAATTAAATAAAAATAAATTTATAAATTGATGCAGTTTAATCTAATATGTCAAATTGTAAAATTATTTTTATCATAAAATAGATCTAACGAGTTTTATAAAATCACATCAATTTGTAGGTTTACATTGTACTTATAATCTCTTTGTGCATGTACATATACAATTTTTTTTATAATTTTTTTTATTTAAATAGAAGATAATTATATAAAATTTAAAATTCGAATAAACTCCAACAAAATGAAATAATTATCAGATAGTTTCAAAATTAATATCATTATCATTAAAATCACATATAGGTGTACTGAGTATTACGAAGGAAATAAGCTGATGACAAGTGGCTATTTGTTATAGATCATTGCTATGATGATAAGTGGCTGAGATTTGTTTGTGTATACATGCAAACCGAGGCAATAGAATAACGAATGTAACACTCGATACGTACGTGTCCCTCTCTCTCTCTCTCTCCTCTTAGTGGGAGGAAGTTACAAGCTTTGCATTAGAGCCTGAGACTGCAGTGGAATACGTGTCTGTCTATATAAAGGAACTTTGAGAGGCAAACCATGTGTGTGAGAGTGAGAGAAGCGTAACAATAATTGTCAATGGAGGAGAATTGTGGAGTTGAAAGTGACCCAACATGTACTGGAGATTGCACAAGGGAGACGACGATGATTCTGCAGCCACCGGAAGCCGAAACTGTCAAAGCGTTGAGGCGCCAGAAATCCTCATGGAGACTCGACTTCAAGGAGTTCCGACTGCCCCAGAAAAGAGCCGATGATCATGATCACGATCATACTCCCTCCACTTTCCGACGCCTTCTTCGGAGTAACAGTAAGTCTTATTTTATTCTGCTCGATCGTTACCGACTACGTACGTTTCATCAGGAGGACGGGATTTCATAGAAAATAAACATAGAAGAAAGGAAGTCTTGTGGATTTATGGAGTTTTTTCAATATATTAAATGCTGAACTTTGGCCAAGGCACGCCATTGGAGCAATCTCTTGGAATCCCATACAGCCTTTCCCTTACCATGAATTTTTCTTTTTTTTTTTGAAAGGAAAGTTTCATTCATTTCATTAACTTGGAAATAGCAACCTAATCAGAGACATTAAGTCCGATTTATAAATACATCAGTAAATGTCAAAGCCGATCTAGCTAGAGAATGAGCAAAGTGATTAACCTCTCTCTTTACATGGTTAATTCACCAGTTTGAGAAACCTAGTAACTTTTCTTTAATATCTTCAATCACCAACCCATAGCTTGAAATATTATTCATGACTTTAGGAATGTCATGAATAACTTGGAGAGAATCTCCTTCCAGTATGATGCTTTGACATCCCAAGTTAAGACAAAAATCAGTAGCCTGCAGTGCCCCAACAACTTCAGCCAAGAGAAGGTCCTGCTTGAGATACCTGTTTGTTCTAAATGAGGCAATGGCTGCTCCTGCACTGTCCCTCAGAACTATACCAATGCCTATTAGACCACTGTGCTTCTCTGTTGCAATATCCCAGTTAACTTTTATGATGTTGGCGGGTGGAGGCATCCATTCTGATATCTGTCTTCTTTCTTCAATTACTACTTGGGCATTCTTGATATTGCTTTCAAGTATCTCCTTTAGCACTGACTGAGCTTGCATAAGAACCTCTTTAGGATGTTGGAATTCTGATTGGAAAATAAATCTGTTTCGTCTTCTCCATATCCTTTTAGCCACAATTGCAATTTCCTCTACCACTTCTTTGTCAAAGTCAGAGTAGAAAGAATCAAATAGCTCAAGAAAAGTTGACTTCCATATAGCGCATTTTTGAATTTGTTTAGAACACATACTCCATACATCCTTTGCTGCAGGGCATAACCAAATAGCGTGGATAACTGATTCTTCAGCAAAACAAATAGGACATTTAGGATTATCAGCTATCTTTCTCTTAAAAAGATTCAGCATCGTAGGCAGACCCTCTAAGCATGCTCTCCGCATAAAAGTTCTATCTGCTGGTGGGATCTTGAGTTTCTAGAGCACTGACCAAAGATTCCTTGTGTCATTGGAGATAGAAGGTTGTCTCTTATCTAAGATCCTTAGTTCTTTTTGGAGGTGGTAGGCACTCTTCACAATAAATTGGCCTGTTGCTGTCCCCTTCCAAATCATTTTGTCAGACTTGTTTGTGCAACTAATAGGAAGTTGTAATATCTTCTCAGCACTTTCCACTGAAAATAAGCTCCTTACCAGATCAATCCTCCATTGATTAGTCTCTGGGTCGATCAGTTCATGAACTGTAGTTTGGTCTTCCTCAGAGTTGGCAGCACCTTGAGGCCTCATAGAACTTGAATTTGGGATCCACTTGTCTTGCCATATCTTGATTTCCTTACTATTGTCAACCCTCCAATAGGTGCCTTTTTCAATTAGTTCTATAGCTGCCATTATACTTCTCCAAACATAAGAGGGTTTGCTTCCCAATTTGGCTTGGAAAAAGTGGTATTTGGGAAAGTACTTTTGTTTTAAAACCTGGGAAGCTAGAGACTTAGGGTCTTGCAAAATCCTCTACCCTTGTTTGGCCAACAAAGCCAAATTAAAATCTTCCAACTCTGTAAATCCCAAACCCCCAACAGCCTTCGACTTACCCATCTTATCCCAAGAAATCCAGTGAATTTTCTTTGTTTGCTCCTGTTGACCCCACCAGAAATGTTGCATCAATCTATTTAGCTCCCTTACCATGAATTTGATTTCTAGCTAGAGTTTTACGTGAAGTTTGGACATTAATGAGATGATCAGATAAGATGATTTTACGTGAAAGTTAAATAAATTATTTTTTAAAATTATTTTTTAATATTATTATTATTTTGAGATTTGAAAAAATTAAATTGTTTATTATACTTTATGTGAAAATTTAAAAAAATTGTAATAAAGTGATGAGATTAAATATTTTTACTATCCAAACGGGACCTTAATAACTTTGTGATCTAGAGCAAGGGATAAATATTATATATCATCACTCTATGATATGGATAACTATCTGAATGAATGTTGAATAAATATTATTGTAGAATTCATAACTATCTGGCCGATAACTTAATTAATGTTTTAGATTCTTTGTATATATGAAAAAATAAAAAAGTGGACAGTTGAGCTTAAATATATGAATTGCATGTTTATTGAAATTATTTGTATTTCTATCATATTTTTATTGAAATTAGTCAAGAATTTTATATTTTATTCTCTTTTATATATTATATTAAATGCTTGAATTGCATTATGTATAATTTTTAATATTTTTCTTAATATTGAAATAATCGATTTATAATAGTCGCGAATCACCCAACTCCGATTGTTGAATCGTTTTATTCATTGAATCGGTCCATACATACCCGATTGGGAATTCGAATCTGATTTTTGATCAAGTCTTAATTTAGAGGATCAAATTAATTCCTGGCCATAGAAGGTGGAGAATGAAACTTAGTAATGTTTACGATACATCACTCCACATATATGGGACTCATTATAATTTCATTATAATTGTTAATCTCATAATTAATAGCAGAACCCGTATGACGACATGGCTACTATCACCAGAAATATTGACCCATAAACAATAACTGGTCTCAAGACAAGAGTGTGATGTATGATCTTTTAAAAATTATTTTGAAAAGTCATATTTGTAAGCAGTGGGAGTACACGGCTCAACAGCATTACTAAGGCAAGATAAGATGAGAGTTGAAAGTTGAATAAAATATTATTAGAATATTATTTTTGTTTTGAGATTTGAAAATGTTGAATTGCTTATTATATTTTTAAAAAAAAAATTGTGAAAGTTGTAATGATTAGATGAGATGAAATGAGATGAGTTGAAATAATCTTTGAATCCAAACAGCCCAATTTGGAGAAATTTCATTTCTTTTTTTTATAGGAACTTTGGAGAAATTTCAAATTAAGCAGCAATATGCATGGAAAGTAATCTCACTCTCAAGGTCTTTTAAATGTCTCCTTTCCATGGAAAATTTAAATGAGGCAGACAATATTAGATGGACAATGCTATGGTGACTACCAAATATGCCCACCAAATGTGCACACTAGCTAGCTAGTATAAATGAGTTTTTTATTTATTTTCTTTTATTTTTCTTCAATCATTTTTTAAACATCCTTAACTATTAAAAAAATATAAAATAAATATAAATTCATTAATAGTCACTTCCTTAACTATTAAGAAAAATAAATAAAAATAAAAATATATAAGTACTGGAGATATTTGGTGTGCATATTTGATAGTCTTACTATCATTTTCCATGTTGGACAGATCACACGTACACTTACTATTGCCAGTATATGTCGTGGATGATGGTTGGGTGAATTGGTCCCTGCCGTGGCTGTTATATATTGTTAACTCAACTCTGGAGTCTGGACAAGATTGTTCCCCAAAGATTCTTCTAATTTTTCTTGTCTTGTTAAGACAGCACAGTTTGAAATTCAGCTGCTAATGTGTCTGAAATTCAGATATCTGATTTGATTTATTATATATGTATCCTTGCGCTTTTCTCGCCTGGCTTTCAATTTATTTGTGAACATTGTTTGATATACACGATAACTTGGGCCTTATGTCCGTTTGTGAGCCTTGCTGAAGTACTTAATAATATCATTCCTTGGTTTTTGTACCTTATCATTCTCTTTATCCCAGGGAAACAAACTAAGGTTACGAGATATTATAGGAAACAAGAAAAGATCCTTGAAGGGTTCAATGAGGTGGAGACCATGAGTGACACTGGTGGTTTTCCAGGAAGTCTCACAAAGGTTGGTTGTTTTGGTATATCATTAACGCCTAACCGTTTATTGTTCAATATGTTCCTGTTAGTTTTTAGAGTTTTAGGAAATAAAACATGATTATGTTAGGATTTTGGACAACAAAGTGCAGAACTAGCTCAAGTTTGAGAGGACAAGTGTTAAAGAATAATCTCACATTGCCTGTGTATAAGATCTTGAGCATATTTATAAGAAATGAGCAATTATTTCTTGTTGAATCAGTTTTATGAGATGAGTTAGACTCATGAATTTCTTCATGGTATCAGAGTCTGCTACAGGACGAATAGAGATCCACACTACTTACCTCGTGACAAGGATTAGAAAAAATACTGGTCTGCATGTAAGGGAGAGTGTTGAAGAATAATCTCACATTGCCTGTGGACAAGGTCTTGGGCATGTTTATAAGGAATAAACAATTCTCTTTTGTTGAATTGATTTTGAGTTAAGCACATAAATTTCTTCAGCAAGTATTACGTGATTAGCAGACCATTTAGAGACTCGAATCTGCATTATCTCTTCCTGATTTTTGCATACAAAGCAGAAGCAACTATATATAATATTTCAATGAAACTATTCTCATTAATTCTTTTATATCTATATTCTACCAGAACTGAGTATGAAGATGGTCAATGAGCAAGTTAAATACTATCATTAACCAATTCTTACATTATTCAGGATGAAATGGAGCAGCTTGCCCAGAGTGAGAGGATGGCAGTTAATGTGTCGAACATAGCTAACTTGGTGCTTTTTGCAGCAAAGGTGTTTGCTGCTATTGAGAGCAGCTCATTGGCGGTTATTGCCTCAACCTTTGATTCTTTCTTGGATCTCTTGTCAGGGTGTATTTTATGGTACACATCATATGCCATGAGGAAGCCAAACCACTATCACTATCCAATTGGAAAGAATCGGATGCAACCCGTGGTGAGGCATCAAACTTGTGTTGCAAAATTCAATTCTTGTGCACGTGTTGGAAAACATGTTAAAGTTTTTTTCTGAAGTGGCCTTTTGATTAGAGAAAGATGGCCGGACAAGTGGCCTTTTAGGGGTAAGATTGGAAGCCAGTTAAGTCAGCACTGTGAGGTAGATTAATGATAGATTAATTTTCAGACTGTAATTTCAAGAGTGAAAATCGTTTTTGGTATGTGCACCCAAGGCTTGCCAGTAATCCTCAAAAACCATGGTGGAAAAGCTGCATTTGAACAATGCATATTATATGTCATTGCCTCTTAAAGTTGTCCTTAAAGTGATCAGCTTTCCTTTTAGTTACACTAAGTGTATACTAATCAAGCTTGAGTATGCAGGGTATCATTGTTTTTGCATCAGTAATGGCAACTCTTGGATTACAAATATTGCTCGAATCTGCTCGACAAATAATTGCTAAGGTATGTAACTTTAATTTAATTTACTCAAATAATTATGACCTTGACAACTAATTAGAGCTGGGTTCAGACTCAGAGTTTGACCCAAAATTGGCATAAAGATTTTTTTGGGCTAATATGCACACTTTGGAAGGGCTTGTTGGAGGTCTTAATTTTGTACTCGTATGAAAGAAAATTCAAGAGGACTGTACAATGTTATGAATCCACTAGGTAGAACTCACCCTTGAAAACCGGCTTACAAGGAAAGGGTATCTAGGGGCTTATAAACCACCAACTAATCCCATACTTAGTCGATGTGGGATCGTAACATACTACTGGTTTCAGCTCGGTAATAAATTTATCAGTTCTTAGTCATAGACCAAGCAGGGTGTTTTTTTCATTTTTCCTTAATCTCAGCATTATCGCGTGAGCACATGTGAGCATAATTTGCAATATATATACCTTTATTTAATGATTTTAAATGCACTGTTATCTGGTGGCTGGTTCAATTATATGGTGTAGAGAGTATCCAATACATGTAGCCTACTCTCTCTACTACAGTCGTGGTGCTCTATGATATAGAAGTCTTCAATCATCAAAATCATTAACATACAATTATCATTAACCGATAGTATTTAGTCAATTTGCTCTGCAGTCATTAAGAGTTTAGAATTTGAACATTTGTTTTCATTCACAATACCATCTACATCAACAAATTTCTATCTTTATATGTTAATAATATATTGGATGTAGGAAACTGTTTTATCTTAGATAATTGCAAGATGTCTATTTCATTACTAACACTATAATTTTCCTGATTACAGTCTCGCCCCGAAATGGATCATGACCAGGAGAAATGGGTAATTGGGATTATGGTTTCTGTCACGGTGGTGAAGTTTGTGCTCATGGTTTACTGTCGAAGATTTGAAAACGAAATTGTTAGAGCATATACTCAAGATCATTTTTTCGATGTTATTACCAATTCAGTTGGTTTAGCAGCAGCTGTCCTAGCTGTCAGATATTACTGGTGGATTGATCCTGCTGGAGCCATTATAGTGAGTTCAAATTAAGACCTGAATTTCTTTTATTTTCTTTATCTCTACAAAGCATATCAATGTAATGCATAAAAGCCTTATTTTTCTACTATTTCCACATTTGTCAGCAATCATGTCCTTCATGAGAATAGAAGGAAACTTAATTGGGAAGTAGATGGGAATTTCCCTTCAACCTTAGTTTACAACAATTAATAACTTCTTGAAACTATAATGCAGATAGCATTATATACAATCAATACATGGTCGAGGACAGTGATTGAGAATGTATGGTCTCTGATTGGAAGAACTGCACCACCTGATTTCTTGGCAAAACTAACATATATGATATGGAACCACCATGAAGATATCCAGCATATTGACACAGTTAGAGCATACACCTTTGGCTCTCAGTACTTTGTGGAGGTTGACATTGTCTTGCCAGAAGATATGTATCTGAACCAGGCACATAATATTGGTGAGACACTTCAAGAGAAGTTTGAGCAACTCCCTGAAGTTGAACGAGCCTTTGTGCATATAGATTTTGAGTTTACTCACAGACCAGAACACAAGGCCAAGACTTCAGGGCAATGAATTATTGGTGCTAGCAATGACCATATTTCGGGTTTGCACAGTACCAGAGCCTCAAAAGGCTTTACTGATTTTCTTTTGTTTACACATTATGTTAATATGATCTTTTTTGTATTAAATACCATACTACTGTACTATTGCTATATTACATCTACACTTTGTACTTTTGTTTTGTACCACAATGTATTCTTTATATAAATTTTCCTTCTTATAATAAGACAGATGTATGAAAGTCAATACTAAAGATGTGGCCTATTAAAGTTTATAGGCCATGGATATGGACCTCTATCTTCTATTGTTTTCAATATTTTTGCTAGAAAAAGTGCACAGGAAACAAATCACCTTAGGCTCCCTGATCCGCAGTCCAACAGTTGTAGAGGTCCGCATGTCTTGGCCCCTCTCCGTTTGAGTCTCGTATGCTCGACATAATCATTTTATATTTAAAATGAATTATCGCAGAAGATCTTCATAAGTCTCAGTAGAGTATCAACAATTTGAAGACCATTCACTATAATGCCTGTATAAGAATTCATAGCATAATAAGCTCCTTATACACCCTCACCCCCCGTGTTCTCACTCTCTCTGCACTTTCCCTTGAAGTTCCCCGTTGTGCCTTCTCAAGTTCACTCTCACGCACAGGACCCACACACACCCCATTTTTTGCGGCCCTTATTGTCGCCGTAATAAGGGGAAAAATCGTGGCTGGACTTAAGCCAGGATTTTTCCATTGCAGGCCAAACAAAGCAAAATAGGCTTGACATTTGCTCTGTTTCTCACCGAAATGGAACTGCTGCATGCAACATGTGATTTCTGTCGATTTGCACTTCGAGAAAGTCAACGGTCATTGCTGCCGCTATTGCCTTCCACCGAATCCCTTTGTGCGCCGCAAAATCCCATCGGTATTCTCTATGCTGGGTTGTTCGTCAGGGTAAAGTATCTTCATCTCGGCGATTCGAGGTCAGCCAGAAACGTTTGCAGCAGTGTAATTGACTGCTGAATAAAATGAAGTCTGCGATGCAAAAGCCCATTTGTGGCGTTTCCCCCAATCGCAGATATGTGATTTCCCAAGTACGAATTATTAGGGTTTTTCGTGGGTATGTGGATGAATTTACCAGAGTTTTTATTTTCCCCCGTGACGATTGTTGTGACTATGCATACATAAAATTTGGATCTTATAAATTTATCTGGGTTAATTAGCCGATAATTTAGGCATATTGGTGTTTGATCAGTATGCAATTTTTTAGAGTACTCTCAGAAATTGCATTGTAATTTTTGGTTCAATATTTGAGAGTGCACTTTCAACTGGACCTAAAATTTCAGACGTGAGTCTGTGGAAATTGGATCTCCCAACTGATGAGATTCATGTGATTACAAATCACATGAATACCTCATGAGATTGTGCATTCATATTGGTTTCAGATCATGATTTGCGCTGCATGGAACTAATTTGATCAAGAGTTTTTCTGACACTTTCACGAAGAACTCATTTATTTGTTTTGAAAATCCAATGGGTTTGCACATGATGGGGTTTTCAAACACACAGAGACACACATATATATGATGCTGATCAAATATATTGGAATAACGTTGACCCCTGCATCTGGTTTTTTGCACATGATAGAGCTTTCACATCGTATATATGAAACCAGTGAAATGTATAACATTATGGTACTAAATTGCATACAAAACCATTAGACTACCATTCATTTAAGAAAAGATGCAAATAAGACTTGAAATTAATCTATATATAAACTCTCTATAGTCTATCATTCATCTCAGCTAGAAGTTACTCTTTAAAATTGCATAGGTTATAACTTAGTTTAGCAAACGTACCACAATGCATCCATACTTGCTATTTCAACATGCCAGCAGCCCTGCTATCTCTACATATACATGTACATACTCCACATAGGTATTTTTACGTTGAAAATTTGTTGAAGGGTATTGGCCAGCACATCCAAAAATACTCTTGGCCCTTGGAAGGTGAACTGACCTACTGCAATACAAATGAGTTGACATAAAATCATATCATAGCATGCATTCCTGCATAACCACCAACCTAGAATAAGTTATTAAAACCATATACGATTAGCAGTTTGGTTAATGTTAAATCATGCATCATGCAGTACTTGCATAGGCCAAACTCCCTGAGAAAAATGTGTCATTTACACTTCAGCTTAAAATCTGCTACAAAAATCCCTCCATCACCTTCAATTTATGTCTCATTTTTCCTTCATTTAAACTAAGTGTTTCAGATGGGATATATTTGTGGCTCAAATGTCAAAGTTCAAGCTGATGGTTTATATACAAGCTAAAAAAGCTAGGCATTTTCCTAATCCATATTATGATGACATTTGATCATGATGGTTTTTGTGTACCTTGCGTTGACAGGGCCATGAACAACCTCTTCAATTCCTACCTTGCCTGGAATTCCAATCAGTTCCATATGTGCCCTTGTAGCTCGATAACCCTGTTGGACAAACAAGCTAAGTTCTTTTAAACTTTGGCTTTACACAATATATCATAAAGAATATATTTCTCTAAGTCACTAGAGCACTATAACAATTGTTCTATGAGGAAACACTTGTCTACAAATGAAAGCATTAAAGCAGATACACAGTGCAGTAGATTATAATTTAAGTTGGAACATGGCCAATTTAGCTGGAACCTATATTTTTTAATAGCATGCATTCAATATTAGAGAAATCATTTGTATTCATGCAGTAGGTTAACCATGCCATATTCTGAAACTCATTGCAATACTGATTTAACACAGTCTACACCATGTTATATATAGAAAGTGTATCTTGAACAAACAATAAAAAACAGAAAAATGACTTGATAGGAAAGCACTTTGTTTCTAATAAAATTGGAAAACACTGAATGTGTAATATATGACCTGTCAAAGCTGGTTAACCACAATTAGGAGATTAAAATATATTCGATCCCTCCCTCCCTTTTACACTTTATAAAATATGATGTACTACTTTTGAGATGAACACAAATTAAAACAAGCTTATGACCAGCAGCAATATTTCTTTTACTGCATTTATAAAAGAGCAAGAAACTACATTACCTCCCATGCATCCTTCACCCTTTCCAACATAAGTAGAATACAACACCGTATAATGGACAAAAGTATTGTTGCTAGTACTTCATCTTCCCCACGACAATTTCATCAAAAAGGTAAGCAAAAGATGTGGGTCAAAATACAAAAGTAGGTATTGCTAGCAAAAACAAGATACTTAAGGAACTGCAGTTTGAGTCTCTCTCGTAGACTCTAATTCTGTCTCCACTTCTGACATTCTCATGTTTACGCGTGTCTTATAATCTCGCATATGCTCCCTTATAGCCATGAAACCACCTTCAATCTCTTCAAGCCGATTTTGGTAATACTCTGCATTTTTCCTATTTTCTTCATTTTCCTCGACAAGCCGTTCAAACTCCTCATTAGATACTCTAGGTACTTTACTCGATTAAGGCATAACAGAGTGGCCCAGCCCTCTGGAATACCCTGGTCTATGTCCCAAAACCTCCCTAAATATGTGTGCTGCTGCTTCATCTGTGCAAGCCTCTGGATCTTTGGCATTCATCTTTTCAACCATATGATTCTGTGGGATGAAAAAACTCAAGTTAAATTAATAATAGACAGCTAGTACCATAGTTTAAACAAATATATGCTCACATAATTGTCTTCTGTAATTGGTGTGATAAATCTCCTCTTTTTGTTTGCCCAATGCACGCCTTTGTAGAAGTTAATCAGATTCTTGTCCTTCTACATGAACATAGCCATACCAATCAGCTTTTTTCAGAGTATTCCAATTATTGACCAATTAGCTTTGGCCACAACATCTAGGTTTACTTATTTAATTAAACATACCTTTCTTTCCATTGGTATGACAAAACATGTCCTTCCACTTGTTTACGTCTATTTTCTCTATTTTGGGTGGACATTTTCTGCAATATCATAGAAAATTATAGGTGTTTTTTTCAGTTCTCATCAATTGCCAATAGGAATAGTGTAACAACCCGACCCTAATATTAGGCTATAGATACATTTTATGTATTTTCTTATAGCTATATTATTATTATTATTATTATTATCATCAGATTTTACATTTGTTCTTTTAATAAGATTATTATCATTTTATTTTTATTATTATGACCCGATTTTTTACAATAGCCTAGACTTTTATTTGAATTTAAACATTATTTCTCCCTATCTCCACCCATAAGCCTCATCCTTATCCTCTTATTAATAACTCCAAATCCTATTAGGAAACCAAGCTCTCAACTCCAAATCCTATTAGGAAACCAAGCTCTCAACTCCAAATCCTATTAGGAAACCAAGCTCTCAACTCCAAATCCTATTAGGAAACCAAACTCTCAACTCCAAATCCTATCCCATCTCCTTATGGTCACAATACCATTTTCCTTGCCTATAAAACCCACCCCTGGCCGAGACCTCCAGAAGAAAACATAAGAAACCACAACCACCGAAGCAAGCCGTAGCAGACCGAGACCCACCTCTCTCATTCATCTCGGCTTCTCTTAAGCGTTCGGGCTTGCCCCAGCCACCCAGAGCCACTGTCGTCTCGTCCAGCCAATCCCCCATCGCGTATCTTCTCGGTGACGAGTTACAACTTGAGATTCAAGAAGAAGCGCAACAAGGTAAGTTATTTGATCACAAAATTAGGATCATCACAGTTCAGCTTATATTTAAGTATTATTCAAGCCAATTCATTGATAGTCTTTTTTTATGTACCACTCATGTCATATGCAAACATGTCATCCAACATAGCACAATCATGTCATTCCGCATCATGTTCAATTTCAGAAATTATAATTATATATGTATTATGTCATGCATCTCATGGTCATAAGACACATAAGCTATCTTAAGTCCAAGTGCAAGATAAGATCAATTCAGTTAATCAGTTGGTCATTCAGATGCATGGTACCAATGCAGTTCAGATCAGGGTGGACGTGCAAGCCACGGACTCAAGCGTGGTCCACCATAGTATGCCAGAATACTATCAGCGGCTCCCCTCGCGGTCGCGGGATGTGGGGTCGGTGCACAACCTCGCACACAGGGTTAAGTGTATTGGCCAGTCAGTTCAGTCAGTAATCAGAACAGTCAGTTAAATCAGAACAGTCAGATAATTCAGATAAATCAGTCATGCATAGCATAGACATCAGTATGATTAGTCATGAATTTTAAGTTCTCAGCATGAAAACTTTTATGAAAACCTTATGTTTAGTATATTGACGTTGTGATGGATTTCTTACTGAGTATTCGACTCATTTTAGTTTGTTTTCATGTTTTTAACCACCCAGGTGAGGATGATGATTACGAGCAGGCAGACCAGGATTAGAAGGAGCAATTATTTTAGTTTCAGACCTTCTAGAATGAAATTTATTTTATTGTTTTTATGACATGACTTTTATTCAATTAAGTTTTTTTTGAAGACATTTTTATCAGACAAAGTTTTATGAAATAAATCCTAAAATTGTTTTCTTAAATATGAGATTTTTTACCGGGTTTATTTTATGAAAAACACGTGACACGCCTAGCCTACGGGAAGGAGGTGTTACAATTTGGTATCAGAGCCCAGGTTGAGAGATTCTGTAGACTTTTTTTTTAAAAAAAAAAAAAGAAAAAAAAGAAAAGAAAAGTATTTTTTTATTTTAGGATTAGGTCACCTAGGATGCTCCTGGCCTGCTCGAGAGTTATTGAGGTATTTTTTTTATTATAGTGGGATATTTTTAACTCTTACTAGTTAGCACTGTTGTAGTTACGGTAGACATTATTATTCCTGTCAATATCAAAATATTAATTACTGGTTACTTTAGATTATGGCATTTGACTCTAGGAATTTCATGTAGCATGGATATCTAGAATTTTATGAGAATTATGTGTAGTAGAATTATGTGTCAATTTGGTTATGACAATGTAATTGATTGAAGGAAGGTGAAGTTGGGAAACTATTACTTTTAGGACTGATAGTGTATCTGGTTCATGAGAATGGACGGAGATTGAATTATATTTGAGGAAGTCTTATTTAAGGAAATTAGGGAATGTTGTTAGTAGATTTTGGAGTTATGACATAGATTTACATATGGTGATTGGTAATTCATGACTATTGATGGAAAGTATATTATGTAATGTGATCCTTTTGCCTAGTATGAATGGTGAACAAAAGATCTTTGGAAAATGTCGTATTGTAAAATTATTTAGTAATGAAGCTATCGAAAGAAATTGTGGAGTCAATATATTTTTGAGGTGCGAGAATTTAAGGTTTACGAATAGAAGATGATTGGAGTGCACGTATGCCTTAGACATGCACATTAAAGTCTTAACGATTAGGTCAACATTATTAGAGAATAGGACGAGAAGTCGAGGTTTGATATGGAAATTTAGTTGATGTTGCTATGCTTATAATTGAGGTACTTATAATTGGATATGTAGGTCATAACCATAGGCACATTGATCATTGTGGAATTTCTTTTTCTTAGAATTTTAGAATTGAGATATTTTATAGACTCTGAACTTTGGAGAGTTTTGGGTTATGAATTGTTGAGGTTATTATTGCATGTGGAGAGTTTTATTATTCTATGTAGAGAGTTCTAATTACTTTTTGTGGAATTATTATTATTAGGTTGTAATCGAATCCATTATTGAGGTTTACAATTTTGGAGAATAAGCGAGGTTTAAGAATAAATCTCGAAGGATTAAAAGTCTAAGAAGAATAGGTTCGACTAAATGATCGAAGATCTAAAATAGAAACATGGAAAGAATGCGATAGACAAGTATGTAGGTTGCTTGAGGTACTAGCAAATTTCGAGGACGGAATTTTTATAAGGAGGGGAGTTTGTAACAACCCGACCCTAATATTAGGCTATAGATAAATTTTATGTATTTTCTTATAGCTATATTATTATTATTATTATTATTATTATTATTATTATTATTATTATTATCATCAGATTTTACATTTGTTCTTTTAATAAGATTATTATCATTTTATTTTTATTATTATGACCCAATTTTTTACAATAGCCTAGAGTTTTATTTGAATTTAAACATTATTTCTCTCTATCTCCACCCATAAGCCTCATCCTTATCCTCTTATTAATAACTCCAAATCCTATTAGGAAACCAAGCTCTCAACTCCAAATCCTATTAGGAAACCAAACTCTCAACTCCAAATCCTAGTAGGAAACCAAACTCTCAACTCCAAATCCTATCACATCTCCTTATGGTCACAATACCCTTTTCCTTGCCTATAAAACCCACCCCTGGCCGAGACCTCTAGAAGAAAACATAAGAAACCACAACCATCGAAGCAAGCCGTAGCAGACCGAGAACCCACCCAGAGCCACCGTCGTCTCGTCCAGCCAATCCCCCATCGCGTACTCTTCTCGGGGACGAGTTACAACTTGAGATTCAAGAAGAAACGCAGTAAGGTAAGTTATTTGATCACAAAATTAGGATCATCACAGTTCAGCTTATATTTAAGTATTATTCAAGCCAATTCATTGATAGCCTTTTTTTATGTACCACTCATGTCATATGCAAACATGTCATCCAACATAGCACAATCATGTCATTCCGCATCATGTTCAATTTCAGAAATATTATAATTATATATGTATTATGTCATGCATCTCATGGTCATAAGACACATAAGCTATCTTAAGTCCAAGTACAAGATAAGATC
Source organism: Cyclocarya paliurus (assembly GCA_029856935.1). Taxonomy (NCBI): domain Eukaryota; kingdom Viridiplantae; phylum Streptophyta; class Magnoliopsida; order Fagales; family Juglandaceae; genus Cyclocarya; species Cyclocarya paliurus. The sequence continues at coordinate 28,110,641 of CM056948.1, forward strand.
AGTTCAGTTAATCAGTTGGTCATTCAGATGCATGGTACCAATGCAGTTCAGATCGGGGTGGACGTGCAAGCCACGGACTCAAGCGTGGTCCACCATAGTATGCCAGAATACTATCAGCAGCTCCCCTCGCGGCCGCGGGATGTGGGGTCGGTGCACAACCTCGCACACAGGGTTATGTGTGTTGGCCAGTCAGTTCAGTCAGTAATCAGAACAGTCAGATAATTCAGATAAATCAGTCATGTATAGCATAGACATCAGTATGATTAGTCATGAATTTTAAGTTCTCAGCATGAAAACTTTTATGAAAACCTTATGTTTAGTATGTTAACGTTGTGATGGATTTCTTACTGAGTATTCGACTCATTTTAGTTTGTTTTCATGTTTTTAACCACCCAGGTGAGGATGATGATTACGAGCAGGCAGACCAGGATTAGAAGGAGCAGTTATTTTAGTTTCAGACCTTCTAGAATGAAATTTATTTTATTGTTTTTATGACATGACTTTTATTCAATTAAGTTTTTTTTGAAGACATTTTTATCAGACAAAGTTTTATGAAATAAATCCTAAAATTGTTTTCTTAAATATGAGATTTTTTGCCGGGTTTATTTTATGAAAAACACGTGACACGCCTAGCTTACGGGAAGGGGGTGTTACAAATAGGTTTAACTTAAAATAGACATATTTTTTTGGGAAATGTATTAAAGGGACTCTCTGTCTTGATATTTACATATTGGTTTTTCCATGTTAATAATTCTATAGAACTATCCATTTAGTTGAAATTCTACTAATGTTTTAGCTACAAAAATCATTATACTATTTTTTCACATTTAGAACAACATAATATGTTTACATGCTCATGATATGCTTACAACTAATCATGAAACCTAATGACATATGATTCCTACACGAAAATGATAGGCTTACCTTGAATGAATCACTCCCCCACCAAGTGCATAACCACTCCCAAACCGACTGCTCTACCAACCCACCTCCATTAGCTAGTGCCTCCGAATGTGTTACATAACTCAAATATTTAAGGTGTAGCTTGCAATAAAACGCATTATATGCACGAGATAGCTGACTTGTAACTGTCCGACGATGATTTTTCTTGGTCCAATCCAAGACAAAGTCAGCCTATCAATGCCATTGTGTTAAAACCCATGTACCATATTGTAAATTTTTTAAAGCAATATTTGTTAAAAATGGCTATTTCTATTTAAGTATATATCCAATCAGATTCTGTTTTTCTACTCGTTATGTAAGCTATATTTATATTTCTTAAAGCCCCATATAAAGCATTACAACTAAGCAAGTTATAATAAAGCATTCAATTTACCTTAAAATAAGAACTCAAGCATACAACATGCAGATGAAATCTCTCAACCAGCATGTAGATCTACATTGAACTTATCTAAAGTTATTACTCAACATGGCATACATATCAATCATTTAAGATGAAAGCCATACTCGAACACGAAGAATAAGCTCCTCTTTCTCCTTCTCGTTGACAACACTCCAGCTAACATGTCTTATTTCACCATAGTGATTCACGATCCACGTCACTCTCGTTGTGTAGACTGTTCTATTGTTGCATGATAGACCTATCTTCCCATCTTTGATCTCAAGTGGTATCTTGCCATAATTTCTCATCCTCTCAAACTCCATCCCTTTGACTACACCCCTACCATGTTTACTAGTGTTTGGTACTATACCAGCAAAAAAACCATTAATGACAGTGGTGCAAAACAATATAATATATGTTCACTACTTTTCAAAACATCTACAAAATTCCGTCCCTTAAAAGGTGCAAAACACTAGTTTTCATCTACACCAGCAACATTGTATTTCAGATTTTGGTGCAAAACAGTGTCTTTATGTATTTATAAGGTGCAGAACACTAGTTTATACAATACCTTATAAGGTGCAAAACATTATAATACTAGTATTTTCTCCTATACCAGCAACACCTTATTTCACATTTACTTTATTACACATTATAATACATGTGACTAAGGTGCAAGGAAAGCTTCTGAAATACTTTATAAGGTGCAAAACAAACTATTCAGACTTGTATAAGGTGCAAAACATGGATAAACACACGTGTTTTCTCCTATGCAAGAAACGCATTATATTGCAGATTTTGGTTCAAAATTGTGTCTTTATGTGTTTATAAGGTGCAAAACACTAGTTTATACTAAACCAGCTTATAATGTTCAAAACACTTTATACATGGATAAATCCTTTCCTAAATAGAAGTTTATGAAATACCATAACTCAAGAAAATAAACATTATACTTACCCTCTTGAGTTGTATTCACATCTGCAGGAGTATTGGGAGGCAAAAACGATGGATATACATCATCTGGGAGTTGATTAGAGTCATCAGAGTCCATAGCAGCTTGATCATCTCTCAAAGTCCAACCCAATGGTTTTGGTTGTGGGTTTCGTTGAGTAGGAGGCAACACCCCTTGACCTGGTCCAACTACTCCTTGGCCTCTCCCTCTCTTGACTGAATATCTGCTGCACGATGATCAAAGTGGAAAAACACAAACCAAGTTAGGAAGCAAGTATATATAATGAAGAAGTCCTAGGTTGAACACTAGTTTAGACTGTTTTATGCAGTATGTACTCCATGTTGGGCAAATGGGGTGTTGCAAGAAATGTAATGTATAAGTTGGCCAGAGTCTGGAGAAGGTAACCTTTTCAAATATGCAGCCCAAGTGCTAAGTATAACTCTCGTAATAGTATATTTCTAGAAGTACTGGCTAGCAAAAATGGAGGAGCAATACTGGTTGGCTTGTAAATGTATTTGATGAAAACTGATATAAGGGACTAATCATAGAGATTTCATGCCTTTGCAAGGAAAAACCATTATCCCGCTTAAAGTATTCCCTTCTCCTGCGCATTGTGTACCAGAAAGTATGGGGATTTTGTGTGCAATGTGATCTGACAACAGTAGACAGCTATCAATCCACAGAAGCCATCATATCTTTCATATTTTAATTGAAAAATCAACAGTTGTTTTCACATGTGCCAATTGCTTCCCACGTCATGTATTCATAGACAAGTGTTATAACATGCATGCCTTCATAATTATATGATTGAAGAGAAATGCAACATCGGATTCCTCAATTTTTAATGGATTGTGGACATAGATCAAAATTAGTAACAAATTTACATTTTTGGGATATCTTTTGACAACGCCTATTCAGGTTTAATGGGCTTATAATACAAATTTTATATAAGTCCTCAAGTGGATTTGATCCATCAGTTAGAACTCAAACTAACTGTATTGAAAATAATTTTATTGTATGTATGTGAATTTAAAATTGTATTTTCAATACATGAAAATACAACATGTATTTATTTGTATGGCTTCGAAATTGAACAAGTTACATTTAAGATATTAGATTTATATACTTTATAAATTCTAAAATAATTTTAATAAAATAATCTCATTTTAAATCATCTTCTTCATTTAAGACGAGGCTTAGGGTGCATAATTTCTCTACTGAAATGCATAATGTATAATCAACATTAATATCCACAATGGGTCAGTTAGGAACATCCCCAACTTCTCTATTCAATTAAACAAAAGCATTGATTGCTAGAGATAAAGACTAGTCTCGATTAGAACATAGGCACCTAATGAAGTACACACATGAATACCATTTTCTCAGCAATCAGTTCCATTGTATATTTCTTATTACAAGCCGTACAACACCAATTACACATGGTGGTTACTAACTAGAAAATGCCAATAAAATCCCACCAATGCAAGGCCTACTACAACAAACAAGCATAAAAATGTTGATCCAGGTTAACTAGAAAATCATCTTGACCATGGCACCAATCCAAGACAAGTCATGCCAATGAGTAACTAGCTAACTAGTGTCATTTTTGGTGGACCTTTCGGACATCATCCACATTTGGATGTTAGTAAACAAGAAATCAACACCTGCATGCCAAAATAACATAATGTCAACCACCAAGAGGCACCTAAATTCATTTTTACGACAAGGGCATTCACATATAAAATAGAAAATCAACTAGTTATGGAAATAATTAGACTAACAACCAGTGAATCCACTGTTACTTATAAATAGAAAATAAGGAAGAAATTTAATACAAATGATATAACCAATTTGGACAAATTCTAACTTATAGTATATTACAATAATCTTGCTTACATTTAGGAAATACTATAGAAACTTGAAACTTAAGTAAGAACATGAAATTATAGAAACTTACATCTTACCATAATCTTGCTACCCTCAATTACCTATAACTTACACAATCTTGAAAGATTAACGAAGAGCATGAAATTAATAATTTAAATATGGAAAATCACAGTATTGTGATAAACATATGTATTAAAGTCTAATGAGGGGGAGTTAACTTATTGCATCAATGTGCACCTTCGTCAGACGATGTCCCACAATTAGACTCAAGATCTTCACTACTACTAGTCTCGGCATCATCGTTTTCAAGGTGCAAATCATCATCAATGAAGTATTCATCATCAAGAAGGGTAATTGCGTCTTCCAATGTTGTATCACCAGTAACATGAATTGGTTCTACGTCGGACCTATGCAAGAGATTCCTCGTGCCATTATCATCATATTCAAGTTCTACTTCTACATATGAGGGTTTGTTCTCTTGGAAAGCAACATCATTAAGATTATGCTCGTCATCGTCATCATTGGCCAATGGTATAGTTGGAACATCATACATGTTCCTATTGGTCACCCTTTGCACAACGGACCAATTACCATGTTTACTATTGTCTTTAAGGTAAAACACTTGACCTGCTTGATAGGCAAGGGCGAATGGCTCATCCCCATACCATTTGCGGGAAGTGTTGACACTAATTATGTGATCCCTAACATGTATTCCTCTCTTTATATCACCGACATCAAACCAGTCACATTTAAACAAGTATACATGACACCAACCCATGTAGCGTAATTGCAATATATCAATCAAAACACCATAGAAATCAATAGGCTTTGATTTGTGTTCCCCTTTAACAACAACCTCACTATTTTGGGTCCAGCGATATTCACCACAAGACAGTGTGTAAAATCTGGTGCCGTTCATGATGCAAGTAGAAAATGATGCAACTCATGTGTCTAGTCCACAAGCGAATGCATATATGTCATCGGATACATCATAAGGATTTTTTGAATGCAGTTCTTGAATCTATCCATATTACGGTGCAATAGGTTAGATCTTTCATTTCAAAACCAAGTTGGAAGTTATAGGTGAATCTTAATGAGTGAGAGAAACCTACTCATGTGCGAAACCAAGTTGAGAATTCCTTTTGATGTCTACGCTCTACATTATCTGGGGAATTTTCTTTCATCTTCGTATAGTGTTCACTAGAAAAATCCACACAAAAAAAATATTAGGTTGGTCCATACATATTCAATTTCAACAATATTTATATGGTAGATGTGATGGAAAAATCCAAGTACTTACTCTAGGTACTGACTAATTTCTGTACAATTATTGAGCACGTACCACGTTCCCTTTGCAAGTACAATCTGATCCAATCGATTGGAGGTTGGGGAGCCCAAAGGACTTACCTTCTGTGAGAAAATAGGGAAGTCATGGGATATAGTATCTTTATCTATATTCCTGTTTCATTCCTCTCAATTGTACATGGTCTCAACATCATGGATATATAAGGAGTAGAAGGTCAAGCATTTAAGATGAATATAGGCTTCAGCAATTGAGTCTTCTAGATGAGCCTTATTTCTAACATAACGCTTGAATTTTTTTAAATATCGCTCAAAATAATACATCCATCTATATTGAACTGACCCCCAAGGAAAGCCTCTCTAGGTAAATGAATGGCGAGGTATACCATTACATCAAAGAAGCCAGGTGGGAAAATCATCTCAAGCTTGCAGAGGATGACTGCAATGTCGTATTGTAGTTGCTTCAATGCTTCAAACGTCAACGTTTGGCACACAAAGCCTTGAATAAGGAACTTAACTCGATCAATGCAAGTCGTATATCAGGTTGGAAAAACCTACCAATTACAACTGGAAGTAATCTTTGCATGAACATATGACAGTCATGAATTTTCATTCCTGATATCTTTACATCACCAACTTAAACACATCTAGAAATGTTCGAGACAAAACCATCTGAAAATTTAACAGTTGCAAGATACTCACAAAAACGTCTCCTCAGATCTAAATCCAGCGTGTAGGTGCCAAGCAACATGGAGTACCCACTAACTGAAGGTTGTAGATGTAATTACTTTCGTAACCCAAGCTCTTCCAAGTCCTTACGTGCATTAATAGTGTCTTTATTTTTTCCCTCAATATCCATCAAAGTTCTTAAGATATTGTCGCAAATGTTTTTTTTAATGTGCATGACATCGAGATTGTGTTGTAGAGTCAACATTGACCAGTATGATAATTCGAAGAATATACTTTGTTTAGTCTAATTCAATTCATCTGGCCTATGTTTTCTCTTTCGAGAACCTTTACCAAATTTTACATTACCTACCTACATTAGTTGTTGGAGAACAAAAGAAGCCATGAGCTCTGGAGGAGCCAACCGATGATCCTCATTTACATTGAATAGAGCCTTTTTCTTTCTCCAAGGGTGAGCGGATGGCAATAAGCGACGATGGCCCATATAACAATATTTTCTCCCATGTTTCAACCACATTGAATCGGTATCCTTGTTGCATAACGAGCAAGCCATTTTTTCCTTTGTGCTCCACCTAGAAAGATTGGCATATGCAGGAAAATTATTGATAGTCCACAGTAGTACAACATGTAAGTGAAAGTGTTCAGACTTTGATGCATCGTAGGTATCTACACCGTCCTCCCATAGCTCTTTTAGTTCATTGACTAAAGGTTGCAAATAAACATCGATGTCGTTTCCTGGTGCTTTTGGGCCAGGAATGAGCAGGGATAACATTAAGTACGGTTCTTTCATGCATAACTAAGAGGGCAAGTTGTATGGCACGAGTATCACTAGGCATATGCTATAAGGTTTGCTCATATTATTGAACGGGTTGAACCCATCACTTGCTAGCCACAATTTGACATTGCGAGCATTTTGGGCAAACCAACTGTGGTCTTGATCAAATTGTCTCCACATTTTAGAATCAACAGGATGCCTTAAAGTGTTATGGTCATTGACTCATTGTTCGCTATGCCATTTCATAGACTTTTCTATATTCTTCGACATAAATAGTCTTTGTAACCTTGGCATCAGAGGAAAGTATCGCAATACCTTTTGGGGAATCTTTCCTTTTTTCCCTCTGGTTGACACCCACCTTGGCTCCTCACATTTAGAACAAACTTCTTTGTTCACATCGTGTTTCCAAAATAGCATGCAGTCATTTGGGCAAGCGTCTATCTTCACATAACTAAAGCCCAAACCACGCTCTAAGTGTCGAGCCTCATGGTATGAGTTAGGTATCTCAATATTTTGAAAAGTTGTCTTTAACAATTATAAAACCATGTTAAATGACTAGATAGTCTACCCACCAACCGTTTTGATATGAAGCAGCTTGACTATAAACGAGAGCTTAGAAAACTTCTCACAACTTGGATAAAGTGGACGTCTCGCATCCTTGAACAATTGGTCAAATGTTTTAGACTGCCAATCACTCATGGTGGGCTGTGAAGTAGAACCATCTTCCCCAAATGCATGGTCAGTGTTTAAAGCAGCCCGATTGTCCTCTATCATCTTATCCATATCATCAACAAAATTATGAAATTCATTAAATGTATCATGATCACCGTGTGACGAATTCACACTCCAACTTTCATTCTCCCTATGAAATATCTAATGTGTATAACTTGGATCAATACCTATCGTGAATAGATGATCTTCGACTTCATTGATTGGTAGAAATAGGTTATTATGGCATCTCCGACATGGACAACTAAAAGTGGTTCTGCCAGGAGCAGGGGCTTTTGCCTTGTAAGTAGATTATTAATCCCTTCACCGTATTCACGTGAGGTAAACCTATTTGGCACGTGTATCCAAATCTTGTCCATTTGAACCTTAATTGATTAAGGGTGCAGAATGAAACCTTAAGCAGAACAATGAAATAATTAAGCTAGTTTGCTACACACTTATTCATTAACCAATATCAGAATAAGGAAATTAATGGTTTCAAACACCCTAATGAAGAATAATTATTTCACCATATATAAAGCATATATCATATTTTTTAGAATTTGTTATTGATTGAAGTTGTTTGTGCACCCAAAGGAAAACTGACATGCCAGCTGCATATCATCAAGAAACACATGCAAAAACTTGATGACCACATTAGTCATATAACCCCCATTCCTCTGTTTCAATGTGAATGAAATTCTTTTGATCACATTAGAAACAGTCAATTCATCAGTGGCCATCCATCCAACACAATTCTTTACATGGGTTTAATGACAATTCATCGATAGTACAAACCAAAAATAAGATCTTATGTCATCTCGATATCTTTGGCAAGAGTATAGATCTATGATACAATCAATATGCCTCAATTTAAATTAGTATCGCTTGCTTATGATCTTGGAAAGTTAATTATCGTTTCATATGTAAAAGACTCATTAATGAAAATACACACACACACACACACACACACATATATATACATGCTCATAACATAAGTTATTATGATTTATATATGATTTAGACGTGTTGTGAAAGATCTATAGAATCTCTCTATGTTGCACATTTCGAAATATCTTATTCTCTTTTCATCCTTAAGCTAGCTGACTTTGTATGTATGTTTTGATAAATTGACTTGCAGTTTAATTAGTATGTCATTGTTTTGTAATTATTATAACAAGGAGAGGGTGAGATCGTGGGTTATAACTCCCATGGAAGAATTCTCTCTTTGTAAACATAAAAAAAAAAAAGAGAAGGAGCTGAAGGAGTTGATATAATCATCAGTACTACTGCATAATTAAGGATATAAAGGGCTAAAGATAAGAGGAATACACTTCTTTAATATAGAAAAGAAAGAAAAAAAACCTTTGTATAATTCAAAATGTCTTCAAGCCCTCTCCTCCTAGTCCTACTCAGTTTTTTGTTTTTGTAAAACATAATTAATATGATATCTTATCAAGAATACCTCAATTAATTGTAAAGGCTACTAATTATTCTGTTAATTTCTCATTGCCTGCCTATGTATAGACAATATTGATGAATACAAGTTGATTTCACCATTCAATGTCTGATATATCAGATGCACACCACCATCTTCTTAAAGAAATAATTATCATGATTTCATCTGCAGTGTTTGCCTATGATCAACATGGTCTAAATCATCTCAAATATTGAGTCAATAGTTGGACAAGATGCTTCAAAGTAATTGGCCTCTTTCAATCATGTTGGTAGATATTGGAAAACAGTACTAGAAGAAATGGGTCCATCTGTGCACAGACCCATTTACGTTGAAGGAGATCAGAGCTTACCATAGGAGAGAGGAGATTAGTAGGAGGAGCCTGTGCACGGGCTGGTATGGCGAGACAGTGGGGCAGCCTAGGGAGAGAAATAGTCGAAGTGAGAGTTAATAGAGAGAGAGAGAGAGAGAGGATCAAGATCAAATCAGACGGAGGATAGAGAGGCTGAAGGAATTTTACCGGCGAGGAGGCGACGGCACAGCAGCAGCCTCACGGTGGCAAGAGCGGCCCGACCAATTTCAGACCAAAGGGACCAAAACCATCATGGAAGCAAATAAAAAATTAAGCAAGAAATTACTCACATACAATGGAGCCGTTCCTTTTTTTTCCCTTAATATATAATGGCTTATTACGGCAAGACTAAAATTGCCACAATAAGCCATTAGAATAGTGCTCTGTTTTCATTGGGAAAACAATTGACTGTAGGCATTTTTGCATCGATTAAAATCAACGCAACAGAAAATATTTCGCCACAATAGATTAGTCTTTTGTGTCGATAGTGTTTGCCACACATATTTTCGCCGCTATTTTATTTGCTACAATTATACGGAGGCCAAAAATAAAAACACCAATTTGCGGCGCATAGTTTTCTCCGCAAATAGCATATCATGCGACGAGTCCACAAAGCGTTGAATATAGCTCCCTTGTTTGCTGTGAATTTAATTTCGGTGCTTATATTTCGTCGCAAAAACTCAAAGTTTGCAGCACGAACAAAAATCGATGGCAATTATATGGATCAACTGTAATTGATTGTTTGTTGTGACCAAACCTGTTCGCCAGAAATAAAAAATGTAGGAAAAAGCATTGATTGTTGTAGTGACAGCTGAATTAATGAAGCTCAGCACATCCACCCTCAAGCCGACATATACGTCTAGGTTGAACATAAATGCTGGCACAGCACCAACTACATCTCAAACCTTTAGCACACTCAAGCCCATCCATTCGACCTCCTTGTCTCTCGGTTTTCATCTCACATCACCTCCATGAGCAATCGCTAGAAGCTAATCAGTAAGCTCCCTTTCTCTTCTTTTCTTATGTACCTCTTTCTTTTATTCTCTCGGCCCTCAGGTCCTAGTCCCTATTACAAACACTATTCTACTCCCAAATTAAACCACCACAAGCAAATGCCATACTTCACAATGCTACTTAATCTTCTCTAATCCTTACTTAATTGGTAAGGCTTGCCTTGCGACTTGATCTTCTCTAATTCTTGCTAGACTGCGGACTGTTGGGACTTCAAATTTGCTTGTATGGAAAATACTGTATTCTAAGAGGAATTGATATACCGGGCGAATATTGTGGGTGAGTATCATGCTGGAGATTGTTAATTCTTGTCCATTACATCATTAAATCACTATTAACGATGGTTGGATTCGAATTCCACATCATTGCATTTTGGTGATCATGGCCTTGGTTTCAGCTAGGTAGGCTCATAGCTTTTGGCTTTGGGTCCATGGGCTCTTGTGATGTAAAGTTCAACCCAATTCCTTTTAGGAAATATTTGACCTAGCAGTTGCCCCACAAATCCCTAACTCATGAGTGTGACCGAAATTTATCATTCCTCTCACTTTTTTTGCGCCACTTCAGTGACCTTTGTGCGCCCAACTTCCACTTGCATTTAATCACCCTAAATGGCAAGAGTGAGACGTTTCGACTTCTCTACATGTTCCATCTCCACTTGTATTCATTCTCCTTGGTGACACATATTCGCATGTTTAGGATAACATGTGCCGGCTTACCTCCCATGTCCTTTCATGCAACGCAGATCACGAGATTTGCTTGTTTTACCTCTATGTTAGTAACACCTGTTATTTCCTTGTTGGGGGTTGTCCAACCGTCAATATCCTCTTTTAAATTCTCTTATTCACATTTTTTTAATTCCTATCATTGCACTCTCCTTCAAACCCTAATCTTCTATCTTTCAAACTTTTTCCTTTCGGTGTTTGTTATCACCAATGGCTCTCCGTAATACTTCTCACTTTGGCTCTCGCGGTTCACGTTCTTCATATCCTCAGAGTTCTCCCAACAAATTAGTAGGTGCCAAATGACACCGTTTGAATGACTTTGAGGGACACAATTGGTCCACAACTACTTCTCAGGCAAATATGGTCCTGGATCTTCTTGGGACCCATCGTGGGGCTATTGACTCGAAACGAGTTGCTCTATACACAAGCATGTTCCTGATACGGCTTCGGCACCCCTTTTGTTGCCTTGTTCATGATGCCTTGAATTTCTTGGGTCTAGCCTCTTCATAGCTTCTTTATAACGCCTCGAGGATTTTGTTATCATGTTGTGTCATATGGCGTCAAGTTTTGGAACCTACTGGTGAGGAATATCCTGACTTTACTACCCTGGAGTTCATCTACACTCATGTTGTTAGACGCATTGATGGGAATCAATGCAGTTTCCGTTCACGGGCCAAATACAGGGTGGCGCGTTTGGAGTCCAGTTAATCTCATGCCAAAGAGTGGCATAAGAAATTTTTCTTTGTTTCTGATACTAGTTGGAAGTTTTTGACAGGCGAAGCCAACTGCCAGGAATTTCCAGTTTGAGCCCTATGGGAAGTCGTTCTCAAGGACTATGAGATCAGTGTGGTACTTTCTGACGGGGAGAAAGCACACCTGGAACTCGTCTACTCCAAGATTGAACAAAATATTGAAGTTATTTGGTCTTATGCTCTTCTTACCAATGCAAACATCGATCAATTTTTAGTATTACATAACCGTTTCCATGTTGTGGGTTGCAAATTTTTGAGCGGGCCATTTGTTCCTCACAGACAAAAAAGAACCTTTTTTATTCCGGAGAAAAAAGGGAAGAAGCCTCACCAGGACAGTGACTCAGTTCATGGTGTAGACGAAGTTAGTAGTGATTCAAACTTTGACCATGAGGGTTCCATTCCTCCAAGTGGAATTGAACAATAACGGAGGGTTTCATCGCCGTCAGAGGTAGCAGATTAGTTCGACTGGCCTCACCCACCCTTGACAACTTGGAGGAGATCATGAACCAGGCAGAGGTTGACCTGGCGATGGTTCTAGACGTTAAGTCCCCTGAGCTAGGCGACCTTGGACAAGTTCATCAGCCCTCGCCAACTCCTGATCACCTGGTTGAGACCCTTGATCAAGAGAGGGCAAATATCGACATGGTACTACACCCTACATTTTTTAAGTCTGTACATGGGGTTTTGTAGGTCCCTTCCCAAGATGCCCGCTAAAGACTTTAGGGGAATGTCTTTGTTGCCAAGAGATCATGTTGGAGCACATGGGGTTGGCAAGGAGGTGTTACCTTAGCAAGATTGTGATGTGCCTTCATCGTCCAACCCTCGCTAAGGTCAACACTCGAATAATCATCGTGAGATGATGCTCGAGGATTAAACTGGACATCGGGAGTTTCTATACCTTCTCGCCTTTCAGTACTTTGCCTCCTAGGGGAGACTTCAACACAGTTTTTTCCTTTGGATGATATCAAACGACATGGGGAGGGCACATTTGCAATTCCGACCAGTGCTACCTTTTTGCCACAATCCCTTAGGCTTTTGTCACCTAGATGCTTTGGGTAGGCGAGCGGTTCCAAACCTTTTTTAACCTACAAGGAGCTTAACTTTTCAGGGTTACCTAGCCCTTCTAGGTCTCATCCATCGAGGCTTACCCCGCGAGTCGGAAATCATATGGAACAGTTGGTTCACAATATTGCTCGTAAACTTGGGAATTTTCTATCCTTGGTAGGCTTCCTTATTCTAACCTTCGTATTTCCTTCCTTTTTCATTTCATAATCTCGATTGGTGCCATGTCCGAGGGGGTTAATTCATTTGTTGTTTAGATTGTTGATCACCAGGCTCTATCTGGAGGAAGAGGCTTGCTCTTTGCACGCCTTGCTGACAAAGCCAATCGAGTCGTTTTTGAGCAAAGTGCAACGAGAACATCTTTATGCTCTCATTTGGAGGAGGCTTACTCCCATACGCTAGAGGAAAATGTCGCTGCCCTTTGAGACGACATGGTTGATCTTCGGTTGGACTTGGTGAGGCCTCAGGAAGAGGTATCGTGGTGCTACTCCAAGCCTAAGGTACTGGAGGAGGAACTTGACACTATGCGAGATATGCTCTAACGCCCCAACCAAGAGTTGGAGGAGACCAAACAACGACATCAAATATGCCAATAGGGCGGCCCAGATGGAGAATGCTCGTAAAAAGCTTAGCTTAAACTTTGATTGTGCTCATGGCGTGATGGCCTGGATAGAAGCTCGGTTTGAGAAGGCAAAAAAATGAGCTCAAGGAGCATAATAAACTATTGTTGCAGCTTAGCCATGTCACTGAGACCTTGAGGCTCAAATTGGTCTCCTCTGAGCAGCAAGCGGCTGAGTTAATAATTAGGAAATTAGATAAATAAAAAATCTAATATTGAATTTATACAACTAATAAGAAGAACCTCTATTGAATTATAAGATTTTAAAGATTTATAAATAATTAATATGTAGCGAAATGATTAATACATACACATAATATGATAACACATATATATTTCATATATGATTCTCACATACTACTAAACAAAATTATTAAATCTTATCGACTAATTATTGTACAAATTATAAAACATAGCTATGGAGCATATTCAATATATAGGCATAAGTAATTAGGTTACATATTATATATTTAATTATAAAAATGTTATGCTTATATTATTAGTTAATACATATATATGTATGTATATATACATAGGTGTATGTATATACTTATCAATTTATGAATGAGTATTAATCGAGTAGAGCTAATGAGTCGACTCGGGCATAAACGAGCGGGCTTTAACGAGTCTTAGTCGAGTCTAGTTGGGTATGTATCATTTACTAATCAAACATGTATCTGTTTTGACGGTCGAGTATTTTTTTTATAAGTCAAGTTCGATTCGAGTTTAACTGGACAAGCATAGAGCAGACTATTGAACATACTGATTTATTTACATCCTTACTACTCATTATATTCTACACACCATATATTTTTATTTTTTTAAATTTATTTCTGCTAAATTAATTGAATTCTTCTACTAATCATCCCTACACCACATTCTTGCTAAAGAAAAAATATAAAAATATAAAAAATCATGTATGATAGGGTTGACAAATAGAATTTTTCTTTGCAATTAATTACTTCCTCTTAATAGAAATAATAATGGTATAAGGGTGTCTTGGTAAATCGAGGTGACAAGTAAGATTAGGGTTTCATCTCCGTCTCTCTACTATTTAAACGCCTCAAGAAACCAAAACCCTGTCACAGCTCGATTGAACAAACTTTCTTCCATCCCAGCCGAGGGTTACGCCTTCAGCTTATTCCACAGGCTCGCTTCCATCACACACCTCTCTCTCTCTCTCTCTCTCTCTCTCTCTCTCTCTCTCTCATGTTTTCGAATCTCGATGTTTCAATTTTGGACTTTGTTTTGTTTTCAATTTTGATTTTCTATATTGGCGGTGATGACGATATCTTATACCATCAAACTATGAAAGCTCTCTGGAGCTTGTTGATGTAAAAATTTTATTCGCTGAGCCTTTGTTTCTTCGTATACGTAGTTAAGTTTTCAGAACATAGTGTTAAATATTGTTATTTAATTTGATTGCAAGTGTATTTTTCCGCGAAATTGATTGGCATTCTGGTATGGATCTGATAATGCTAGCGGCAACAAATTAGAGTCTCTGATGCGTTTTTTTATAACGTTTTCGGTGCTGTACGTTGCCAAAAGCGATCTGGGAGCTGAGATTCTGGCATTTGCCTCCTATTTTGTTAGGCTTTTGCATTCAGACGTTCCTATATTCATTTGTTTGAGCCTTAACTATTTACATATGTCAGATTCATTGTTTGGTCATTGCAATGCTTTAACATAATAGCACTCACCAGATGCGTTCAAAAGAAATTATATAAGAGCAGGATAATTTTTCTTTGTTTTGCCCTTTCTTACTAACTAAACAACTCAAAACAGAGAATTTATAATTTTATTCTTTTCCTTATTATGATATATATGTGGATATATATCATAGCTAGTTGTGATATATATGTGGATATGTGCAATTTGTTTATTTCTTTTCAACCAACCCATTTGGTTATTGTTTAAATTAGATTTAAAACCATGTACTGTCCTATGCGGAAACTCTCTCTGCTCTGTCGGATCTCCATGATTGTATTATTTTCTAATGGTGGCCTATGATGATTAAATTTGTCCGTACCATCTGAGATAGTCTCCACAAAAGATTATGGTTGATGTATCTATATTTGCCATTTCTGAGGCCTCACATATCTAATTTCTTTTCTTTTTCTTTTCAAGCTGTATTAAATTGTTGTTGGGGGAGTTGTGATATCAATCTGCCATTCAACCATGAAAGGTTTTTTGAGCATTTTGCTCACCATAAAGTTTAACGTTGTGGAGAACATGTAACTGTTTGGTATGGGTGAGGTAATTCGGAAGGCAACAAATTAGAGTCTCTGATGCGCTTTTTCAGTAGTGTTTTCAGTGCTGTACGTTGCCAATAGTGATCTGGAGTTGAGATTCTAGCATTTGCCTCATTTTTTAGTAAGGCTCATGCATTCAGATACTCTACATGTGTTTAACGTCTAGTTTTATTATCTCAAATGTCATCTTTGTATATCATGTTGGTAATTTCACCCCATTAATCTTTTCCTTTTTAGGAACGCAGTTAGGGAGAAACTTTGTGGTTGCGCATACTTTTGAGTTGCATTATTCATTGCGTTGTCATCTGCTTACCTGGTTTTGAAAGCACTACTGATCGTGATTTTGGATGTTATGAAATTTCTTGTTCTGTTGCATATTTAATTATTTGAAGCTGCTAAACCTTGTTTCTGGGATGCCTTTACTTTAGAACAGCATGAATTAGTACTCGCCATTTAATTTTTGATCTCAGATCAATCTGTGAAATGAAGTTGTATGTATTTTATTATATCAGGATGATATAATACCTCTTTGTACCTGCCATTCATTCTTTGACCGAGTAACGTTGTAATCTAATTTATTGTTTGCTAACAATTATGGGACTAATTTTGTATACAATTTTTTATGCTGATACATCGGAAGTGATGATAAATGTACAATCCCAGCTCATTATGAGACCTTTTCCAAGGTCTGGGAATGGAATTATCAACGTTTGTCTGATCCCAATACTTCTTTTTTAACAAAACGGGAGGTAAATGAAGCAGCACACCATCACAATCGTTTGAAAGAATAAAGTAATATGTTTAATATTTAGTACATTATATTTATATTTTTTTATAAATATAGAGATGATATTTTATAAATAATAAATTCAGTCGGACCACGGATAACTCATTTCTACAATTTCAAAAACTATGCTAGAATGAAAGGACTATATGCAACCTCTTGCCAAATTAGTGTTTCTTAATAACCCACACTATTAGTAATGTGGTTGAGGCAATCTCCTGTTAAACATAAAGAGTGTCTTTATTCAAACATTTGGAAAGGTTGAGGCAACTTTTTGCCAAACACAAGTCTGAGTGTTTTCTCTAGCATTTTATTGTGGTCGAGCCAACCTTTCACCAAATAAAGGCCGAGTCTCTACTTGCATCTTGTGACCAAAAGAGAAAATGACAAAATGGAGGGTATTTTTTGCTCTCCTTGTCCTTTTAAGGCAATCTCTTGTTTGTTTATATCCTTGAAAAGTCTCGTTTGTTTTTTAAAATATGATGAGATTTTTATATTAAAATTAAAAAGTTGAATAAAATATTATTAAAATATTTTTTTTAATATTTTTTTTTATTTTAAAATTTAAAAAAATTAAATTGTTCATTTTATTTTATGTAGAAACTTGAGATAAGTTGTAGATGAGATTAGTAAATAAAAATTGTAAAAACAAACTAGACTTAAATCTAATTGTTTCATCTAAGCCTCGTCTTTACCTAGATGGTTAAAAATATGAAATAAAATTAAAATGAGTTGAAGATTTATTGATACTTATGCTATGCATGATTTGTTTTGATTTATCTAAATCAATGACTGTTTTGACTTATCTGATTTATCTTGCTTGGTGGGCAAACATACTTAACCTTGTGTGCGGCATAGGTTTCTACGTCCTTTGTAGGAATTGGAGCTGCTGAGATGGTATTCTAGCATATTATAGTGGATTACGTTTGAATTCGTAGCTTCTACATCTAGGGCTGTAAATGAACCAGTCTATTCGATAGTCTGCTCGGTACTCGCTCGGTTAAAATCGAATCGAACTCGACTCGTTAAAAAAAAAAAGCTTGTTTGTGAAAGCAGATACCTGCTCGATTAATAAATGACACATACTTGATAAAACTTGACTCGACTCAGTTAAGACTCGTTAAAACTCGCTCGTTTATGCTCGAATCGACTCGTTAGCTCGACTCGATTAAAACTTATTTATATATTGATAAATATATACATACATCTATGTATATATTCATATATATGTATTAGCTAATAACATAAGCATACCACTTTTATAATTAAATATATAATATGTAATTTAATTACTTATGTCTATATAGTGAATATACTTTATAGGTATATTTTATAATTTGTATAATAATTAGTCGATAAAATTTAATAATTTTATATACTATGAAATAGATATATACTATCATATTAAGTGTATGTATTAATAATCTATATAGGCTAATATATTGTTATTTTGGATAAATATCAACTAGTTAGATATTTTAATTATTTATAAATTTTTTAAGATTTTATAATTCAATAGAGGTATACTTGTTAGTTGTATATATTCAATATTAGGTTTTTTATTTTATTTATTTATTTTATTAATTATTAAATCTTATTAAAAAAAAAACAATTCGATCTCGAGCCGAATTCGGCTCGAACTCGTTTGTGGGACGAGCTCGAGTTAAGAGTTTATCTTATTGAGTCGAGCTCGAACAAAGAATAAAAAAAAATCTCGAGCTCGAGTATTTTGAGTCGAGCCGAGCTCGGCAAGCCAAAACTCGGCTCGGCTCGATTCCAGCCCTATCTACATCCATTCTGAAATTGCATTGGTACCATACATCTTGCCAAATGCAAGCCGAGTATCTCTACTCCTATTAGTGCGGTTGAGGCAATCTCCTGTTAAACACAAGTTGAGTGACTTCATTCACACATTTTGAATGGTTAAGGCAACTTCTTGCCAAACACAGTTTCCTCTTGCACTTAAATGCAGTCGAGGCAATCTCTCACGAAATAAAGGCTGAGTGTCTCCACTCGCACCTAGTGATCAAAACAAAAAATGACTCAACTAAGGGCTTTCTCCTCACTCCTTTAGTGCAGTTGAGGCAACTTCCTGCTTGTACATATCCCTAAGAAGCCTTGTTTATTTTTGGAGATAATATGATATGAGTTTAGAATAAAATTAAAAATTGAATAAAATATTATTAAAATATATTTTTTTAATATTATTTTTGTTTTGAAATTTGAAAAAATTGAATTGTTCATTTTATTTTGTATAGAGATTTGAGAATATTGTAATGATTAGATTAGATGAGTAAATAAGAATTTTGAAAACAAACCAGACTTAAATCTACTTGCTTCATCTAAGCCTTGTTTGCTCGATTATCATCCTTACATAGATGGTTAAAAACGTGAAATAAAATTAAAATGAATCAAAAATTGGGTAAGAAACTCATGGCAATGTAAAAATAATAAACATAAGATTTTAATAAAAGTTTTGATGTTGAGAGTTTAAAATCATGATTGATCATACTAATGTTTGTGCTATGCATGACGTGTCTTGGTTTATCTGAATCAACTAACTGTTTTGACTTATCTGATTTAGCTTGCTTGACTGGCCAACACATTTAAACTTGTGTGCGGCACCAACTCTATGTCCCGCTGCAAGAAGAGGAGCTGTTGAGATAATATTTTGGCATACTATGGTGGACTATGCTTGAATCCTTCCACATCCATTCTGAAACTGCATTGGTACCATACATCTGAATGGTCATCTGATTAAACTGTTTTGATCTTATTCTGCACTTGAACTTAAGAAAACTTACGTGTCTTGTATAAATGAGATGCATGACATAACACGCATATAATTAAAATTTTTGAATCTGAACATGATGCGGAATTACATGATTATGTGCTATGTTAGATGACATGTTTGCATAATCTTGACATGTGAGATACATAAACATTGACTTTCAAGAATTGGCTTAAATAATAAGTTACCTAAATTGACATGTGATATTCTTAATTCGTGATCAAATTACTTACATTGTTGTACTGCTTTTTGAATTTTACTTCGTAGCTCGTCACCTATATGAAGTATAAAACTTCACTATATTTGTCTTTGAAAACATGTTCTAATAACTCACTTAATTAAATTCATACTGTAGAAAATAATAAATAAATAGTTTGTTTAATATAAAATTAATAAATGCTTAAATCTTAAATTATTTAAATATTAATAACATATTTTCACATTCAAACTATAATTTAGTAGAATACTCGGACTAAAATTCTATTAAAATAAGTCTACTTTTTTATAATTAATATAAGTATTCAATCTAACAAGAAATATAATAAATACTAATATCATTTAATTATTCTTGACATATTTCTTTATTTTAAATTTACAACTTTAATAGCATAAATATATCAAAACCTATTATAATGAATATTTAAAGTGTTTAAAATAAAATAAAAGATTAAACACTTATTATTTACTATTCGAATTCTAACAATAAAATTAACAATAAATCACATAGTTTAATTTTCTTAATTATTTTCTCCAGGGAAAAATAAGGTTTTTGGCTAACATAATTATTCAATTAAGATTAAGCCCATCTTAACATATTATAATAGTTTTCTAAAATATATAAAACCAAGCTTAACATGAAATTTAATCCATGCATCAGATATAAATCTAAATTAATATTTAAAAAAATCTATCAAAAAAATATCTAAATTAATATTCATTCACTATAAACTTATAGAATTATTAAGTAGAATTATTTCATTAGAGGGATGCTACTCAACATCTTACACCGCACACTTTACATATTTTAAAATTAATTTTTTTTTATTTTATTCTTATTAAACTAATTAAATAATAAACATTTGAGCGAGAAGACTTATGGGAAGCCATCACTAGAGAGAATCCAGAAACAAAAATGAGCAACTGAGGACGAAAGAAAACAAAGCCGCGAGGGGGTGCACCGAAACGAGAAAAGAGCAGAACAATAGAGTTGGAGCTGCACCAAGAATACCAGTTCAAAAAGGACAATGCCACTTGAAACGATGGGATGATAATGACAAAAACGTGTTAGACACAAAAAGGGGAAGGTGAAGAAGAGTGAAAACGAAACGACACCCCACCTCTTCTGACGCATAGAGCTCGAAATGATGGTGGCCCAAGTAACGAGGTAACGTAATGAGTAGAAGTCCCATCACGTCCTCGTGATGAGACTTCACAGGATAATTGGAGAGGCCAGAATTCCATTCTATACAACGACCCCCCCCCCCCAACACACAAAAACAATATGGTCCATCGGCCCCTAAGCCCTAGGGAGATAACTCCCATAGAGCCCCAAATTGAATATGGGTTGTTCACCCCTATTCCTTGAGTCTCTGACTCTCTATGTCGCCCATAGATAAGGGACCTAATGGGTCCCATAACGACAAGATGTTTCAAATACCCTCATTGAGGGCCAAATAAGATTAGATAAGAAGGAAAATTCAAATGGCAAAGCATGAGCCTAATTTTAAATAAGAGATTAGGTTATTACAAGGCCTGGAACGAGCCCTCTAGCCTCTGTATATATCAGCAGATGTTCACCCATCTAGTAAGTGAATACTACCTATATATTTTGTTGTGGATGTCAAGTTACACATATGATTTAGGCATCAAAGACGTTTTAATACTCTTCAGACCTTCTTGTTTCTCTTGTTACATGTCTGTACAAGGTGCTTAGGGGTGCAAAACACGCCTACAATAGTTTATATAATCAAACATGAAAAATTTATACTACATATGTAGGGCATGTAGCGTAGTTTTTGGGTAACAAATATTTGGACGTAATAACAGTCTAATTATAAAAGCCACTCTTAGACTTTTGTAATGATAGTATCAGGTGTAGGGTTGCTACCTGCCCTATAAGGCAAGTAGCCACCCATGGTGCATTCCGTCCCAATTCATATTTCTGATCGTCTACATCTGCTTGTCTAGTGCATAGATTTATGCTATCACTGACCATCTTGATAATATATTTTTCACAAAAAAAAAAGTTTAATAAAATTGCATATTCATTAGAAAAATTGCACAAATCCAGCAAAAATTTCTAGCCTCTATATATATCAGCAGATGTTCACCCATCTAGTAAGTGAATACTACCTATATATTTCATTGTGGATGTCAAGTTACACATCTGATTTAGGCATCAGAGGCGTTTTATTACTCTTCAAACCTTCTTGTTTCTCTTGTTACATGTCTGTGCAAGGCGCTTAGGGGTGCAAAACACGCCGACAATAGTTTATATCATCAAATATGAAAAATTTGTACGACATATGTAGGGCATGTAGCGTAGTTTTTGGGTAACAAATATTTGGACTTAATAAGAATCTAATTATAAAAGCCGCTCTTAGACTTTTGTAATGATAGTATCAGGTGTAGGGTTGCTACCTACCCTATAAGGCAAGTAGCCACCCATGGTGCATTCCGTCCCAATTCATATTTCTGATTGTCTACATCTGCTTGTCTAGTGCATAGATTTACGCTATCACTGACCATCTTGATAATATATTTTTCACAAAAAAAAAAAAAAAGTTTAACAAAATCGCATATTCATTAGAAAAATTGCACAAATCCAGCAAAAATTTCCAGCCTCTATATATATCAGCAGATGTTCACCCATCTAGTAAGTGAATACTATATATTTCATTGTGGATGTCAAGTTACACATCTGATTTAGGCACCAGAGGCGTTTTATTACTCTTCAAACCTTCTTGTTTCTCTTGTTACATGTCTGTGCAAGGCGCTTAGGGGTGCAAAACATGCCTACAATAGTTTATATCATCAAATATGAAAAATTTGTACGACATATGTAGGGCATGTAGCATAGTTTTTAGGTAACAAATATTTGGACTTAATAAGAATCTAATTATAAAAGCCGCTCTTAGACTTTTGTAATGATAGTATTAGGTGTAGGGTTGCTACCTACCCTATAAGGCAAGTAGCCACCCATGGTGCATTCCGTCCCAATTCATATTTCTGATCGTCTACATCTGCTTGTCTAGTGCATAGATTTACGCTATCACTGACCATCTTGATAATATATTTTTCACAAAAAAAAAAAAAGTTTAACAAAATTGCATATTCATTAGAAAAATTGCACAAATCCAGCAAAAATTTCCAGCCTCTATATATATCAGCAGATGTTCACCCATCTAGTAAGTGAATACTACCTATATATTTCATTGTGGATGTCAAGTTACACATCTGATTTAGGCATCAGAGGTGTTTTATTACTCTTCAAACCTTCTTGTTTCTCTTGTTACATGTCTGTGCAAGGCGCTTAGAAGTGCAAAACACGCATACAATAGTTTATATCATCAAATATGAAAAATTTGTACGACATATGTAGGGCATGTAGCGTAGTTTTTGGGTAACAAATATTTGGACTTAATAAGAATCTAATTATAAAAGCTGCTCTTAGACTTTTGTAATGATAGTATCAGGTGTAGGGTTGCTACCTGCCCTATAAGGCATGTAGCCACCCATGGTGCATTCCGTCCCAATTCATATTTCTGATCGTCTACATCTGCTTGTCTAGTGCATAGATTTACGCTATCACTGACCATCTTGATAATATATTTTTCATAAAAAAAAAAAAAGTTTAACAAAATTGCATATTCATTAGAAAAATTGCACAAATCCAGCAAAAATTTCCAGCCTCTATATATATCAGCAGATGTTCACCCATCTAGTAAGTGAATACTACCTATATATTTCATTGTGGATGTCAAGTTACACATCTGATTTAGGCATCAGAGGTGTTTTATTACTCTTCAAACCTTCTTGTTTCTCTTGTTACATGTCTGTGCAAGGCGCTTAGAGGTGCAAAACACGCATACAATAGTTTATATCATCAAATATGAAAAATTTGTACGACATATGTAGGGCATGTAGCGTAGTTTTTGGGTAACAAATATTTGGACTTAATAAGAATCTAATTATAAAAGCTGCTCTTAGACTTTTGTAATGATAGTATCAGGTGTAGGGTTGCTACCTCCCCTATAAGGCAAGTAGCCACCAATGGTGCATTCCGTCCCAATTCATATTTCTGATCGTCTACATCTGCTTGTCTAGTGCATAGATTTACGCTATCACTGACCATCTTGATAATATATTTTTCATAAAAAAAAAAAAAGTTTAACAAAATTGCATATTCATTAGAAAAATTGCACAAATCCAGCAAAAATTTCCAGCCTCTATATATATCAGCAAATGTTCACCCATCTAGTAAGTGAATACTACCTATATATTTCATTGTGGATGTCAAGTTACACATCTGATTTAGGCATCAGAGGTGTTTTATTACTCTTCAAACCTTCTTGTTTCTCTTGTTACATGTCTGTGCAAGGCGCTTAGAGGTGCAAAACACGCCTACAATAGTTTATATCATCAAATATGAAAAATTTGTACGACATATGTTGGGCATGTAGCGTAGTTTTTGGGTAACAAATATTTGGACTTAATAAGAATCTAATTATAAAAGCCGCTCTTAGACTTTTGTAATGATAGTATCAGGTGTAGGGTTGCTACCTGCCAAGGCATGTAGCCACCCATGGTGCATTCCGTCCCAATTCATATTTTTGATTGTCTACATCTGCTTGTCTAGTGCATAGATTTACGCTATCACTGACCATCTTGATAATATATTTTTCACAAAAAAAAAAAAATTTAACAAAATTGCATATTCATTGGAAAAATTGCACAAACCCAACAAAAATTTTCAACAAATGTAACAAAACGTAAAAAATTGAAGATTTGCACAAGAGTAAGGTTATGTTTGGATGTTTTATCTTTTTCAAAATTTTCATCTCATCATTACAACCTTTTTAAATTCCTATATAAAATATAATAAACAATTCAACTTTTTCAAATCCCAATACAACTTTTTCAAATTCCAATTTAACTTTTTCAAATCTTAAAACTAAAAAAATAATATTTTAAATTTTAAAACAAAACACAAAATTCTCATCTCACCCCCCAAACATATCCCACTACTCATCATCCTCTCATCATCCTATGATGTGACATTAGATGATTGGAGATTATTTTTTATATTTCACTTATAAACCTATCATCTAATACCACATCATGGGATGATGAGAGGATGATGAAAGTTGGGATGATAAATAGATTTTTCCTTTGCACAAATCTTCACATATCTAAAGATCTGTGCATAGATCTATGATCGCGGTTGTGGGTAATAAAACTCACAAATCTACGCTCATGGTTGCATTATTGCATTGCATATCCAAAATTATGGCCGTGGATCTTTAACGTACAGATTCAAACTGACCATCATAATCATATGGGACCGTAGAGAGCGATAACCAAGTCGTGGTCTTCGCCCTCACCGAAAAGCAACATTGCTTAATTATTGCTCACCTTTAATTATTGATGGCCCCGCATGGCCAAGTGGGGGTCACCCTCTAATTCTATGGTCATCTTCACTGTATGTATTTTTTATCGCTCATTTTTTACCATGTGGTCACGTAATTTATTAAAAAAATTAAAAAATATATAAATATATATTTATTAAAAAAATTTCAAAAATATAAAAACTGAAAAACTGAAACCTTGAATATTCCTTTTGTACGTGTGTTTTTAACTTTTATTTATTTATTTAATAAACCACTTGGTTATATGATGATTCCACGTCAAAAGAGTTATCTTAACTATAACTTTCAAATGGCCAAGCTAACTTTATTCACAAGAAAGAATATAACTATGAAATTGAGGGCCGTTGTTTCATGCGCACTGACGTGACGTATATTACAACGAAGATGGTCTCTTACTTTACACATGAGTCTCTTCTAAAATTTAATTACCAAGATCGTGTTTTTGTTCCATCTTATAGCAATCTCGATGGTGTTTGTATTTTATTCTTTAAAATACATCTCAAAAATCAACTTTTTTTTTTTTTTTTTTTAAGCTAACGAATTTTACAATATACTATATATTAGTTTATATATATATTTTTTCTATTTCTTTAAATATTCTTTCCTTATTCATTTTAAATACTTTTCTAACTACCATTAAATTTGTAATATTCTCAAATCTTTTAATATTTCTCCTAACATTAATTGTCAAAAGGATAATACTATTCTCATCGCTCCATTCTAATATTGTAATTTTTTTTCTTTTTTTTTTAAATATTTAAAAGTGTTAAAAAATACATATATATATAAAAAAAAAATCTTATAACTAATAGTAGCTCCGAGCGAGAGTTGGAAGCGGTGATCGTAGCATGATCCTTGCCAAAATAACATCAATAGCCCAATGAAATGTTAAAAACCAAGAAAGATGAAAAAAAATTCATTAATCCTATCTTTTTAACTTTCTATTCTTTTATCTTGCGTTTTGAATTTTTTTTAACATGACTACTTTCCTTTTTATTAAAATAAAAAATAATATTATAATTTTTTCATATTTTATGAATAGAAGGATAAATGTAAGAAATATAAACAAATATTAGAAAAAGAAATAAATAATAAAAAATGTTTACATAGATAAATAATACGTATGTATTTTATATTAATTTTACATAATCGAATGGAAGCTTTATTTTAACATATTATTCTTTATTTTACAAAAAAGTTGCAAAATAGAAAAGCGATTAAGAGTGATCTCAACCATCAAATCTAACGGCGGATTTAAATTTTAAGTTTATAACTGGCCCTTAAATTATAACTTACCTTCGTAACGTGAGCTTGGGTGCTGGACCGAATATATTAATTATACAAAATTAAATTCATAACATAACGTTTAATGTGATATGTTATAGTCTAAAATTATTTTTATTATAAAATAAGTCTAATAGATTATATAAATTGCTTCACTTTATAAATTTATTTTTTAATAATCAGTTTATATCAGTAGCACTATTCATATAATAATGTAAATATATATCTTTTAAATTTGTTGCGGTCACTTGTCGGTGTCCTTTGCCTCACGAGGTGCAGTTCCATGATCTTGTGAGTTGTGAGCAAGGCCCAAGATAAAGAAAACAATTATCATTTCTGCCCGGAGTGTGGGCTTCTTGGGCGAGCTTTTTTTGGTGTTTTGATGGCTAGCGCTCTTGCGAAACTGAGGAAGCGCTTGGGTTTTTCATGCCTGATCGAAGAGAAGTCAGGAAAGACAAGAGCCTCATCCCTGCCCGGAGAACTATGCCACCACTTTTCTCTGGACGAAATCAAAACAGCAACTAACAACTTCAATGAAGAATTAATTGTCGGTGTGGGTGGCTTTGGCAATGTATTTAAGGGTTTCATTGACGAGGGTAACTCCTGGCTTGTGGCAATAAAGCGCTTGAGCCCAGAATCATTCCAAGTTGCACAGTTCAGGACAGAGACTCTATTGCTCTGTTAGATTCGCCATGTCCACCTCATTCCATTAATCGGATACTGCAACGATGAGGGCACGGGCGAGATGATCCTCGTCTACGATTTCATGGCCAACAACACGCTCCGTGAACACCTTTACGACACTGACAAAGCCCCCCTTCTGTGGAAACAGAGGCTCCAGATTTGCATCGGAGCGGCGTGTGGCTTGCACTACCTACACACGGGCTTGAAGCACATAGTTATCCACCGTGACGTGAAGCCGACCAATATTCTTTTGGACGATAAATGGGTAGCCAAGGTTTCAGATTTCGGATTGTCTAAACAGGTTTTGAATCATGAGATTAAGTTTAGCAACCTCGTAGTGGACGATGAAGTTGCCAGTGGGCCTTTGGATGTTGGATTGTCCGAACAGCTTCCAAGTAGCACTACGGCTAATTACAACGTCTTGAGTGGTAAGAGGGTGCCTTTGGATCTGGATAACATTGGGGTTCGTACCAGGGTAATCGATACGGTGGGATATTTAGATCCGGATTACTTCAGACGCGGACAACCGACTGAAAAATCCGATGTGTACGCCTTCGGCGTGGTGCTCTTGGAAGTATTATGTGCCCGAGAACCTATTAATGAAAAACTGGAGGATTGGGAGCAATTGTATTTGGTCCACTGGGCCCGAAAATGCAACGAGAAGGGGAGCATCGGCAAAATCATAGAACCCTATCTGAAGGGGAAGATAGCTCCGGAATGCTTCAAGGTATACGAGGAGATTGCGATGGCTTGCGTGCAAGATCAGGGGATCCAACGGCCTACGATGGTAGATGTGATGGAAAAGCTCGAACTTGCACTGGAGCTACAAGAGAAGGCGGATGCCGAGAGATCGGTAGAAGATGATCTGTTGGCCGGGTAGTAAGGCATGTTGTCGAACTCGGGTCGTACGACCTACAGTGATATAATGGAAGATAAGAAGCACTACAGCCAAGGAAGACTACAAATTGATTCGTTTGGAGGTTCAATTTACTTTCCATTCTAGTATAATTATATTAATTTATCTAAGTTTATGAATTTAATTTTTTAAGAGTTTTTAATAAGTTCAGGATCCATATCATAAAAACCTTTAGAGAGAGAAACTCCCCATTCTCTCTACAAAACATTGCCTCCCCCTCCCCTCCCTCCTGTCTATATGATCTTTCTGGTTTTTGTTTTTAGTATGGTTTTAGTTTTAGCTTTAGCTCCTTTTGGGTGAATACTTTCGGGTGTTCCTGATTTTAACATAGGTTTTGTTCCTCCTTCTATCTAAAATTTGGGTTTCAGATTTACTCAAGGATCTTCATTTTGTTTTGAAAACCTCATCTGTTTTCTTTAGGACCCATGTGTGGTGATGAGTTGCCTAGAACGGCCGTTGCTGGGGCATGTGGTCGAGAGGGGTAGCCGATGCTATGGCCGGTTGGTCGTGCGGCGGAGCTCGTGAGTAAGAGGGTCTTCTGCACAGTGGCTGGTGCTTGTGCGAGCTGGGTACTCGTGCCGCCTGGGCTCGGTGCCGATGCTTGCGGTGGAGGCGCTGTTCTGGGCTCACACTGGCACTCGTGGAGGGTAGCGGTAGCAGAGAGGGAGTTGGGCTAGGGAGAGAGCGATGAAGGGGCGACAGGCTTCGAAAATGAAGAAGGGAGAAGAAGGCAGTTGAAGGATAGAAAAAAGAAAAAAGAAAAAAGAAAAAAGGAAGGGGGCGGCAGGTTGGTAAAGAGATGAAACCCTAGCCGCTTTGTGTTTTTGTATTTCTTAATGTGTTTTTTCTTTTTGTAATTTTCTGTTTTTAGTATTTAATAAAAAAGAAATAGGCCATTTGGACTTTGTGTCCGTGGTAGCATAGTCCCATATTCCTCCTGTTTGGGAGGATGTAGGGGGCTAGTGTTTCTCTTTGTTGAAAGATGAGTTGTTTTAGTTCTGTTTTTACATAGCACTCTTTCTGTTAGGAGAGAGTTTTATACAAGTTAAGATAATATCCGTCATAAATGAATTTGTGTGCGGGGGTGCTTCTAAACAGATGTATAGTTTGACTTGTAGTTCAGATTTGTATTGTATTGATAAGTTAACAGCTGTAACTTCGGTTTATGAAATGAAATGAAGTCTGTTTCAAAAAAAAAAAAAAAAAAAAAAGGAATTTTTAATAAGTATTTTTCATTAGAGATTTGTCCACAACTTTAAGATCATAGCAAAGATGATATCGCAAAAAGCTTTTCCGGTTTTTTTAGGAGCTGTCGAGTTAAAATGAAATGAATTAAGGTAAAAATTAAAGGTTAAATAAAATATTATTAAAATATTATTTTTTAACATTATTATAATTTTAAAATTAAAAAAAATTAAATTATTTATTTATTTTTAATTTTTAATTTTTTATAAACTTAAACCAAGCTAAATCATCCAGAACAGAATTTAAAACATGGACCATCCTCTAACCGGATTTTTTCACCAACACCACTCTTTGGCAACTTTGCTGCTATGTGAGCAACTTTTATTGGCAGACCTGTATGCAAAAGATAATCGCCATGCTGGATTGAAGTTTAAACTAGTATGATATTTCCACTCCCTTGTAATCCTTTTCTTTCTTTCAATTCACTCTTTTCCAGCTTTTTCCAACCTCTCTCTCTCTCTCCTTTCAAGGCGATTCCACAAATTATCTATCAATATCATGTCATTTCCACACATGATCTCTCGTCCTACCCATTTGATTTTTATTTTTTAAAAAATGTATCCTTGGAAACCACAATTCTGCTAAGCATGCCTAGTTTAATTCCTCAACTAATCAGATAGCAATCTTCACCGGTAAATGTCTGGGCCTTCGATCGGTGTCTAATTAAGGTTTTTTTTTAATAAGATGAACTGAGATAGAAATTAAAAATTAAAAAAAATATTATTAAAATATTTTTTTAATATTATTTTTATTTTAAAATTTAAAAAAGTTGAATTATTTTTTTATTTTGTGTAGAAATTGAAAAAAATTGTAATAATTAGATGAAATAAGAT
The DNA here is from genome assembly GCA_029856935.1 of Cyclocarya paliurus. Lineage (NCBI taxonomy): Eukaryota > Viridiplantae > Streptophyta > Magnoliopsida > Fagales > Juglandaceae > Cyclocarya > Cyclocarya paliurus. Next base: position 28,140,705 of record CM056948.1, read on the forward strand.
GATATAAGTTGAGATGAATTGTAAAAATAAACTAGGCCTAAGTTCAAATTTGATAAAATATAATCCATTAGTGTATAAATTCTAATATGATTGTACATGTTATGATTCTTCTTCTTAGAAATGGATTGTTAGTAAGGGTGTAATTGATTTGATCTGGTTTTAGATATATTTTAGAACCAAACAAGTATATATTGGTTTTGAGGTTTGAAGAACCGATACTGCACCGGTTATATTCCTAAACCGGTAATTTAGATTTTACCGATTTCGATCCAGTTCGGTCTAATTTTTTCGGTATATTATATAGTATATATATATTATAATATATAATTATATAGTGATAATATATTGTAGTATATTATAATATATATTATAATTGTATTACAGGCTATAGTGATATATTATAATATATAATATAGTGATATAGTATATTAGATTATATAGTGATATATTATAATATAAAATATAGTGATATATTGTTAGTATAACTACTAATACAATAGATTGTAGTGATAATATATAGTTAATTATATAGGATTTTAAAATTTAATCTTATATTAATTAGTAATTTATCATATAATATAAAATTATTTTATATATAATTATATATAAAAAATTATATATAACATAAAAAATCATATAAAAAATATTTTATAGATTATAAAAAAGTAAATATATATATATATATATATTTATATATATATGAACCGTTCCCGTCTGGAGTTAGAAAAAAAAAATCGGAACTAATCAATTTTGACTAGTTTTAAAAAAAATAGAACCGGTTCATCAGTTTTTTTTACCCCTAATTGTAACGAGTATTGTAAAGCAAAAGGACAATCAGAAGGAACGGTAGTGGAAATAAAACTTTCATATATTCATCATAGGCTGTAATTACAGTGAATATTCGAGAAACCCATACCTCTAAGAAAATTAAACAAATTTCTCATCGACTCCATAACAAATTCGTAGAGCCCCTAGCTCAGTCCATATAATATGAGGTCTCAGCAAGTTGTCCCATATACAAGCCCAAATTAACATCTGAAATGAAGATTACTCTAAACTCAAGCCCATTACTAGCTACACTACAAGTCCAATTAAACAGTAAAAGACAAGCTTTAAAATGGAATTCATGAAATAACCATGTAGTGGCCCATGGGCCCTACTGTCGGTGTAAGCTGGGCTTAGTCTTGTAAGTTGGATTGTGACAGTACACTACAAAATTTTAATTTTTTTCCTGTGCAATGTAGATCAATGTAAAGGCATTTCATCTGTAAATAGAGGCATGCCGCCAACTTTTGTTTATTAACAGTTTCCGCTTCATAACATTTTTCTTGGAAGATCAACCAAACAATCCACGTAGTTTATGACTGTGCATTCGAGTCCCATTTTTTGCAATTGGATCCCAAATCTGGAAATCTTGATGGTTATCCGTTTAGATTTGATCTGGGCAGGGAAGATGTAGGGGTGGGCAGTGGGGCCCCGCACCCCGCTGCACCGCCCCGCCCGCCCCGCCCCCGCCCAAGCGGGGCGGGGGAACCGGGCCGCCACCCCGGGGTGCGGGTGGCCCCGCCCCGCACCCTGAAGAGAAACGGGGGCGGGGGACGGAGGGGGACGGAGGGGGCACGGCCCCGCTCCGGTTTTACCCCGCCCCGCCCCGCATACATATATATATATATTATATATATATATATATATATATATTTATATTATATATTTAAAAAAAAAAACCCCTTATTAATGAAACGGCGCCGTTTTGTCTATGGAGAAAACGGCGTCGTTTCACTAATAAGGGGTATAACCCCGGTTTACCCCCCCTCCCCTCACTCCTCTCGTCGTTCTCGAAGGCTCGAAGCTTCACCTTCATCTCTCTCGCGCTCTCTCGCACTCTCTCGCACTCTGTCTCTGACTCTCTCGCCCTCGCGCTCTCTCAGACCTCAAGCTCCCTCTCTCGCACAGTCGCACTCCTCTCTCTCTCTCACTCTCTCGCACTCTCTCTTTGGCGGCTCTCTTAGAGACTCAGACCTCAATCTCACCCTCTCGCACGACTGCGCCGAACTCCAAACTCCAAAGGTAAGAAGAAAAACTCTCAGTCTCTGACTCTCTCGCACTCTGTCTCTCGTTTCGATTTTATTTTTTATTTTTTAGTTTTGGATCGGAGATTGGAGGAAGGATGGGTTGAATCGGAGATGGAGGATGGGAATGATTGTGAAATTGTGTGCTGTGGATTCTGCTTGTGCATGTGTTTGACTCTGTGTGAAATTTTTTTAGGGGTTTCGGATTCAATCCGAAACCCTAATTTTGTTTAGGGGTTTCGGATTGAACCCCCAAATTGATTTGGGGGTTCAATCCGAAACCCTAAGTTTTTTTAGGGGTTTCAATTGAAACCCCTTCAATTGAAGTTTAGGGGTTTCAATTGAAACCCCAATTTATTTAGGGGTCTCGGATTGAACCCCCAAATTGATTTGGGGGTTCAATCCGAAACCCTAATTTTTTTTAGGGGTTTCAATTGAAACCCCTTCAATTGAAGTTTAGGGGTTTCAATTGAAACCCCAATTTATTTAGGGGTTTCGGATTGAACCCCCAAATTGATTTGGGGGTTCAATCCGAAACCCTAATTTTTTTTAGGGGTTTCAATTGAAACCCCTTCAATTGAAGTTTAGGGGTTTCAATTGAAACCCCAATTTATTTAGGGGTTTCGGATTGAACCCCCAAATTGATTTGGGGGTTCAATCCGAAACCCTAATTTTTTTTAGGGGTTTCAATTGAAACCCCTTCAATTGAAGTTTAAGGGTTTCAATTGAAACCCCAATTTATTTAGGGGTCTCGGATTGAACCCCCAAATTGATTTGGGGGTTCAATCCGAAACCCTAATTTTTTTTAGGGGTTTCAATTGAAACCCTTCAATTGAAGTTTAGGGGTTTCAATTGAAACCCCAATTTATTTAGGGGTTTCGGATTGAACCCCCAAATTGATTTGGGGGTTCAATCCGAAACCCTAATTTTTTTTAGGGGTTTCAATTGAAACCCCTTCAATTGAAGTTTAGGGGTTTCAATTGAAACCCCAATTTATTTAGGGGTATCGGATTGAACCCCCAAATTGATTTGGGGGTTCAATCCGAAACCCTAATTTTTTTTAGAGGTTTCAATTGAAACCCCAAATTGATTTGTTGTGTTCGCTTTGCATTGTGCCTTATTTAATTTTTTTTAATTTTTTTGTGTTGAAAAATCAGGGATGTCTTCTCAAAGGGATTACAGTGACAGCTCTCTTACCCCTACTAGTATCCCTACTCCTGCCCCAGAATTGGCTCCTACTGAGCCAATTCCAACCCCTTCAAGTACACCTTGCCCCGCCCCCATCCCCCCACCGACACAGAGCAAGAAACCTGTGTCCATAGTTTGGTCTCACTTTACCAAACTAGAGGATGGTGACCCCAATAACCCTCAAGCCAAATGTAATTATTGTGGGAAAATATATGGATGTCACTATAGGAAACACGGTACATCCCAGCTAAAGGTCCATTTAGAGGAACAATGCAAGAAGAGTCCAATATTAAGATCTTTATTGGAGAAGAATCAATCTAGACTAGAAGTTGGACTAAAAAAAATGGCGGATGGGAGTAGTGGTGGTCCAACGTTGAAGGGGTTTACGAAGTATAATCCCGATGAGTGTAGAAGGAAGGTAGCTCGTATGGTGATCATAGACGAGCTACCTTTTCAGTTTGTGGAAGGGAGAGGGTTTAAGGAACTGGTTGGAGAATTGGAACCTAGATTTTTGCTTCCTTCTCGCCACACTGTGGCAAAAGATATTAAAAAGATGTACAGAACAGCTAAAGATGTTTTGAGGGGCCAATTGGCGGGTATGGTAGTTTGCCTCACTACTGATACTTGGACTTCTGTCCAAAATTTCAATTACATGTCTTTGACTGCCCATTTTATTGATTCTGATTGGATTCTTCACAAAAAAATTATTAAATTTTGTCAAATAGTTGATCACAAGGGTGAGACTATTGGGAAGGCCTTGGAGGCCGCAATAAAGGAGTGGGGGTTGACACGGGTTTTGACAGTGTCTGTTGATAATGCCTCCTCTAATGATGTCGCCTTGGGATATTTGAAAACTTATCTTAGAGAGGCGAATAAAACATTTTTGGGTGGTGAATATGTGCATGTTAGATGTGCTGCACATATCTTGAATATAATTGTTACTGAGGGGTTGAAAGATGTTGATAACTCGGTTGCACGAGTTAGAATGGCTGTAAAATTTGTGAGGTCTTCTCCTTCTAGATTGGAGAAATTCAAGATTGCTGCGAAGAGTGTGGGCATAACATCGAAGAAGGGTCTTTGTACTGATGTTCCTACCAGATGGAACTCAACTTATTTGATGTTAGAGGCGGCCCAAGAATATAAGACAGCCTTTCAGTTATTGGGGGATGAAGACATTCAATATGTCAAATACTTTGATGAGCACGGGGGCTTAGGAAAGCCTAGTGATGATGATTGGGAGGTAGTTTCTACTTTTGTTGATTTTCTGGGGCTTTTTCATGATATCACATTGAAGTTATCTGGTTCCTTATACCCTACATCCCATGAGTTTTGTCAACAAATATGTAGGGTAAAAGAGGAATTAGACGACATGTGTAGGGGTTCCAATATAAGGATGAGGGGGATGGCATTGACTATGAGGGTCAAGTATGATAAGTATTGAGGAGATTTGAGCAGATTGAATATTTTGTTATATGTGGCTGTTATTCTTGATCCCCGCCTGAAAATTTCAGGCATGTTATATGGTTTGGGACTTGCGCACGATCAGGGATGGGCTGATCTTATTGGTGATATGGCCCGAGATACTCTTACTAAATTGTATGATGAGTTTAATACAATTAAGGGTGGTACTGGATCTACTACACCTACACCTACCCCAACGCCTCCTTCAGACACTGGGCCAGGAAAAAAGCGTAGATTATCGTGGACTAAGACCCTTGCACATAATCCCACACTAGTCCGTCAATCTACGGAGGTGGTTTCGGAGTTAGACAACTATTTGTCAGGGGATCTTATTCAAGATGATGACAATTTTGATATATTGGTATGGTGGAAGGCGGCAGCAAAGAAATATCCCATCCTTTCTGAGATAGCCCGTTGTATCTTGGCCATCCCTATTAGCACCGTTGCCTCAGAGTCAGCCTTTAGTACCGGAGGGCGCATATTGGATCCTTTCCGTAGTTCATTGTCTCCTTCGACTGTGGAGGCATTGATATGTACACAGAGTTGGACGATGGGAAAGGATATTTATGTTCCGGATGTTTTGGATTTTAAGGAGACTGACGAGGAGGAGGGTGGTGAGCAGTCTGGATCTGGACCACCTGGTAATTGTTGTTTTTATTTTAATATATTTTGATTTATTTGTATTCATTTTGATTTTATCGGTATTAATTTTAGTGTTGTAACTTGTAGCATCACATGAGACTAGTCAGACGACATCTACCTCCGCTGCTTCATAAATATGTGCTCACTGCTCAAGGCTCAAATCTGAATTATCAATGATTTGTAATATTGATACAATGTCCATTCGACATTTATGTAACTATGTTTGTAATTTTGTAATTATTTAGCCTTTCAATTTTGTAATTTTGTAATAGCTTAATTATTATTATAATATTATTAGTTTCTTAGGTAGTAGACTAGTAGTATGCTACTAGTGTAAATTTGTATTTTTTTTTTATTCATGTAATTTTTTTTAATATGATTTTTTATCTTTTTTATTTTTATTTTTTTTTCTTCTTTCCATTTTAAACCTTTTATGGGCTCAAATGGGCCATTTTGGGCCCATTTGAATGGTTTCTGGGCCAAAAATAGCCCAGAAATCATTTATGGGCCAAAGGCCCAGTAGGGGGCGGGGGGGCGGGCGGACTGACCCCCCCCACCCGTACCCCGCTGTGCGGGATGGGGTACCCCGCCCCCGCATGCCGGGGGCGGGGTACGGGGACGAAGTTCTCCCCCCGTCCCATGCGGGGGCGGGGAGGGGGCTACCCCGCCCCGTATGGGGCGGGTAGCACCCCTAGGAAGATGATATCTTAACTGCCCAGATCCGATTACGGATACTGTTTATCAACCCGATTATCCGTAACTGGATCTTTTAAAAAAAATCATTTCTGTAACAAAACAACATCGTTTTGTTTAAGGAAAACGACGCCGTTTTGTATCATTAATTACTTCTTGCTCTACCGATACACATACTCACGCATAGTCGCCTCAGCTTCTCTCTCTCTCTCTCAAGTGACCAAGTCCTTGAAACCCTAGCAAGTAGATCCGTATCAATCCATTGCCGCTGGTGAGAGGTTGTCATTCATTAACATCAGAGAATCCCTAGCTTTTCTCACTACTATCGGTATGTTCCCTCTCTCTCTCTCTCTCTCTCTCTCTTAGTTTTGAATGTGAATGTTAGTTTGTATAGTAATCTTTGTGTTTCTATATTTAAAATTTGATTACGAGTGTTGGATTTTGTATGTAAATGATGGGTGTATAGGGATTTTTGTGTTTTAGGGTTTTGGTGTGATTTTGTGCTTGGTTCTACCATGGATATGCTTATGGGTTTATTATCCAGAAATGGGCTATTAAGAACTGACACAAAAAAAATCACAAAATCTTCATTGACCAAACTAATAAGTTATCAATCGTTGTAAGAGATTATTCAAAGAAACCCCAACTCTACTGTATCTGTTTGTGATTGATCCTTGTCATTTTGTTTTGAGTTTAGGCTTATGGCTCAATTTGGACTACCAATTTTTTTTCTTCTTTTGAGTCGAATTGCATTCTTAACATTTTAAAGTGCAGTTTGGATAGTTAGTTGAGATGAAAGTTAAATAAAATATTATTAGAATATTATTTTTTAATATTATTATTGTTTTAAAATTTGAAAAAATTGAATTGTTTATTATATTTTATACGAGAATTTAGAAATATTGTAATGATAAGATGATTTAAGATGAAACATTTCTTGTATCCAAACCGGATCAAAATATTATTGCTCTTTGAGAAGTTTAGGTCCTCGAGATTTTATGGCTGGTGATATTTCATATCTACAGTGAGCAATGAATAATAGTTTTCTCGGGATGCATTTTTTTTTTTTAATTTTCATGTTGCAATTATCCTTTTTGAATTATCGTAACTTTTTTTAATTTTCTTTCTATAAACTGGGATTGGATGTGACGACGCTCCTCTCCTGGCCCATTTTACCTCTGAAGATTTTTTTTTTTTTTTCCTTTTAAGAAAAGGAAAGAAAAGAAAACCTCATGAATCTGTAGAGTTATATTCTTTTAACAAGTATTTCAAGAAGGATGCGCCGGAGGGCGGGGTGGTGAATATATCAAATGTTCTGAACCAAACGTAATAAACAATACCAATAATTCAACGTCTTTGAATTAATATTGTCTATTATATTCAGAGTTTTTAATAACTTTTTATATTCAGAGTTTTTAATTGAACTTAACCAGATGGTATGAAAAGAGAGAGAATTATGAAATAATAAACAACTAACATAAGAGTACTGGTATTGGAGTACTGTGAATAAAAAATATAACTAAATTTTGTATAAATAATCTGTATTGGACTAGTTAAAAACCTTTAACTTAGACTTTGAGTTGCAGTAAATCTAAAAAAATCTCCAAAATTGGAAAGTCACTATTTATCCATCAAATCTATATTTTATTCACAAATAATCAACCGGACTTTATTAAATTCTTTTTAAAATTTTCATTAGTATTTGGCCTCTTTAAGAAGGTAAAAGACTCTTAAATATTATTAAGCATAGACTTTAATCCACTACCATGGCCATTTTCCCCAATCATAATGGAAAATGTTAAATGTATTTAATAAAAATTTACAAAAAAATTTACTTTTCTACATGTCAGTTATTGATATATTAAAAATTATGAAATTTAAATTTCAAAAGAAAACTAAGATAACGAATCTTGTAAATACATGTAGCACTGCGGCTTATCGAGAGGAGTATCAAAGTATAGGGTAATAATATTATATACATGCACCATCATAATGGCAGATGGGAAGGTAAGAGTCCACGTAATCTCTCTCTCTCTCTCTCTTCCCAAAATTAAACCATCTAACAGTGAGAATCTCATTTGTCTCATCGTCGCATTATTTTGAACTTCAGATTTGCAAGGCTGACTTCACATGCCCATCATATTTTTCAACAGGTGCAAAGAAACTGATAAAGCGTATTCTTGATCCAAACCCTCTTACAGTGAGCTCGACAGCTTTTCTTATAAGAAATTTATTTATTGTCTTTCTATGCCCTCATTTCCTAAATTTTTTACATCGTAGATAGGTTAGGTGAGCGAGGGTATATCATTATGAAATGATGCATACTCTGAGTAGCAGCAGAATGTAAATCTTGATGATGTAGATGCTGTATTCAATGACTCAGAGGTAAGACTTCTTGGTCCAGTTCTCCATTTATTTATCCTAGTGAAGATGTCCGGTTAATGTGCTAGTTACTGACTTTTAATAAAAATTAGTTCACCGTCCTAGTTCCATCGCTCGATTCTCAGCACGAAGTTTTCTGGTTTGTTCCCGTGGCATTATAAACTAACAAAGTAGTCTATGTATGCTTATTCTGCAGGAACATGTTGTTACATAAAGAAAGGAGAGATTTGTATCCATGAATGCCTTTGAGCTTTTATCTTTGTCCCGGGGTTTTAGTCTTGAAAATTTGTTCGAGAAGCAGACGGTATGTATGTATGTATGTAAAATTTCTCTGTTTTCTGGTCATGCATATTACCGATGTTCCGATCCAATATGTGCTACTTCAGATTATATTTCTGACGTTCTTCAGCTTCATTGAGGAGTGTTGAAGCTTATATAGTGTACCTCCTCGACCATGCATGCTTTTATGTATGTGTATATATATATATATATATATATATATATTGGTTTCAAAGATCTTTATGGTACCGGAGGGTAATTAATTATAATCTGATGATCATGAACATGAATTTTCTTTTTATTTAAAAAAACCTTGTGCTAGTACTCTAACAGTCTTATATAATATATTTCTTATTCCTGCAGAGTTTTCATGAAAATGAACATAACAAAGCCATTACTTCCTCTGTTTCTCCAAATGATCATCCCCAGGTATCATCTTCTCCCTAAATCAAGGTAAGCTTCATTGCCATGTAATCAACTGCTGATTCTCCCTTGGGTGGATATTTGCAGTTCTCTGAACAATTGTTTTGGAATAAAAACCAATCTGATTTTGGATTTTATTTTATTTGCAGGAATCGTTTTGTCAGATGTTTGGAACAAGGACCAAATGAGACTATCCGTCCTGAAACCAGTTCAATTATCTGATGTGAATAAGCTTAAACCCCATTTGTTGAAGTGTAAAACTCATAGATATGTTCCTTGTAAAATTAATATTTTGCATTGTAATGTAAACAAATATGTAGTATTGTGTGTGTTGATGTCTATTATTATTTATTTTGTTTTATAAAAATTTGAAAGGGCATTAAAAATTTTTAAAATGCCTATAAAAATACTTATTATATAAAATTTAATAAACTTAAAGGCTATAAAAAAATCCTTTTAAAAAGTGTTAAAAAAATTTAAAAAACAAACCAAAAAAAAGAAAAGAAAATAAAACCCAAATATCCGGTTGCAACCTGGATACTCGGGTTTAAAGCCAACCCAAATCTGAAATATCTACTCGGGTTTTGAGTGGGTTTACTTAGACGAATATCTGCCTGCTTTTAAAAATCCGGATCCGGATATCTGGATCGGGATCCAGATGCACAGTCCTACCATGTACGGTTCTTCAATTTCTTTGAACCGGAAGGGAGGGAGAGTGAAAAGGGAAGGAGAGAGGCATTGAGGAAAGTTCGTGGGATTGAGAGATAGTCATAGTGGAGGAGTCATATCCGGCCCATGTTCTTGTGCCTCTTAGGCCGCATTTAGATGTTGAACTGAATTGAGTTCTTTATGAATAGTAGTGAGTTGAGTTAATATAATGAGATTTGTGGGATCTACCTAAAATGAGTTTAAATTTGTTTAGATGTTAAGATGAATTTAGATGTATTTATGAAAAGTTGAAAAAGGTTGTGGATCCCACGTGTAAAGAAGTGTTGAATTAAAAACTGTTGTGGGTCTCACGTGTAACAAGGTTTTGAGTTAAGATGAGTTTAATAATTTGAAAGTTGAGTATTTAAATGTTAAATTTAGCTTAAAATTATATTAAACTGAGTTGAACTCCGTTGAATTTAACAACCAAACGGGCCTTAATTGCAAGTAATTTTCTTGACAAGTCTGCACCAAATGATCAAATTTTTGTTAAATAAATCAAACATTCTTATATACATACATACATATATATATATATAACTTTGAAACGTCCGAATTACCCTTCTAAAGAAGATACTTTTCGACTTCTACTGCTTTATTTAGTGCCTCATTTTAATAATTATACCTTCCTCATTTCTTTGGTGTAGAAATATATAGTTAGCCACAATTTATCAAAAAGCATTTAACCAAGTCTACAACCTGTCGATGAATAACTCCACGTAATTTACATCAATCAATTAATGTCAGCGTGATTTAATATATAAAAAAGTATAAAATTACACTATTGGTTTTGGTTGAGTACATCGTTTTTTTTTTTAAACTAATCTCATTAATCATCCACGGTAGATTACATCATAAGAACCAGAAATATAATCAAACATAGCTGATAGCGAAGTCACATGTGACATAAGGCTATAGCATTAAATCATTTCCTTAGTTACTATAGACAAGATGCAGGGAGGGCATTTTGCAAAACCATAGAGATCATCTACTCCTCTTAAAACTAGCATCAAACGAAATTGTAAAAAATTTCTTAAAGAGGAAGCACCTGATCCTAAGAGACTCAAGGCTTATAATGAAAATAATGTTGCTCTACTATTCACAGCAGAGGCTGGTTCCCAACCCTGCCATCCACAATGAGTATCTTAGTTTGGAACTACCGAAGGCTTGGAAACCCTCGGACAGTTAGTATCCTTAGAAACTTAGCTAAGGAAAAGTGCCCCCACCTAGTTTTCCTTGTGGAAACTAAGTGTAGGAAAAAAAGAATGGAAGAAGTCAGAAGATGTTTGAAGTTAGATGGTTGCTTTGCAGTTGATAGCATGGGTTTAAGTGGAGGAATAGCCTTACTATAGAAGGAGGATTGGAATGTCAAAGTCCTCAACTACACTTGGTGGCACATTAGTGGATTGGTGAAGGCAGCATGAACTGACTTTGAATGGCAATTTATAGGTTTTTATGGACACCCAGATACTGCTAAAAGAAATAGTAGCTGGCAGCTACTTTTTTTTTTTTTTAAAGAGCCGATAGCCCCACTACAGTGGCCCCGTCCCAAGTTTATTACTACCCTCGCTTAAGACGGAGAAAAACCTCAATTGCAAACCAAGCAACTGGGGGTGTACAAGCACCCAATTACAAACCAACCACTCCACAACCAACGCAGAAGTAAACATGCCTACAAGCCAAGAAAACACGTTGCAGAAACCAACCACTCTAATAGGCCTAAAAAAGAACCAGACAAGTAAACCTCAGGGCATGCGGAAGGTGGCCAAAGCCACCCATAAAATCCTCTTCTACCCCTACCAAACGTGTACTGCAGAGGAAAAGAAAATGCTAGCCAATGAAAATGAGGCCTCTTCCGCGTGATTCTGTTGCTGGTCTCTCTCTGCCATCGCGTCGGTCTGCTGCTGCCCTAGCCCACGTTTTCTGGTTTGCTGCGTGAGAGAATCTACTGCTGTGAGTGCGTGGATCTACTGCTGCGTGCTGCTCTGCTCCTTGAGGTCAGCTGCTGCCCACGTGAATGCCATCCAACCCCGAGACTCCTTCCGCGTGAATCTGCTGCAACATTTTCTGCTTTGTGTTTTCTGCTCTTGAAGCCACGTTCTGCAGCTGTGTTTTTTGGTTTCCCACGTCCTGCATAGCTGTCCGCAAATACATAAATCCCCCGTGAATTTCTGCTGTTGTGAGACATTGCTGCTGTGAGACATTGCCAATCGACAAAAAGCCCCAGGCATGAATCTACTGGTCCACTCCCTGCTGGTCCCGTTCTGCACGTTCCTTTCCATAAAGTCTTAGCACATGTTACGTTCAATAATGCTCCTTACTCTCATTCTTTCCAAAAATGCCCAACCAAAACAAAACAAAAAAGAAATGCTGAGACTTCCATCCTATATTCGTAAATACGGCAAACCCAACTTCTCCAAACAGATTATTCCTTTCAACTCCTTAGGAAGCATTCCATAAACCTCATACCGTCTACTACACCCTTCCACACCACTGTGCGCCAAAAAATCGGCAACCATATTTCCTTCTCTAAATTGATGACAAATAGAGAAAGAAATACCATTCACTGTGGCGACAAATGCTTCCCAAAAGTCCCACAAATACCAAATCGTAGGAGTATGAGTATTTGTAATACTAAGTTTTCTAACATTTTCTAACATACTTAGTATTGCGGCGACAGAATGGTTTGCAATACTGAGTTTTCTAACATTTTCTCGGAAGCTTGGTATGAGTATTTGCCAAGAAAATCTTCTGATCATTGTCCCATGATCCTTAGGTTGCGAAGGAATTTGCAGAGGTATGGCCCATCAACTTTAAGATTTCAGAATATGTGGTGTGAATATGATTCTTTCAAGGATTGTGTAGAGTCGGTTTGGCGAGCACCAATACAGGGGTCTGGTCTGGTGAGGCTAGCGGCAAAGCTGAAGAAGTTGAAGGTGGCTTTGAGATCGTGGAATAAATCGGTGTTTGGCCGAGTGGAGTCTCATTTGAAGGAATTAGAGGGTCGATTGGAGGGGCTGGAGAGATAGCTTCAGGATGGTTTCTCTACTGCATTGGAGGCCGATTATTTGGCTACTAAGTTCGAGTTAGAAGCCTGGGAATACAAGGAGGAATTGAGCCTAGCTCAGATTGCAAAGAAAGCTTGGATGGTTGATGGGGACAATAATTCGAAATTCTTTCATACTCTGGTAAACCAACGCAGAAAGAATAACTTCATTTCGTCCATGACCCTAGTGGATGGCACGATCCTTGATTCCCCAGAGCAGGTTCATCAAGGGGCGGTGAGTTATTTTCAAGATTTCTTATCAAGTCCAGCGGTTTATCCATAAGTGGTGGTTTATCCACAAGCGGCTAGTGAGGTAGCTCAACTAACGCCACTTATGGATAAACCGCTGGACTTGATAAGAAATCCAGAAAATAACTCACTGCCCCTTGATGAACCTGCTCCGGGGAATCGAGGATCGTGCCATCCACTAGGGTCATGGACGAAATGAAGTTATTCTTTTTGCGCTGGTTTACCACAGCATGAAAGAATTTCGAATTATTGTCCCCATCAACCATCCAAGCTTTCTTTGCAATCTAAGCTAGGCGCAATTCCTCCTTGTATTCCCAGGCTTCTAACTCGAACTTAGTAGCCAAATAATCGGCCTCCAACGCAGTAGAGAAACCATCCTGAAGCTATCTCTCCAGCCCCTCCAATCGACCCTCTAATTCCTTCAAATGAGCCTTCACTCGGCCAAACACCGATTTATTCCATGATCTCAAAGCCACCTTCAACTTCTTCAGCTTTGCCACTAGCCTCACCAGCCAGACCCCTGTATTGGTGCGCGCCAAACCGACTCTACACAATCCCTAAAAGAATCATGTTCACACCACATATTCTGAAATCTAAAAGTTGATGGGCCATACCTTTGCAAATTCCTTCGCAACCTAAGGATCATGGGGACAATGATCTGAAGATTTTCTTGGCAAATACTCATACCAAGCTTTCGAGAAAATGTTAGAAAACTTAGTATTGCAAACCATTCTGTCCAATCTTGCCTGCCCAGCTACGAGAAAGACCCTCCTGTCCGTTACACCAAGATACACGGCCCCCAGTACTTGGGAGATCCAGAAGGCCACATGATTCCAAAAAAGAGTTAAACTCATCCATCGCTGAAATAGCTCTCGGATGTCCACCAATTCGCTCATCATCATTCCTAATAATATTAAAGTCTCTGGTAACCAGCCACGGACAGACACCAATATTAAGATCCTCTAAAGAACGCCATAGCTCCCATCACTCTACTTGGTTACATTTAGAATATATAAAAGTCACCAAAATTTTTGAATCCAAAAATGAAAACCACCTAGTAATCATTTGAGCCGTCTTACATACCACATCAAAGACCGTAATCTCCTTCCAAAACAACCAAAGCTTGCCACCCATGTCCGCATTCGAGCAAAATAAAAGGAGATTTAAGAAAGATGCTAACCTCGGCATACGATCCACACTTGTGAATGGTTCTGAAACCGCAGTCAAAAAAGAATTTTTCCTCCAAACTAACCCTCTCAACCTTTTCCTCGACCTGCCCAACCCTCTCACATTCCACACTAGAATTGTGTCCATCATAAATTTAGCTTGGAAGTTCAGGTAGACACCCTCAATGACTGCCGTGAACCTTTCAAAGGTTTATCTTTAGAATTCTCTACACTAGCCTGAATCTCATAATTGGAATCATACAGCCTTGCACCAGCCAGTGGCCTAAACGTCCCCTCATTCTCCTGTTCCGATAAACATGCCACTACAAGCCCAGGAAGAGTTTCTGCCGGTCTCTGTACCGAACACTCCAAAGCTAGAGATTCATTGACCATCTCCAAGAGGTTGGTATCCTGGTGACTACAACTCACTAAAACATCAATCGGGCCCAACCGTACCACTTCAGCCTGTAAATCACACTCATTTTCTACACGCATAGACTCCTCCCTACACGAATCCACTACATTCCTGCCCACCAAATCATCATCCAAAGGAACAACCCTTCTACTAGCATCCCCTACTTCATGAACTAATTGCACCAAGGAATCCACCCTGTCCCCAGCCATAACAATAGAATTATCCTCACCTAACAAATCATCCCGTCTTGCACAAACTATCTTATTTGTGTCATCAACAATTACCACACCAACGTCCCCCTCCTCTAACTCCCCCTCCATCACTCTACCATCATTTCCCAACACATCATTCACAATTAATCTACCTTCATACGATGAAGTTTCCGCATCTACATTGGCAACCAATGAGGGTTTGATTCCCTGTGGAACCTGCACTAAAGTCATCCCTTCCTCTTCCGTTTCCAAACCCACAGCTTCGTTTTGCACTACATCTACCACCCTATCCTCCCTTGTATCTTTACCTTTCCAAACCCGTTTGAGGGCTCTATTCTCCATCCTGGAACCCACTGTTTTTCTCACACCCATCCTACAAACTACCACCGTGTGCCCTTGACGATGACACTTAGAACAATAAAAACCATGTTTATCGTATCTCACTCTCTGCCATATCTTCCTTGTATTAGAAAGCACTATAGGAAAACCTTGCACAGGTTCTTGTGATAAATCAACCTCAACACACATCCTGGCCCCAGACGCCTTGGTTTTTTGAATCGTAGCATTATCAGTTCCCAGATAACGACCAAATCTAGATGCCAAAATCTGCAGACAGTCCGATCTGTAAAGATGCATTGGCAAACCAAGCAAAAAAAAAAAAAAAAAAAAAAAACCACTGAGGTGCTAAAGGAGATTCCTTTGACAGATTGAAGTCCTTGGTCCATCAGAATAACCAAAAAGTAGAGCCCCCTATGGTATGTCCTTCTCAAGCCCAACCATGTAGAAAATCACATTCGCTACGCATTTGAACAAGCACATGCAGATCATCCATAAAACTAATGACTGGAACCTCCAACAGCCCCCACGATTTTGCAACATGCAGACGGACATCGTCAATGAAAGGACGCATGCGGGAAAACTTAAGAACCAAAGCAAACTTGAAATCCTCTACAGCCTTGGACATCTTGACCTCAGAAAAAATAAAACCTTGCTCAGCATCAACCTCCACCGGATATCTCATGGGTAATCTAAAAGAGGATTGCACCGCGCCGTTTGAAACCACCTGAGAGAAGGACTTCAATCCCTGAGCCACCATAGCAGCCCCCGCCAAAGGAGGTGGGGGGGGGGGGGGTGGCCTCCATGGCCTAACCCTAGCAAAGCAACAAAAATATCCAAAAACGACAATAGTGGAGCGATGGATGAGAGAGAGAGAGAGAGAGAGAGAGAAGTCTCCAAAGACTAGCTGGCAACTACTCAAGATGTTAAAACCCTCCATTACAATGCCTTGGCTATGTGTAGGTGATTTTAACGAGATTCTCCATCAAGATGAAAAAGTAGGTGCAGCTGTTAGGCCTTACAAGCAAATTGAGGAGTTTAGGCAAGCTGTTGATCATTGTGGTCTTCATGATATCCAAGCTCAGGGTCAGTTTTTCACTTGGTCAAATAACAGGTGTGGAAGAGAATTTACTAAGGAAAAACTAGACAGAGCCTTTGCCAACAAGGAATGGAATGAACTTTTCAGTTCTGCTACATGCACTGCTTTCCTTGTAATTAAATCAGATCACTCTACACTTCACATCAATAAGAATCATATTATATATGGGGATTGAAGAAGAGGGGGGAGTTTCAAATATGAGGTTGCTTGGGAAACCAAGGAGGATTGCCAGAAAGTGGTGGCTGAAGCATGGCATCAGGAATCTGAACTCTGCTATGAGGCCAAATCAATGAGACAAAAGCTTGAAGTATGCCAAAGGGGTCTAATGTGCTGGAAACAGAAACTAGGCATAATGACTATCTGGCAATTTCTCAGAGGCTTAAATAGGTTAGTCTTCTTCAAAATACTGGGAATGGTGATCATTTAATCCCCATGCAGCGATTACAGCAGCAAATAAAAGCCTTTTTGGTAGCAAAAGATCTGAAATGGCGCCAGAGGGATAAACAATAGTGCTTTTAGAATGGAGACAAGAACACCAAATTCTTTCATATGCAGGCCAATCAAAGACAAAAAACTAATGCCATTAAGAGTATAGAAGATTCTCAGGGTCATATTGTGAGTGAACAAGTAGGGATTGGTGAGATTTTCACATACTTTTTCTCATCCCTTTTCACTACCTCCCATCCTACCAGAACCGAGGAGTGTTTACAGGCATTAGAGACTACATTGATAGTAGATATAAAAGAATGGCTTATGAATCCTTTTACTAGAGAGGAAGTCCAAGCTTCTGTGTTTCAAATGAACCCCTTAAGCTCCCCCGGTCCAGATGGTTTCCCAGCCCAATTCTATCAAAAGCATTGGGAGGTGGTTGGAGAGGCTGTGTGCACTTTTGCCTTGCAGGCCCTCAACCAAGGTGGCTCTCTTATAGAGGTAAATGACAATGGAAACTCTGAAACCTTCACCATTAACTCCTTTCTCGGACAACACCTTTCCAACAACACAATTTTTGCCATGACAGTCTTTAGTTTTGAAGCTTTCCTCTTTAACATGGAAGAAGGAACTTTCTTCTTCGGATAAATGTAACCTCTCCCATTGTTTAGCTAATTCCTTTGCTTCCATTAAAAACAATACTATGCACTGAAAACAAGATCACTAAATTATAAAAGACAACCTCACAAAATGTGAGACCAAGCTTTTGATTTCTCAAAAGCACTGATACCTCACACTTTCTCCAGAGAGAAAAGGAGGCACTCCAATTACGCTTGTTTTTTGGTATTGCCCGGTGTTCAATACATTTCAGGTTGAGTACATCATTGAACCTATAGACATTCTCGCCAACGATGAGGTCACAAGCATAGATTACGTACAGGTCGTTGAATCTAACGTTGCCATCATGTTAAAATTTTCCGAATATGATCATAGAACGGGGTGGAGGTTGTCACGTGATGTTTTAAGCTAGGATACAACTATGTTAGAAGAAATTATGTCTAAGTTCCATCGATTTAGTTCCATCCATAAATCGTGTTGAGTGATAATGCGCATTATAGTACTAGCTCTCAATCATATGAAAATGATAAGAATAAGGCACCTTCAATATTCTATGTGAAGCACCAAACTTATAGCCAATCACAACCTCATGTCATGTACCATAGAAAATTCTAGTCATGACTTCTTAATGGCAAGAAAAGTAGTAGTTCCTACCATTAAGAAGTAATAATGGTCCTAATGGTAATATATAAAAACACGACCAAACTATTGAGGAATTTATATGATCATATTGAATTGAGTAAGAAATACCATCATTGTTGTTCTGTCTCTAGATGCAAATAATGGTCGCCCTCCCTACCATCAATATCCCCATCGTTCATGTTATCCATTCCAAAATCATCACCAATTGATGGATCAACAAGCATACACTCCCCATCGACTTGATGCAGTGGATTGGGCATCGTTGACTCATTTTCAAGAGCAGGCCCATAGTTGTTGAGATCAGGTTCAACGTCATCCTCAGCATCTCCATCAGAGGATTCGTCGTCATCATCCCTATCCTCAACAGACGTGGTACTCGTGCCAAGGTTGTAAACATTCCTATTTGTTATCTTCTGTACAACGTTCCAACTTCCCCACAAGCTCGGGTCCTTTAAGTAAAACACTTGCAATGCTTGGCACGCAATGGTGAAAAGCTCATTTCATAGATGTATTCACACTCGTTTAGTGGTCCATGACACGTATCCCCTTTCTTGTGTTGCCAATGTCCCACCAAACACAGTTAAACAAGTATACCTTATGCCAACCCATGTAGCGTAATTCTATAATGTCATACAACACACCATAAAAGTCAGCAGGCAATCCTTGATGCTCGCCATGAACCACCACCCGCTATTTTGGGTGCGCCGATGCATTTCATGGGCCTTTGTATGAAACCGAATTTCATTCATTATACATCCAGCATATGATACGACCCATGGATCTGGATCACATAATAATGCATATATGTCATCGGTCACCTCGGATGGACTCATTGCTTGCAAGTCTCGAATCTGATTACAAAGGTTGATAGAAGAAATTATAGTTACTAAGAAAGCAATGTACTTGATAAAATTATATGTATAGGGATGGTACGATATCTTACATGTGCTCTAAACCAATGTGGAAATTGACTCTGATGCCTAAATTCAATGTTAGTCTGGTCCTCTAATTTGATAATGTTATAGTGCTCCCTACAAAATATCTATATGTTAGATAGAGATTGAGCCTTCCGGATGGGCTCTGTTGCGGACGTACCCTCTTGAACTTCCCTAGATACCTCTCAAAAGGGTACATCCATCTATACTCCATCGATCCTGCCATCAATGCCTCTTCTAGCAAATGAATAGCAAGGAGTACCATGATATCAAAAAAGGCGGGTGGAAATATCATTTATAGTTTACAAAGAATGATATGGATATTTGCTTTAAGTTGATGCAACACTGATAATGTCAATGTTTGTGCACATAATTCTTTGAAGAACGAGTTTAACACTATTAAAGCTTGACGAACATCGGGTCGTAAGTACCCACCAACCACGATCTTCAGAAGTGTTTGCATGAAGATATGACAATTATGACTTTTCATTCCTGTAATTTTCCTTTCACTTACGTTGACATACTAGGCAATATTTGTAGCAAAACCATTAGGGAATTTTACTTCTGACAACCACACACAAAAGTTCCTTTGCTCATTTAAATTTAACATGTAGCATGGAAGACTCATAGATACATGATCACCATCATGTTGTAAATGCAATTCTTTTCTGATTCCGAGATGCACCAAATCCCTACCGCATTGGCAGAGTCCTTACTTTTTCCTTCAATATTCATCAATGTGCCCATATTATCACATATGTTTTTTTCAATATGCATTATGTCCAAGTTATGTCTCAATCCCAACTCTAACCAGTAAGGAAGCTCAAAGAAGATACTTTTTTTTATCCAATTAAGTTCACTGGGTGTCCGTTTCCTCTTCTGTGCAGATTTACTAAACTGCACATTTGAGACCCTAACTAATTGTTGTACCAAAGCCTCTCCCGCTGGCCATTTGGGCTGGACACGGTGCTCCTCATACCCATTAAAAGCATTTTCTTTTTCGTCTCCATAGGTGCTTTGGCACTAACCACCGACGATGACCCATGTAGCATTGTTTGCAGCCATAGACCAAACACAAAGAATCTATTTCAACAGTACATGCAGGGCTTGCCATTTTTCCCTTTGTACTCCACCCAAAAAGATTTGCATAAGCAGGGAAGTCATTGATAGTCCAAAGTAACGCTGCATGCAATCTAAACATTTGCTCACTGAATACATCATATGTATGAATATCTTTTTCCCATAACTCCCTAACATTTCGTCGACATCATCAATGTAGTCATTATTAGTAGATGCATCATCACCTTCTTCGTCAGAAAAATTAACATCATGAAAAGAATCATCCTTTCCATGGAATACCCATTCAATATAAGCTGGATCCATCCCTGTAAGGAACAAATGATCTTTGACTACACTAAAAGGATGGAAAGCTCTATTTTAGCATCTCCTGCATGGACACGTAATACTCCCACATCCAGGTGCATGGGCTTGAGCCATAGCCATGAATCCTCTAACACGTTCAACATATTCATTGGAGCACAATCTATCTTTGATATGCACCGAAGCCTTGTCCATCTAAATAGTGTCGAGAAAGAGTACAAGTTAATACGGGTTAATAACCATGATCATTTCGACCAAAATGATCTAAATGGAAATTCAAGAAGTAGATAGTTTGACACGTAATATTATAGAGAAGGGGAGGAAGTGTTGAATTGGAGTGGAATGTAAGATGATGTGGTCTCTGATCATGAAGAGATTGTTACGGCTCTATCAAATTAGGTGTGCAATGACTATACTAACTTTCAAAAAACGAAAGGTATCTTCATCAATCTCGAAATTCAATGACAAATGGGAACAATGAACTTCCTAGCTCATGCAAACTTATGAGGACAATGATGTGTACAGCCTACAGGTTAAGATGAAAGCGTTGCGAGAATATGCTTCAGCATAAGTCATTGCTAATAATTTGTCAGGTGGCCTATTCTTCACCATTCACATGTTGGTGTATCCAATGTTTGATAATAATAGTGAAGATGAAGTACCTGCTGATCGTTCATTGACTAAACTTGAACATGAACTGCACAGATTGATAATTGTCTAAAATCACATTTATATCATTTCATATTGGTCATTATTGCATCACTTTTGAATGTAAATTCACTTATATGCAGAATTATATATCACTCTCTTCACCACTGCATAGTGCACAAGTTTTAATAATAAAGTGGCGTGTGTCATGAGGTTCAAATGCAAATATTTTCAAAGAGATTGATGTAGTTATTTTCTTTTGCAGAAATTCAAAGAAAAATATAATCAATAAATCCCAAGCATTTAAAGATATTCAAAGGCCAAGATTAAAGGAAAAAGCTGACTTGGAGGTCCAGATTTCGGGTGAATAGGCCAGACATAGAAAATCTTCAATTGAGACAAATCTGGAAACACCCGTAATCCAGAAGGAAACTGATAGCAGCTCGGTATTTCGGTCATAACGTTCTCATATGATCTCCGATTGATAAGATTTTTCGAGCGTTGGAAACTTTACTTCAAGACCGACAAATTCATTTCTAATGGATTTTCCAAATGGGGAAGTTTAGGGGGTCAAACAGAGGCTTGAAGTTAGGGAAACAGGAGGGACACGACCCAGTTTTTTGGCTCTGCCTTCTCTCCACCTTTGCTCTCTTGTGAAGGCTATTTTCTAGTGTTGGGTTTTGTGCTTTATTTTAGTTTTCTTATGCAAAATGTTTCCTCAAGTTCCATGGCTCTTGTGATGAACTTGGTTGGCTAAATTTTTCGTACTAAGGTTAGATGTGAAGTCTAATGATTTAGATATTATTTCGGATCAACAATAGAGTTTATATTGTGAGTTTGATCGATTGAATGTTTTATTATTGGATTCTTTAGTTATCTATATATTTATCTTGATTCATTGTGATTTTCAAATACATTAGATGCTTGAAAAATCCCTATGATATTCAAATGGGTTTGTGAATGTTTTAACTATCAATTGTTCATGCTTAATCTTTAGTGATTAGTTTTATTGGCCTTAACTGCTAAATTTTTTAGTTCGACAGAATCATTATGCTAGTTTAACTAAGGTAAATTGATTGGAGACAATATTCTAAATTATTAGACGGATCCTTGAAATCTTAGTCATTCTCCATATTGATTTATTTTATCATTTTAGTTATATTTTGTTACTTTAAAAATCTTCATCTCAGTAATTCCCTCCTCTATTTGATTGCATGTTCCTTTTAATAATTTGTTTTCATTGTTTAAGTTTATTTTCTTTATCATATAAATCAATCTCTCTGGATTCGACCCTATTAGGTACTATAACACCTGTATACTTGCAAGTAAAACCACTCTAAAATTTTTGGTCCACTACTTTGAGTCAAAGTTTAGGTCTAGCACAGATTGTACAAAGATGGTTTTTAATGTTGGGAGTGTACCGGGTAATGCTTTACGTTTACCCAATTGCATTATGAAAACCAGAACCAGGATCATTGTGCCCTGAATCTGGTAGGTGGGTTCATGTGTTAAAATATTGATCCCAGCTGGTGTGTTATAAGTACGATTCATGCATATAACATCAAGTTCACCTTTGGGAAGAACCATTTTTTTGCACTAAACAACCTACATTTGCTGATGTTGGAGAGAAGAAATTAATGCAAATATCAGTTAAAACTTCATAAAAGAAGTTTGAACTCAGACAATTCCTTCTCTAACAAAAAACGGATTTCCAAAAATACCAACCCATCAATTTTTTCGACTACTAATGATGGCTGTGGGATAGTTTTTATTATTATTAATGGAAATACAGAAAGGTTATAAATTTAATACTTTTTCCCCTTGGTCAAAGGTTGTACATGCCTCATTCATTGTGTTATAAGTTTGAGGCATTTTTTAGAACATCTTTCAGAATGAAAGTTGGAGGTACGGGAATTTTTCGCCGGTGAACAATTTGCATACATAAAAGCAATCCCTCAAGTTATAATTTTTAATCATTTTCAAACAATTCTATAGCTACGGGTATTAATCTGTTAATGTGTTCTCATACATACTGATAAAAAAAGGTCTTGTCTTCTATATAATTGTTTAATGGCAAACCTGCAGATGGGTAATGCTCTGATCAGCTTCATTGAATGGAGCCCCCTCTCCCTCCCAAGAAACAACACCACCAAAAGCAAGAATAACAAAAAGTAAAGACTCTCTAGGAACCTGAAACTAAGAAATTTAATTTATAAAAAGAGACAATAAGAAACTGATTATATCTCCAATCTAATTTAATTAAAAAAAAAAACAAAAGAAGCAGAGGGATTAGTCATGGCTATTGATTATATCCCTAATCTTCATCTCTTCCAATGTCTTTTATATATAATATCCTGTTTAGGTGTGAAAAGCACTAAAATCAGCAAATTAAAAAAAAACCAAACAAGCATGTGCAGGAGGATTTTGTTGGTATGACAGTTAAATCCCTGAATAAGATGAGAGCAATTGTTTTAGTTAATTGTCAATCCATGGACTTCTATGCCCTGGTTATTAGCCAACACAATATATGTCCTGAATAAGTAGGAGTAGGTCTCACATTCCAAGCTTTGCTTACCAAAAGAGTTAACTCAATAATATAATAAGATATTATGTAAATCTATGCCCTAGTTAAGAGTATGGGGAACAAAAATCTCCAGAAATAAATTATGAAGACCAACCAAGAAACCAGCATAAAATTTAGAATTCAAGATAATAGTCAGTACGATAAGAAAGGGTTAAGCTTCGGAAGCTGTAATGGTTAGTGCAAAGCATTCACATGGTCTGGACAATGGACATGGAACAAATTAGACTTCAGAACTATTGTAGAAATTGATGGCCATTCCAAACTTCATTGACTCCCATCATAGTTAATTCAAAAGATGATTATTTATTCTCAGAGAGAAAGTCACTGATTAATAAGGTTTTAAGAAGTTGACATTATACCTGAAAACTTGCTACTTTGTTTGCCAGCTTTTATATTTTCGTTGCATGGTTTTGCTTAATTTATGAGAAAGGATTGACTTCTTTTTACATCATTTAGTTCTCTTCTTGTAATGTAAACTACCCTGCCCCACCCACCAAAACAAGACAGAGGAAATACAATCCCATGGATTGGTCCCAACGGAGATCACTATCTTATCATGGTCAATAACAAAAAACAGATCTCACCTCACGACTGAAGAAGAAATTCATATTCTTAAAGAGTTTTTTGCACTCCCTTGTATCTTCATCTTCTTCATCCTATGCACAAATTCACAATCACTATGCACAATCAGCTTTTTGGAATCTCAGGCTGAGTCTTCTGGGGTTGATTGAGGGCGGACAATAGCCATGGGACAAGATCCGGTGGCCAGTGGACGTCGATGAGTTGCTCTATGTCTCAATTATCTCTAAAAAGAAAAAATATGGGGAGCAGCCACTATTTGGCAGCAGCCGCATCACACCTTATGTGGCCTAGCAAAATGACTAATTTTTCCCTAAAACAAAAAGCCAGTTCCCTCTCTGATATTTCCCCAGTTTGAAGTTCTGTCTCCAATCCCCCCCCCCCCACCCCCATCCGTGTAGCGCATCCTCTCCCCCACCCCCACCCCGCGTTGCCATCCTTTCCCCCACCAGCGCCCCCACTTCATGCATCTAGGCTAAATGGGAGGCATAGCTAAGCATGTTGGGCTAAAAGAGGTGCAGTGGAGCTGGTGGTGGCGAGGGGGAGGCGGCATGGTGGTTGGAGGGCGGCGGATCTAGGCTAAATGGGTGGAGAAACCCATGGAAGAGTGAGGGTGCATGAGGGGCAGATCGGGGCTATAGGTGGTTGGGGTAGGTCGATGGTGGCCAGGGGAGGCTCGGGGTGGCGGCCTACGATGGGCTAAGGTGGAGAACCAATGTATGGGTGAAACCCATTTCGAGAAAGAGAGGGGGAGGGCTGTTGTGCAATGGAAGCTCGACGGTGGCTAGGGGGAGCGGCGAGAGGGAGAAACTGTGTAGAAGAACCCATTTCGGATTGAGATAGGTGGCTGTGTGTGGGGGCTGCTGTGGAGGCTTGAAGCTGGTTGGAGGTGGCCAATGTGAAGGGGAGCCGATGATGGTGGCTAGTGGCATTGCAGGTGGCGCACGACAGAGTTGGGTGAGCTAAGAGAGGGAATCGGGTAGGGGGAAGGGGTGCTGCCAGTGAGTGTGATTACAGGACCTTTCGTTTTAAAAAAGAAAAAAGAAAATATGAGATGACACGTAAGGTGAGATACAGATTAGTCATGAATAGTGGCTGATTTGTAATAAAATTCCTCTGAAAATATCGAAGCCCTAGTTTTTGCATACCCACGGAAGCGTTGATGAGAACAGGATGGAGCTATGTGCAAGGGTTAAATTAACCACCGTATTTTGGATCTGTGGTCGATCTAATGAATTCCCCATCAACATCCAGATGTTCCAGACAGCCCGCGAGAATGGTTGGTGTGAAATAACCAATCTCAACAAAAGCCCTAATTCCCACCGAGAAATTTCGCCCCAATTCATTATCGAGTTTTACTGAATGGGAATTGAGTGAAAAATTTTTTGCGGTGACTTATTCTCACCGCAATAGGACTGATTAGCCACCAAAATTAAGTCATCGATGATTATGTCATGGCTAGGGATGTAACCAGTCCGGTTTGGTCTGATTTTGGAAAAAATTGGGACCGAATCGGTATGCACCGATTTTGTATTTTCAATAACCGATTCCACACTAGTTGCCCTCCTAAACCAGTACTTCCAGTTTTACTGATTCTGGTTTGGTTTTTCAGTTTTAATATACTATATTATATAATATATATAATAGTATATTATAGTATATAATACTATAGTGATAATATATTGTAGTATATTATAATATATAATATAGTGATATATTATAGTCAATTATAATATATAGTGATATAGTATTAGTATAACTATTAATACAATAGTCTATAATGATATAAGATTTTAAAATTTAAAATTATATTAATTAGTAATTTATCATATAATACAAAACCATTTTATATATAATTATATATATATATAAAAATTATTTACAATATAAAAAATTATAATATATATATAAACCGGTTCAGTTCGGTCCGATTCGATTTTTGAAAAAAAAAAATGGAACCAGATCGATTTTGACTAGTTTTAAAAAAAATAAAACCGATACCCAACCGAACCAAACTAGGCACCGGACCAAACCCATCAGTTCGGTTCGGTCCGGTCTGGTTTATTGGTTCACTGGCTTTTTTTTACACCGCTAAGTCATGGCAACAAATTGTATCTTTTCCCAGCGCAGACTTGGTGCCATAAGCCAAGTATTTTCCACCATGGTTGGCCTTGGAAAAAAATTTTGTGGGAAAAAGTCATTTTTCTTATAGTGATATATAATCTCATGCCAATCATGTAAGATATTCTTATTCAGAAATTAGAAAAGATGACTAAAAGTTTTAAAGAAAAACTAGGTGAAGGTCCAAGGAGGCTATGAAACCAAATTAAAAGGAACATTTTGAAGTGGCTGACACATGGCAATAAAGATGTTAGGTAAATCTAAAGATAATGGCGAGAAATTTATTAGTAAAGTTGTAACCATTGAAAGAATTTACCATGTTAATGTTGGGGAACCTATTGGTTTTTGCGTTGAAAGATCAAAGCGTGCTCTTATATATGCATTCATCCCTAAAAGGTCTCTCAATAAACACATTTTTATGCAAGAAGGAAGTATCCTTATAAACTAAGAGAAAATGCGTACCATCGCTTTAGGGGTGGCTCATGGGATTGAATATTTACACCAAGGTTGTGATATATAAATTTTGCATTTTGATATAAAGCCTCACAACATTCTTCTTGGTGAACATTTGAATCCCAAGGTTTCTGATTTTTTCCTAGCTAAATTGTATTTAGTAGATGATAGTATTGTTTCTTTAACGGTTGCAAGGGGGACATTCGAATACACGGCTTTTGAGTTGTTCTACAAAAACATTGGCATCATCTCATATAAAGTTTGCAGTTTCCAAATATTATTGATGTAAATGGTGGGTAGAAAAAAGAATTTGAATGCAACAGTGGATCATTCTAGCCAAATTTACTTCCCCACTTGGGTCTATGACCAATTGTATGATGAAAATCATATAGAAATGGAAGAAGAAGCTTTATGTGAAGAAAAGAAAATAGGAAAGAAGATGATCATAGTTGCGTTATGGTGTATCTAAATGAAGCCTAGTGATTGTCCTTCAATGAACAAAGTGTTTAAGAAGCCTAGTATTCACTTAGGGGTGTAATCAGTCCGGTTTTGAAAATAAATTGGGACCAAATTGGTATGCACCGGTTTTACATTTTCAAGAACTGATTCTGCACCGGTTGCCCCACTAAACCGATACTTCCGATTTTACCGGTTTCAGTCTGGTTAGGGCCGATTTTTCAGTTTTAATATACTATATTATATATTATATAATATATATAATCGTATATTATACTATATAATACTATAGTGATAATATATTGTAGTATATTATACTATATATATATAATAATTGTATTACAAACTATAGTGATATATTATATTATATTATATTATATTATATAGTGATGTAGTACTAGTATAACTATTAATACAATAGACTATAGTGATATAAGATTATAAAATTTAATATTATAATTATTAGTAATTTATCATATAATACAAAACTATTTTATATATAATTATATATTATATATAAAAATTATATACAATATAAAAACTTATAATATATATATATATATATATATATATATATATATAAATATGAACCGATCCGGTTAGGTCTGATCTGATTTTAGAAAAAGAAAAATAGGAACTAGACTTTGACCGGTTTTAAAAAAAAATAAAACCGGTACCTGGCTCAACCAAACCCACCAGTTTGGTTCTGTCTGGTCTAATTTACTGGTTCACCGGTTTTTTTTTACACCCCTACTTATTCCATTACCAATACTTTAATAATGAATTGGGTATTAGTTGGAGCGAACATTATTAGGAGATGATCTTGTTCGTAATTCTTATATATATATATATATATATATATATATATATATATATAAGAATTACGAAGGACGAAGGTGGCTAATTAAAACAGTAACTCTATTTCGAAATCAGCAAAACATGAAATTAACTACTAAAACCCAATATTCTGGTACACTTGAATTTCAAAAACACAAAATATTTTCTACAAAACAGAGAAAAACATAAAATTATATATTAATGGTGCGGTGGCACGTACAAGAAAAATATATTTACAAGTACTCCCTGTCCTTCTTTGGTGAAAGGTGAAAATTAAAATTTTTCTTTTATGGGTGCATGTATGGTGGCACAAAGACACAAAAGGAGCCACGCATACCTTCTAAAGCTTGGCTTATTAAGTGCCCGCCTTGATCTTCCCATAATTCCAACTCCAACTTCTTCGTAGAATATACACACATTGACAGACCTACATAGAGACGAGAGGGGGCCAAGAACAAAATTTTAGTAAATGTATTTACTAACAATAAAAAATTCAAAGTATTTTTTGATAATTATAAAAGTTTAAAAAAATCCCTCAAATTTCTTAAAAAAATAAAAAAATTAAATATGAAAAAAAGTTTCTTGGTTATTTTAGAATCCAAGTAAATTTTGCCTACCACTTCCGCCACTCTGCACAAACGCCGAGTGAAATTCCATTGTAGCTTCTTAATTAGGCAGTGCATGCATGCTTTGATAAGCGATCGATTAGAAAATGAAAGATGATCAGGCTAAAAGTCTATTCTTTAGTAGTACGTGAAATTAATGACTAACAATATGAGCAAAAGAAGATTTAAAAATTAAAAGCCATAACATTTCGTACATCTTTTCCTCATATTAAAGAGTGGCTATTTCCATGTAATGACTATTCTTTATCCTAAAAAGATAACCAAACAAAGAATAACTATTTCACAGGAATAGGTATATATTCCTTTCCAACACTCCATTAATCGGCGAACCATACATCTCCTTGGTGTGTTTATTTACCCCATAGCTGCTAAACTCTAGAATGTACCACTACAATATAAATGAGTTTTTGTGATAGTTTGTGAAAATCGTCACTGAAGGCAGCCGAAATATTGCATTACGTTCGAATGTATACATATTCACGTCAGAACGTGCCCTGGACATTTGAAGGTTGAGGCTATTTACGTGCGAATGTGGAAGTTTTTGAGGGCAACGTTCGAACGTTTGTAATTCATGTTCGTTAATTGATTTAATATTATAGTTGAATATTTCAAATTAAAAAAGATTGAGAATTGAAATTCAAACATAGTAGATATATTAAATAATATTATTCATTACATATGATAAAAATAAAGTACAAAATATGAAAAAATTTTGTAAACAACACGATAAAAATGAAAAATACTCAATACGAGTTGTTTACATATTTATTAAAATTGTCAGTCAATGTGTTGACCTTTACGTTTAGGATTTCTATTTGATGGCTAACATCGGTGACAAAATCGGTGACACTCTATTCTACTGACGCGATCTGTCGGTTGATGTGCATAGTAATATCTGAGACCAACGCATTAACCCAAGCAGGGCACCCATTGAGCCAAGCAGGTCGCACATCTCCCATAGATGTACCCGTCGACAGCTGACTAGTACTCCCAATATGGGGAGCAACACTAGGCCCAGACTGGGTCGGAGGAACAAGATCTGGCACAGGGCCAGGCTGACGTCGAGCATGCCCCCTCTCCTATCCAATGCTCCGACAGTGTGTGGTCATGTCGATGGGGCTCATCTGCTCTGTCATCCACTCCTCCACCTAGTGTTGCACACTCCTGGCTAGTAATAGCTTGGTGATGAGGACTTCATATGGGAGTTTGTCCTTAGAGACGACGCTTGCCTCGTAACGGATCCTCTCAAAAATGCGAAGTGACAAATCGATGGGCACTTCATGTGCCACTCGTAGAAGGAACTGTGCGCAAGTCTGGCTAAATGTGGCCTTATATGCTATAGGATCCACATTTGTTGAAATAATAAGATGCAACATGCGGAAAAAATGGAGGAGTTGTACTTGGCTGAAGAAGTTCTTCCTATTGAGCTGCTCCCGGTCTCTCCCAGTGAGAATGTAGAAATGCTCATCTTGGCCGTCATCCTCCTCATCAGTATCCTCAGCCTCCGACCGATCAACTAGGCCAATAGATGATACAAAAGTGTCTACATCTGCATCTACTTGGGATCCATCCCAAGGCTAAGCATCTCTTGCAATCAATATCTTAGCTATGCGACGGATCCCCAGAAGCTCAACAATGAAATCTGTCGAGACCTCGAACTAAACACCACGTACTGTCACGGTGTGAGAGGATGCATCCTGAGGCAGGGAGCACATCTTCATATAAAACTCCTGAACCATTGAGGGGTATATGTTACCCCTCAATGTGCAGATACTCATCCAGCCTTTTGTAATGAACACGTCTCTAACACTCTTATGCTCTCTTATGAATTCATTGAACTGATTGATCATAACTTCTCGTTTGGACATCACAATTCGAGCCCTAATTCGAGACTTATCCTTGCTTGTTCCTTCCCTCCCCCTTTTCCTAGTCGTCAGAAGATGAGCCATATCCTGAAAGAAAGAAAAAAATTTGAGCAATATTAGTACTATGATTCATATTATTTACTGTAATTTAAATTATTTCGGGAACAAGTTCGAACGTAAAATATTATGTTCGCATGTTAACCTTATAAGTCTAAACGTTTTAGTTTTTACATTTGCACGTTAGTTTCCTCTAGGATTAGCATTCCAACGTAGGATAAGTTACATTCGAACGTGATGGTGGCAAACACACGTTCGAATTAAACCAAATATACATTTGCACGGTGTTAATAAAATAAACAGAAAATTATTACATTCGAACATACAAAACAAATACGTTCGCACGTGAGGAAGCTCTTAAACGTATTTATTAATACGTTCAAACGTATATAACTATTAGTTTGAATGTTTCTGACCTTTCTGGTAACTAAAAGGTTTTACATTCAAACGAATTCCAAATACGTTCGCATGTACTGTAGAACATTCCCTTATTATTTGATTAACATGCAAACGTTTATGTCGTCATCCTCATTTGAAAGGTATAATGTCTGAATGTGAGAAACTAACATTCGAACGTTACGAGACAGAAATGGCTAAGTTGACTCGGCCATTCCCTAATACCTCAAATAAAATGAAAGTGACCAAAAGTCACCGTAGAAATGAAGTATACACTTCAAGAAAACTTTCTATGGTGGCCGTTTGGCCATTGGCAACCTGTGGTGGCCGAAAAATCCGGTCACCAATGGGTTTCGAAAAACCCCGAAACCTCAATTAAACATAAAAAAAATCTACTCAAAGGTGAGAGGATTGCAATTCTACATTCCCCTTGGTCTTCAGTCTTTGTGCATAGAAACTGACTCACTGTTACTAGTTCAAGAAATACCAGTCCTTATACTTCGAATTCCAGCTATGGAAATGTTATAACAAATATTCAACAACTCAAGAGTAGATTTCAAAGCTGCACTATTGTTCATGTCAATAGAGAAGCCAATCAAGCTGCACACAAGCTAGCTAGTTTTTCTAGAAATGTTTCAACACATAATGTATGGTGGGAATTTGGTCCCAGCTGTGTTCAACAAGTCTTATGGATTGACCTTCATTTGTAATGTTGTTTTGTCAGTTTTTAATGAGAGTTTTTGCTATACTATAAAAAAAATGTTTCAATGACAAATTTTGAGAAAAAGCCAATATAAGAATGAGTTGCATGGTACCAAGTTTGCCGACTGGGTTGAAGGTCTCATCATAGTCAAGCTCACGAAGTTGTTTGAAGCCTCGTGTAACAAGTCGGGCCTTGTAACATTCTATTGAACCATCGACTCGAGTTTTAATTTTGAAGACCCATTTACTACTTACCAAGTTCATATCCTCTATTTTAGGAACAAAGGTCTATGCATTGTTGGCATGAAGTGAATTGATTTTTGATTGCATGGTCTATTTCCATATCTGATCCTTGAGGACTTGTTTATAGGATATGGGCTCCCAAGACTAAGCTGCTAAATCAGCCACAAAATAGGCGGGTAGAGGATGGCGCGTGGAGAAAAGAACTCTGGGCCTTCTTGTACCATCTTGATTTCTTGTAACCATGGGGTGAGTTCAAATGTTGGTCTTGGGCCACTAATAGGCCGAACTGATTCCGAAGTGGACGAACGTACACACTAGGTGATGTTGCAGCAGGTTGGTCTAGGAGGCTTAAGGTGATGGAAACGGAAGTAGAATGGACCAAAGTAGAATTTGAGGTCCCAGAAGGAACGGAAACAGAAGCAACGAGCTGAGTAGCAGAATTTTGAAGGCTAATAGGTAGAGGCGAACTCGGAATAATTGCAATGAAGTGTGAGACATGGATTTGTGAGTTGAGAAAGGAAAAGTGGTTTCACAAAAAATAACATACTGAGAGATATAGATTTGACCTTAGATGAGATTCATACAATAGTAGCCCTTGTGATTTGGTGAGTATCTGAAGAAAACACGAGTGGATTTAAATTCAAGCTTTGAACGACTAAATGGTGTGAGGTACGGATAACATGCACAATCGAATACTCATAGTTGGGTATAGGAAGGTGGTGAGTTGAAAACGATCTCATAATGAGACTTTCCATGAAGAATGAGAGTGGGTAACCGAGTGATATGAAAGACTGAGGTGGCAAAAGTGGCACTCCAAAATTTCGGTGGTAAAGATCAATGTGCCATTAGAGTAAGCCCAGTTTCAACAATATGAAGATGGCGATGTTTTGCCGAGTCACTTTGTTCAAGGGTCTTGAGACACGAAATGTGATGAATGAGCCCTTTGGTACCAAAGTAGCCCTTTAATGACTTATTTACAAACTCACCACCACCATTTTTGAATTGTTTTAACATGAGTTTGACATTGGGTTTCCAACATTTTTAAAAAGTAAGGAAGAAGTTGAATGAAATTTGAATTTCAAGCCATAGGAAAATGCCAAATATAACGGAGAAATCATTCATAACAATCAAACAAAATCTAAACCCATCATAAGAAGGAATTGGACTCGGTCCCCATACATCCATACAAAGGGTGTGAAATGTCTCAAGGCTTGGACCCATATAAGGTTCCGTTCACCTACTATTTTTCATCCCAGTTTCGCAATATGAAACCCCTGTTAACATCGCACATTCTCCTGAGTTTGAGTCCCCCTATATCTTTCAGGAGGCAGCTTGTTTCCAAAGACTTGTGAGTGAAGCTCCTCATCTTAGAGTAGCCCTACCAGAAATTCTTTAGCATGCAATCAAGTTTGTATACATATACAGTACAATTATCTCAAAGTTTAGAGTAAAAAACTATAAATTACATGTCACTTAATAAGGACATTCACATTTGAGGTTTTCAGAACCTAATATGTTGAAGTATTGTAGGAAAACGGTCTTAATTTCTTGTATTTATCTTCTCTACAAAAAGGATTTTCCAATGCATCTATAAGATAGTAGGAAAAAGTAGCCTCACCCTATAAGTTTTAAAAACATTTTGCAACACAAATCTTAATTATTAAGATTTATTCCTACATTTTTTTAGATCCCTCAACAATCTAATAATTCAAGTTATTTGCATATATTTTGTGCCATGTGAAATTAGATTAGTTCTCATTTGAATATGCTGCCTAGTAGTAGACTACAGCTAGCTCCAACAATATTGGTTTGTGCTTGAACTTGCCAATGGTGGTAATTTTTTGTACAACTATCAGTGTTAGATCAAACAAGAACTCATGTGGCATTTTCCATTAATCAGGAATGGTTGGCTGAATGTTCTTCTTAGTCTTCAAAATAAATTTAGATCTATTTTGACATGAGGCTGAGTATAGTCTTGTCATCTACAATGGGTTGATTTTCTATTTCCTTTTCTTTTCCTAGAGTTATAGTAGAATTTTATATGAAATGTTTCTTCAATAAGAGTTTCTAGAGTTTTTATCTTGGTGAATACATAAAAGTATAATTCATGGAAAGTGGTTAATTCTGCAAGTCAGGAGATCATATCACTTTTGGGTGGATATCATAGTACAAGGAATTGGTAGCAAAAAGAAAATAAAAATAGAAACTTCAATAGCTTATGTTTTTTTCTTCAAAAAAATAAAAAAACTGACCCTGCTCATATTTTGATATAAGAAACGATTCAAATCCAACAGAATTAAATCCATTTCAATTATACTAATGCTAAAGTGTAACAGGATTGCAACATCTTTATAGCAAATTCTACATTCACTTGTCTTCATTCTGATTCTGGTATGACTTGTAACTCTTGGCCAAAATCCATTGGCGGTATCCTTGCATTGTTTCTTGTAGTAGTTGTGGAGGCAAAGGGATTAGGAGGCATGGTCAAATTGTCCCCTCCTTCCAACATTTGAATTGCAACTTTCATTGAGGGACGATTCATTGGATGCCATTGGATGCACCGGAGCCCTACAATTGCGAGTTTCTTTGCAATCTGAGCATCACCATCATCTTCAACGAAGACTCGCAAGTCTTCTTTTTGTTCTAAACAATTATAGATCCATTCTGGAAAATAAACTTGGCTAATATTCTTTGTTGTAACCCTTGTATTTTTCCTGCCTCCGACCATTTCTAGCAACAACATTCCGAAACTGTAAACATCAACTTTATAAGTCACATTTCCAAAATTCCTAGAGAACACTTCCGGTGCAATGTAACCCATGGTTCCTCTGGCCGTGGTCATGGATACTACACTTTGGTCTTTAGAGCACAACTTAGCCAGACCAAAATCAGAAATTTTTGGATTGAAGTTTTGGTCTAGCAAAATATTATGAGGTTTGATGTCAAAATGAAGAATTCGTTGGTCGCACCCTTGGTGAAGATACTCAATTCCTTTTGCAATACCAATGGCAATGTCTTGTAGCTTGTCCCAACCAAGAAATTGCTTCTTAACATCTGCCGAAGATATGAACTTGTCTAGAGAGTTATTTGATAAAAATTCATACACTAAGGCTCTTCTAAATCCATCGGCACAAAAACCAACCAAGCGAACAACATTCACATGGTGGATCGTACCCATTGTTCCCATTTCATTTAAGAATTCCTCCCCATTTCCCTTAGAAGTGTTCAGAATCTTCACCGCAACATAGATTTCGTTGGAAAGCTTTCCTTTGAACACTGTTCCATAAGCTCCTTGGCCTAACTTATCAGCAAATTCATTTGTAATCCTTCTAATATCAGAATACGTGTATCTTGAGGGCTTTAAGTTTCTATAATCTTCCAAAAACATTTTGATCTTTGCTTGATTTTCTTTCTCAACTTTATCATACCAATAGACACGGTAGACTGCAAAGACCAACCGTACCAACAAAAATGAACCTAAAATGGCACCAGCTGCATGGTAAAGATAAACAATGATGGGTCAAGAATTTCCATATATATATATATATATATATACAACAATGAAAATTGAAGTGGGCACGAACTACTTACCAACAATCACTATTAATTTTGTCGATGTGCCTGTAAAAGATTTGAACATCATCAGCTTTTGTGAGAACATATAATTGTTTGCACAAAAATTTCTTTTCCTATGCTCTTTATTAAATAATTAGGATCATGAGTTTCTACTAAGAATTTTAAAGTCTAGAAAGGGATGGAGATAAATACATAAAATGAACTCCAAGATATTTATAGCTACCGGCATGGATTTCTCCGACAGTATTAAAAGTTAGAAGAATGCTAAATGTATTTAAGAAAAACTTACAAAAAACTAAATTCTAATTGATATGTTAAAAATTATAAAATTTGAAATTCAAAAGAAAATTAACAAAATGAATATTGTAAGTAAAAATATAAATAAAACTGTAAGTACATATAGCATTACTCTAAAAGTTAAGTAAATTGTAGAATCCACTTTATATATCTATCTTCCATCCCCAAACTCATGGGATTAGAATCCCAATCATTATAATAAGTAATTAACTATAATCTTTCTAAACAAATTTTGGGTTATTTGTTGGGTTTTCATATCTTTTGCTTCGATTTCAATTTAAGATCCTTCCGTACAAGGGCAACAAGGCCAAATGATAACTGCATTATATTAATAGATCTGACACGTCTTCCTATAATGATGAACTTGTTAATTAATAATATACAGTTTTGTATCTTGATATATCTTTGTGTGATATTTATATGCATTTACATACGTACAAAACTCTGAACTATTCGGTTCCGGGTAAAATCAAACCAAAAGGATCAATACTATTCGGTTATTCAAGCCCAGAAATCTTCCCACTCGTTTGTTTTCACAATTCATCTTAACTTATCTAATTATTTAATTTTTTAAAATTTTTATATAAAATAAATAATTCAACTTTTTTAAATTCTAAAAAAAATAATATTAAAAAAATATTCTAACAATATTTTATTCAATTTTTAACTTTAATCTCAACTCATTTTATCTTATCTGCGAAAACAAACGAGGCGATATCATTTGAGAGTGAGTTGAGATGAATTAGTTGTGATGAAATTTAAATAAAATATTATTTTTTAATATTATTATTATTTTAAAATTTTAAAAAATTAAATTATTTATTATATTTTATATAAAAATTTATAAAAATTATAATTATGAAATAAAACGCTTCTCATATCCAAATGTTAACTTATAATTTCATCCAGTGGCTGGGTGAAAAACTTCGGTTATAAAATACTAACTGCCACTGCCAAATCTTTTTTTATTTTTTATTTTATATTTTTGGTGAACATTTTCTTTAGTTCTTTTTTTGTTTCTGGATGGAAGGCAACAATTTGATCATGCATACACAACGTTTGACGATGCAGAATGGAAGACAATTATACCTTTGGCATGATTTCTTTGTCTGGGGAAGCACTCAGTTTCTGATTCGTCAGTGCTATTATTATTCTTCAAAATTCTACAATTCTTGCCTCTCCGTTCACAGCGCCTGCAGTCTGGACTGTACCACTCCAAGCGAAGAATGTTAGCGTAGCCCATCACTGCACCTTCAGGAGCATACGGAATATTATACATCTTTGTACAAGACGATATGGGCAACTCCAATAACGCTCGAGCATCACCGAAATCCAAGGCGTAAACTTGGTGGGTAGGGCCACTCAGACAAGAGATCCTGCGGTGGTCATTTCTCTGATCTGTTTCTGAACAATTGAATAAGCCATAGCCACGAGCGTAGTAAACTTGTTCGAATAGATATTGGAAAGGCGAAGAGGATAGATTGACTCCCCTAAGCTCTCTTGGGAAGCAGTGATTTGGGTCAAAAAGTTGAATAACCTGAGATTTATAGTCAATCTTCTCGACAAAGAGCTTTACTGAAATGGGCAGTTCGAGCAGTGTTTGGTTTGAATGCGTGCAGGAAAGAGTAAACCCAGGAAAGCCACAGTGGTCAGGATGTCTCATGTCTTTAAGCCGAAAAGGAAATCGGATGGCTGGGCCGTTGCCTCCACAACGTAATTCTTCACACGCATTTTCGCCGCCTACGTTGTGGTCCATCATCGTGAAAACCATAAACAAGAAGAAGGAACACGAGATCGCCATTTCTGATCCTCTCTGGTCAGTAATGTGTATTATATAAAATAAAAATAAATAAATTAAAGGGACGACTCGAAGTCTAGTCAATAATTCGTTTTAAAAGACCGAAGTTGATAATGATATTTTGTCTTTCTGTTTTTATTTTGAAAATTTTGTAAACAACAGTACACACCTTCTAGCTTTTCCATCGCGAATTATTGACTCAAACTTAATAACAAAAGAAAAAGTCTAAATGCAGGCGGGGGGCCTCCCAGCAGACGGTCTCCTACGTGGACTAAAACGTCACATTTGAATTAAGTGATGATAAAAGTGCGCACATGACTTTCGTTCAATTGAAGAACTCCCTTTTGAAAACAAAAAAGGCAACATTTTTCATCTGAGACTCTTCTTCTCCAGTTTCAAAATTGTGTGTATATATACCCTTCTCTTGTATCAATTTCTTGAAGTGAAAAAACTAATTTTCCAGAAGATCCCTCCTACTGAAGGGATAGCGAAAGACATAGATATTGTTCTATCTTTATGGTTCTAAACTTAGTTTATGGCTGCTGGTTTACTGAACTAGAAAAAAAAAATCCTTCCTTTCACAGATTCCACAACTCACACAGATTTCCTCACCTTCATCACAGCTTTCTACAATCCCCACTGTTTGTTTGACAAATTTTCCAAGTCAGACATTGTTAAACACTAGCACAGATGAGCAAAAAAAAAAAAAAAGATGTCAAAGGAACTTACCTAGTTCGACATCAAGGAGTGGGTAGACGAAAGGGCGAGAGAGATTTTCTTTCCGAAATGAAAAAGTGCAGGCAGACGGAAGTGAATTTCATTTTTTGGCCTTTTGGCTTTTTTCTTTTTAATATAAATGATGATGGCCACATCAGTGGTGTGCACATACAGGCAAAAATTACACCTATATGTAGCAGTTCTAAAAAAAAATGCTGATACTCAGTGAAAGCTGATGTGGCGGGTGATTTTGGAGCTTTGCTAGGGTTTCCTACAGTGCACGGATTCTCGTTGACTCTTCGAGCGGCCCTCCGGTAACTCTTGTTGCCGGCGGAATGGATTCTGCTGGGAATCAGAAGGTTGTTGAAGGTGGGGCTGATTTTGATCGCAAGCTGGAGGGGGCAACTGATAAGCATTCCTTTGCGGATGCTTTGAAGCGTCCCCTGCCCCAATCAAAATTTCGGTTGCCCCTGCGTAAGCCAAAATTGATCCATGGTGAGTTAGGGTTCGTATTCACGGAGGCAGAAATGGAAAGGGTTGCGGAGGATCTAAAGTTTGCTCTGGTTTTGAAATTTATTTCGAGCCAACCATCCATTGACATTTTGAGGTTGCAAATTA
Organism: Cyclocarya paliurus; assembly: GCA_029856935.1. Taxonomy (NCBI): domain Eukaryota; kingdom Viridiplantae; phylum Streptophyta; class Magnoliopsida; order Fagales; family Juglandaceae; genus Cyclocarya; species Cyclocarya paliurus. The sequence continues at coordinate 28,179,650 of CM056948.1, forward strand.
TAAAGACCTGGGGTTTCTCAGAGGTCCCTATGATTAGCTTCATGGATGAGCACCATGTATTGTTGCATCTGGCCAATGAGAAGGACTATCACCATGCGTGGGTGAGAGAAGGCAGGGTTGTGGCGGGTTGCAGCTTTCAGCTTTTTAATTGGACCGTGGATTTGACACAGCTAAGGAACCATCCGTTGCTCCTCAATGGATTTTTCTTCCTGGCCTTCCACTTCATCTCTATCGGGTGGAGTGTCTCCGAAGTTTTGCTTCCAGATTTGGGAGATACCTAGGCACTGACAATGCGACTCTATACCGAACCAAGGCCACTGAGGTGAGACTCTGTGTTAAGGTTGATTTACAGGATGAACCTGTCAAGGGATTTCCTATGGTATTCGTGGGTGAGAGAAGGCAGGGTTGTGGCGGGTTGCAGCTTTCGGCTTTTTAATTGAATCGTGGATTTGACACAGCTAAGGAACCAGGCATTGACAATGCGACAACATCATTGTTGGCAAGAGGTTGTATATGACAAGCCTGGATTTTACTGTAAAAAGTGTTTTCGGCAGGGGCATACGGATGTTTTGTGTCATGCAGGGGAGAAAGGGAGCTGGAAAGTCACAAGGGGAGAACTTGCGGCTAAGAAAAAGGGGGATGTAATGGGCAGGAAGGAGGTTGGGAGGAAGAAAGTGCAGTTAGAGCAAAGTTCTAACCCAATTGTGGACGATAAAGTGGTGGAATACTCTAAGTTGATCAAAGATACGTCGAAGGGGGAAGTAGTTTGTAATAAAGGAAAGCAGGTGTTGGTTGTGGAATCTGAGGAGCCTATTGGAAAAGGGAAGCAAAATGTGTGTACTACGCTAGTGTGTCTGGAAGTGGAGCAAGTTGGTGTGGCTTCAGGGGGTTGTGAAGGGAGGACGGTGGTGACCGAGAGTGAAGAGGGGGAGGTTACGAAACTAGCTTGCAATGTTTTAGTGACCATGGAAAGGGTGCAACATGTGTCTGACTGAGAAGTTGAACGAGAAGTTGATTCAAATAGGATCCCTGCTGTTAATTCCCTGGTGCCTAACCGTGAAGTTGAAAAGGAATCTGTCCCCTATATTAATCGTTTTGAGGTCATGTCGAATTGCAATGAAGATGTGGACGTGGAGATGGGCAAGGATTTTGACTTTGATCCTGGTACTCAGGTGGATGCGCAGGGAAGCACAAAAATTAAAGGAGGTACGGTTCGAAAGTCTCAAAAGACAAAAGCCCAACCCCAAAAATTAAGTTTATGATTGATAAAATGTTGGTTTGGAATGTCCATGGTCTAGGGACGTCCAAACGAAGACTAAGGAAGTTAGTGCGGAAGCATCGTATTTCGGTTTTGGCTATTTCAGAACCGTTTCAAGCTGTTGATAAAATGCAAAGATGGGCGTTATCTCTTCAGTTCCCTTTTGTTTATTCTAATGCTGATTTGGGAGGTAAGGTGTGGGTTTGTTGGAAAGATGGAATTGATATGGAGGTTGTGGGTGTTTTGAATCAATGTATTACAGTCTTGTTCTCTGATTTGAATGGTTCCATTATTGTATCCTTTGTATATGCAAAGTGTGCTCAGCTAGACCATAAAGCGCTTTGGGAACATCTTTGTGGAGTTTCTTGTGTTGGCGCATCCCTTGGGTTGTGATGGGTGATTTCAACATCATTCGTTTGAATGAGGAAAGGGTTGGGGGTAATCCAAGATTGAGATCCTCTATGGAGGATTTTAATAATTGTATCCATGCTTGTGGCTTAATTGTTTGGAGGATGGAGGGGAAACAACTTTCTTGGTGTAATGGGCAGCAAGGTTTGGCTAGGAGCAAGGCTAAACTTGATAGGGTGCTTGATAACAATGTGTTTGTGTCTAAGTTTGGAGGAGCGGTGGCTCAGTTTTTGAATAGAAGAACCATAGATCATTCGCCGATTTTATTTCAAATGGTTACAGAATTTGAAAGATACGGCCCTGCCCCATTTAGATTTCAGAACATGTGGATGTCGCATGACGATTTCCTTTCAACAGTGAAGAGGACTTGGGATGACAGTATTGCTATGGGGAGCGGCCTACATGTCCTTGCTAGAAAACTTAAAAGATTAAGATCGACTCTTCAGGTATGGAATAAGGTGGTTTTTAGGCAAGTTGATGGGCATATCAGTGCGCTTGAGGAAAGGGTCGAGGTGTTAGAGGAATCTCTCCAACAAAATTTCTCTGTCTCAGCAAATGTCGAGTTGGTTTCTACAAAAACAGAGCTGAATTCTTGGATTCAAAGAGAAGAGATGCGATTGGTGCAGTAGGTGAAGAAAAAATGGCTTAAAGAGGGGGATCAAAATTCCAAGTTTTTCCATTCTGTTATTGCTCAACGTAGGACGCAGTCATGCATTAAAACGATGAGGCTAGCAGACGGGTCTACACTTGCATCTCCTGAAATAGTTCATGAGGGGGCAGTGGCTTATTTTGAGCAATTCTTGAGTACTATGTCATCAAGAGAAGAGCATGTCTTGGCCATCTTAATTCGGCCAGTCATGAATGATGTTGAGATTAGTATGCTTAGTTTAGTTCCGCAAGAACAAGAAGTGTATGATGTCTTTAAGTCTATTGAGGTTGATAGTAGTCCAGTGCCTGACGGGTTTGGATCTCTTTTTTATTCTTATTGCTGGAATATCATCAAGAAGGATGTCATGGGTGCTATTCGTGATTTCTTCCAAGGTATGAAACTACCTAGATTTTATTCCTCGTCTTTTATTGTCCTGATTCCCAAAGTTAAGGAGCCCTCATTGTTTGATAAATTTCGTCCTATTAGCTTGTGTAATGTAGTTTACAAAGCTTTTTCAAAGTTTCTTGTGAATAGACTTTCTCGAGTTATGGAGAAAATTGTGTCCCCGAAGCAAGGCACCTTCATTAAAGGAAGGAGTATTTTCTAGAATATTTCTCTTACACAGGAAATAATTAAGAGCCTTCACAAGAAAGCGAGGGGAGGGAATATGATGGTAAAGATTGATATGAGTGAGGCATATGATAGAGTAAATTGGATTTTTTTATGGCTATTTTAAGTGCATTTGGCTTTCCAGACTTTTTTTGTAAGCTGGTCTTCAATTGTATTGCCTCTCCGTGGTTCTCAGTGATTATGAATGAGACTTTCAAAGGATTCTTTAAATCTAGAAAAGGTCTTTGCCAGGGTAACCCATTGTCGTCGTACTTGTTTATTGCTATGGAGGAAGTTTTCTCTAGATTAATCAGCTCCAAGGTTAAGGAAGGAAAGATTGAGTTGTATTCGCATCCTAGTAATGCTCCGATTGTGTCGCACTTACCATATGCGGACGATGTTGTAGTGTTCGCCAACGCTTCTAATGGTTCCATCCATGAATTGTTGAAGGTTATTAAAGTATATGAGGCTTGGTCTGGGCAATGTGTTAACTTTGAAAAATCGGCCATTTATTTTTCAAAACACATGCCTCATCGCAGAGTTAGGGAAGTCTTGGAGGAAACTGGATTTTTTGAGGGATCCTTTCCGTTTACTTACTTGGGAGTGCCTATGGCGGATGGTAGATTACAGATATCTCATTTTGATCCCCTGGTGGAAAAAGTGTCTAAGAAACTGGCTGGTTGGAAGTTGTGTCTCCTATCCCAGGGTGGACATCTCATTTTATTAAGGCATGTAATGTCTAGCATGCCTATTCACTTTCTTTCTGTTTGTCATATGCCGAGAGCTGTTATTTCCAAGTTAAACAGGTTGTTTCATCTTTCTTTTGGGCAGAGTATCATGGTGTGGCGAAGAGGAAATGCAGGTGTGTATGTGCGCCTGTTGATGAAGGGGGAGCTGGCATTCCTGATTTGGCTGAGGTTCAAAGTGCACTATTTTTGAAGTTTGCTTGGCAACTTATTACCCAGGACTCTTTGTGGGCTAAGTTTTTCAGGGCTAAATATGCTAAGGAAGGTATTGTGGCTGTGGAAGGAAGATCTCCTTCGGGGTCGATTTTCTGGAAGAAAGTGGCAGAGAACTTTCCGGTACTAGTCCATAACTCAAAGTGGAAAGTTAGACAAGGTAACATATCTCTCTGGTATGATAAATTTATGGATAATGGTCCTCTCTGTGATATGGTGGAAAGAATTGAGGAACCATATTTGTTTGTTTAGGACTTGGTGATTAATAATGCTTGGGATGTTCAAAAGATGAACCATCTAATTGGTGGGAACTTGACTAGGAAGGTTATTACTTCGGTTGGCAGCTTAAAATAGTCTCAAGATATTCTGATTTGGCTTCCTGACAAAAATGGGTTGTTTTCATCCAAGTTGGCTTGGGACATCCTTCATGTTAAATTTCAGAAACTTGATTGGTCTTGCTGGATTTGGAACAAATGGATCCCAAAAACATTTGCCATTTGCATGTGGAAAGCAATGTTTAATTGTCTTCTAGTGGATGATCAAGTCCATAGGTGTGGCATCCCGTTGGTATCCTGCTACAACTGTTGTAAGGAGGGGCATGAGGAAGACCTTGAACACGTAGTGAATAAGGGTGAGTTTGCTATGGAGGTATGGAAGAGAGTTTATGCAGAAGTTGGTTTTCATTTTACTGCTCAACAGGGGTGGAGAGAAAGAGTTCAAGGGTTGTTCAATAGAGCTACTAGGCATACCCAATTGGGGATAGTGATTTCGTTGATCTCATTTGTGGTTATATGGCGTTTGTGGTGGCGTCATTGTATGGCAAGAATGGAAGGTATTTCTGAATCCATTAACTTGGTTTTTAGCTCTATAATGTATTGTATTAAATCTATTGCTAGCAATGTGAATAAAGTGAAGCGGTTGTCAAGGGTGGATAGAGTTTTGCTCACCAGATTAGGTGTGGCTATTATGGAACCAAAAACTAGAAGAGTGCGTCTTGTGAAGTGGGTTAAACCCCCAAGGGGTAGGTTCAAGCTTAATCTTGATGGCAGTAATTTTGGGAACCCTGGACCCGGTGGTGGGGGAGGCATTCTTGGAGATTGCAATGGTAAGTTCATTTTTGCTTTTTCCAAATCTTTTGGAGTTTGTTCTAATAATGAAGCTGAGCTTCGGGCGGTATTGGAGGGTCTCATTTGGTGCAAGGAGTTGGGTTTATTTTGCATTGATATTGAATGTGATTCTTTGGTGGTGGTTTCTTGGATATTAGTGAAAGCTTGTACAGTTTGGTATCTTCGGGATTATTGGGATAAACTGTTGATTTTACTGAATGAATTTGATTACACTGTTAGTCATTATTTTAGAGAGAGTAACAAAGTTGTGGATTTCCTTGCTCATGAGGGGGGGGGGGCCTTCGAGGTGGATAATATGGTTAAAAAGGTGTCTCATTTAGGCCGTAAGGTCCATGGTTTGTATAGGCTGGACTGGGTGGGATTGGCAGATTTACTTATTTCTTGATTTAGGCTTGGTTAGATTGTCCTGCTGTGGTTTTTTGTTGGTGTGGAATTAGGAGGCTTTGTTCTCCTCCTGATGTTTGGCTTGTAACCACGGTTTTTCTTCACCATAAATGAGGGTAATTCAATAAACTTGGGACGGGGTCACTGGATGTGTGGCTACCGGCTCTTCAAAAAAAAAATGATGATACTCAATGCTATCAGTTTTTCTTCTCAAATTTATAATTAGTGTAATTATAGTTTTTTAAAATATATTTTAAAAATAAAAAAAATAGAATTTATTAATAGTAACTTTCTTAACTATTAACAATAAATAAAATAAAATATCCGAGATAATTTAGAGAAGAATTAAGTATTATTTAAAAAAAAAAAATTAGAAGCGACAAAATACATTATCAACTAGGTGTTCCCGGAAATTGATATAGTGTCAATGGCATATTTGGGTATGAAAAGTTTTGAAAATGAGCAGTGCTACACCCTAGGATGTAGCACGAGACGGTCCTGGGCAAAAAAGTTTTTTTTTTAATTTTCTTTCATTCTTATTTTTATATTCTTAATTTTTTTTTTAAAAAAATCACAACATCATTAGAAAATATTTCCTTAATCACTAATTAAAAAAAAATTGTTGAGATCCAATCGAGACTCAAGTGGTAACATTTTCCTTTGAAAAAGTTGGCATCTTGAATTTATTTTGAAGAGAAATGATATTAATTAATTGTGATGTTTAATCATAAAGTGATGTTAATTGATTGTGGCCTTGAGAGATCTTTTATTTTTTAAAAAAGATGAGGAGAAAGAAGTGAGCTATATGGTTGAGTGGAAAGTCTCTTGAACTGATGTAGGCATGTATGCTATTAGAGGTGCTACTCTGCCACTCAGAGTATACCGCTCAATCTTTTAGCTAGTTTAAAATTTCATTTTTATTTTTCTTCAATTTTTTTATTTATATTTTTTATCATTTTAAAATATTTTTAAAAAATATAAAAAAAATATCAATACATTAATAGTCACTTTCTTAACTATTAAATAAAGAAAAAAATTAAAATACATGAGGTATCAAAATGAGGAAGCAAATGAAGTGGGCAAAGTAGCATTTTTCATGCTAGTATGCCTTAGCAGCCCGCTCCCACTTTTCTTGGTATCCTCGATTATGTTGGTGGACGTGTATGCCTTGGCACGTTATTTATTTTGCGAGATTTGAGTTAGAATGAAATAAAAATTAAAATAGGCTTTTCCTCTTGATTTATCAGGGTTATTATTATTATTATTATTATTATTATTAGTCCGCTCCTACCACTATTATCACCCGTGATGGGACCTTAACTGAACAGAGTCTAAAACAGAATCAGAAAGTCATGTCAAAAAGTTTCAAATGTCACATCATATCACAACATAATATTGAAACAGATTCAGATAATTTCACATATTCAAAAATAGATTTAGAACATATTTGCATCACATGAACAAATTGTCATAAATTTCATATTTTCTCTTTTTGCATAATCGGAAACAGAATGCCAAAAATAAGTTCACGTCTACAACAGTCATGATAAAAATATTTTTTTCTTTCATATAACTTTCATGAATAATGCAAAACAAATAACTGAAGTTGTTTCAAATTTTCTTTTCAAAACATAACATGCATATTTTTCATAAATCAACCTCTGTCATATCTTTTTAATGTAAAGTCTAGCATAAACACTCCACTTATTTGGATTTTTTAACTTTTTAGAAAATTTTCGCAACTGTACCGAACAATTATTAACTATCACCTATAAAATAGTTACTTAACTTCTATAAGTTTTTAATTGAGCACGTATTTCAATACTTAAACCCGAAATGCTAAATTGACCTATTTTTCGTAAAATTCTAAAATTCTTGTAATCCTAAAATATCGTCACCTCCCAAATTCATCGACATCCACTTGATAAGATAACTCCAACTTAATATTTTCTTTACATAATGATAATAAAATCTATCACAATAACAATCAAAACTTTGTTTAATAGAATAGACTTAATCATATCTAAAGCGTTCAAAGTCATATTAAACACTTACTACTGAAATTCATTTATAAAAATTCTGATACTAAATAATATAATAATAAGTAATATATTTTAAAACCCTAACTATCTATTGTGATAATATTTATACTTAAAACAAAGCCTTCATAGAATAAATTAAAAATAAGCCCAACATATAACCAGGGTTATTTTTGGGAATTGACCATAAATGTGTATGGATTCTTTGGTGAGTTGAAATTACATCTGAATTTCTGGGATTACAAAGATAAAACCATGCGAACATATATTTATTCTCACCTAGAGAGAGTGCGACTTGCGACAGAGAGGGAGGAGATCGGCAAATCTGGGGTGACGGGCTTCCTGTTGGCCTTGTCTTCCGTTGCGTGTCGGTGGAACTGTGAGGTGTGCGTGCGTGTGTGTGTGTGTGTGTGTGAGAGAGAGAGAGAGAGAGAGAGAGAGAGAGAGAGATAGAGAGAGAGAGAGATTTTGAAGTTTGGAGCAAGAGAGAGCTCACGATTTCAGTATTTTGAGGCACTGGGCTGGACTCTACTCCTCGCAAGATCTCTTCACGGTGGCTTTGAGGTGGAGCCATGGTGGTTTTCCATGATGGGCACAACGACGTGAGAGGGTAAGTAGTTTCCGAGGATCCATAAGCACCATGTGGGTGGGTGCTCTGTTTTGGTGGTGTAAAACAGAAGTGCTTTTCATGGGTTTGCCATCGCTTGTTCCCATGGTTGTTCACAGTGGAGGAGAGGCTATTGGTGTGGATGATGTCAGCTTGAGTGCACGTTGTCCATGCGACGGTGGCTGAGTAGCTGGGTGTGTTGGGGTGTTGCAGCGGTGGCTGGACTGTTTTCATGGTGTTTTTGACGTGAGGTAGGGCCTTGCGAGGTGGTTGGAGTTGTTGTGCTTCAAGGGATTCACATGCGGTGGCTTTGGGCTGTAGTATTGGTGTGTGGGTCAACAGAATGCATGGCGTTGGGAGGTTCTTGGCAGTGGAGCTACCCTTCAATGGTGCAGTTGTAGTGAGGTGTGATCGTGGTTGGCATGTACGTGAAGGGCTTGCTCGAGCGGCAGGTTCTATCGTTGGGTGGTGCAGGGTGGTGGCGAGAGGAATAAGAGCTGGGCTGCCGGCTTGTTGGAGAAATGAATGTGTGAGCGGCAACCCTAGGCACTTGAGGATGAAGGTGGTTTATGTCCGTGGGTCTAAATATATAGAAGGCAATGGTTTAAAGAATTTTATTACAAAGGGGACTCTAAAATTGCAACTTTAGCATGCTTGAAATTGGACACATTAATGGGCTTGGATTTGATAAATAAACTGGGTCATAATCCTCATGTCCAAAATAAATCCCTCGTCCAACAATATCTTCGGGCATTTAGAAAAATTTATTTGGCCAAGTTCTAATTATTTCAGCCCCTAGGTCAAGAAATTATTATTTGGGCCTTTGTCCAATTATTGAGCCTAATGAAATCTATATTCCATCAAAATAAATTTTGGGTCCTTAACCTACTCTAAAATTATTCGTTAAAACTCAAATAAATTTTTCATATATATTAATCCAAAAGAAAAATTTTATAGCACTCGTGTTTGGCTTAGACTTGGTGTTACAAGTAGTAATCTTGTTGGAGTTGGAAAGGCGAAGAAGATAGATTGAGTCCCCTAAGCTCACTTGGGAAGCAGTGATTTGGGTCATAAAGTTGAATAACCTGAGATAGCTTAGTTTGGATTGAGAACACTCTCAACTCATCTCATCATTACAATTTTTATAAATTTTTATATAAAATACAATAAACAATTCAACTGTTTCAAATATCAAAAGAATAATAATAATAAATAATAATATTCTAACAATATTTTATTCAACTTTTAACTTTCATGTTAACTCATCTCATCTCAACTTACTATCCAATTCTAACTTTATAGTCAATCTTCTAGACAAAGAGCTTTACTGAAATGGGTAGTTCGAGCAGCGTTTGGTTTGAATGAGTGTAGGAAATAGTAAACCCAGGAAAGCCCCAGTGGTCAGGATGTCTCATGTCTTTAAGCCGGAAAGTAAATCGGATGGCTGGGCCGTTGCCTCCGCAATGTAATTCTTCACACGCATTTTCGCATCCTACGTGTTGGTCCATCATCGTGAAAACCATAAACAAGAAGAAGGAACATGAGATTGCCATTTCTGATTCTCTCTCATCAGTAATGTGTATTGTATAAAATAAAAATCAATAAAAAAAAAAGGGACGACCCAAAGTCTAGTCAATAATTCATTGTAAAAGACCGAAACTTAAAAAAAAAAAGGCTGATACTCAGTGCTATCTGTTTGTCTTCTCAAATTTATAATTAGTGTAATTATATTTTTTTAAAATATTTTTTAATAATAAAAAATACACAATTTATTGTAAATACTGTCAAGTTGATTTTACTTTTTAGTCCTTACTAAATACTTCAATTACTTTGTTTAGTTAATTCTGTTTTAGTCTTTTACTACCAGTTAGTTAGACTCAGTTGTACATAAATAGAAGGGCAAGTCGATGTATTCTTTCATGCTGAATAATAACAGAGTTGATTTTCTTCAGTTTTTCTTATCTTCTTGATTGAAGTTGTATCATGGTATCAGAAGAATAATAACCTAGGGTTTTGCTTCGAAATCCTTTACAAGATTTGTATTTCCGCTGCAAGAATGGAAGATTCTTCCTCCTCTGTTTCGTCGAATGCAGAGGATTCTAGTCCGTATCATCTCCAAAATGGAGATTCTCCTGGATCAATCTTGGTCTCCAATCTTCTCACAGGAGACAGTTATAATAGTTGGTCTCGATCCATGGAAATGGCTTTGAAGGCCAAGAACAAAATCGGTTTCATCAATGGTGCAATTACTCAACCAGTTGAAACAAATCCTTCATATGCTAAATGGGATAGATGTAATAGCATGGTGTTATCATGGATTCTTAATTCTGTGGTCAGGGATATTGGGGAAACCATTGTATATGCCAAGACTGCCAAGGATATGTGGGATGAGTTGAAGCATCAATTCTCTCAAGGCAATGGACCAAGGATTTTTCAGTTGCAAAAACAGCTTTCTTCTTTGTCTCAAGATCAAAAATCGGTGAGTGTTTATTATCGAAAGTTTAAGTGCTTATGGGATGAACTCATGAACTATAATCAGATGCCTTGTTGTACATGTGCGGCATCTAAAAAACTGTACTTGTGGGGCTGCTCGTTTGTTTGTAGAATATCAACAACGTCAACATGTAATCATGTTTCTCATGGGGTTAAATGAAGAATTTGCTCATGTTAGGGGTCAGATTTTACTATTGGAACCCTTACCATCAATTACTAAAGTTTTCTCTTTAATCATTCAAGAAGAGAAACAAAGAGAAGTTGGCTCTATGGGAAGAGTGGGATTTGAATCTAATGTAGCTTTCATGAACAAAAGAGTTGAAGGTTTGAAGGTTAATATTGGAAAGCAGTAGTACAGAAAAGAAAAATTGTTGTGCACTCACTGTGGAATGACCAATCACACAATGGACAAGTGTTACAAATTACATAGATATCCTCCAAGTTACAAACAAAAAGGGAAGGTTTCATTAGCAAATCAAGTAATGGTCCAACCCTCGAGTACACCCCTTGATCAAAATTACATGTCTTTCTCTCAAGAAGAGTATTAGCAACTATTGGCACTAATTTGACCACAACCAACTGAGTTACCAAAAAACCCTCATCAGGCAGCTAATGAACTATCAACATCCAATCTGCCTTCATTCTCAGGTAAAATAGTTTGTCATTTAACCTTTCCATCCATGAAAAATGAAAGAATACATCGATTTGCCCTTCTATTTTTTGTACAACTGAGTCTAACTAACTGGTAGTAAAAGACTAAAACAGAATTAACTAAACAAAATAACTGAAGTATTTAGTAAGGACTAAAAAGTAAAATCAACTTGACAGTATTTACAATACAATTTTATTAATAGTCATTTCTTAAACTATTAATAATAAATAAAATAAAATATCCGAGATAATTTTAAGAAGCCAACTCATAAAATTAAGTACTATTTAAAAAAAAAAAATCAGAAGAGACAAAATACATTATCAGCTACGTGTTCCCGAAATTAATTGATCGAGTGTCATTAATTGGCATATTTGGGTACGAAAAGTTTTGAAAAGAGGGCATCTTGAATTTATTTTATTTAGGCCGGCCAAGTCTCCTTCGGTCACCTTGACTTGGAACAAGTTATCAATAATTTCCTCGCAAACACATTCAAAAAAAATATTTACTTGGGTTGGCAATATTATTTTCTAATCCACAAAGATAACTATTACGAGGCCGGCAGGTAGTAGCTAGGCCGGCCAATTATCCCTTGGTGACCTTGACTTGGAACAAGTTATCAGTAATTTCCTCGCAAACACATTCAAAAAATAATAATATTTACATGGGTTGGCATAAAGATATTATTTTCTAATCCACAAAGATATTTATTTATTTGCCTTACTTGGGTTGCTACAATCACAAGGCACGCCTCTAAATTATCCATTATTTTAACTTATTCCTACGGTGCAAGCCAAATGTGTATAAGACCTAGTTCACTTTCATAAAATTTCTATACTCATCTCATCTAATTATTACAATTTTTTTAAATTCTTACACAAAGGTAATATTAAAAATTTATTTTAATAATATTGTATTCAACTTTCATCTCATATAATCTCGTCTGTCCAAAAAAAAAAAAAAAGACCTAAATATACATACTAGTATAAATGAATTTTTTATTTTTTTATGTTTTTTTATTTTTAAACATGTTTGACCATTAAAAAAATATAAATTCATTAATAATTAGTTTCTTAACCATTAAAAAATAAAAAAAATATAAGTAAGTACATTTGGTGTTAATAGTGACACTACCATTTCCTATATATACTCCTTTGTATTCATTCAATGATTCATTCAATGCTCTCTCTCTGTCCCTGTTTCTGGCAAGAGGAATAAGCATGAGCTTCCCTGCAGTACTCACAACTCTTTTCGTTCTTTTGCTATTCCATCAAACTTGCAGTGTTAAGGATATTGATCTTACCGAGGCAGGATCAAACGGTTGTTCTCCTTCTTCCTGTGGCAGTATCCAAAACATAAGCTATCCATTTCGATTAATGGAGGATCCACCACACTGCGGCGACCAAAGGTATAAGCTGTCATGTGAGAACAACATTACTGTCTTATACTTATATGGTGGAAAGTACTATGTGCGGGAAATCAATTACAGTAACTACGCAATCCGAGTAGTAGACTCGGGTATTCAGAGGGGTAATTTCTCCTCTATCCCTCCTCATTTTATAAACTATAATATATTTAGTGATGACTCTTACTCCCTAATGAGAGAATCCCTAATGAGTAGTACTACTAGTACTATGGCTTTCTTGAGCTGTGAAAAGCAAGTGAAATCACCCTCTTATTTGAACATTCCAACTAATTGCTTTAAGAACGGAGTATACTCTTCCAAGTACTCTTCATCATCTTCCCAGATGCATAGATATGTTGCATATCATCTAGCTTATCCACAGGAGGTGGAGGAATCTTGCCGAATAGAGGTAATATCCCTAATATCGTGGGAAGCCCATCGATATACAAAAGCTCCTTCCTGCGAAGAGATCCACAACGAATTGTTATATGGTTTTAGGCTTGATTGGTTCCGAGTTTATTGTGAATGCGACGCACGATATTGCTACCACGATGAGCACGCGAATAAAATTGAATGCTTGAACATGACTATGACTACAGATCCATGTAAGTACGTACGCACGCAGAAGAATGCATTCGTGAAAAATATGCAACACTTTCAAGTACTAGTCGAGATCTTGTACATGATCTCGACTATTTCTATCTTTTTTAAAATTCTTCGATTTCTAAATTTTATATTGGTTTGTTTTGGCAGTCATAGCAGGACCACCATCAGGATTTCTAGAGGGCGTATACAAGGGTGAGACTAATTATATCTCAAAAAGTTGTTTGAAGTCAATATATAGTATACTTATGATAGAACGGCAAATGGAATAGAGTTGGCTTAATTTTATGTCATTCCAATGAAAATAGAATTGGTTCATTAATTATTCTTGGTGGTAACATAATTGGAGGAATATTATGAGTATGACATAGCTAGCTAGAATCAAGCTCGACCCAAATTAAAGATATACGAAATCATGAGAACCTTCATAGAGTTGTAATTTCTTTTTTCTTTCTAATCAATTTTATTAATTGACATGGTCTAATTAGTTTAATCACCTGTTTCTATTCATTAATGAATTTTCTTGGTTATATTGTAGATGTTATGTACGGACTTGAGAAAGCATCGGCAGCCATAAGTAAGAATTTATCTCCTCCCTCCGATTTTTTTAATATTTTCACATTCATAATTAGAGAACTCTAGAGATCATGCAAATTAAAGAACCATACAGTACTATTGAGCATACAATATCCTTGGGAACACTAAATTTTTTCTTTTTTACTTTTCATTATTACATACGAAGATTATTTGTAACTTATAACTATATTTTCAATTAAGAAAATGCTGAATTTAACCATATTCTTTTGTTGTCAAAGCACGAGGAAAGTTACCTAAAGCCCTATATGCAGCAGTACATTACACCGGATATTGGATTACGCCAGGTGAGTTCAACTTTCAGAAAAGTTGTCTGCAATATCGAAAACTATTTTAGTCACCTTGTTGATTCATTATTATGTTTCTATATATATTTCTTGTAGATGCTTCACCCAAAAAGTTGATTCTACTGGTTTTCTATCTGGGTAAGAAACTAACAATATCTCGATCCCCTTTGGCTTTGATCTTCTTCATTTTTTTCCCTGGTTTTAGTATATTGTTATTTAGACTGTGAAGCATGAATACTTGTTCTTAATTACTAGCTAGTATCTCGAACGACTAATAACTGAGCTATAACTCTATTAAGAAAAAGGAATTTTTTTTAAAGCAGTGCAACAACCTATTAGTTTTCTTTTAGTATAGCTTGGTGAGTTTTCTGCATATATATATATATATATATCTATAGGACTGTACCTAATAGCAAAAAATGTTTTAGAAGATATTTTAGACAGTGGACAATGAATTAAAAAGTACGATTATTTTATTGACATTTAAATGAATATGATTAAAAAAAACAAAACTTTGTTTAATTACTAGCCAGAATTTAGAAAGACAAGTACTTTGAGTTGTAAATGTATCGAGGGAAAAACAGAGGAACTTTTATAATAGTCATGCCACAATCTTTTTGTTTCCAGAAATAACTCTTATTTATAAATCAATATATTTTGAACTCTATTTTTGTTTTCTTTCTAAAATAAAAAGAGTTCGAATATAAAATAGGAAATACAAAAAAATAAAATCAAATAAAGATTTAAAAAATAAAAATAAATTGATAATTAGTATATCTATTATAGAAGAGGAGATTATTTGAAAAATGTAACCGATTCATTCTTGTGGTGTTGTTTCTCCATAGGGCTATACCTTGGAGCAAAATTGGTAATAGGGACTCCAATTGTGATTGCATTCTTGATCTATAAATGGCTAAGGAGGCATTTGTCAATCTACGATGCTATTGAAGACTTTCTACAAAGTCACAACAACCTTGGGCTGATAAGATATTCATACCCACAAATTAGGAAGATGAGCAAGAATTTCAAGGTCAAACTAGGTGAAGGAGGTTATGGAACTGTATTTAAAGGAACACTTCGAAGTGGCCGACTTGTGGCAATAAAGATATTAACTAAGAGCAAAGCTAATGGACAAGACTTTATCAATGAGGTTGCAACCATTGGAAGAATTCATCATGTTAATGTAGTGCAACTCATTGGTTTTTGTGTTGAAGGATCAAAGCGCGCTCTTGTATATGAGTACATGTCTAAAGGATCTCTCAATAAGCATATTTTTGTGAATGAAGGGAGTATCCTCATAAGCTACAAGAAAATGCATGAAATTGCTCTAGGGGTGGCTCGTGGGATTGAGTACTTACATCGAGGTTGTGACATACGAATTTTGCATTTTGATATAAAGCCTCACAACATTCTTCTTGACGAGAATCTTCATCCCAAGCTTTCTGACTTTGGCTTGGCAAAATCATATCCAATAGATGATAGCATTGTTTCTTTAACTGCTGCAAGGGGAACGTTTGGATACATGGCTCCTGAGTTTTTCTATAAAAATATTGGAGGCATCTCATACAAAGCTGATGTTTATAGTTTTGGAATGTTATTGATGGAAATGGCAAGTAGAAGAAAGAATTTGAATGCATATGCAGAACATTCGAGCCAAATCTACTTTCCCACATGGGTCTACGACCAATTGCATGATGGAAATGATATAGAAATGGAGGAATATGTCACAAAGGAGGAAGAGGAAATAGGTAAGTTAATGATCATAGTTGCTTTATGGTGTATACAGATGAAACCTAGTGATCGTCCTTCAATGAACAAAGTCGTAGAAATGCTTGAAAGAGAAGTTGAATCCTTACAACTACCTCCTAAGCCTTTATTTTCATTACCAGAACAACAAATTGAGCATAATGTGGAGATTTCAAATGAAGATTGCTTATCAATGCATTCAAATGAATCAAGTCAGTCCAATATTACTCAATCGTAGAATCTCTCAATCAAGAACATAATTCTGCCATCCCTAGTCAAGGAAGCTGGCAAGTCTTCTCGTCTTTGATATAACTCAAAGATGCTTCATATTTCTATGTAATAATGAATGTTGGTGTGGTATTTGATAACTCTGCATATTCCTATAGTAGTTTTCTTATTTAGTCTCTTTACTCATACTTTGAATTATGAAATGATTGTTAGTCCAAAAATGTTTTAGTCATCTTTTGTTAATTTATTGAATATGGAGATAATCAGGGCGAAGATGGAAAACCTATCGGCCAAGTAGTTTATGAAAGCATCATAACAAAACATTATTAGATAATGAAGTGCCAATGTTTCAATCCTTATCTTCATTCTACATTTCTCATTTAAGGTTAAAATGTTTTATAATTTGAGAACCAATATATATATATATATATGATGAAATAATTAAAAATTTAGGGAACTCAAACTCTCATTCATTTTCGAGTTACCTCGAATGATAGTATGAATAATTTACACATCAAACTATAGCAATTTCTTTGATTGCATTCCACTGTCCATTTAATAAGTTCATTCTCACAAAAGCTTAGCTCTAGATGTTACAATTATTCTCATACTAAGGTTGTCAGCTTTTAATATGATCCACAAATCCAAAATGTAAAATATATGATTAAGATTAAGGATAAGCAGGTTCGAATCAATTTGGATCGATTCTAACTTTACCTTATTAACAATTGAGTTGTGTTGGATTAACTTTCGGGTTCATGGATTGATTTGAGTAATTCGAGTTCCAAAAAATAAAAAATAATGTTTTTTTTTATCATTTGCTCATTTTAGTTACCTGATTGGTCCACCACATTTTTATAGAATGTGTTTTGTACAGAAAAACATCGTAGGGGTGCTTCCCATACCTCCCAAGGCGAGGGTGCCTCCCTTCCCGCACCCCGCCCCCGACATGGGTGGAGGGTGGGGTTTTTCACCGGGATTCGGCCCCACACCCTAAGGGCGGGGCCCTTCGTTTGGGTGCCAAGGGGTGGATTGGCCATGCGGTCCGTCCATCCTCCGCTGTCCACCACCCACCCATGGCGGAAAACAACTGGAAAAAGTAAAAAAATACAAAACAACCGACAAACAATAACAAGTCTACAAATCCATGTCTAAAATCAACAAATCTATCATCCAACCACAAATCCAAGAAATTACAAAATACAAACCAAATAGCACATGGTAAAAATAAAAAAATAAAATCACCACCACGGCATGGTCGTGGGTCTAAGCAAAGGAACTGGGCCATGAATAGTCGTGGCTTTGCAAACAAACCCTTGGCCATGCTTTAAGAACAAGACGTCAAGAAGAAAAATAAAAAACTAAAAATAGGAAAAGGAGGAGTACGGCGGGATTGCCTGTGCCGCCTAGGCGGGACCGGGACAGTGGACGGTGGGGTGGCAGGGGCGGTGCCTTGCCACCTAGCTCTAAAACATGGCACTTATTTTAAAAAAATTTCTTCAAAATTTCTCATATATCCTTCGTATTGTTACCTAATACTAATAAATAACATGAACGATAATGACTCTACACAGCACAGCCTGATTAACAGCCCAACTAATACCTCTAAATTTGATTCGACACAGCCCAGCTTGATTAAATCTCCTCATAATTCAAGTTACTAGAAGAGACGGAAGTTTTCTATTTCATGCAATTAATTGAATCAGGCTCAATATTGCAGAGCATAGATTATCTAAGATCCTTTTAGAAATTAAAGTTTCTTGTTAAAATATATAATAGGGACCACAGCAAGGACAAAGGCAGTCTAACCAACTCCAAGTCTATGCACTCGTGAATTGGTGAAGGCAGGAGAAGATGGAGTTGGGATAGGTATCTTGCCACTAATTCTAACCGGCCAATATAACCTGCAAATTGTATGACTTGGGTATTATAATAAGTTTCATCGTATGTATATAGGGGTGAAAAAAAAATCGGTTGAACCACAAATCATGCACGTATCTTCGACTTTTTTCATGGCAAGTTATCCTTGAAATTTGATTTACTGCTTAATTTCAGAAAACTCAAAAGTATAAACATAAACATAATAATAATAATAATAATAATTAGTAGAAACATAAAGCTCTTCTCAAATAAAAGTTCGAAACTATTTTACTCAAGTACCTGCATGCATCGCTAATTACCTACTTTATCCATGAGAATACGATTTTACTTGCATTTCTCTTTGAAAACCCCGTACGTACGTAAAAATTTAAAGCAAAGTACTATTCTTAGGTACCTAGCTTCCACAGATATATTGGATATATATATATATATAGAGAGAGAGAGAGAGAGAGAGAGAGAGAGTTGGAAGATGCTGAAATGGGAGCATCTGAGAAGGAATGTGCTTTCTTTCTGAAAATATTCTTGGAGAAGGCCCGAAAGAATATCCTCTTTGAATGCTCTCAAGACAAAAGGGGCCTCCCTTTTCCCCACTCATTTTATTGTCATTTCTTTGAATCGTGAGCAATGAGCACCTTATATATCCAATATTGCCTGAAGAACCCTCGTACAAATTTGGAAAAGCCGACAATGGGTACTCCTCCATCCTCTGAAAAGTATCAATTTGCTTTATAAGTTTGAGATAGTTTATTATTTTTATTATTGGTTTGAATTATAATAACTATTGAATAACTATTGCATATAATAACTATCCAACATCGGTGTTCGGTTTGATCCATATAATTGAATGTTCAGGATTTAATACGACACAACTTGCAAACACAATTTGCAACCCTTCTCTTATCAATAACTATTACGAAGTTTGATTTTGATTTTTCACAATGATCAGCTAGCGGCCTAGATATTCAGAATTGAATGGTTTTGGTATATATATGTATTGTGGAGCCTGTAATTAAAGTTTGAACAGAACATTCGCATATAAAACATATTTATCTCAATCTTCCAATACTGGAGCTATTAAAATCCACAGCCAACAGCGTGCAATATCTGACGTTTAAATGTCCCATACTCTGAAAGAAAAGTCTCGCATTTTCTATTTAAACTATTCATTTTTCAAAACATTCAGTATCTCATACTCATTTATCCAATAAATAAATTAAGGAGATAATGAGAGAATAAAATGGCACAAAATGGAGGCAGACAGAAATATGGGAGAATATTGGACAATATATAGGACTAAGCTGCTAATGACAAGTCCTTTTAATACTTGAAAAGGGATAATATCGTTGCAACAAATTAAAAGAAACATATGCAACAAGTTGATTTTTGTAACCTCATCAGCTTTAATGCTATTCTGCAACTACATTTGATCCTTATGGTGGAATAATGAGGTGCTTTTGTAGTTAGACCACCTTTGGTCAGGATGTGGTGTAAAATGACTGATGAAACAGATAAATTCACAAATTAATATGACTTAATGAGATCTATTAATAAAAATTATTTTACAATATCACGTATCACATCAAGCCACATCCATTTGTAGGTTTGCTTTTCTATAATCTTAGCTTTGTGGTTAAAGTATTTTCCTAAATTTAATTATTTTAATGTGTAGTCTAGTCATTAACAGAAGAATCTCACTACATATTAATTAAAGTTAAATTTATATAGGTGACCATAGAATTGTTTGCAAAGCAGCTAGTCATTTTACCAAAAGAAACAAGAAATAAATAACTGTTTGATGAAGCAACTGTAGTTAGCTATATTTGGTGAAGCATTATTTTAGAGATGCTCAATCTAATGTGAGATCTTTTAAGCACAGATTATCTAAATTTTATTTATTCTTCAAGTTTGGCCAAGTCAATGAGTATGCTCTTACAACCAAGGAAGTCTACAAATTGATTCGTTTGGAGGTTCAATTTACTTTACATTCTAATATATTATATTAATTTATCTAAGTTTATGAATTTAATTTTTTAAGAGTTTTTAATACTAAATATTTTTCATTAAAGATTTGTCCACAACTTCACGAACACCACCAAGTTGATATCACAAGCTTTCCCGGTTTTTTTCGGAAGGTTTGAATAGTTAGTTTATATAAGATAAATTAAGATAAAAATTAGAAATTGAATAAAATATTGTTAGAATATTATTTTTTAATATTATTAAAATTTTAAAATTTTAAAAAGTTGAATTGTTTATTATGTCTTATGTGAGAATTTAGAAAAATTATAATAATTAAATGAGATGAGATGAGCTAAAAGAATTTTATATCCAAATCTCCCCTTATAATAACAGTATGCTGAGTGTTATTTTCTTACTTGACATAAAATACCCCATTTGATTTGTCATTGAGACATTGGTCTTTTTAAGTAATTTTGACTTTCTTATTCCTTATGCTATCAACTTTGATAATTTTAATGGTTTCCTTGGTAAATTATTACTTGCCAATTAACTCATGTGAATACTGCTAGATACAGTTATGACTTATGATTTGGGCAAATGCAATGCATTCTTTTTGAAAAAGAGTAGAGTCTAGCATAAAAAATTAGTTTTTTAATGTAAATCTCATATTTATTCACATTTTTTAAAAGAAATACATGACACTTATATACATTATGACTGCAAATATTATTTTTCATTATACACAAACCCCATTTAAATTTCACGAATTTATGTCATACGGATAGAATTGAGCTCAAGTAATAATATATAATATATATATATATATATATATATATATATATATATATATATATATATATATAAAGTACTGTTTTGTAATTCTTTTTGTCATCATCTGAACTTTTCGAACAGCTCAACCTCAAAGGGACGAGGTAGGATTGTCAAGTTTAAAGTTTAAACTAGTATGATCTTTCCACTCCCTTGTTATCCTCTTCTTTCTTTCAATTTTCCCTCTCTCTCTCTCTCTCTTCTCAATGCGATTCCACAAATTATCTATCAATATCATGTCATTTCTTCAATATTGTAGTATTTGTCTTCTACTTCTAACTCTCGTCCTACCCATTTGATTTTTATTTATTTTTAAATGTATCCTTGGAAACCACAATTATGCTAAGCTTGTCTAATTTAATTCCTCAACTAATCAGATCTTAATCTTCACCGGTAAATGTCTGGGCCTTCGATTGGTGTCTAATTAAGTTCAAATTAGAACTCCATTAGTGTATAAATTCTAATATAAGAGTGTACATGTTGTGATTCTTCTTCTTAGAAATGGATTGTAACGAGTATTGTAAATCAAAATGAAATATATTATGCCAAGAAGTACTTCAGAGGTCCCCCAAGTGTCGGCCTGACAACACTAGGGCCCATTCAAACCACCAAAAGAAGAAGGCGAGACCCACTTTTCTTGACAGATCTGAAAATTACAGTCCACAAAGTAATTATCATTGGTCGGCTTCCAATTGAATTGAAGTTGGCATATTCAAAGTTGGTTATTGAAAATTACCGTTGTGCCAATGACCATCCATTGAACAAACCTTAGAAACCAGGTTAGGCCAAGTGCAAGGTAAGTTAAAGACACAAAACCATAGAATGTCAACAAAAGAGCCATCTTCCCAGGTAAATAATCATCTGGTTTTCTCCACACAGTCATTCCTTTGATTATTGTGCCCTTGAGTTCTGGATCACAAGACATAAAATAGAGGTAGTACATTTCAATACTACTTATTTCCACTTCAGAATTTTTCGACCCATCCATCTCAAAAACTCTCCTACACCTAAACACACCTTTGAACAAGGATTGCTTCTCCACATTCTCATCTACCTCAAAAGAGTCCAATCCTTCACCTGTCTAAATAGTATCAATCACTGAGTCCCCCTTGCCTTTCTCACAGTCTATATCTTCATCATTCAAATTACAAGGTGACTCAAAAGGCGGCAACACAAGACCATCCATCCAATAATCTAGTCCTTTTCCTCTATCAGAAGGCCAATGAATTGATACTAGAAGGAGCTGAGTTTTTAGATTCTTACCCTGAAATTCTTAGCAAGGAGGTAAGTATTTGTGTTGGAGTCATCACCACCAATAACAACAAGTCCATCCCAATCAAGCTTCAATGCTATTTCTTTCTCAAGCATTTCATCAAACAACTGAGGTGCCAGACCTTCCGTATAAATTGCCGGAAGGCCATTGCAAACAATGGAATTCCCAAGAATTTGTATGAATTTGTTTGACATAATAGGCATTACTAGACAAGAGACTATCAACAGTTCAGTCTACGTCAAAGGCAATAAATCCAAAGCCACGAGATTGATTAGTAGAATGGTCCCGCATGATTTGGTATTCCTTGACCTCTCCAAATTGTGAAAAGAAGTCCCTGAACTCATCTTTATTCAAGGTGGTAGGGATTTCTGCCATCATTATTTTTGTCCTTCATCTATCAAAAGGCCACAAGCTTTGTTTCTCTATCGATTGATTTTCCAAAATTTCTTTTCCCTTTCTCTATCCAGAGGCCACAAGAGTCATTGTTCCTCTATCAGATGATTTTCTCCAATTTTACGTAGACCAAACCCATACCATCCAAAAATAACCCTACTAACTTTGTAAGAAGCTTTACCTAGGACTTGGATCCGCTAGTTCCCTATGAAATATATGTGTGTGAGCATTTCAGTATTTGAAGGAATAAGAGCTGCAAACAGGTTGCGAATTGGTTCCATCTCTGTCTTGAACTGCTTTTCTCCTTGCTTGGAATCAATTGCAAGAACCTTAACAGCAAAAATCTCGCCAGTGGACATCTGAGCCCTGTAAACAGAACCATATGCCCCTTGTCCTCTCAAAGTTGTAAAATTATGGGTTAGAGAAATGAGAGAGAGAGATTTGCAGGTTGTAATATAGTCTGATTGGTTTTTATATATAATTAATTTATATATATAATTATACCTCTCTCGGGGCTAACTTTGAATCAGAGTCTATGATTCCAATAAACGAAACATAAGTTAAACAGCTATCATAAGAGACAATGTGCATGAATATGTAATGCATAGTTTCATATATAAACTTGGAAACACGTGTATTGTGTGTGACAATGAATCACTCTCTAAGCAAAATATATGCATTTATAGTTATGGCGAGGAATCATCCACTTAGTAAAACACAAGTATATAAGTATGACGAAGAATCATCTTATGAGAAATTACCTTCTATGCAAAACTCAAGTATTATCTTAGAAGCTAACCTATCTTACAGTATTAGAAACACTATGGTGGTACTGGCATTGCTCCCTTCGAAGCTACTCATTTCCTTCAAAGACTACGACTCCTAAGAAACTCAAGCACTTAGTATCTTAAAAGTGAGATTTTGACTTTTTACCTTAGGTCATTTATAAGAAGGGATCGTCAGGTTTCCTTCTGTATCCTTTTGACTATTGATGTGTTTCGATAAAAGCCATTTAGTCTCAGTCGTCCATCTATAAGATGATAGAGGTAGACTAACTAGACAAGGTATGCACGTTCCTACGGCTTGTCAATAGTCCATTCCTTTGTACCTCCTCGAATTTGGGTCTCCCATGTGGCTCAAGACTATACCCCTTGGTTCAAATGGTATGATCTACAAGCCATGTTCTATCTTTTGTCGACCCATTCTAGATTTCAGTTGGAGTATGGACCTATGTGTATGACATTGATACATTTTGAGCATTTATGTGTTATCCTAGAAAGCTGTCACGTTTGTATCAATCTTGTCCTTAGCTGTCGTTCGTCTTAAGCTCGTAACTCTCCTTAAGCCCATAACTCTCCTTTTGGTACCAACCTTTCTCGCCCTCATATGAATGTCACATCTTCCAAGAACTAATAGCCTATTTAGCTCCTCGTTTTTCATCTGGGTACTTGCTTGCCCAACATGGGATGAAAAGTCATTTGTTACACCCTGTGCTGAGATGTGTCTCCAGGCTTTCTACATTGTGTTGCTTGCTCCATTGTACTAGTTGTATTTTGCAGACCACTGCTTTCTCATTTTTCACCAAATCGATGGAAGGCTTTCATCTTTGCCTTTCACTAGTATTTGGATGGTGGTTTGTCCTCTTGCGTTGGTGCGATCCTCAAACCTTGACCCTCTTAGAGCATTGGCAATGGCTAACCATTGCCAAGTCTAAAATTTAGCTAGAATGTTGTCTTTTGGCCATAATATGAACTAGCTAAAATGTTAGTCCACATTGGACTAGCTATCCTAAAGTGTAAATAATAATAAAATATTATTATTTTTAATAATTTTTTTTAATATTTTACAAATGCACTTCATATATTAATTAAAAACTTATAAACAATCCACTAATTACCACAAAACAGTCCACTAATTACCATAAAACAGTCCACTTATAAACAAAACAGTCCACTAATTACCTCAAAACAGTCCACTAATTACCACAAAACAGTCCACTAATAAACAGTACAGTCCATACCACAAATGTATCCACAACTACAAGAAACAGTCCACTAATTACAAAACTCCATCATACAAAAAAAACTCCACTAATTACCACAAAACAGTCCATTAAACAGTCCACACAACAGTCCATTAATTACCATATAAACATAGTCCACTAATTAACTAAACAGTCCGCAATAGTCCATTAATTTAGTTGCTACCCAGCCACATTTTCCAGCCCACATGTGGCTAGGCAGCCACTAAACATTCTTCACAATGGGATATTATTTGTTAGACACTTTCATAAGGTGTCGAAGGAGATGTAGATATACCTCTGAATTGGGACATCCATTCCTCAAAAATCCTGCGTTGAATATAGCCAAAATATTGTTGCTGCATGGCATTCATGCCACTTAGATCTAGTAGCATCATCTTTGCCTCAAACTTCATCTTCTTTAGTTCAAATATTGCTGATTTTTCTAGGTCTACCTTCAACACACAATTCCTACGCTCTTGCATGGATGTCGCTCTGTCCTTGGTCATTTTAGCTAAGGTGCTCTTGATCTCACCATTGTTGTCTTCCATCGATTTGTGCTTCCTCTCTCTTTCTTTCTCAGCTTTTTTGCCTGGAGGTCTCTCAGCAAGAACCTCCACGTCCTCCTTGGCTATGTCAACAGCCGCTTCACCACACACTTTTTCGTTGACGTTCTCTTCTTACCAACAATGGAGATGTGTTGCTGCCATTTTGGTTGGTGTCTCAAAAGACACCAACAGTGCTCCATTGTGAAATTACAACCCAAAATCTCTTTGTATCACATTTGCCTTCTCAATCTACAAAGGTGAAAAAATATTTGTTAGTTCATAAATAAGTCCATCACAAATTGCATGAATGGTGGAAGATGGTACATACCTTATCTTGCTCCATAATGATACATACATTATCTTGCTCCGTTGCACCACTCGGATGCAATGATTCTACTTGTGCTAAAAATGCACAAAACTTATTTGTCAATTTTGAATCGTGGACCACCGATTCATCAAAGAACCCTCAGAACGGTTGGCAATGTTGGATTTTTTATGTTCATGATAAAATGTGGTAATTCTTTCCACATTTGACTAGACTTTTCATCAGTGCCCCTTATTGCATCAATGCTAATATTGAGCCAAGCTGAGACGAGGAGGTTATCCTCTTCAACGGTAAAAGATGCACCTCTTTGAACTTTTTTTTAAGGATGCCTCTGTTCACCGTCATTTTGGGTTGCTTGGACAACAACATTACCATGCTGCGTTGGGGCGCTACTATAACCTCCTCCTCCACTTTGCAATAGAGTAGTGAAGAAGGAGTCATCATCAAAATGTGTGTCCATCTTTGAAAAATATTAAATTTTCAAGGAGTCAGAGAAGTTGGCCAATATTCAACTCCAATTTTGCTTTTCAGGTTCATATTGTAACAGTCCATATAGTATGATACATTGAGTTTTCCAGGACAATGATGTTGTATTTCAGAATCATATTGTCCATGATATTAAAGTATCTCAACATAAAAACAGTCCAAACAAAAGAAAACAGTAATCTGGAAAGTTGAAAACAACAAACATCCATCTGAAAAAACATGTGACTTGAATATACAAAACAGTCCACAATCATGCACTTGAATATCTCAATGCTAGGCAAACCCAAGTGAGAAATCATGAACCTAATAAACATGTGACTTGAATATACAAAACAATCCACAATCATGCACTTGAATATCTCAATGCTAGTCAAACCCAAGTGGGAAATCATGAACCTAATAAACATGTGACTTGAATATACAAAACAGTCCACAATATGCAAGTTTATAAACATGGGTAGAAAATAAAATAAAAAAAACCTCAACATATCCATTTAGTGTTGAGAAAAAAAAAAAAATTGGTGACCTTTTGCTCTTTTCCTAAAGATCAAGTAATCCTCCTCTCCTATTAGAAACCATGTTTTTCCTATCAAAATCTGGCAGACTTAAGTATTTAGTAATTTGCAAACCTATGGGTCAATTTAATAGAAGTGACCTAGTGCGTGGCAATAGCATTAGCCTGCTTTCTGGCTGGTGATAGCTGCTATGGGTGGATTTGATAAGTGAGCACTTATCTATCTAAAGTAAAATCCAGGGAAGTGTGACTATGTGGGCTATCACATCCTGATATGATTTCACTTGTCAGAATTTGATTTCTGTTTTGATGTTGGGAAATTTCATTGGTGGACTCATGGAGCTAATGTTCAGTGAAACACCTAGCTTAGAGCTGCCGAACTAGCTTGAAAATAATCTCTGGAAAAGTCACTTCTCTTTTACGTACGTTCTCTTTAATTCATGAGTTTGAGATATTGTTCAGTGAAAGCAATGTTAATTGTACGATCTTTATCTGTATCATTAATACCTAATGGGCAGATTTTCTTTAATTTCGGTTGTTTGATATGGGAATTAGGGAAACATGACTCCATTCGTGTCAAACACCGTCCAATATGCTTTTTAAACTGGAGTTATCTTTTAGAAAAATGTTTGGTTTACAAAAAAAAATATTATAAAGAGAAATATGTAAAATATTGGAAAAATGCATCTTTTACATCCATTTTTCTTATAAAATAAATCTTGCGTCTCACCTAAAGCCATGTATATATTTATAGAATCAATTTATAGAACTAACATTTCTCCTAATGAAAAAAAATTCTTATAGGTGGTATGGAGTAGAGAAAATTAATGAAATGATTCAACTCATTTAGTAATAGGAAACCTTCATTTAATCAGGACTTTGAAGTACTTAATTTATACGTACCCTCTACTTAATTTATACGTACCCTCTAGTACTTAATTTATCAGGACTTTGAACCAACACATGCAAGTTTATAACACTTGGGACCATTTAGTATGATGAAGAACTGGTACATTTATAACACAAAAAAAGTCTAAAACAATCAAAACCTCCACACATCCAGTTCATAACACTTGGGTGCATTCATAATTACGCCCAAAACAGGATGCTAATTTCCCCAAAACAGTCCAGCTATTACAAACAGTCCATACCACAAAATAGTCCACTAAATAAAATAAAAAAAACCTCAACAATCTATTAAAACCTCAACAATCAATTAATAAACTTATACAAACAAACAAAGAAACAGTCCACAAGCTGGCAGTAATCTTGTACCCTCACAGACAAACAATATGCCCAACTCAACAAAAAATAGACTCTAGATGTGCCAAAACAGAGATGGTAGAGAATCTTCTACCCAATATGAAATGCAATAAAATACCAAGCAAGAGCATGAGCAAATATTATACACCAAGCAAATATGTGAAAAATATTATACACCATAATATACACCATACCATTTCATCCTCAAAAGAACAAAAAAAAAAAAATAGCAGTGCATTTACCCAAATTTTGCAACCAGATTTGCTGTATAGGGTATGGACAAACCGATTCGTGGAGGAAAATCTCAAACTTTCTGGACAATTCCCTTCCCCAAGCCGATTTGATATGTATTTATCCTGGGTATAAATTTGCAAGTGATTTACGGGAGAGAAGAGGGACCGAGAATACATAGAGGGAGAGAAGAGACGAGAATGAAAGAGAGACTTACTTTGGTCATCACGAAGACGACGACAAGAGATGCGATCGCTGGAATGGGGCTGGAGAAAGGCCACGCTTGCGGCCTGGGGAAGATGGGGCTGAAGAATCCAATATGACTCGGTTGAAGAAGAAATGGGCGAAGAAGCTACGGGTTGAAGAAGAAAGGGGCGATAGAAGGTAAAGTGCGTTTTGGGAGAAAGAAGAAAAAGATAAAGGAATTGGAGGGTTTCGGGATGAAGAAAGACAGCCAAAAACTGAGGAAAAAAAAGTAGTGGGAGTTAAGGAAATGATAAAAATATTATTTGGCCTTGCTACAGTAGCTCGCCAGCTATGGAGAGGCTCTAACATTTATTGTAGTTAAAATGTAAAAATTTTCTATTTTAACTAGGTCAATGTAGATGTTTTTTGCCACATTTCGTTTTATTTTAGACTTGCATTGGCAAATGGCTAGTCCATTGCCAATGCTCTTAGCACTTTTAAATAGATTTTTTGGCTACCAAGGCAACTCTAAAGGTATTTATGTCCCATTATACCTAATCAATTAAGTGATTGATTTTGAGTTAATATAAACCCATTAGAAATATGGAGTCACGTGTGGAGCACCTAATAGAATTAAAATTTTGAAAGTTAATTAAGGTGCCGTTTAGATAGTGAGTTGAAATGAGATGAGTTGAAATAAAAGTTAAAAGTTGAATAAAATATTATTAAAATATTATTTTTTTAATATTATTATTATTTTAAAATTTTAAAAAAATTAAATTAGTTATTATATTTTATATAAAATTTTAAAAAAATTATATTAATAAAATAAAATAAAATGAGATAAAATATTTTTAAAATTCAAATGGAGCTAACCGTTTAGAGTCTTAAGGAAATGTTGGAAAATTCATTCAAGTACCCATTGACTTCAAGTCAATTCTTCGATAAAGAAATGTTCGCAAATTTCTCCCCTGTGGACCATTTGATGGATACTATCACGATTCACGGATTGACTTACCTAATCTTTGACAAACAATAAATCTTTCTAATTTTCTAATACTCTACATTTTATTTTTTTTTAAATTTTTTTTAATTTTTTTATTAAATAATTTTTATATGAATAGTAAATAAAAAATTTGAAATATTTAAAAAAAATAAATTCAAAAAAAAATTTAAAAAAATATTAAAAAATATAAAATATAAAGTGTGAATAAATAGTAAAAGATTGTGTAGCAAAACTCTTGACGAAAAGAGAAGACAGGCTTGGAGTCAATTCTACAATAAAGCTGTCGTCGGTAGGTTCTTTCTAATTTCTCATTGAAATAATTTTTCTTTAGTTTTAATTTAGTATTAAAATAATTTTATAGTTTTTAGATTGACTCGTGACAAATCCACAATAGTGATGACATGACTTTTGACGGATTTGTAACACTTTCTAACGGTTTGATCAAAATAAAAAAAATTAGAAACTATTATATTCAAATTTAAAGTTTGGAAGAGCGAGCACTCCCATGGTTGTTTTATAATATATTTTATTTTAAAACAGAAAGAAATATTTTCAAAAGTATCATCCAATAGATCTTTTATTTTAAAAATATTTTTACATTTTATTACAGTAAACTTTTAGATGTAGAGAATACTGTTTAACATTGTCAACATTTTTAATTAATTTCTATTCCCTCCTTTTGCTAAGTTTCTCATTTCTTGAACTCTTTTTATTCATATTATATAATTATTGAGAATAAATATTCTCATAATATATTTTGAAAATATTTTCATTATATAATCTCTTTTTTTTATTTTTTAAATTAATTTATATTTTGATTTAGTTTATAAATTTAGATTAATTTAAAATAAGACATAATTATATGATATTGTATATGAGAAGATATTGCAAATATCAAAAGATATGAAGATATCATTAGTAGTTAGAGAAAATATTTGAAATGAATAAAAAAGATTAAAAAGTATAATATTTAAATGATATGAAGAAAAAATAGATAAATTGATGTATGATATATTGTAAAAGTCAGTATGTAAAATAGAAAAAGTTGATTTTGGTGATATATTTTAAAGGATATGATAAAGAATCTATTGGGAGTGCTTAAGAGTAGATTATTTATCCTAACTTTTAAAATACATCACTAAAACTCACTTTTTTTTATTTTACATACTAACTTTTACAATATACCATACATCAACTTATTTATTTTTTCTTCATATCATTTAAATATTATACTTAAAAAAACAAAGAAAGAGTAAAAAGTAGAGAGAAAATGAATTAATATTTATACAAATGTGAATAGTATTCCATAGATGTAGAGATGGTACCGTAGCAAACTGGATATTAGTTATAAAATACATAATCTATTGGATGGACTATGTTGATCTATTTCCTTCAAATTTTACAAAAATATGGGTTTTACATAACCCATTAGAAATGCTATGATCATTAGCATTAGAATAGGCAAAGGTAAAATTAAAATTTGGTTAAAATTACATGTTTTACTTTTTGTCTATTTCATTTAAGAGAAATTTTCACATAAGACTATCTATTTATTAGTCAAAATAATAATAAAATATTATCAATTTAATAATAATAATAATTTTCTAATTTGTTTTTCATATTTTACAATTCTACTTATGGGTTTTGCCTCTCTCTCTGTGGAAAGCAAAACTTTTGCTTAATTATAAGGCACATTTATGTTAATTTAATTATAATTTTATGGCTAAAATAAAAATTTGTCTTTACCTTTTCTAATGTAGACAATTTTATGAGGTTGTTAGCTAAATTTTAATTTGCATTTATACTTAGCTACACCAATGCCAATGCTTGAGGTAAACAATCACATAGTACAATAAGGCTTGAATCGGTTGCGGAAAGGAAATAAAAAAAAAATTACAAAAAAAATAACTTTATAGTCTAACATATTATAATATGAATTCACGTTAGTTTGTGAGTTTATTTTTGTGGCTAAAATATTTCTAAAAATAAAAGACTCAAAAGTCTAGCCAACTATAGCCATACAAGACCAAAACAACGTTGTCGAATGTGCATATATAGCAATTACCAGGATCGAAAGATGTTGAAGACGGATACATTACTCATGCATATCTTTAATTCCCCTTAATCCTCATCACACACACTACTCTCTCTCTCTCACACACACACACACACAGTGGTAGGAGCGATGCCCTTCCCTGCACTACTAATGGCCCTTATTGTTCCAGCCTTCCAGGGGCGTAGCCAAGGGGGGCAAGGAACGTACCCCAAGGCTCGGGAAAAAAAAAACATTTACTCAGAAGTTATAAGTTGCTTTAGTTGCACGTCTTTCTTCTTAAATTTTGACAACTATGCTTATATAACTAACTAGGGTTGAGCATCGGCCTGTCCGGATCGAGAAAACTGGACCGGACCGGTCATTTTGGACCGAACCGGACTTGGTCCGGTCTATTCTTTTTTAGACCGAATGAATTCGGTCCGACTAATTTTCGGATCGGACCGGACCGAATATAACTAATTTTTATATATTTTTTATATATAATTAATTTATATATATAATTATACTATATGATAATTAAGTATAGACTATTAATACTATTATATATTTTATATAGTTATACTAATGGTTATATTAGTTTAGTTATACTATATTGTAGTGATTTATTATAAGTTATAAGTTTATAAGAAATTATAACTATATTATATATTAGTATAAGTTATAATGATTTAGTATAGTTATAAGTATAGACTATAGACTATAGTTATACTTATACAATTATACTTATACTAAATTACTAATATTACTAATATATAGTTATAACCTATAGCCTATACTATATTACTAATAGTCTAATACTTTATACTAATACTATTATATAGTTATACTAATAGTTATATTAGTTTAGTTATAATATATTATAGTGATTTATTATAATTATATTATATATTAGTATAAGTTATAATGATTTAGTATAGTTATAACTATTAACTATAGACTATAGTTATAGTTATACAATTATACTTATACTAATATAATAATATTACTAATATATAGCTATAGCCTATACTATATTATTAAATTACTAGTAGTCTAATACTTTATACTAATACTATTATATAGTTATACTAATAGTTATATTAGTTTAGTTATACCATATTATAGTGATTTATTATAACTAATTTATATATTAGTAGAAGTTATAATGATTTAGTATTAACTATAGACTATAGTTTATTAGTTATACTTATACAATTAATATTATACTTATACTAATATTACTAATATATAGCTATAACCTATACTATAATACTATATTATTAATAGTCTAATACTTTATACTAATACTACTATATAGTTATACACTTATACTAATAGTTATATTAGTTTAGTTATACTATATTATAGTGATTTAGTATAACTATATTATATATTAGTATAAGTTATAATGATTTAGTATAGTTATAACTATTAACTATAGACTATAGTTATACTTATACAATTATACTTATACTAATATTACTAATATATGGCTATAGCCTATACTATATTACTAATAGTCTAATACTTTATACTAATAATATTATATAGTTATACTATAATTGTCATTATAGTATTAGAATCATAAATTATAATATTTATAATACATTGAATTTGAGTCATTTACATACTCTAAGTTAGTAACAAATTATATAATTTTCATCTAACCTAATCTTATCACTAACTAATATATAATTATACTATATTATAATTAAGTATAGACTATGGTTATACAGTTATACTTATACTAATATTACTTATATATAGCTACACTATATTACTAATAGTCTAATACTTTATACTAATACTATTATATGATTATACTAATCATGATTCATAATAACTAATCACTATAAGTCTATCACTATATATATTTAGTATTAATGTATTAATATATTCTTTAATGTATTACTAATACTATTAAGTATTAAGAGTTATAGTGTAAATTATAATATATGTATAATTTATAAATTTATAATAGTATGTATAATTAAATATTTTATTCTTATTTATAATAGTATATTAAGTATGTATCTTTCTCAATTATGGATATAATATGTATGGATAATTAAATTATTCATACTTATTGCTTCATATACAAAATGTTAAAAGTTGTATATGGCTCATTATGCATTAACATACTTTAAGTTAGTAATAAAGTAATAATTAACATCATCAATAATGTAATTTTCATCTAATTTATTATCATTGACCATATAAAATATTTTTTTATTGAGTTTGTTACATAATCCACATTAATAAGTCACTTAGTTTAATTTAGTAATGTAAATAATTTTTTTTATTAATTGATTTAAAAAAAAAAAAAGGCGAGACCGAATGGACCGGACCGGATTGATAGCTACCGGTCTGGTCCGGTCCCCTTAGGTGTTCAGTCCAGTCCAATTGATGGACCGAAAACCTTCGGTCCATCGCCAGACCGGACCGTGTGCAGCCCTATAACTAACGGAGCCATTTTTGTCATCATTAAATTAGTTTTTGGTCTCTAATAATTTTTTATAATATTGTATTTAACTAGAAGAAAATTATAATTTAATATTATGTTATTTCTGTTTTAAAATTTATAATTACTGAATGAAATATATTTAATAAAAAAAAAACCCAAGTTTGGTTGGGTAGCTAGCTAGCTACACCATATGTAATTTATGTGCTACTTAAAAAATCTTTTTTAATATAGTTTACTATTATACAATATTATTAAGAAAACCCAAAGGTTAGTTTATCATTCACATATAATTATTTCCTTTTTATAACTCACATATATATATATATATATATATATATATATATATATATAACTTATTTACAAAGTTTAGAATATTTATTTGAATTACAACATATGAATTACCTAAAATTGTCAAAATTATTGAAAGAATGAAATTTTGAAATTTTTTTTTTCTTTCTTATATTTTTACCCACTTTATTTATTTATTATATTATCTTTTTGATAATGTTCCTAAAAAATTTCAATTGAACTATTTATTTTAGTCTAAAAATATTCGGCCCATCCAAATTTATAGTCCTGGCTTCCATGAGGATGAACAGACCCTTATTTCTAGATCCTTTGCTGGAGAAACCCCAGCCATATTCACTTGTTTGGAAAATGATTATCCCAGGAAAGTGAAAGTAAAAAGTATTAAAATTCTTATAGAAATAAGATTTATGCAATATTATTACGCATTAAAGTTCTATAACTATTTAATTCACTTTATCGATTAATTATTTATTATGTATTCATATTTCTTGCAGGTAGTACTTCAATTGAACTGCTGATGACGGCCGTGATCATCTTTAGCGGTAAGAACCTATCTAGCTAGCTAGCTATATCTCTGACCACTTTGATCTTCTTTGTTTTATTTTTTCCTTTCTAGCAAATCATTCTTTAGACTGTGACATATGAAAGAGATAAAAATATTAAATGAAATCTACATGAAAAATATATAAATATTGTTACCTTGTTTTCTTCTAATATATTTTTGGTGATGTTACGCCATAGGACTATACCTGGCATATAGCAATAATAATAATGGGGACTCCATAATTTGCGATTGCATTCTTGATATTTAAGTGGCGAAGGAAGCATTAATCGTCAGTGTATGATGCAATTACAGACTAATTTCTACGAAGCGATAATATATATCTTTATATATAATAAGCGCCAATAAGCAAGCAACTGTCGTACACCTTTTTTTTTCCACTTTTAACTCTCGTCTTATTGTTTAATCACAGCGTGAAAGTGGCTGCTTTATTTCATCGTAGTTCAATATTTGCATGCATGCCAATAAACAGGTGTCGAGTAGGTGCAATGTGTAAGTGGCATTCACTGCTTCTGTTTAGTCATAGCTCGATATTGTCATTGCATGCAACATGTACAGGTGACATCAACTTATTTTATATAATCATACTTTTATACATGCATTCATGCCAATAAACAAGTGGCAACCATGTTATACACACCGCCTGTTAATCACAACAATTGTTATTTAATCACAGCAAATGCCAGGTGACATTCACTGACTCTTTTTACTCATAACTCGATATTATCGTTGCATGCAACATCTAATATGTCTGCAAGCCATTCTCAGGATTCAGTTGACATGTGTTTTATGTTTTAAAGAAATTTTACTACACTGTAGATGTGGCAGGCAGTTTGCATCCACATGGCAGCTTCCTCTTTACTGTTTACTTCTGCACCTTTATTTCCACCGCTTGCATCTCTTCACCCTCTGTATGATCACCTCTCCAACCAGTCTGCATCACATCACCTTCCATCGCATCTTCTTCTTCTAATATTTCCAAATTTGGTTCTGACTTTGGCTCTTAGCTCTGGACTTTTACAGGTATTAATTCTTGGGTAAAACAAATTAGTTAACAAACCTTACTACGAATAAGATGAAAAAAATATAAAGAAACTTCTTTCTTTTGTCCTTATACATGTCAGTGTTGTTGTTCTTTTCCAGTGTAGGTGGGTGACAAAAAATTGCTGTGTTCATCCTTCTAGGTTTCAGTACCTCAGAATCAAGAGGGTATGTTGTTGTTTGATCTTTTCCTCTGTGCGTGCATGTGAAATTTCTTTACTACGTCTTTAAGTACATGGATTCAGAAGGTCTCTCAACAAATATAAAACATAGTAAAATACAATAAAAACAACAGGCATATATAAGAAATAAATTTGAAACAAAAACATATCAGATGTCTTAGGAATAAAATAGGTTTGTTCAGAATAAATCAGGTATACTTCTGTTTGCTTTTGTGCTTAGTTAAATATGATTCTGTCAACAGAATTACTAAACATTTATGGTTCCCATCTTCCCGAATTTCTTGCTTTCAATAATTTCTTCGCTTTTATTAGATAATGCACACGCATCAATGTTGGAAACAACTTACAATGTCAAAAAATTATAATAATAAATAAACAGATGCACATAATATTTAAAGCTGTCTAGAGAAGTAAATAGAAATAAATATGAACATCTCCTAAACAAACACTATTATACAAAGTCAACTGTTAGCATAATAAAAATAAATATAAACAGATATGCGTAGTATTTGGAGCTGTAGAGAGAAATAAATAGAGAAACACATGACTAAGAAAAATGCTTTTACGTAAGAAAGAATCTAATATGTGAAGCTGCACATACACATACATACATGTTGGAAAGAAACTCCGGAGCTGTAGAGACAAATAAATAGAGAAACACATGACTAAGAAAGATGCTTTTACGTAAGAAAGAATGTAATATGTCAAGCTGCACATACACATACATACATGTTGGAAAGAAACTGCACACATACATACATGTTAACACCTCACACTTCAAACATTTAACATTTCAGATTCAAGGCAAGAGACATATGTCACAGACAAATAAATCATCACAACTCACAGAGAAATCATATTACCAACTCAGACTTCAAACATCCCACATTTCGGATTGGAATTTCTCATAAAGAAAAACATCTCCAAATATCATAAACAAATAAGAATCGCACCAGAGACTTGAAACATGTCAGATTTCAGATCTCACAAAGTGCAAAGCAAAAATAAAAATGACGCCAGGAAATAGATGAGGAAAAATTAAAGCTCGAGTCGGATCTGAAAATCTGTAGATCTATAGGGAAATAAAAAATAAAAACAAAATAACAACATTCACATTTTAACAGGATATCTTCAAATATATGAAGATCTGTTCAGATTTACAGACAAAAAAAAAAAACAAATTAGACAAACCAACTCGAAATAAAAAAAAATAAAAAATTTTTTACTCCGAGATAAAAATGTGGATTTCGAGCAGTGCGTGTAGTCATATTTTCTCCCCAAGAAAATTTATAATTACACATGTAAAAATTTATAACCATTCGGACATTTAAAAGTTCCACAATCATAAAATACATACTCGGTTTCATGGGGACCTATACAAAAAAAGAAGATGATAAAATGTAAACTCTAATCACATTTCAAAATCTGTACAAAACCCTAGATCTGAAATCCGCAAATTCACAAATTCACAAAAAAAAAATTAAACCAAACGAAACAATTAGCAACGAATTTAAACATTGTAATGGCTAGATAAACGTAAGATCTCGGAAATAAAAAGGCCTCTATATGTTCGCATACCGATTATGAAAGCTTCGTTACGCGGCTAATGGGTGGCGTCGGCAATAGCTCGTGGGAGACGGAACGAAAACACATGAAGAAGAAAAGGAGGAGGGAGAGAAATGGGAGGGTGTGCAGAAGAAATATATGGAACCCTAACCAATCTGTTCAAAACTCACCGTTTTCGACTATATACCATTTCCTAAATCCAGCGTTTTGGGCTACAGATCATGGCTTGGACTTCATCCACGCGGGCTGCGTCCGCAAGTCACATACCTGGGCCACCATTTCACACACACGCTGGGCTTTGACTTTGTCCAAATAAAACTTACACACATCACAGCCCAAGCAAATAAAAGCAGTCCAAAATCTAAAGCCCAATCCGAACATATAGCAAAATAAATTAAAATAAACATCAACTAAAAATAATTTAAAACTAATAATAATGACAATAATAAATTGAAATGAAATAGCTGCTAGGTAAAATAATTAGAAATACTAAAATTTAGGGACCTCACTCATTAAATTAGTAAGTACTCTGTGTCAGAATAAAATGTAAGTTAATGGGTATGTTCATTTCCTTGTTTTCATATACGAAAACATGGTACGCGAATATAGTAAAAAAAATGTCCCAGAAATAAATTTGCAATCGCGGATACAATAAAAAAAAAATATTGACAATTTGTCTAACAAAAAAATTTAACAATGCCAGATGGAAAACCAAAAAACGAGAAAAAGAACAAACTGGTTGAAAAATTCTAAAGACAGATTTTATTCCTAATATATAGTCATTTATGTTTGGATAATATTACATTTCTTAAAAAAGAAATTCGATAAAAAAAATTAACAACTACAATTGTAATATAATAATGATATTATTAATAATAATAAAATATTGACAATTTCTACAACGCAGAAAAAAAAAATTAACAATGCCATATAAAAAAACAAAAAAAAGCAAAAAAAAAAAAAAATTGGATTGCAACATTAGAAAAAAAGATTCTATTTTGTATATAGTTATTTTTTGTTCGATAATATTATGACTGTTAGAAGAATTTTAATCAACAAAAATATCAACATCTTCAATTGTAATAAGATAATGCATACTTATTTAACAAACATTGGTAGATGCCTGAAAGTATAATATTATTTTTTCCCATTGTTTTCCAACAGAATTCTTGCTTCTATAATTATCTCCTTGTTCTTCATTCTGATCGTTGTTGATCTGCTCTATCTCCAGTGATCGTTTGCCCTTTACATCCGGGTATGTTTAACTATTATAGCTATCTCTTTTAAATATAGATACTTGTATTGTCGCTCATTTCCTATATATTTGTTTGCCTTCTGCGTTTGCATATTTGGTATATTTGTTTATTTCCTTTTTTATAGTTATTAAGTAAAATAATGAGAAATATTTAAATTTAGGGGCCTAACTCATTAAAGTAGCAAGTATTGTGTACCAGAGTGAAATGTAAGATAATGGGTATGTTTATTTTCTTTATCTTCCTATACGAAGACATGGTACGGGAATATAGTAAAAAAATGAACCAGAAATAAATTTGCAATCATGGATACAATAAAAAAAAAAAAAACTTGTTGACAAATTCTCTAAGAAAAAAAAAATTAACAATACCATATGGAAAAACAAAACAACGAGAAAAACAACAAGTTCATTCATAAATTATAAACAAAGATTTTATTCTTAATATATAGTCATCTATGTTTGGAGAATATTATATGCAAAGGAAATATAGGTAAACAAAAAAAAAAAACCTCCTGCAAGATTAGGAAGAAAGATTTTATTCTACATATAGTTATTTCATGGACCATAAGAATAATAAAAAAAACTGTTCATAATTTGTAGAAAAAATAAATAAATAATGCCATATCAAAAAACAAAAAACTGAACAAAAAAAAAAACCCTACTGTTGCAAAATTATAAAGAAAGATTTTATTCAGCATATAGTTATTTTCGCTCAGATAATATTATAACTACTAGAACAATTTTAATAAAAAAAAAAAGAGGGAAAAAAAACCCCTTCAATTGTAATATGATAACTGATAACTATTTAACAAAGATATGCAGATAAAAAAATAATTACTCAACAATGCCAAATAAAAAACAAAAAAACAGGTACAAAAAAAAAAAATTGGTTGCAAAATTATGAAGAAATAATTTTTTTTACATATAGTTATTTTTTCTTCAATCATATTATAACTGTTACCAAAATTTTACTAAAAAAAATTTTGCGCCCTCCAATTCTAAAATGATAATGCATAATTATTTAGTAAATGTTGGTAGATGACTGAAAATATAATATGACTTTCTTCCACATTGTTTTCCACCAGATTTCTTGCTTCTGTAAGTATCTTGCTGTTCTTTGTTCTGATCGTCATTCATCTGCTCCATCTCTATTGATCATTTATTTCTCCTCTACATCCGGGTATGTTTAACTATAGTAGCTACCCGTTTTAGATATATATGATTGTACTATTCTTCATCTCTTATATAATTGTGTGTCTGCTACGTTTAGATATTTGATATATTCGTCTCTTTATTTTTATTAGTTATTCAAATTGCTGTGACATTTGTAACCCTTGTTTACAATGCCCACCGGTAGGTTATTTTGTATGAACAAAAAAAATTCCTAAACTTCATACATGTTATCATCATTAACGTTCATCTAACACGCTTTAAAAATAAATTTTGAAGAATCTAGAAATAACGCTTGGAAAAAAGGCTGGTATGACCGTCAGTCGGAGGAAAAGAAGGAAGAAAGACGTCGAAAGATAAGAAAAACATATGCAGAATGAAAAGAATATGGAAACAAGCAAAATCAGATAGCAACAAGATTTCAGCATAGTTTACCTTATACTCGAAGGGATGATGGAATTATTTCTACAAGAGAAATTGGATCTTCTTCAAATTCTCATGCCTTTGACAATACTGTCAATAGAAACACACCTGTTCTACCTAGCTTGTTGACTTCGGACTTGGGCAATATTATAGCTACTCCAAGATTGACAACTTCTTTAAGACAAATATTGAAAACTACATTTATGGAGACAGATCACTTGCCGTCAGTTATTTTGTGTCGATATTGTGGAGCAAAAAGAATGTATCATGAACCCAACGGCTTCTGCTGTGCTGACGGCACAATATCGTTGAGTTGTAACCAACTTTCCGACGACCTTTACCAACTGTTTACTTCTGATTCAACTGTCTCTGCAAATTTCTGTACCTATGCACGTACGTACAATAACAAATTCGCTTTCACATCATTTGGGGTTAAATTTGACACAGATCTATGTAGAAGAAACAGAGGGATTTATACGTTTAGAGTTCAGGGACAGATATATCATTACATTAACAACTTAAATACCTGAAGATGGACACCCTTCATATTTACAATTATATTTCTATGATACTGAGCATGAATTAAAAATCGTATAGATGATGCAGAAAGATTAGATGCTTCGATCATTACGTAGCTAATGATTATACTTGAAGATAATCCATACTCTCGGTTTTTCCGTAATCTCAACAACATTCCAAATGTTCAACATCATACAATTCGTATAAGATCAGATTCTGATTTAGATCAACGTGTTTACAATGCTCCCTCGGTATTGCAAGTTGCAGCTATTTAGATAGAAACTGACACAGGTGCTGAACAAAAAGGCCGTGATATTATTGTTTTCAACAAAGTTGGTGGTAGTCACATTGTTCAATACTATTTTGGTTGTTACGATCCACTTCAATATCCACTACTGTTTCCTTTCAGTGATCCTGGTTGGCATCAAGGAATAAAAAAAATTAAAAAAGGTACAATATCAGTAACCAACCAAACGTTAGAATCACGTCACATCGAATATTCAAATAGCGCAGAAGAATTTCTCCAGAATGAAGAACAAGGTAATGATACGTTCCTATATATTTAGTCATATATTCTGATATCATATAATTTTTCTAAATTCTAAATTCCATTATTTTTAGTTCTGGAGAAAAAGAAGAAAGCGCCATCAGTTTCTTGCCGTGAATATTACTGTTACAAATTACAAATGAGAGATACACACAGATCAATTTTGTTGCAATCTAGTCATCTATTACAACAATTTGTTGTTGACATGTACATCAAAATTGAAACATCAAGACTAGATTATTTCCGTACAAAACAACATGAAATAAGATCAGATCTATATCAGGGTATTGTAAATAGTATTTCAATTGGAGAAACTAGTGCTTCCAAAATTGGAAAACGCATTATCCTACCTTCGTCTTTTATTGGAGGTCCA
The DNA here is from genome assembly GCA_029856935.1 of Cyclocarya paliurus. Classification (NCBI taxonomy): domain Eukaryota; kingdom Viridiplantae; phylum Streptophyta; class Magnoliopsida; order Fagales; family Juglandaceae; genus Cyclocarya; species Cyclocarya paliurus. The sequence goes on from CM056948.1 coordinate 28,221,054, forward strand.
AGAAATATGCGCAAGAGATATATGGAAGCAATGACTTTGGTTCAACGTTTCGGCAAACCTGACATTTTCCTAACTATGACATGCAATCCAAACTGGAATGAAATCTTAGAACATTTACATCCACAAGAACAAGTTCAAAATCCCTGATTTAGTTGCCAGAATTTTTAGAGCAAAATTAGAAGATCTAAAAGTTGATTTATTCAAAAAATAAATTTTTGGCAAAGTCGCAGCATACGTTTATACGATTGAACATCAAAAAAGAGGTCTTCTGCATGTTCATTTCTTAATTATACTTCATAGAGATTGGAGAATTTATGCCCCTGAGACTTTTGACGAAATCGTTTCAGCAGAAATACCTAATAAGACAAAAAAATTACACTTGTATAGCACCGTTGTTAGGCATATGATGCATGGTCCTTGTGGAATTTTGAATCCAAACAATGTATGTATGAAAAAAACAGGCATTTGTAAGAGCCAATACCCCAAAAATTTTGCACCTACAAAAACTATCGGAACAGATTGTTTCCCACTGTATAAGCGTCGTGACAATGGAATTACTGCTAAAATCAGAGGTAAAAATTTAGACAATCGTTGGGTTGATCCATACAATCCATACCTTCTTTCTAAATATAATTGTCATATTAACGTAGAGATCTGTTCTACAATTAAAGCTGTTAAATACTTATATAAATATATTTATAAGGGACATGATTGGATTCCTTTCAATATTATCAACGAAGAAAATAGCGAACAAATTGATGAAATCGAACAATTTCAATCAGGCCGATGGATTACTCCCCCTGAGGCAATGTGGAGGATATATGGTTTTACACTTAATGAAATGTATCCATCAGTCTATAGTTTGCATCTACATCTTGAGAATCAACATTTAGTATCTTTCCATGCACATCAAAATCTAAACACTGTTTTAAACTCTTGCTTCTCGAACAGATCAATGTTAACAACGTTTTTCCATAGGAACCAAATTGATGAGAGTGCACGAAATTTGTTGTATAAAGAGTTTCCTGAAAAGTTTGTTTGGGATTCTGAACAAAAAATTTGGACCCCAAGGAAGAAAAAAACTATTATAGGTTGAATTGTTACAGCTAATCCATTTGAAGGAGAAAGATATTACTTGCGAATACTATTAAATCATATAAGAGGACCAACATCATTCAAAAAATTAAGGACATTTAATGGTGTTGTCTTACCAACATATCGTGAAGCAGCTACTTCGCATGGCTTATTAGATAAAGATAGCAGTTTAGAAGATTGTTTAGAAGAGGCTTGTCTATATCAAATACCAAGCAGTTTAAGTCGTCTTTTCTCAACGATTTTAGTGTACTGTAATCCTACAAATCCGAAGGAACTTTGGGAACGATTTGAAAAAGAAATGTCTATAGATTTCCTTACAACAAACGTGTCACCATCAACTGTTAGGAGAATGGCCTACAAAGTATTGCTTCCACAATTAAATCTGTGGGAAAACATATAAACATGTATCATTTTGTCCCTGCTGATATATCTTGTGACCATGATGAATTTTTTAATACAGAAATTGTGGATGAACGAACTATCATAATTCCAGAAGAAGATTTACTTGCATCAAATTCCTTAAATTCTGAACAAAAAAATGCATACAACTTGATAATACAAACCTTACTATGAAATGAATCTGGTGTATTTTTCGTCAAAGGTCCTGCTGGTACTGGCAAAACTTTTCTGTACAAAGCACTTCTAGCTACAGTTAGATCAAGAAATATAATAGCACTTGCTACTGCATCATCTGGTGTTGCTGCATCAATCTTACCTGGAGGGCGAACAATGCATCATCTGGTAGTTTCCAAACATTACATACGATTAATTTTAGACTTCCCATTGTTTGTTACGGTTCAATTAATGTGGTGGTACTGAACTTTTATCAATTCCTTTAATTCTTTAGTTTTAGTACAACGATGCATATTTTTGATTGAAAATTTTTTTTCCCACTCCTATTTTTTTAATGGTACTTCTCGAATATGAAAATTGGTAGTTGGTTGAGATGAAATGGAAATGAAAAATAATAACTTGTTAATTGTGGCTTCTGAATTTGGAATAGTGCATCCAATTATATCTAAAATGTTTGCTCTTTGTTAAGTCAGTCAGTGTACTAAGATCTAACTTTTGTTCGTGCATTTAGTTCCCAATTCTAACACATTGATTATCAATCCTGGTTAAAGTAAAATTCTTTTGGGATAAAAATTAAGATAAAACAGAAGAGTTTGTGATTTTTATGTTATGGATTTGCAATACTGCAGTTGGTTAAATGTATAATGTTCGTTGTTTACCGCGTTTCCTTCATATGGTAATATTTAGTTTTTATTGGCATATTTAATTCCCTTATTCTAATGCAGCGGTCGACATTCTCGGTTAGAGGGAGATTTATGATGTTTGATCTACATCAGCCATTTTATTATTTATCATGTGAAAACTGCAGCAAAACTACTGGGTATGAGAAAGATGAACAGTTCTTATGCTATAATTGTAAAGAACTAACAACTGCACAACCGAGATAAATATTTTTGTTCGTACTTTCAAATAAACAATTTGTACATTCTAATTACAGTATATTATTTGCTAATATCATTAAGTATTTAATTATTTAATATTCATAGATGTCGAGTCTATTTAGAGGCCTTTGATGATAGTGACTCAACCACAGTGGTCGCATTTGGATCTACAGTAGAACAAATATTTGATTGCACAACAACACAACTTGTGCAACACGTAGATGAGGTAACATTTCAACTTTTAACCAAATTTAAGGAATCAAATTACTTCTTTTATATATGTCTTTATCATTACAGGAGAATCTCTCGTACATCGAAATTCTTGCAAATACAATGCAACAAAAAGAGTGGATGATCATTTTGGCCGCATCTATGAATGAATTTGGAAAATTGCGGCAAAATAAACTTAATGTTGTATCTGTTAATGATGTAATTCAAACAACTGAATAGGTATTTTAGAAATTCTCTTCCAGAGTTCATGTATGTGCACTTATAAAAACTGTTACGTTCTACTTACAGAGTGATCATTTTCTAATCATATTTGTCCATTTTCTCCATTTTATTCCTCTTCCTATTTCTTACTAACAACTTTTAACATTTTTTCTATTATACTTTAAAAAATTATGTCTGAATGCCAAAATGAGAAAAAAAAACCCCCCGTAAATGGTGATAATCCAATAGCCAGAAGCATTGCTAACTTATGGTCTCACCTGAGTAATATGGGACACATAGAATTGCCTCTGGATCAGCAACGACCATCTTTCAAGCCTAAGTGAATTATGAAGGTCTGATATAAAACGACGCCGTTTTTAGCGCAAACTTATCCAACACTTGCGAACGCATTTAAACAAGAAAACTGTTTTGATCAATCAGTAGGTCGACAAATGTTACCAATATCACTGCTTCGTTGTTTCGCCCAAAACTAGGCGACACATTCCGCAAATCCAGTCGACAACTTCCGTGATTTGCTCAGGCTGGGTCCGTCGACTGCAATTATTTATCCCCCCTAGAGTGAAACAAATGATGAAAATGGCTGTTTCAGATTTTGCTTGCGGAGCTTGCAAATTTCTGAGAAGAAAATGTGTTAAGGAATGCCTTTATGCTCCTTATTTCAGCGATAAATATGGAGTAACCAATTTCTCCGCCATTCATAGAGTTTTTGGTGCAAGTAATGTATCAAAACTCCTTTATAATCTGGCAGTAACTGATCGTTCTGAAATAGTTGCCACAATTTTGTTTGAAGCACATGCTCGGCTTGAAAATCCTGTTTATAATATTTTTTTCCATATTTTTGCTCTCCAGCATCAGGTCTTCACCCTTACACTTCCTATTTTATTTATAATGCTTACAAGATTAATTTCAATTAAGTCCTAATTAATAAATTATTTTTTTACTTTATTTTTTACAGGTTCTAAATCTACAAACTGAACTTGCATCTCTTAAGAAATCACTGGCCGCGCAAAACTCTTTTTATGGTTCTGTCAATACAAACCCTAATGAAAATTGTTACGGAATACCTTCTCAGCCAAAAGATGCCAGAAGTTGGCCTCCATCAAAAATTAGCAATTACATCATGCCACAATTCACTACAAACAATATCTCCAACAATACGTCAACAATTACGTGCAATAAGAATTTGTTGCTGGAAGACTATTTTGGGAATTATCAAAGCCTACTCAACTTTGAGGAAAATGCTTTACATATTTCTTTTGAAAATAACGAAATTTCACCCAACCCTGAAGAAAATGCGTTTGATGCTTCGTATTTATTTTAATTATAACCTTTTTTTATTTCCTGTTCTTGTAATTTAAACTTATAATTTGAACCTATGCTTTCTTAGAGTTTTCATATTTTAAGTTGTAAATTTTTGTACAATTGAAGTTCTAATTTCTGGTTTCGAAATTTTGAGTTATGATATGTTCTACTTAGATCCATTTGTTCCTTGTCTCGTCCATTCTTTATTTAAAAATAAAGTTAAGAAATTAGATCGATTTAAATTGTAATTTTCTAATTCAGTGTTAATTTCAAAGTAGTGAAATTTTCATATTTGTTCAATTGGGCACACGTGCAATGCACGTGTCTGCTCTTACTAGTATATATATATATTTATATATATCACTAGAACAAAAACCTGCTTTTCCTGGCAAGGATTGTTGTGGAAAAAAATGCATTCTTCATGGGTAATTCTCTTTTCCCACAAAATCCTTTGGTGGGGAGTTCATGGCATTAAAGTGGTGATTACAAGTATTTTTCCCACCAAAACTCCAACTTGTGAGAAAAGACGACCTTTTATGAGGAAACAATTTGTGGGAAAATAAGTTTGAAATAAACCAAGATTTATGCCGATCTCGTGTGTAATACTTTTATTTGCCACCAATGGTATCTGTGGATAATAGTTTAACCCACAAGAACGTTTTGCTAGGAATTGCTTCTTTCCCAGGGATGCCCATCTGTCAGTGATGGGGTTGCACCTTTTTCCCATAAAAACCACTTCGCAGGTAATGTTCATGTTCATGTCCAGAACCAAAACTCGTGGGAAATAGTGTATCAACTTGTGAAATTACCATAACAAATAGTTTTTTCTCACAACAGACTGTTGACCGTTTCTCATGGAGGCTGTTCGTAAGAACGAGTCTCCAGCTCCCCTTCATTTTAGGAGCTCTTGAAATGGTCTACACTGATATTCATCACGTTTCTAGAACTTTGGAAACATGCCCCATGATAAACTGAGCACGTGGGACACATAGCCACCGAAACTTGATGGAAGTTTTGGCTATAAATACTACTGTTTGGTCCCCAGACTCAATCACTCAATCCCCTTCAGTCTTACACCATCTAAATAGAGTGAGTAGAGTTTGGAAGTGTCAAACATTAGTGAGAAAGCGCAGCAAAAATTGTGAGGAACATCAATGGCTGGAGGTATTCTTCCTTGGCTTTTAGCTTTTCGATTCTGTTTTTCAGTGTTTATTCCGCATTATAGAATCGTTATTATGCTTACAGTTGGTATCAGAGACCCATTTTATCTCTGCCTTGGTGTTTATTGAGTTGCTCTGTTTTGGCTGAAAGTTTTTTTTTTTTGGAAAATTAAGTTTTGTTTTTGGACGTTTTTTATTCGAAAAAAGATTATAAATCATGTGGAAATAGTTTTTATAAGCTTTATGTGATTAAAAACATGATTTTTGACGTCAAAAATGTCCCTGGAATCATGACCAGCAACCCAGTCTGGAGGTTGAAGACGACCAAAACGACATGTAGTTTTCAGTACTGGTGAAAACGACATATCGTTTAGTCGGAGGCCTTTCTTTCAGTTTCGGCCAAAACGACATGTAGTTTTCAGTTTTGGTGAAAACGACATGTCGTTTAGTGGGAGGCCTTTATTCAATATGGAGCTAAACGACACGTAGTTTTCAGTTTTGATAAAAACGACATATCATTTAGTTAGGCCAGAATTCCTTCCGCATAAAGTAAACGACATGTCGTTTTCATGTTTTGGTAAAACGACAGGTCGTTTATATGGGATTGGTTTATTAAGTTTGAGTAAAACGACATGTAGTTTTGCTATATAAGAAAAACTACATGTAGTTTAGTTGGAACAAATTCATTTGATTGAGAAAAATGACATGTAGTTTTGCTATATATTAGAAAAACTGCATGTAGTTTATTTGGATCAGTTGTAAAAAAAATAAAATAAAAGGTAAATAAATAAATAAATAAATAAATAAATAAAAACAGAGACAAACGGGGTTTTTATAGATGGTCTGGAAAGTGAGTTTTTGGGCCCACGCCCTTTGTGCTTATAATTGTTGTGCTATATTGTTTATGCATATAATTTTTATTTATTTATTTATTTGATTTAATTATATGCAATTTGGATAATTGTTATGCAAATTTATTAATTGTGCTCATATTTAGTTTGCATGAATTGATTATTTTTTTGCTCTATTTGAATACATGCAATTTTGGATGAGTATATATAAAATCATGAAATTAAATGCTATGCATAATATTATAGTTTAATTTTATGCAATATTTATGCTTATATTATGAGAATATTTTGTGCATAATAATAACATATTAGTATTAGTTAAAATTATGTAATTCGTAATTATTCTCATATTAAGCTAGACTTTATGTGATTTAATGTCTAGTGATCCATATAATTTTAATTAATTAAAGAATAGCCACAGCATATTTAATTAAATAAAATTATATATTATGATTGATTAGGATCACATAAAGAATATTAGACATTAATTGTAATTAATTATACTTAATATAATAAATTTTATCCCACAGGAATTTTTATTATATTTATATTATTAATTAGGGTAAAATATCAAGTTATTCATAACTTACCCACAGGAATTATGAATTATTAAATAATTTGATAGTTTTATCATAAAGTTTAATCTAAGATAGAACATATATCAAATTACAATCATAACATACCCTTTAGAATTATGAATTAAGTAAATAATTTGATAAAATTCTAGCATAAAGAATAATTGAATCTACTTGAATTAACATTTAACCCACAGGCAATTTTTATGTCATTTGATTCAATTTTTAAGCATGATTTATATTGGAAAAGCATGAAATTTTATTTAGGCCTCAGTTTTAACGTAAGCATGTAATTTATAATTTTATGCAGTCGTACAACCTACAAATTTCTCTGATATTCGTTATGATATCTCTGAACTTAAGGGAGATAACTATAAGGTCTGGAAGGAGAGAGTTCTTCTTCATTTAGGGTGGATGGATATAGATTATGCTATTAGGAAAGACGAAACACTAGCACTCACTGATACAAGCACTGCAGCGGACATCTCGCTATATGAGCAATGGGAGCGATCTAATCGCCTCAGCATGATGTTCATTAAGATTAGAATTTCTGCTGGTATTCGTGGTTCTGTCGATCAGCATGAAAAGGTCCGAGACTTGCTAAAGGCCATTGATGATCAATTCGTCACTTCAGATAAGGCACAAGCAAGTACCCTAATCATGAAGTTCTCTTCCCTAAGGCTCACTAGTGTGAGAGGTGTGCGTGAGCACATCATGCAGATGAGGGACAATGTGGCTCAATTGAAGAAACTGGAGGTTGAAATGTCAGAGTCCTTCCTGGTGCACTACATCCTGAACATCCTTTCACACCAATACGGATCCTTCAAAATCTCATATAACACACATAAGGATAAATGGTCAATTAATGAACTCATGACCATGTGTGTTCAAGAGGAAGGGAGACTGATGATGGAACAGGGTGAAAGTGCAATGCTGGCAACACATGGAAAGGGAAAATCTCAATCCAATAAGAAAGGGAAAGGTAAAATACCTCCCCAAGCTGGTATAAAGAAAGATTCTAAGTGTTTCTTCTGTAAAAAGAAGGGACACATGAAGAAGGAATGCGCCAAATTTTAGAAATGGCTTGCAGACAAAGGTAAACGAACCTCATTTGTTTGTTATGAATCTAATATGGTTAATGTCAATATTAACACATGGTGGATTGATTCTGGATCAATAATCCATATTTCAAATTCCTTGCAGGGTTTGCAAAACCTAAGGAAGCCGGTGGGAAGTGAGCAGAGCATCTTATCAGGAAACAAGATAGGCTCACATGTGGAAGCTATTGGAACTTGCTATTTAGTTTTATCTAGTGGTTTTGTTTTAAAGTTAGCAAAAACCTTTTATGTTCCAAGTTTTTCAAAAAACTTGATTTCAGTTTCAAGACTTGTACCTTTTGAATATTCCTTTAATTTTTCAGATTCATCATTCAGTTTATTTTATAAATCTGATTGTGTTTGGAATGATACTTTGTCTGATGGTCTTTACTACATTAATTTACAAAACAATACCACTTATGATTCAATGCATGTTCACACTTTCATTAAAAGATGTGTTATTAATGAGGATTCCTCTAAATTATGGCACCAGAGATTAGGTCATATCTCTATAGAAAGAATTAAAAGATTAGTAAATGAATGGGTACTTAATACTCTAGATTTTACTGATTTTGAGACATGTATGGGCTGCATAAAGGGAAAGCAGACCAACAAGTCAAAGAAAGGTGCCAAAAGGAGTTCGGACATATTAGAAATCATACATACTGATATATGTAGTCCAGACATGGACTCACATGGTCAGAAATACTTTATCTCTTTTATAGATGATTACTCACGATATATGTATCTCTATATGCTTTATAATAAGAACGAAGCATTAGATGCCTTTAAAATATTTAAGGCTGAAGTAGAGAAACAATGTGGTAAGCAAATTAAGATTGTGAGGTCAGATAGAGGTAGAGAATATTATGGTAGATACACAGAGGATGGACAAGCACCTGGGCCATTTGCAAGGTTTCTTCAAGAGCATGGGATTGTTGCCCAATATACCATGCCTGGTTCACCGGACCAGAATGGAGTAGCAAAAAGAAGAAACCGAACATTATTGGACATGGTGCGGAGTATGCTTAGCAGCTCCAATCTTCCTAAATCCTTGTGGGCTGAAGAACTTAAGACGACAATGTATATATTAAACCGAGTTCCAACCAAAACTGTTCCTAAAACGCCATTTGAATTATGGAAATGTTGGAAACCGAGTTTGCGACATATGCGCGTTTAGGGATGCCCGTCTGAAGTGAGAATTTATAATCCACAAGAGAAGAAGCTGGATCCAAAGACCATTAGTGGGCATTTCATTGGATATGCTGAAAGGTCTAAAGGTTACAGATTTTATTGTCCATCTCATAGCACTAGGATTGTGGAATCAAGAAATGCAAAATTTCTTGAGAATGACTTGATCAGTGGGAGCCATCAAACCAGGAACATAATTTCTGAGAATGATCATTTAGAATCTCAACCTTCCACCTCAAGTGATAGAATGGTTATTGTTTATAGCACCCCTCAAGTACAAACTAGTGTTGAACAACCAATTGTTGAAGTTCCACAAGCTGCTGACGACATTCCAGTAGATCAGGTAATTCAAAAGTTACCAAGAACTTTTGAACAACGAGTTGAACCACATACTTCTCAGGAATATGATGGTACAACATTAAGAAGATCTATTAGACCAAGGAGATCAGCAATTCCTAATAATTATGTTGTGTATCTGCAAGAATCTGACTACAACATTGGAGCCGAAAATGATCCTGAGTCTTTTTCACAAGCCATGAGTTGCAAAGAATCAGAATTATGGTACAATGCCATGAAAGAAGAGATGAATTCTATGAAGAGTAACGAAGTCTGGGATCTTGTTGAGTTGCCTAATGGTGTAAAAACCATTGGATGTAAATGGGTCTTTAAGATAAAGAAAGACTCATTGGGAAACATTGAGAGATACAAGGCAAGACTCGTTGCTAAGGAATTCACTCAGAAAGAAGGAATTGATTACAAAGAGACTTTCTCTCCTGTATCTAAGAAAGATTCCTTGCGCGTTATTTTGGCATTAGTAGCCCCTTTTGACTTAAAGTTGCAACAAATGGATGTGAAAACAGCATTTCTCAATGAGATCTAGGGGAGGAGGTTTTTATGAAACAACCTGAAGAATTCCCCTCTAGTGATGGTGAGCAATTGGTTTGCAAGCTCAAAAAATCCATATATCGTTTAAAACAAGCATCCCGCCAATGGTATTTAAAATTTCATAATGTAATTTCTTCATTCGGTTTTGTAGAAAACATTATGGATCAATGTATATACCAGAAGGTCAGTGGGAGTAAAATATGTTTTCTTGTTTTATATGTGGATGACATTTTGCTAGCAACCAATGATAAAGGTTTGCTGCATGAGGTGAAACAATTCCTCTCTAAAAATTTCGATATGAAGGATATGGGTGAGGCATCTTATGTCATTGGCATTAAGATCTATAGAGACAGATTTCGAGGTATCTTGGGTCTGTCTCAGGAAACCTATATTAATGAAGTTTTAGAGAGATTTCGGATGAAAGATTGTTCACCAAGTGTAGCTCCCATTGTGAAGGGTGATAGGTTTAATTTGAGCCAATGCCCGAAGAATGACCTTGAAAGGGAACAAATGAAGAACATTCCATATGCTTCTGCTGTCGGAACCCTAATGTATGCTCAGGTCTGCACAAGACCTGACATTGCATTTGCTGTAAGAATGTTGGGACGATATCAGAGTGATCCAGGTTTAGACCACTGGAGAGCTGCAAAGAAAGTAATGATGTACCTTCAACGAACCAAAAACTACATGCTTATGTATAGACGAACGGACAATCTAGAAGTAATTGGCTACTCAGATTTTGACTTTGTTGGCTGTATTGATTCACGCAAATCAACATCAGGATACATTTTTTGATGGCCGGTGGAGCTGTATCATGGAGGAGTGCCAAGCAGACTTTGACTACTACTTCCACTATGGAAGCAGAGTTCGTCTCTTGTTTTGAGGCTACTTCACATGGTGTATGGCTTAAGAGTTTCATTTCTGGGTTTAGAATTATGGATTCTATCTCTAGGCCATTGAGAATGTATTGCGACAATTCAGTTGCTGTATTTATGGCTAATAACAATAAAAGTCGAAGTCGAAGTAAACACATCGATATTAAGTATTTAGCCATGAGGGAACGTGTTAAAGAAAAGAAAGTGGTCATTGAGCACGTCAGCACTGAACTAATGATCGCTGATCCTTTGACTAAGGGCATGCCACCGTTAAAATTCAAGGATCATGTAGTGAATATGGGACTTGATTCTATTATGTAATTTTTATTGTATTGACAATGTTATTTTAATGAAATTCTTAATTATTTTGATGTTTTTCTCATATTGATGTGCACCTGAATTTAATTTTGAGAAAATTCATCTATATTGGACCAAGAATAAACATAGGGTTTATTCATTAAGAAATTGTTGCCACATAATACTCATAATATTTAAGAAATAAATACACAGTAATACATGGAAGGTAATACTCATAATTAGAGGACCTATCGCCATGATTCATGTATTTATTACTTAAATATAGATTATCGATGGGCTTAAGATGAGACATTAGAATATATAAGTGTGGACTAAGTGGGAGAATGTTGACCGTTTCTCACGGAGGCCGTTCGTAAGAACGAGTCTCCAGCTCCCCTTCATTTTAGGAGCTCTTGAAATGGTCTACATTGATATTCATCACGTTTCCAGAACGTTGGAAACGTGCCCCATGATAAACTGAGCACATGGGACACAGCCACCTAAACTTGATGGAAGTTTTGGCTATAAATACTACTGTTTGGTCCCCAGACTCAATCAATCAATCCCCTTCAGTCTTACACCATCTAAATAGAGTGAGTAGAGTTTGGAAGTGCCAAACATTAGTGAGAAAGCGCAGCAAAAATTGTGAGGAACATCAATGGCTGGAGGTACTCTCTTCCTTGGCTTTTAGCTTTTCGATTCTGTTTTTTAGTGTTTATTCCGCATTATAGAATCGTTATTATACTTATACAGACTACTATAACAAATACTTGTAATTTAAGAATTTCCCACCAACATTATTTCTTGAGAAAATGGTTTTTCTCACAAATAGCAAATACCTGTGTTATACTGTTTTTTCCATGAAGTGTTACCATAGGAAACAAAAAATACAGCTTTCCAAGTAGTTTATCCCACGATGATGTTGGGACAATAATAATGTAAATTTTTCCCATCATTCACATATATCAAATAATACTAATAAACTGGAAAATAGACTGCATCTCAAAATCAAGAATATTAAAATTTTCAGCTCATCCATAATATACCAAATTAATGAGGAAACACAGATTTAATTACTTCATTAATCCAATATACAATCAATGAAGGCCATGGAATTACATCAAGAGTTTGCATGTTTGGGAAGTACTACAGGAGGCCAGGAATGCCAATAAATACACAGTATTGTTCATAAGGTCCCTATATATATGCCTTTCTACATCTATACATATTTGCCTACTGAGACACATAGCAACAAATTATGAGTTCAAGCTGTTGAAAGAAGGTCCAATTGCACTCATGCAGGAACTCACCACTTGCACTCTTCATCCAAATTGACTCTTAAGGGTTGAAGTACCGGGAAAAATACGAGTCAAAGCATATTAGGCATTAATTAGGATTTCCTTTTGTACTAGGACACTAAAACAAGTAGCATCATAAGATTCAATTCACTTAGTAAATCTAGGATGTTCTCCTGGCTTTATAAATCTGCCTCAACAAATACCTAGTGATTTCATACATTTTAGTCAACATATTCATAACATCCTCTGTAGCCCCTTCCCCCCAAAACAAACAATCTATAGTAGCCCACTATAACATACAAGTCCACTATCTGCTAAAGCATTATAAAATCAAGTGAGGTTTTATGGAAAGGGTAGACTTGATAGGGATTAATTTTAAGTCTGCCTTTATATATGTCTTTCCAACATATTCATATATGCACTAGGTGTTTTTAATCCAAACATATTCATTCTACATCCTAGCATATCAAGCTATTTACACATGATAACCAAATTATTGATGCTCTAAGAACACTTCCATATCAAAACATATAAACTCTGAAAAATATCATCTCAACTGCTACTTCAGAGTTGTAAAATGTTTGTAACTTAACCTTGTCAAAATATACATTTCTAATGGTTGATGGTTGTCAATACTTCAGAAAGTACTTTCTCTTCACCACTGCCTTCCACGAAATCCCATCTGGACCAACTTTACTAAGCATCGCTGAGTATGCAGCTATTCTTATATGCTGCCTGCTGGTGTGGAACCTACATAAAAATCACCAATTGTCTTTAGGCATCCAATTGGTTACATATATAATTAGCACTAAAAACCATCCATAATATAAGAGATAATCACCCCATCATTACAACCACAAACTTCATGGAAAGTAACAGGTTCCATCACCCTGCCTTGTAGCACCCAGCACATACCATCTCAATCTTGCAACTTCCCAAAAAATATATTATATAATATATAGTCCCTGACCACAACTTACCACTACCTATTGTTCCAGTTTAACACTCCTAACACTTCTAACACTTCCCACAATGCACATAAAAAAAGTGAGGCATTTCAAACTTCACAGCCCAATGGCCACAGGATTGATACAATTCACCAAAATATCCACAAAAAGTCCAAAATCAATGTAAGAAAGATGCCTAAGCATCCTACAGAGTCTCTCTATGAGACTCACTATTCGACTCCAACTCAGACACCCGGATGTTCATTGCTTTCTCAATCTCAGAAAAGCCCCTCATTGCATCCATATGACCAAGAATCAGGTCTAGCTTAGTCTTGTAAATTTCTTCATAGGTCTTGTTCCTTTCATTCTCCTTAGCTAGACGAAGAAATGTATTGTTCTTTTGCATCAAAGGAGAGGGATCGGGAATGGCTGAGTGTCCCAGCCCTTGTGCTTACCCAGATCTAAATTTTAAAACTTCTTTATAGTTGCATCATCACCTTTCTCTTCGGGGTCTTTCTCATTTAATTTTTCCATCGTAAGATTCTGAAAATCATAATAAATCATTTCAACCATGCTTAAGATGTTTATAGATAGTCCAAAAGGAATGAAATTCATACCAAACTCACATAATTGTGTTCAGTTGTTGCACTTATAAATCTGTCCTTGACCCTTGACCAGTGCATTTCTTTATAGAAAGTGGCGAGGTTTGGTGCCGTCTCACACTTTAACAAAACCATGAATCACATATGTCTCAAACTCAAATAAGAATTCATAAAACATATATCATACAGAATCTGGAATTTCATTCTTACCTTCTCTTCTTAGCTTAACAAAGGATTTCCTCCGACCTGTATGTTTCACCTTTTGTTTTTTTTTTTATTAGTAGTGTTTCTTCAAGACTGCTCCTGAAATATTTCAAGAGCTCATTAACCGTGTTAGAGTAGGGGTTTATTATATATGAGGGAGGTCATCATTTTATGACTTTCTCTTAATGTTTAATCAATGAAAACTAACATGGATAATATTTTGAATTTTCAGGCGAACTTTGTGTTAGATTGGACAAAAGAAAACCATCGTAAAATGGTTGTCACGTTTCTAAGTAATAAGTACAATGCATATCACTATGAACTACACAAGGTGTACTTAAAATATGCATCAAATGAGGAGGCATTATCTAGTGGAACGTCCATGGTGGAAAAACGAGTTTGGGAGTGGTTGTGTGAAAGGTGGGCAAGTGGCACCTTCAAGGTAAGAACTTTTAGTGCTTAAAAAAAAGATGCACTGTGAGGAACAAATGATCTTTGACTACACTAAGAAGATGGAAAGCTCTATTTCGGCATCTCCTACATGGACACCTAATACTCCCACATCCAGGTGCATGGGCTTGAGCCATAGCCATGAATCCTCTAACACATTCAACATATTCATTGGAGTGCAATCTATCTTCGATATGCACCCAAGCCTTGTCCATCTAAATATTGACGAGAAAGAGTACAAGTTAATATGGGTTAATAACTATGACCATTTTGACCAAAATGATCTAAATGGAAATTCAAGAAGTGGATAGTTTGACACATAATATTATAGAGAAGGGGAGAGAAGTGTTGAATTGGAGGGGAATGTAAGATGATGTGGTCTCTGAAGAGATTGTTATGGCTCTGTCAAATTGGGTGTGCAATGACTAGACTAAATTCAAAAAACAAAAGGTATCTTCATCCATCTCCAAATTCAATGAAAAATTGGGACCATGAACTTCCTAGCTCATGCAAACTTATGAGGACAATGATGTGTACAGGTTAAGATGAAAGCGTAGCGAGAATATGCTTCAACATAAGTCGTAGCTAATAATTTGTCAAGTGGCCTATTTTTCACTATTCACATGTTGGTGTATCCAATGTTTGATAATAATAGTGAAGATGAAGTGCCTGCTGATCGTTCAATGACTAAACCTGAAAATGAATTGCACAGATTGAAAATTGTTTAAAATCTCATTTATATCATTTCATATTGGGCATTATTGCATCACTTTTGAATGTAAAATCACTTATATGCAGAATTATATATCACTCTATTCACCATTGCATAGTATACAAGTTTTAATAATAAAGTGGTTTGTACTTGGTTACTCATATTGATATATATATAATACTTTTATTTATCAAAATAATAATAATAATAAAGTGGTGTGTGTCATGAGGTTCAAATGGATTCGACTCTATTAGGTACTACAACACCTCTATACTTGCTAGTAAAACCACTCTGAATTTTTGTTTAACTACTTTGAGTCAAAGTTTAGGCATAACACACATTGTACAAAGATGGTTTTTAATGTTGGGAGTGTGCCGGGTAATGCTTTACGTTTACCCAATTGCATTATGAAAACCAGAACCAAGATCATTGTGCCCTAAATCTGGTGGGTGGGGTCATGTGTTAAAATATTGATCCCAGATAGTGTGTTATAAGTACGATGCATGCATATAACATCAAGTTCACCTTTGGGAAGAACCTGTTTTTTGCACTAAACAACCTACATTTGCTGATGTTGGGGAGAAGAAATTAATGCAAATATCAATTAAAACTTCATAAAAGAAGTTTGAACTCGAACAATTCCTTCTCTAACAAAAAATGGATTTCCAAAAATACCATCCCATCAATTTTTTCGACTACTAATGATGGCTGTGGGATAGTTTTATTATTATTAATGGAAATACAAAAAGGTTATAAATTTTATACGCTTTCCCCTTGGTCAAAGGTTGTACATGCCTCATTCATTGTGTTATAAGTTATGAGGCATTTTTTAGAACATCTTTCATAATGAAAGTTGGAGTTACGGGAATTTTTCGCCGGTGATTGGCCGGTGAGCAATCTGCACACATAAAAGCAATCCCTCAAGTTATAATTTTTAAAAATTTTCAAACAATTCTATAGCTACGGGTATTAATCTGTTAATGTGTTCTCATACATACTGATAAAAAAAAGTCTTGTCTTCTACATAATTGTTTAATGGCAAACTTGATGAGTAACGCTTTGATCAGCTTCATTATAACTTGAAAGTAAGAAATTTAATTTATAAAAAGAGACAATAAGCAACTAATTATATCTCCAATCTAATTTAATTTAGAAAAAGAAGAAGCAGAGCAATTGTGTTAGTTAATTGTCAATCCATGGACTTCTATGCCCTGGTTTTCAGCCAACTCAATATATGTCCTGAATAAGTAGGAGTAGGTCTCACATTCCAAGCTTTGCTTACCAAAAGAGTTAGCTCAATAACATAATCAGATATTACGTAAATCTATGCCATAGTTAAGAGTATGGGGAACAAAAATCTCCAGAATTAAATTATGAAGACCAACCAAGAAACCAACATAAAATTTAGAATTCAGGATAATAGACAATACAATAAGAAAGGGTTAAGCTTCTGAAGCTGTAATGGTTAGTGCAAAGCATTCACATGGTCTGGACAATGGACATAGAAAAAAGTAGACTTCAGAACTAATGTAGAAACTGATGGCCTTTCCAAACTTCATTGCCTCCCATCACGGTTAATTCAAAAGATGATTATTTCTTCTCAGAGAGAAAGTCACTGATTAATAAGGTTTTAAGAAGTTGACATTCTACCTGGAAACTTGCTACTTTGTTGGCCAGCTTTTATATTTTCGTTGCATGGTTTTGTTTAATTTATGAGAAAGGATTGACTTCTTTTGACATCATTTAGTTCTCTTCTTGTAATGAAAACTCCCCTATCCCACCCACCAAAACAAGACACAAGAATACAATCCCATGGATTGGTCCCAACAGAGATCACTATCTTATCAAGGTCAATAACAAAAAAGGGATCTCACCTCACGACTCAAGAAGAAATTCAGATTCTTAAAGAGTTTTTTGCACTCCCTTGTATCTTCATCTTCTTCATCCTATGCACAAATTCACAATCACTATGCACAATCAGCTTTTTGGAATCTCAAGCTGAGTCTTCTAGGGTTGATTGAGGGTAAACGATAGCCATGGGACAAGATCTGGTGGCTAGTGGAGGCCAACGAGTTGCTCCGTGTCTCAATTATCTCTGAAAAGAAAAAAAATGGGGAGCAACCACTATTTGACAGCAGCCGCATCACACCCTACGTGGCCTAGCAAAATGACTAATTTGTCCCTAAAACAAAAAGCAAGTTCCTTCTCTGAGATTTCACCAGTTTGAAGTTCCATCTCCAACCCCCCCCCCCTCACCCACACCCCATGTTGCCATCCTCTCCCCCACCCGCACCCCCGCGTCGCTCATCTCGGCTAAAGGAGGCATAGCTGAGCATGTTGGGCTGAGGGAGGTGTGGTGGAGCTGGTGGTGGCGAGGGGGAGGTGGCATCGTGGCTGGAGGGCAATGGATCTAGGCCAAATGGGTGGAGAAACCCGTGAGAGAGTGAGGGTGCATGAGGGGGCAGATCAGGGCTATGGGTGGTTGCGGTAGGTTGATGGTGGCCAGGGGAGGCTCGGGGTGGCGGCGTACGGCGGGCTAAGGTGGAGAACTAGTGTATGGGTTGAAACCCATTTTGGGAAGGAGAGGGAAGAGCTATCGTGCTATGGAAGCTCGACAGTGGCTAGGGGAGAGGTCACAGGCTCAGTGGTTAAGTTTCATTGCCATTACTCTCAAAATGCACTACATTAAAAATCACCACATAAAAAAAATGCACACACGAAGTAATCAAAATAACTATAGTTGTTTCTCAATATCATTTACAATACAAGTTCTTGTTATGAGTTCTGGGGTGGTGTTGGTATCTCGTGTGATACTTTACAAGTTACAAGTGCAGGAAAGAGTAAACCTAGGAAAGCCACAGTGGTCAAGATGTCTCATGTCTTTAAGCCAGAAAGGAAATCGGATGGCTGGGTCGCTGCCTCCACAACATAATTCTTCACACACTCATACGTGGTGGTCCATGTTAGGAACCTAATGAGGTGGAGTTTGAAGATATGCAAAGACAAAAATGAGCAGTTGAAGTGAACTGCTGAAGATGAAATGGTGTCGTGCAAGATTGAAGGAATACGGCGTATTGGCAGGTTGGAGGACGACGTCATGCAAATCTCAAACGGGAAAGTCTAGTTATGTTTTTAAGTACTTGTGTCTTAAACGTAGTGTTTTAGCATTTGCATTTCTGTTGTATCTGTAGGGTCAGTTTAGTAATATGCTGGTTAGTTTGTTCGTGTCAGAAAGGGCAATATATACTGGGGTGGAGAAAGACGTAGATCATTTTAGAAATTATTACAAATATATTGATTTGGGAGGATTTGGATTTTATTTAAAACCCAACCATTAATCAAAAGCCCTAGAACTGTTGGATACTAATTTGATTAAACATTTAACTCTCAGGATCATAACAAGTTTTTCCTTGAACAACCTAGTGACTATCAATTTCAATTATAGTTTGAATCAAGGTTTTTAATACCTTTTCGTACCTCCCGGTACGGCCGAAATATGCCATATTGGCCGGGTAGCCGGTACAGAGAAGGGCTAAGTTTCTTATCGGTCAGAATTTCGGCTGTATCGGCTTGTACCAGTCGATATTTCGGATTTTTTTACTTCTTTTTTCTTTTCATTTCTTCCTCATTTTTGGATCTCCAATTCAGACCAGACTATTTATATATATAATTTATTCATATATAGACTATTATTTTGAAATATAATTTTTATATATTTATATATATAATTTATTCATATATAGACTATTCCGAAACAATACCGGCATTGAAATATCTTGTTTCAATGTCTCGATCAAAACGGTCATCAAAACGGTATTCAAAACATTGGTTTGAATTCCTTCATCCTCTTTCTGTTAATTCATCATTCTCCATTCATCCATCGCCATCCATACAATCCGCAACAAGGTGTTTAACAGTCCATCATCGCAAAAACCATAAACATTTCTGATCCTCTCTGATCGGTAATGTATATTATATAAAATAAAAATAAATAAATAAAAGGGACCACTCGAAGTCTAGTCAATAATTCGTTGTAAAAGACCGAAGTGGATAATGATATTTTGTCTTCTTTTTTATTCTTTTAAACCACAGTACACGCCTTCTAGCTCTTCTACCGCAAATTATCGAGCCAAACTTTAAAAAAAAAAAAATACTGATACTCCGTGCTATCAGTTTATCTTCTCAATTTTATAATTAGTGTAATTATATATTTTTTTCACGATTTTTTAAAATTAAAAAAATGCATATATAACTTCATTAATAGTGACTTATTTAACTATTAACAATAAATAAAATAAAATATCCGAGATAATTTTGAGAAGCAAACTCATGGAATTAAGTATTATTTAAAAAAAAAAATCAGAAGAGACAAATTAATACATTATCAACTGCGTGTTCCCAGAAATATTTGATCTAGTCTCGATGGCATATTTGGGTACGGTTTTGTAAAGAGGGAATCTTGAATTTATTTTATTTATGCCGGCCAAGTCAAGATATTTATATGGGTTGCCACAAAGATATTATTTTCTAATCCACGAAGATATTTATTTATTTGCCTTATTTATTTATTTTTTGAATCAATACCATAAACTATTTCATTCAAACATTGAACTCAAAGTCATTACAAAGCTTTTCAGCCATTACACAACTATGAATTTGAGAAGGAACTTCTTCTATCCAAATTCTATCCTCGTTTAAAGACAATGCTAACTTTGCTAACATGTGTGCTATAGAATTAGCTTCTCTATAGATAAAACAAATGCTCCAAGGAGATCTCTCATACATTCAAATTCGAATGTCATCAATGATACTACCTTAGCTGGTTTCAATCTCCTCCTTACATTTGACATGTTTTACCACCTGTTGACAATCTCCTTCTAAAATAACTTGTGATAGACCCAAATCAACACAAAATTCACAAGCCTTCCTCAAAGCCAGAGCCTCTGCAATTATTGGTTGTTTCAAACCTTTCAAAGTTGAGCATGACACAGCCAGACAATACCCCTCACTATGCCTGACTATAATCCCCAAGCCAATCTTCTTTCTCTGTAAATCCAATGCCACATCCCAATTGGCCTTACACATAAAACCATTTGGAGATTTCCACTGTGACGCCCCGACTCTCACGTACAAAACAACATGGGAATCGTGACGTCAGGATGATGACAATACGGGTCACGCATCCCAACGACAAGTGCTAAGTGTGTGCTACAAGCAAACAATGCACAAATAAATACGCAACAGATAATATAAATAAGTCACTAGTACCAGAATTTTAGTTTAATACAAATATCAAAAAACAAAAGCGTTTAAAAACAATACCAATGTCCCAAAAATAATA
This sequence comes from Cyclocarya paliurus, assembly GCA_029856935.1. Lineage (NCBI taxonomy): Eukaryota > Viridiplantae > Streptophyta > Magnoliopsida > Fagales > Juglandaceae > Cyclocarya > Cyclocarya paliurus. The sequence goes on from CM056948.1 coordinate 28,241,843, forward strand.
CAAGATTTGAAAAGACATAAACCCGAGTGATCCGAGATCACTCCTCCGGCGGAGCCAACTCCTCAGGCTCAGCCTCCTCAAAACCTGCATCATCAACATCAAAATCTACAGTACCAGAAAATGGTACCGCAGGTAAGTAAAATCTAAAATACTTCAAGACATAAATATATTAACACAACAAACACTATGCATGCACATGATGACCAAAGCGCAAAATCTGAGAAAAACACCATTTCTCGAAAATCACAATTTTTCCACGCATGCCAAAAATCACCATTTGGCACAAATTAACATCCAGGAATAGTTACATTAATTCCAATTTTATCCGTATGTACCATGGCCTCCCCTAGGGACCATCCACATACTCTGACTCCTTTCGTCACACTACAAGTAGCGACCGTGCGAGTGATACAACACGAGTGATGCCCAGTTCCGCGCCCACTGCGTACATAGCCAAGCATCCTCTGATCCCTGCCAGCACAAAAGATCACGGAGTCGGATCGAGAGCCCTACCATCTTGTCCAAGTCCCGGGCAACAGCCCCAGGGGACGACACTCAGTATATTCCACTCCCGAGTGCCCAGAGGAGCTCCACCGAGATAATACCCCATCTCGGCTTGAGGGTGATACACACGCACCCAAAAAGCCTTTTTCACATTACACACTTTCCAAAATACACACCCACGCATGCGTGTACAATGCTATGAAATCGACCAATTACCCAAATAGAGCACAATATATTCAACATATAAAATACTCCGTCATCAACCCATCCAACCTCGAACTCCTCGGACTCAGTTTGGAAACCAACCAAGATACAGTATATATATAACAGTTTATTGCAAAAATATATTTAAATCTTAAAAGTCTTTTGGAGAAATACTTACAGCGCTTTATAAAATTTAAGGAGGATCACGGAGGTACAAAAGGCGGCTGGAAGGCAACGCAACAGTGTAAAAACACTATGGCCGAAATACACTGTATACCCAAATTTCAACGGGGTCAAACGAAGACTTGAAATTGATAGGGTAGGGCCTATGGAGTGTGGTGAAACTAATGGAAGTGACGGTTGGCCGTGGGTGGCAGCCGAAATGGCGGTTTAAGGCCACGAAGTTCAAATCGGAGTGGGTGTTTGTAGGGGTGGCTTCGATGATGGATCGGGGCCGAAAATGGGTGGGTTAGGACGACAAGGGGCCGGTGATGAAGTGGTGAAGAAATGGTGGCCAATGGTTGCCAGACGGCGGTGGAACGGCCAAGGGAAGCCCATGGCTTCGCACGGCTCGCGACCGCTAACGGCGGCGCGACACGCGCTGAAAACGGAGGGGCAGGGTCGCTGGTCGGTGGGGAGTCCAGTGTCGACCACGGCGGCTAGCAACGGCGACGGGGAGGAGATGACCGAAAACGACGTGGGAGAGAGGAGAGAGAGAGGGTATCGGGCTGGGGGAAACCGAAGGAAGAAAAGAGAGAAAAAGAAAGAAAAAGGAAAGAGAAAAGAAAAAGAGAAGGAAAAAAAGAGAGATCTAGACTTTTCATCATAGGTTCTCGAATTGATTCAACGAAAATAACTATTTTTAAAATAGTAAAATAAATAAATCAATTTAAAGTCAAAACTAGTTAAAGTAAAATATTAAACTCCAACAATAACATCCTTTAAAATAAAAAGGAAATAAATTGCAAAACACTAATTAAAATTAATCAAACGCAGTGAAATGCTTTAATAAAACAATAATAATTTTAAAACCCATAAACAAACCAATTTAAATTCAAAACAATAATTAACAATAAGAAAGCCCAATAAAAATAATTTTCACAACTTAAAATATTATAAAATAATATTCTAAAACTCCCAAAATTCTAAAACAAGAGAATCAATCTTTAAATTAATTAAAATAATTTTTCATTAAAATACACTAAAATACGGGGTGTTACATCCACTGCGTGACAGCTCGAGCAATTACTAGTTCATTTCTTTTAGCAATGAGTTGTTCCTGTGCATCACTAAACTCCTGTTGATATTTTCTGGCCTTTTGCATAATTATTCTTGGATGCTCAAATCTGTCTTCAAAGAGGAGTAAATTTCTTCTCAGCCATAGTAGTCTCATACCATAATGCCACAACACCTAAATCATCTGGACATAACATTTCTTTTAGCTTTTTCCACAAGTCCATAAATCTGACTTCCTAGCACCCTTATTTCTGCACTGGACTACCAACTTCAGACCGCACATCTGATGCTGCAGGGCAACTCCAAACAATGTGTACAGACGTCTCATCTTCCCTTCCACATATTGGACAAAGTCTATCCACATTGATCTGCTTCTTAACCAAATTCACCCTAGTAGGCAGTATGTCTTGGCCTAACTTCCATAGGAATATTTTAACTTTCCCTTCCACATTTAGTTTCCAAATTTGTTTCCAACCTACTGTGAGATCAGTGGAATTTGAAGGCTCTCCTTGACTCATTCTCCTCTTTGATAGTTCTACATGGTATGCACTCTTCACTGTAAACTTCCCATTTTTTTCATATAACTAGATTAGTTGATCTTCAAGACTCGATCTGCTAAGTGGTATGCTCAAAATGGCCTCAGCTTCATTAGTACTGAATGTATCAGTAATCTATTGGGTCTTCCATTCCCCTTGCTCTTGATCTATAATGTCATACACAGTAGCTTCTCTATTCAAAGAAATAACAGGAGATTGTACCTGGTATGTAGTAGGAACAGGCAGCCATTTATCTTCCCAAATTTTTATCTTGTCCCCCCTGCCAACTCTTCATAGCAATCCTTCTTTAAGTAGATCCATAGCTAACAGCAGGCTTCTCCAAATAAAAGAAGGCCCATTCCTGATCCTTGCATTCAACAAATCCCCATGCTTTACATACTTATTTGTCATGACTTTAGACACCAAAGAATGAGGTTGTTTGAGAAGTCTCCAACATTGTTTTGCAAGCATAGCCTTATTAAAGGATTCTATATCTCTAAAACCCAAGCCCCCTCTTTCTTTTGATTCCCCCATTCGAACCCAGCTCCTCCACTGAATCTTGCTCATATTCTCCTTATGACACCCACCAAAATTTAGACATAATAGAAGTAATTTCCAGACACAACTTCCTAGGTAATTTGAATAAGCTCATAGGAAAGGTTGGTATAGCTTGAATCACAGCTTTAAGCAACACTTCCTTCCCTGCTTGTGTTAGGAATTTATTTTTCCACTTTTGCACTCTCTCCCATATTTTGTCTTTTATAAGTCTAAAAGCATTATACTTTGATCTCCCCACCATAGGTGGTAGACCTAAGTATTTTTCATAGGAACCACATTCCCTAACCCCTGCTGTGTTAAGGATCTGATTTCTAACGTCCCTACAAGTATTAGAGCTGAAAAAAATTTGTGGTCTTATTTTTGTTGATCATTTGGCTTGAAGCTTGTTCATAAGAGTGTAAAAGTGCCTGGAAATTATAACATTCTGTCATGTTGGTCCTGCCAAAGATAATGCAATCATCAGCAATAAATGGTTGACCCTTATTCCTCCTCTTGAGACAACCACCCCACAAATTAAATTATTTCTTTCAGCTGAGTTTATAAGAGCACTAAGGCCTTCAGCACACAAGATAAAAAGGTAAGGGGAAATGGGATCCCCTTGCCTTAAGCCTCTAGTTGGTTGAATAATATCTCCTGGCTGCCCATTAAAAAGTATAGAATAAGTAACAGAAGTTACACAAGTCATAATGAGTTTGATCCACCTTTATGGAAATTGCATCTTTCTCAATACTACTTCAAAAAACTTCCGCTCCAATCGATCATAAGCCTTTGCCATATCTAACTTTAATTCCATACTAGCTTATTTGCCTTTCTATCTTGTCTTCATAGTGTGCATTGTTTCATAGGCTATAACATTATCAGTAAGTAAGCAACCATTCAACACTTTTTTCAACCTGTTAGCTAGAACTTTGGAGACAAGTTTATATATGACGTTACAAAGGCTGATAGGTCGAAATTCACTTACTGAATTAGGAGAATTAACCTTTGGAATTAGAGCAATATAAGTATAATTGAGACAAGAATCCAATAAGTTTGGTAGAAGTATAATTGAGGCAAGAATCCAATAAGAGTCCAATAAGTATACTTAAGACAGCTTTACAAACCTCTTCCCCAACAATATCCCAATAAGTTTGGTAGAAGTATGCTCCACACCCATCAAGGCCAGGAGATTTAAGGGAACCTATCTGCTTCAAGGCTTCATGAACTTCTTCTTGAGTAAAATCCAAGAGCAGCTCTTCAATCATTACAACAAACAGCCTAGTCTCAATAACTCTGGTACAACTATTAATATCCTCCAAAGATGGATTAGAGGAAGTAAAAATAGCTGTAAAATACTCTTGAAAAGCCCCTTCTATACCTGCCTTATCAGTCAGTAGTCTGTCATGAACATCTTGAATCTGGTGTATCCAATTTGTCTTTCTTCTTTGGTTAGCACATGCATGGAAGTATTTCGAATTTCTATCGCCCTTTTGATACCAATTCAGTTTAGCTCTTTATTTCCACTTTATATTGTCTTTTTCCTTCAACAAACTAATGTCCTTTTGCAGCTTTTTAATGGTCTCTAAATTATGAGCTCCTTCATTTTGTTGCTCCACTCTTAGCATTTCAGTCTTCTGTTTGATAGACTTACTTTCATCCTGAACCCGAACTGAACTCCACCTTGTCAAGTCTCTACTACAAGCAAGTAACTTTTGTTGAACCTGTAGGAGAGGATCCATCCCAGCTGTATCTATATTTCAAGCCCCTTGAACAACAACACTTCCTTCCCTCTCTAATGCCCATTTAGCTTCAAACCTAAACAATCTTTTTCTTCTTCTCCATACCTGTCTCTTATCCTCCATAACAAGCAGTAAAGGCCTATGATCTGACTTAATCACTGGTAAGACATGCACCTCCCCACTTTTAAACATTTCAAACCACTTGGTATTGGCCACCCCCTGTCCAATCTCTCTTTGATAAAAGTACCATTAAAATGTTTATTTGACCATGTATATTTATCCCCCTTCCATCCTAGATCAAAATGATCATTACTCTCAAGAGCATTTCTGAATTCCTTCATTTGTGATTCTGGTCTCAACCTTCCCCCTACTTTCTCAGATTGAAAAAACACTTCATTAAAATCACCTAAGACACACCAAGGCTGGTGTGTAGGTGGTCTTATAACTAATAATAAGTTCCAGGTTTCCTTTCTTTTAGAAAGTTCAGGATGCCCATAAAAGCCAGTTAAGAACCAGCCCATTTTATCTTTTGCAGATTTAATATATGAGTGAATATGGTGTTGAGAGAAATTTAGGATACTCACATCCACATCTTATGTCCATAATACTGCCATGCCCCCTTTTCTACGCACAAGTTCCACCACAAAACAACCAACATAGTTTAACCTACACTTGATTCTATCAAAATACTTGGCAAGTAATTTTGTTTCCGTAAGAAAAACAACTTGGGGTTTCTTTTCCTTCACCAAATGGCAAAGTTCTTGAACTGTCTAGGGGTTCCCAAGCCCTTAACAAGTCCAACTCAATGTTTTCATGGAGCTTGGCAGGGCTGGTCCACAGCCTCCGCCAATACAAAAGATGTTGTCAATTTTTCCTGTCCTATCACAAACTTGCCCTTTTTAACCCCATCAGCCTTTCCACTATCCTCACCATATATTGTAATTCCTCTTTTGTTACCTGATCTGAGTGACATAACTTATGTATTCCCCTTTTTTCGAGCCCTCCTTCTCCATGTTCCTTTTACTGACTCACTCACTTCACTTATAGACTACCTTTCCCCTGCAGTGCTTGATTTCTCAGCTACCCTCTGACCTCTTTTTTTTTTCACAAGTTAAACCATTCTGCTCATCCCTGCTAACAGTACTCCCTTGCTCCATATTAATAAACAAATCTGAGACAGCATCCATTTGCACTCCTGTGTGCTAAAGGTCAAATTTAACACCTCCATATAACTCCATATCTGGATCTCTATTTTCTGATTCCTCCAATCTCACAGAACTACTAGTCTTAGGTATTAGCAGCTTTGAAATTCCAACTTCCCCTTCACCATCAACTCTCAGGGGACACACCACTTCATGTTTATCAGCCTCATCAGTACCTTTTTCAAATTGTTTCTTATAAATATTACCCCTTGGTATGGAAGTTGCACAAAGCCATGTCCCAAATTGTCTTTCCTCTTTCATGTACTGAGGAGATTCACCTTGAAATTTTGAGCATCTTGAATTCCATGAACCAATATACCACAATTAAAACATACACGAGGCAGTTTTTCAGTCTTAATAAGCATCCATAATCTATCACCTTTTAGATGAATAAATTTTCTCCTCATCAATTGCTTCCTTATGTCAATCTCCACCTTTACTCTTAGAAAATGTCCCCATGCCATTCCATCTTCCGAAACATCTATCTCTTAAACTGTACCAACAGAGCTTGCAATTTGTGTCCCAATATCTCTGTTCATACATACTAATGGGAGATCATGTAATTGTAACAAGAAAAACTCCTTATCAAATTGCATCTTATTAGGAAGTGTAAGTCCATCATACGGTTTCAATAAAAACAGGCAGTTGTCAAAAAGCCAAGGGTTACCTTTAAGGACTTTGTTTCTGTCTGCTTGACTTTCAAAAGAAATAAGGAATAGGTTGGGACCTAGTTCATGAAAAGAGAAGGTCTTACCCACCTTCCATATCTTCCCCATCATCGACCAAATCACTTCTTTTCCTATAATTCGATCAGAGAAGAGTTTACCTAGAATATTTTTATCACCTTGTTTCATCAATTCTTCCATATTATTAATCTCTAAATTAATAGTAAGATTTTACTCATCCGAAAGTTGAAACTTTCTCCACCTTCCTTCCATATCTTCCATCTCTACCTCTTCACTCAGCCCTCTAAGAACTAGTGATAACTCGCACCCTCAACTACACCAAAGAGTAACCAGGACTCTTACCATCGCCTTAATCGCCTTTCTTCAGAGAGAAGCAAAGGAAATAAGCTGACTCATTATTATTTATGCCAAACCTAGTTGTGCCGACTAAGTTTTTATTTGCCTTAATTGAGCTGCCACAATCGCAAGTCAATTTATCTACTTAATTATTCGATTATTTTAACTTACTCCTAGGTGTATAGCAAATGTGTATAAGGCCTTCTTCAATTTCACAAAAATTTTTAATTCATTTAATCATTACATTTTTTTTAAAATTTTTAAATAAAATAAAATAAACAATTCAATTTTTTCAAATTCTAAACAAACTAGGCCTAAATATACACACTAGCATAAATGAATTTTTTTAAAGTATTTTTTAAACATCCATAATCATGAAAAAAATAGATAAATTCACTAATAGTTATTTTTTTTAATCATTAATAAAAAAAATATATATTTATATATATAAATAGACACGTTAAGTATACATATTTTAATAGTCATGCTGCCATTTTCCACACTCCTTTGTATTTAATGATTCATTCAATGAGCTTACCTGCAGTCTTGACAGCCCTTTTCGTTCTTTTGCTATTCCATCAAACTTGCAGTGGTAAGGATATTGATCTTACCGAGGCAGGAAACGGTTGTTCTCCTTCTTCCTGTGGCAGTATCCAAAACATAAGCTATCCATTTCGATTAATGGAGGATCCACCAAACTGCGGCGACAAAAGGTATAACCTGTCATGTGAGAACAATATTACTGTCTTTTTCTATACCTATATGGTGGAAAGTACTATGTGCGGGAAATCAATTACAGTGACTACACAATCCGACTAGTAGACTCGGGTATTCAGAGCGCTAATTTCTCCTCTATCCCTCGTTATTTTCTAAACTATAATAATTTTAGTGATGATTCTTACTCACTGAGTAGTTATAGTACTATGGCTTTCTTGAGCTGTGAAAAGCAAGTGAATTCACCCCTTTATTTGAACATTCCAACTAATTGCTCTGAGAACGGAGTATATTCTTCCAAGTACTCTTCATCATCTTCCCAGATGCATAGATATGTTGCATATGATCTACATCCATATCCAGAGGAGGAGGAGGAATCTTGCCGACTAGATATAATATCCCCGATGTCGTCGGAACCCCATCGATATACAAAAGCTACTTCCTGTGAAGAGATCCACAACTTGTTATATGGTTTGAGGCTTTATTGGTTCCGAGTTTATTGTGAATGCGATGCCAGACCAACTGATTGCTACCTCGATGTGTACGTGAATAAAATTCAATGCTGGAACATGACTACAGGATTCTTCGAAATACTTGAGTACGTATACAATGGTGAGACTCCTATCTCAAAAGGTTGCTTGAAGAATAGGTATACATGATAGAACGGCAAATGAGATAGATGAACTAGTATAAATGAACTAGTTTATAATGAGGACGTATATAATGGTGAGACTCCGTATTATGCTTGATGTTCACATAATCAGAGGAATATTAAAATGTTAAGTAATATTCTTCTTTGTCCTAAAGTTTTTTATTAATTCTCAGTCACACTTGTCATGTGGCAATATTTTTAAATGGCTGCTTTTCAATGATTGAGTATGGCATTGAATAGAAGTTTGCTAAAGCCCAATTATGAGCATGGCATTGAATCGAAATCAGAACCTTTGGTCCTTTATAGAGTTGTCTCTAATTTCTTTCCAAACATGATTAGAAAGCAAAGTTGTTTATACAATTTTATTAATTGACATACTGTAATTATTTTAATCACATGTTTCTATGCATTAATGAATTTCTTGGTTATATTGTAGATGTTATGTCACTACAACAAAAAGTGGCTTTTGCGGCCACTTTTATTTCTGGGGACAACAATCTGGCGGCAAAAAACCAATTTTCCCAGTTGAGACAATAAGTTTGCGACATCTCAGCAGTTCAGCAAAAAAAGTCTCTATTTTCAGCGAGTTATAGTGTGGCCACAAAAGCTATCGACGGATTTAATCTGTTACGGCGATTTTTAGTCTATTGCGGCTATAATGGTTAGACACAACAAAAATTAGATTTCATCATGTTTATTAGGGCGACTATTGTCGCTGCAATAACCCTTAAGCTTTAAAGTGTCCCACTGGATGTATTTCCCTTTCCCCTCCCTCTGTCTCGCTCCCTTTCCCACAAAAGAAATAGCTCCCGCGAGTTTCTCAAAAACCCATGCCCTAACCAGTCGAGGACCACCGTTGACCACCACCTTCTCGCAACAGCCACCACGATATCGCAAGATTTTCGGTATGTTCAGCCGACTCTGTTTCTTTTTTGAAATCGACAGCAATTTCCACAGTTCTGGCCATCCATACACATTAAATACGTGGTTGATGACCAATTTATCCATTTTGGAGCTTGCGAGTTGCGATTCTCGACCATAACTGGTGCTTGATATCGATTGGGAATATTGAACACCGTAGGGATCTGGGCCGAATCCAACAAGGTTAGTCCAATCATTTATGCTTAAAGTTTGTTTTTTTTTCTTGTTTACTTCCTTAGTAGATAGTTCATTCAATCTGTTATTAATGATGAACGACTATGATATGTTTTATAATTTGATGTTGGTTAACTGAAATTTAGTGGGGCGACATGGTTGAGTCTCAACTTCATTTGAATGTGCTTATTTCAAATAATTAAACCATTATTGTGAGTTGTTTGTATTTTCAATTTAACTGCATGTATGAGACATTTGTGTACTTGGGGAAAATTACCAAGTCAGAGGAACAGAGGTGCATTTTTTTCTTTATTTTTTATGTCCATTTGAAAGGTTGTATAGGATGGAACAAATTTATGGTCAAGTCTATGAGTGTATATCTGATCTGTTAGAATGGGTTTTTCTTTTCAATAAGTTATAACGAAGTTTCATACTGCATCTTGAATTTGAATCCGCTAGAATTCTTATCTAAACTCTAGGATCTAGAGTGAGAGAAACAGACAAATAAAGTGAGTCTCACATGATTTATAGTTGCCCAAGTGAACTTCATGGACAATATTGAATACTCAATAAATGGTGTGAGACTAAGTTTCTGTGTCTATATCCACAAAGTACGTACTTACGCGCATCACTTGATGAAGAGTGAAGAATTTGGCCAATTACATTTAAAGTACTCAAGCACTCATGCTGGTTTCCATGCAGTGATCTATACGTGGTTAATAAGCAATGGATCGTGACTACACCAACCAAAATTAGGTTAAAATGCTGTGACTTCAAGCATTTTGTAGTTGTCTTTTTTAATTATTTGGGGCACCTATTTTCAAGATAATAATAGTATTTGGCCATGGTATATGCATGCGGTTTGGACATATTTGGGGGCGGTTGGACGCACATTTTCAAGACTGTTTTTTCCTTGTTCGTGTATATTTCCATAAGATTCCCAAGTAATATTTCTATATATAAGGTTTACTTTATAAAAATAGTGATTGATGTAACTTGTTGCTTCTCTTTCAAGCATGTTGATTAGTTCAAATATTGATCTCCATCACTTCCATGTTTATGAAATTAGGAATAATTGAAAGTCGGTATCAAGGTTATGAATTTTACTTTGAATTCTCAAATTAATACGATTCTTTTAGAATTATATTTCATACTACCTCAATCCTAATTAATTTATATTATTATTATTCTAGTTTTGTCATATCATTTTCTATTTATTATAATTATTATTTGGTTAGTTATTAATCATAATTACATGTTTTTACTATTTTTATTGGTTACATACTTTTAACCTTTTGAGTAATTTATTAGGTAGTTTAGGTAGTTAATTCATTTGAAAAGCCTAGGGCTCCGTCGTTAACGTCTATATATACAAGAAACAGAGGATCATGTTGCCATGTTTGGTGCAAATCGAGAGCTATATATAGTACTAGTTTGGTGATCAAGTATTATAATTTTAAAAAAGGGTGATAATTAATTAGGGCAAAAAAATAAAAATAAAGAGAGAGATTCTTCCTTAATATTAAGCGCCTGTGCTACATGTATATACATTCTTACATGATACGTCTTCAACATCCTTATTTTTATTTTCATTAATTAATTAGGACCTTAGGTTAAACATCGACTTTGAAAATTCCCAAAAGATCATTTGATCGATATTGAGATTCTGAAACATGCGTGCATGCATGCATCGAGTTAATTAGTCAATGCATGCATAATATTTCAAAAAACTGCTTTACTTGACGCCAAAAAACTTCTAAAGTCACAAAATTATAGATGATCTTATAGATGTAATATTATAGTCAATCACAGAGAGTCCTCGGCCATGTATCCTATGGTGAGAACAAAAAGGGATCAAAGTCAATTTTCTGGAAAATTCAAATGGGCTTGGTCAGTTTTGTGTTGTAGAATTTCAGGACAAGAAGCTAGCTAGCCAAATTGATGTTTGCTGGAATTTTACAGGGCAGGGGAAACCTAACTTCTTGACAATTTTCTATTTAAATGGAGCTTCCGTTACTGCCTAGGAAACTACAAATTATATAGATTGCATGCTTCCGAAATGGGTCGCATTCATTAGTCAGAGACAATATTATTTTTATATATGCTTCAGCACGGGTCTTATATATAGGAGCTAGATGTTGCATTGCCTTAATTATTAGTTATTTACCGTGGGTGCATGGTAGTTGGGCTGTCAACTTAAGAATAAGTTGGTCATGGTGAAAGCTCTCTCTCTCTCTCTCTCATACCAACAGCTAAGGCACAGAGCCTGTTTAGCCTCGTTTGACATTACTCTAGGAACACTTCTCCTTTCCGGGTCCTGTGCAAGTGCTTCCTACCTCTTAATCTGTGCTAGTTTCTTCTACACAATTTAAATCTCTTGTATAAATGCTTAATATAAGACCCATAATTAGCATAGTTTCTTCCCCCTAAAATATCGTAGCAAAATGATAGAGTTTGTCAGGAGGTACAAAAACTAGGTACAGAAAATGATATCCCTTCATCTCTGCTTTGTACAGTACAAAAGCAACTGATTCTGATTAAATCTTCTAGCCATCAATTTCGATCTTTGTATATTTATTTTGGTTTCAAAAACCAAGTTTTAATAGACTAATATTATTGATTAATGGTATGTTGATCAATCAGAGGGTTGCACTTTGATTGTAAACTTGAGTCGAATTTATTTTGATTGTTTAGACTACGAATCTACCACATTGGTGTCAGCTGTCCCTCCTTTATTTTGGGCATAGGCCAGCGATATAACTGCGGGGAATAATGTGCTAATAAATAATGTAATTGACTACACTTATTTATATAATGTACCAAAGACTACCCGGTTTATTAGCTGTCTATTCTTAAATTAGAATATTGCAGACAAAATAGCTGGTTTGCTTATCAAACCCTTTTATGATATGTACCAGCTGTAAACACTCTCACTTTGACTGCTATCAGCTAGTACCATATCATATTCCATAAGATACTACACCACCAATGATGAACCTATTTTTGTTGTCTCATCTTGGTCAATAAGGATATCTTTTTCATATCTTGGATTCAGCTTGAACATGGCTATGTTTTTAAACTCATGTGTATACATGGAGTAAACAACTCCATCTTAGATCAGAATCCCTCTAAGCAAAAAGTATCAGATTTCACTTACAAAACAATGTTGATGTTATAATATCAATGTAGATTTAATACCGAACAACCATCTTGTCTAAAAGAGAAAGTGATTGTCTAAGCATATATAATTTAACTATTATTATACTATATAATATGCCATATTATATTGGGATCTTTAAGATGGCTAGTCCAATGTTGACTCACCATGCTAGAAGTTGATGGTATAGTCATTAGCTAAAATTCTATCCTAACTTTATCCTTGGCTATGGCTAGGTCATTGCCATGTAATCATACAATAATATACTATACAATATATTCTTTTTCAAGCATTGTTACAATGTTAAATTGAGTTATCCATGATGGTTTGTTTTCATTAAATAGATATAGGCCTAAGCAACCAGAAAAATTACTTTATAGATAGATTTTCATTTGCCTTTCGTTTTTTTGCTAATTCTTGGGAACTTAGTATATTCGTCAATAGATATATTGTTGATGAATTTCATTTGTGGCATCATATCTAGATGGACAAGATGTGGATGGATATTGAAGATAGATTTGTGTCTAACGAATATGCATCGGGGGTTAACCATTTCATCACTATGGCTCGGGAACATGCACCCGGAGGGGTTGACATTAGGTGTCCATGTTGTAGGTGCCGTAATATGTTCTTCCAGCCAATAAATGTGGTCGAGGATCATTTATTTATCATAGGGATTGATCCTTCTTATAAGGCTTGGACATTCCACGGTGAGGAAGAAGTATTGGATGTTAGTTCGTCAGATTCCGGTGATGAGGCAAGCTTGAATGATGGCTACATTGATGATATGGATGAGATGCTGGACGACATTCAAGCTGGAGCCTCTATGGACCACTCATACGGCTCTCAAAGCTTTGATCATGGTGTAACAGAAGGGGGTCCTGGTGCCAACTTTGCTGAGTTGTTAGAAGATGCACGTCATCCACTCTATCCATCATGCCTAAAGTTTTCAAAGCTATCATTTATCGTAAAGTTGCTTCATATCAAGATAGTTGGTGGTTGGAGTGTTAAATCCTTTAACATGGTTATCAAGTTGTTGAAAGATGCATTTCCTAATGCTCTTCTCCCTGACTCATATAATGAGGCATGCCACTTGGAATGTGGCCTCGGCTTTAATCACACCAAGATAGATGTTTGCTTGAATGATTGTGTTATTTTTTGTAAGGAACATTCCAATAAGGAGAAGTGCCCTAAATGCAACACTCCGAGGTGGGTTTTAAGCACTAATAATGCAAAGAAAATTCCACACAAAGTCCTGAGGTATTTTCCTTTGATCCCAAGGTTGCAAAGACTATTTGTGTCAAGTAAGACTGTCATGGCAATGAGGTGGCATGTGTGTGAACGGGTTAACGATGCTAATTTCATGAGGCATCCTGCAGATTCGAAGGTCTAGCAAGATTTTGATTTACAGTTTCCTACATTTGCCGCAGATTCTCGTAATGTGAGGCTTGGTTTAACTAGTGATGGTTTTAACCCATTTAACAATATAGCTAAACCATATAGTATATGGCCAGTGCTACTCGTACCTTATAATTTGCCCCCTTGGTTATGCATGAAGGATCTATACCTCATGCTATCTTTGCTAATCCCTGGCCCAAAAGCTCCTGGTAATGATATTGACATCTATCTACGCCCTTTAATTGACGAATTAAAATATTTGTGGGAAGATGGAATTAGTACATATGATGCCTCTACCTCATCTAGGTTTCGCTGACATGCCGCATTACTATGGACCATTAATGACTTTCCAACATATGTTAATCTTTCTGGGTGGAGCACAAAGGGGAAGTTGGCATGTCCAACATGCAATGTGAGACAGATTCAATGTGGTTGGTCCATGGGCGAAAGCATTGTTACATGGGACATCGTCGGTGGTTGTCAGCAGGGCACAGGTGGAGATCTAAAAAGGTTGATTTTAATGGTACTACAGATCATCGGCTTCAACCTACACATTTGTCTGGAGATGTTATCCTTGAATAGTTGAATGAAGTGACAGCTGTACAGTTTGTGTGAAAACTACAAAGAAGAGGAAACGCATAGCCAATGAGTTGAATTGGACGAAAAGAAGCATATTTTTTGACCTACCTTATTGGTCTTCATTGGGTTTTAGGTATAACCTCGACATCATGCATATTGAGAAGAACATATGCGATAGCATATTAGGCACTTTGATGAATATTGATGGAAAAAGCAAAGACTCCGCCAATGCACGAAGGGATTTAGCCAAACTTGGCATACGGAAATAATTACACTTATAGCAGACTGGTGATCGTTATGCCATGAGGTTGGCATGTTACGAGTTAAATAAACTGGAGAAGAGATCTTTCTGTGAGTGGTTGGCAAATGTAAAGTTCCCGAATGGTTTTGCTTCAAACATTGCCCGATGTGTTAATGTTAGTGAATCAAAGATCCTAAGCATGGAGAGTCATGATTGTCATGTTTTCATGCAAACATTGCTTCCAGTTGTGATTGGTGGATACTTTACGAGTGATGTTCGAAAAGCTTTAATTGAGTTAAGTACCTTTTTCAAAAAATTGTGTGGACGGGCACTATGCATTAATGTCATACAGAGGCTACAAAGTGACATCTCTATTCTTCTTTGTAAACTGGAAATGATATTTCCACCTACATTTTTTGATATAATGGTGCATCTCACCATCCATTTGCCACATGAAGCCTTGCTTGCAGGACTTGTGCAATATAGGTGGATGTATCCTTTTGAAAGGAATCTAGGAAAGTTCAAGCGCTATGTCAAAAATAAGGCCCGTCCAGAAGGCTCAATTGCTGAGGCCTATGTTCATGTGGAGTGCCTTACATTTTGTTCAACTTATCTCCATGACATTAAGATAGCTTTTAATAGAGAGGAACGAAATGTGGATGTTGGTCAAGCCCATCAACAAGGAAGTATGATGGTTTTCTCCCAAAAGGTTCGACCGATGGATTCGTCCTCCGCTAAAAGGTTGGATGGCCCACTTTTAGTAAAAGCCGAGTGGTACGTGCTCAACAACTATCCTGAGATTGAACAGTACATAGAGTAAGTCCTATAGTACTTTAAACTATCCTTCATACTCAACCTTCATCTTGTATATTTGTTTGAACCTAAAATTCTACTATTTGTCTTGTCTCTATGTGTAGACAGCATTATAACATGATTAAAGAGGAGGACACTAACAACACTGATTGTAGGCACAAATAGAATTTCCCAAATGGTTCAAGAACCATGTAAGTCATGGTTTATATGACCTATGTGGTCACACTTTACTTTCGGCATAGTGCATATTTCATTCCTTCACGTTAGACTCTTACGATTGGTGTTCAATGAAAGTTACAGATTCGAGAATTGCGCAACTCAAACTCGAGTGAAGTTACAGATGAAGTTTATGCTCTGGCATGCGGACCAGATCCTTGGGTTGGGTCATACAGTGGATGTATAATGAATGGAATACGGTTTCATACAAAGGACCATGAGCAACACCGACGCATACAAAATAGTGGAGTCGTTGTTTCAGGAGTACATCAGTCGAACTCGGTTGATTTCTATGGTGTGTTAACAGATATATTGGAATTACGGTACATGGGTTGGCATCTTGTATACTGGTTTAAATGTGATTGGTGGGACGTTGGTGATCCTAGGTGAGGCGTATGTGTGGGTGAGCATGTTACAAGTGTGAATACATCTAGAAAATGGTATTAGGATGACCATTTCGCCCTTGCTTGTCAGTGCTCACAAGTTTTTTACCTAAAAGACCCAAGTATGGTTGGAAATTGGAAAGTGGTACAAAAGATAACCAACAAGAATGTGTACGACATTCCATCCATACCAACGGCCCTAGACAATGGTGAGGACTCCTCTGATGGTGAGGCATATCAAAAGGAAGATGCTACCATTGATTTTGGTACAGTCAATCATAGTGATAGTGGTTTGGTCAACCAATTGCATCGAGAGGATGAGGAACCAGTTCCAGTTAATGACTTAACTGCGGTACACGATAATGTTGGGACTGATATCGACCATACTTTTATTGACGATGAGGTGGATGTTGAGACTTCTGATGATGATCCCACTTCTGACCATAATGATGATGGTGATGAGGAAGATTTTGATTTGAGTTCAGAAACAGACTTTGACTAAAGACAGATACTTTGTTCAAATATCGCAGTTGATGTGGAAATATATAATGATTTGTAATTGCTATACTTTTATTATAGAACAAGCTTTGCTGAATGATGGTTTGCTTGTTACGTACGTACCAGAAAATGTTTGAAAATGGGATGATATAATATGTTTGAATACATCAGGTTCACATGATTATTAGAAATACATATTTGTTGTGGACCTGAACAGGTGATGGCACATAAAAACTCTAAACTATTTTAGACATAATGTGAAAGGAAAAAGTAGATAGTCCTTGTCAAATGGTGAAAAAAAAGGATATGATGTGTGTGAAATATTATTTCAAGTGGCGACAACTGTGTATTTCTAATATGTGAATTGGAGTAGGAAAATTAGGGGAATAGATGAAACTAGGACCTATTAACTTATATATGTTACCAAAAAAAAAACCAAAACTGGGAACTAGTGGAAAAAGATCTGGCTGGTTATCCTTAGCATTTGAGTTAATGATATAATTAAGATCTACTTAATATGTTTTTGGACTGTACAATATAGATCAGAAATGGGGACTGATGCAGGGGGATCCGGGACAGATGATGCTGAGCTGTCAGATTGCACCTTAATGGCGCTGAGATACCATGAGTTGGCAGATCAGCGCAAAGGCAGGAATTGATTGTGACATGTTTCTCATTGGGGCCGTTTTGAGTGTGTTTCAGTCTTTTGGCCATAACTTTGGCTACGAGTGTCGGAATCGCACATAAGACCCCAATTTGGAAAGCTCCTTTCGATGCGCACGCTGTCCACATGAGCATGGCTCCATGTGCCTTTTTTTCGACCTCAAATTCTGCTGTTTTCCCCTCCGAATCACTAGTTTTAGTTAATTTTTACTATTTATGGTAATTTTTCGCTTATCAGTTAGGAAGTCGTTTTAAATCCGATTTGGGCTGGATTTTTTGCAGATTGCTTATTTTATTTTGAATTTCAATTTAGAGTGATTTCCGGGATTTGCTATTTTTGGCAAAATTCGGATAAACACGATTTTTGGCTATAACAGTCCGGCTTGTGGACTGATTTGGATGATTTAGTTTGATTTTATAATATTCCGTTAAACCCTAGAGACTTTTCTCTCTGGTTTTGGGTGAATTCTCTCCTGTGAATCATCTGTTGGAACTAGCCTGCAGGATAATCGCTATCCTGTCCAGCGTCAGGTTAGCTTGTTGCATGAAAAGTGCAATAATTGCTCCAGTCGCTGGAAATATTCAGGAAACCATCAATTTATGCATATTAACTTGAAGAACATCACTTGAGTTTCATTTTCATTTGCATGTCATCAACACTTAGTCGGGTTGCCCCAATGATTGAGCTGCATTATTGCATAATTTATATAGTTAAAATCAATGTATTTTTAATTATTTTATCATATTATCAGTGATTTTAGATAGAAAAATGATCAAGAGGCAATAAATCCAAGTTGTGATTTAAATTGATTAAAAGCATAGTTTATGCTTATTTTTATAACTTGTGATTTAATTTGATTTTATTGTCTCACATGCACAACACATTTTTATTTTATATTTTAGTTTAGTTTTCTTAAATTAATTATTTTCTTTTTCCAATTTTATTTTATTATTCTATTTGTTCTAGTTTATTTTATTTTATTTTATTTTATTTTATTTTATTATTTTATTTATTTATTTTTTATTTACTGCCCAGGCTAAACGACATGTCGTTTGGCCTGTAAGCCAAACGACATGTTGTTTGACTCGAGGAGCCGGCTGTCGTCTGAGTTGAACGACGTGCCGTTTGCTCTGCAAGCCAAACGACGCCGTTTTCCTTCATCTTCAACCTCCAGCCATGCGGTTTCCAGATCCAAACAACTGCTTCCAACGCCACCGTCAACCACCTGCAGTCGCCAGAAACATCAGAAGACGCCGGAGATCACTTCTCCACGGCGTTCGGAAGCAGCACTCCACGGAAAAACCGAGCACCGACAGCATCACCATTTTCAACTTCCAGCATACGTTCGGACCACCTCAGCCCAGTCGTGCCCAATACCACCTCAGCCCAGTCGTGCCCAATATCATTAACTCTATTGCTAAGGATAACCAGCCAGATTTTTCCTCCTTGGTGGCCATTTTCTACCATGCCGCCTCATTGCTCAATCAAATTAGAACTGTATAAATTCCTTTGATATTTATGTTTTAGCCATTTTGACATTGAATATCACAGTGGATGACGACTTTGATGGTGATGGGCACTTGCATTGGGTGACTCTTTCAAAAATGAGCAGCCCAAAGGCTATCCCAAGTGCAGGAGCGTGTCGCGTAGTAATTAGGAATAAATTCTTAGATCGTCTCCACAGGGAAAGTGCTTAAAAATCAAACTCGTGTCAAATGGTGAAAATAGTTACAATGAGAGAATAAAAATAAAAGTGATGATATGTGCAATGAATGTGGGAGTGCAATGGAAATGAAAATTTACTAGTCATGGACTAGATTCATGTTTGTTGGTTTTGAGTGGATGATGAAAAGTAAAAAATTTAAAATACAAGACAGTAAATTAAAATTGCTGGAAATTAAATAACTGAAATGTAAGGGGACAATAAAATTTAAATGACATAAAAGTAAATTGCAGAAATTAAAGGTGTAGGAAAATTAAATGACAGTAATTAAAATTGCAGGAAATTAAAAGTGCGAGGAAATTAAATGACAGTAATTAAAATTGCAGGAAATTAAAAGTGCGAGGAAATTAAATAACGGTAATGTAAATTGCAGGAAATTAAAAGTGCGAGAAAATTAAATGACAGTAATTTAAATTGCAGGAAATTAAAATTGCGAGAAAATTAAATGACAGTAATGTAAATTGCAGGAAATTAAAAGTGCGAGAAAATTAAATGACAGTAATTCGAAATTAAATAAAAACAAAAATTGTACGGAATAAACTCGATATTTGGAAATAGAGACTGTGTTCTCCAACCCAAAAAATCTGAACTTCCAATTAATGTAAACCTTCAAAAATAAAATGGACTCTTAACATTTATAAAAAAGGACTGAAAATTTACTCACTAAACAAACTCAAAACTGAAAATAAAGACTTACAAAAAAAATAAAATTTACTGAGCCATACATTAAAACTGACTGATGAATAAATTACACGACATTAAAAATTGAACTCAAAAAAATAAAAACTGACTGCAAAAATTTACTCACTATTTTTTCTGAATTTTAACTCTAAATTCACACTAAAAATATTCTAACATCTGACAACTCACTGACACTCTAACTCTAGACTTACTGACACTCTAACTCTCTAACATCGGCTCCCTTCTTCGTTTGCTTACAAGCCTTTATATAGGCTTCAAAACTGCACTGTATTTGCTCAGTCCGTGACATCGTCTCCCATGTGCATCTGTTCCCCTTGTATCATTCTTTTTCTCGTGTGTCCAGCTTCAAAAGCAAGCCAGCCGACCAGCTTTATTTCTTGTTCAATTTCTGCATGTGTAAAGCAGCTGGGTTTCGGTGTGGGTTCTCCTTCTTTATTTTCTTTCACTGCTTTCGGCCGAAACAACACATGCTTGTTTATTTTCTTCACTGCTTTCCATTGCACCGACCGAATTCTTCTTCTTCTTTTTTTTCTCTGTCTAACTGAACGCACCGAACACAGCACATGCATGAAACCGAGCGGTTTTTTTCTTTCCTTCCTTCCACTGCTTTCCATTCGGCCTGTGCATGTTTGTTCTCTGTTCCCCACCGAACTCCAGCTAGCTCTAAACCGATTATTCTCATTATTCTCCACTTTGTTTCTCTCCCAGCTTTTTATTTCTTTTCGGTGTAATGAAAATGAGAGAGACCGAGAGGTGGCTGGGCTGACATGGCTTGCGGCTTCGTGGAGGTGCTTGGAGGTTGTTGTTGCTCGCAAGGTGGAGGCCTTGTGAAATAACTTCCTCTGTTTTCTCTTCAGAAAACAGAGTATGCATGCTTTCGGTTTTTACATGGAGGTGCTGCCGGGCTGTGCATGGGACCTTCAGACGATGACTCACAGTGTACTTCACGTGGAGGAGACGCCGTGCAGTGGATGATATTGGGCACGACTGGGCTGAGGTGGTCCGAACGTATGCTGGAAGTTGAAAATGGTGATGCTGTCGGTGCTCGGTTTTTCCGTGGAGTGCTGCTTCCGAACGCCGTGGAGAAGTGATCTCCGGCGTCTTCTGATGTTTCTGGCGGCTGCAGGTGGTTGACGGTGGCGTTGGAAGCAGCTGTTTGGAGCTGGAAACCGCACGGCTAGAGGTTGAAGATGAAGGAAAAGATTTCTTGGATGCCATACAACAGGTTCCTTCATATGCAAAATTTCTGAAGGACTTGTGCACAGTGAAGAGGAAGCTGAATATAAAGAAGAAAGCTTTCCTAACGGAGCAAGTCAGCGCATTGATAATGAACGAGACTCCGCAAAAGTACGGTGATCCAGGCTCTCCCAACATCTCCATCATGATTGGTGAGTCACGCATTGGGAGAGCTTTACTTGACTTAGGGAGCAGTGTGAACTTGCTGCCATTCTCATTATATGAGCAGCTGGGATTGGGAGAGATGAAAAAGACTTCCATCATGCTACAGTTGGCTGATAGATCAGTCAAGGTACCAAAGGGTATTGTGGAAGATGTGTTGGTTCAGGTAGACAAATTTTACTACCCAGTAGATTTTGTAGTACTTGACATGCAGCAACCAACCTCCACCATTTACCATGCACCTGTCATCCTTGGGCGTCCATTTCTTGCTACCTCCAATGCATTGATTAATTGTCGAAGTGGAGTACTGAAGCTCACATTCGGCAATATGACATTGGAAATGAATGTGTTCAACGCCTGCAAAATGCCTAGTGGGTGCGATGATTCAGAAGTACATGCAGTTGATATGGTATATGATTTCGATATTTCAGAACTGTTATCAGCATTTGATTATGAGAATATATTTGGAGATGACCCACAAGAGCAATCTGAGACTCTTGAGACAATTCCTTTGTCATTAGAGTTAGCAAATTCAGAGGAACGATTAACAGAAGCAGACAGGCCTTCTCAGATGTCAAATATGAGTTACATGAGCAATTGGCGTAGGCCAGTCTTTGAAGCTCTTAATCTACCAGAAGTCATGAAGACATCAAAAGAAGAAGTCCCCACATTGAAGTTGAAACCACTACCCAAGGACTTGAAATACATTTTTTTGGGCCCAGCTGAGGGTACGTTTCCGGTAGTCATTTCTTCTCAACTCACTTCAAAGCAGGAAACGGAGTTACTGGTAGTGATGAGACAACATCGAGGAGCGATAGGGTGGACTATCGCAGACATCAAGGGCATTGATCCTTCAATATGCACCCATAACATTTTTCTGGAAGAAGATGCGAGACCAACTCGTGATGCACAACGAAGGTTGAATCCCACCATGAAGGAGGTGGTGAAGCAAGAGGTACTAAAATTGCTAGCTGTGGGCATCATCTATCCTATCTCCGATAGCAAGTGGGTAAGTCCAACACAGGTAGTCCAAAAAAAATCTGGTTTAACTGTTATTGAAAATGCCAATGGTGAATTGATTCCAACTAGGAAGGTAACGGGATGGAGAATGTGTATCGACTACCGAAAATTAAATTTGGTTAGTCGAAAAGATAATTTCCCATTACCTTTCCTAGATCAAATTTTAGAAAAAGTGGCTGGTAATTCTTTTTATTGCTTTCTGGATGGATTTTCTGGCTATTATCAAATTGCCATAGCACCAGAGGATCAAGAGAAGACAACCTTCACTTGCCCTTTTGGTACTTTTGCCTTTAGAAGAATGCCATTTGGTTTATGCAATGCACCTGCCACTTTTCAACGCTGTATGATGAGCATTTTTTCTGACATGCTTGATGACATGTGTGAAGTTTTCATGGATGATTTTTCTGTGTTTGGAAAATCTTTTGATATCTGTTTAAAAAATCTTGCTGCTGTTTTAAAAAGATGTGAGGAGAAAAATCTATTGTTAAATTGGGAAAAATGCCAGTTTATGGTAACTAGTGGTTTGGTACTCGGACATTTGGTTTCTAAACACGGCATAGAAGTTGACAAAGCCAAGATAGAATTGATATCTCAACTGCCTATTCCTAAGACAGTGAGAGACATTCGTTCTTTTCTTGGCCACGCTGGCTTCTATCGGCGTTTCATTCAGGGTTTTAGTACCATTGCAAAACCACTATGTACCTTATTGCAAAATGATACTGCTTTTGTCTGGACTAATGAGTGTCAACAAGCCTTTGAGACTTTGAAGGAACACTTAACAGTTGCCCCAATCATGCAATCTCCTCGGTGGGACTTGCCATTTGAAATTATGACCGATGCTAGTGACTTTGCTCTTGGTGCCGTTCTTGGCCAAAGAGTAGACAACAAGCCTTTGGTCATTTATTATGCAAGTCGGACTTTAAATGATGCACAAAAAAATTATACCACTACAGAGAAGGAGTTGCTAGCTGTTGTGTTTGCCTTAGATAAATTTCGTTCTTACATTATTGGGTCTCCTGTTGTCATTTTTACTGACCATTCTGCTCTCAAGTATTTGTTGGCAAAGAAGGATGCCAAGCCCAGGTTAATTCGTTGGATTCTTTTGCTCCAAGAGTTCAATATCACCATAAAAGACAAGAAAGGAGTCGAAAATGTGGTGGCTGACCATCTCTCCAGATTACTACCATCCTCCACTTCAAAAGTCATCATTCCTCTTGATGATAGTTTCCCGGATGAGCAGTTGTTTGCAATTCAAACAGCTCCCTGGTTTGCTGACATAGTCAACTATTTGGTGACTGAACAAATGCCTTTTGAATGGTCCATCCAAGATAAGCGCCGATTTCTCTCAGAGGTAAGACATTTTTACTTTGATGACCCATACCTCTTTAAATATTGTTCAGACCAACTGATTCGAAGATGCATTCCTGATAATGAGTTTTCTTCTGTACTGAGATTTTGTCATATGGGTGCATGCGGTGGTCATTTTTCAGCAAAGAAAACTGTTGCTAAAATTTTGCAAAGTGGTTTCTACTGGCCTTCCATGTTTAAAGATGCTTACAATTTTTGTAAAGCTTGTGAGCCTTGTCAAAAATTGGGATCCATTAGTAAAAGAAATATGATGCCTCTTTCCCCCATTCTCACTTTAGAAATTTTTGATTGTTGGGGGATAGACTTCATGGGACCTTTCCCGGTTTCCTTTGGAAACACATATATTTTACTAGCTGTGGATTATGTTTCAAAATGGGTGGAGGCCATCGCTTGCAAAACTAATGATCATCGTGTTGTCCTAAAATTTTTGCAATCTCTATTTGCTCGTTTTGGCATGCCCAAAGTTATCATTAGTGATGGGGGTTCTCATTTTTGCAACAAACCATTTTCCACACTCATAAAGAAATATGGTATCACACACCGAGTTTCCACCCCCTATCACCCCCAAACAAATGGGCAAGCTGAATTGGCAAATAGAGAAATCAAAATAATTTTGGAGAAAACTGTCAATCCTAACAGGAAAGACTGGTCAGTCAAACTTCTTGATGCTTTGTGGGCTTATAGGACAGCTTTCAAAACTAATTTAGGGATGTCCCCTTATCGATTAGTCTATGGTAAAGCTTGTCATTTACCTGTTGATATTCAGCATCGAGCTCTTTGGGCAATAAAACATGTTAACATGTCACTTGATGAAGCTTCAGGGTTGAGAAAATTGCAGATCAGCGAATTGGATGAGGCTCGTCGAGATGCTTATGATAACGCCCAAATAGCAAAAGAAAGAATGAAAAATGTGCATGATAAGAAAATTCAGTCCAAGCAATTCACAATCGGCCAGGAAGTACTTCTTTACAACTCTCGTTTACATATTTTTCCTGGTAAATTGAAATCTCGTTGGAATGGTCCTTATGTGGTAACAAAAATTCATTCTCATGGGGCGGTGGACATAAAAAATCCTAATAATGACGGTACCCCTTTCACTGTGAATGGTCAGCGCCTTAAACCTTTTATTCCAATGTATGATCCAGGTGAAACTCTTCTTGTCCAGACACCTTGTGATTTTTGAGTGTTTTTTATTTGTTTGTTTATTTATGTTTATTTCGTGTGTTGCATGATTGTTTAATTATTCATTTCGTGTGTTGCATGATTGTTTGTTTCTTTTTCATTAAACACTGAGGACACTGCATTGTTCAGTTGGGGGGAGGAAATTGCATTCTGTAATAAAAAAATAAAAAAATAAAAAAAATACCATGTCAGCGTTCAGGATTTCCTGGCATGATGAAGTGATACCGACACGCGATAGCACAATGATCGCAAGTGTCCGCTTTGGCAGAGTAGTTATCTTGCCAGTTATCCCATTTGTTTGACGGTATTTCTTTAGGGATATTGAGTCTTAGAAAATCCGTTTTGAATGAGCCTTTTCTTTTTCTGATTTTGTTTCATAAATAAATAAATAATAACAAAAAAAAAATGACTTTAATGCTCAAGACTAATTTTATAGAGTTGGAAATAAAGAACAAAACAAGCTCTATAATAAGCAAGCAAAAATTAAACAACAGACTAACTCCCTGTTTCTTTTAAACGCTGGACCTCTGCTGTTAATTGCTGATGTTGGCTGAGTATTTGTTCCTTCTCTTGTTCCAGCTCCGTTATTCGTGGTTGCAGGTTTTGAGCATACCAGTCCGCACATTTTTTTAATTGCTTATTTTCTTGTCTTAATATTTTATTTTTTCTGCGTTTATTAACAAGTTTTTGCTGCAATCTAGAAATTTGAGATTTAAGTTGATCAGTTTCACTCACTCGTAACAGTAACCTCCGGGATATGGTTGTAATAGAAGCAGCATATTGGGCACCGAGCATTCTCAATCCTGAAACAACTTCGGCATCGGACCGGGTAGAGAAATATACCTCTGCCCCAACCATGGTGTTGACGGCATCAGGACAGAAGTGCAATTGTTGAGGCGTAATTGGTACCTGATTCAAATCGGGGATATTATTGACAGAATGCTGCTCAGCCATTTGAAGAAAATGAGAGAAGCTGTGAGAGGTATGAGAAAAGAAAAGAAAGAAAAAAATACGAGAGATGCAAAGATTGTTATGTGTTTCGAGAGGGTGGAGATGGTCCTTTATATAGAGGCCCGAAACATTCAAAGGCTCAGCAAAGATTAATTCAGGAAAAACCCAGAGCACAGCTCGAGGCCATAAAGCAATTGTCCGTTTGCAATTTACAGCACGATATGGACCCAGGACGGAGGTCGAGGCTTAAAGTGTTTGTCATAACGGTTCCATTGCACGAGATCCAAGGCTCCGTGACTCACGACAACTGTCGGATCTCGGGATTTATGACACTTGTTAAATTCCAAGTTTACTACAATTGGATGAACACTCATTTGACTCAGTTGGCAGATCATCTTTGTTTCAAACTTGATCCAACTTGAGTGTTCCATTGCTGAGAATACTTAAACACTGGAATGGAGTGCATGAAGAATTTTTTGCAACAAAAGTTTTCACCCCAAAGCATTTCCCACTGATCAAGGGAGTTTTCTCTACTCTCATACTTACTTAAATACTGTTTCTGTTATTGCATCTTGTTGTTTATTTTGTGCCTCTTTTTGTTTCTATGTTGTTTGTTTAATTTTACGTGTGCATGATGGATTACATAATTGCTTATTTTCTAAGTTGTTGTTTGTTGATTGTTTCTCTTTCTTTATTTTTTGTGTTAATTTTTCTTTTATTGCTCATCTTTTCTTTGTTAGTATGTGTGCATTGGATTACACAATTTTTGCCTTAATGCAATATGCACTGAGATACACATGATTGACACATACTCTATTCTATTATTTTGTGAAATTTGAGCGCCTAAGTGGTGTAGTTGAGCGGAATCATTTTATGAAGATTTATTTTCAACCCTGAGCATAGAACATCATTCCTGATGCATCATATTTTGCTTGATGTATGACTTGAAACACCAGGATGCTATATTCATTGAGATAGACTTGGCATGATTTATATAATGAAGGGAAAATCTTGAATAACGGTCTACACATGCTTACACTTGTAGTGTTCTTCATTACTATTCGTTGATTTAACACTGGAGAAGTAAACTGCAGGACTACCGAGCCTTTCGAAAAAAAAAAAAAAGAGAATAAGCATGGATCTGTCTCAGCGGTAAGGGCGAACTTAGGAATGTGTGGATTAGGCGCACGGTCCTGGGTTCGATTCCCCAATGATCGAATCCGTTCAAAAAAAAAAAAACAAAAAAAAAAACAAAAATTAAATTAAAGGATGAAGCAGTGAGCTTTCCTAAGAAAAGGGCTAGAAACAGTTACCCAAACTTTGGGGGTTGAGTGTTCAACTTTTAAACAGAGTTTGCGTGAAAACTGCTAGTCCCTTAGGCTTTGAGGTAGTCAGAATCAGAAATGATTAATCTTAAAGTTGAAAAATCCTATGACGAATCATGGTTAGTAATGAAGAACAATTTAGCTACACACACATATGAGTTCTGAGATTTTTTTCCCACTCTTAATGAAAGATTGTTGAGACAGTCTTTGTGAATATAGCCCCTGGGAGTTGATAGTCACGTGTCGCATTTTGTGAGAATTCGTTGTTGTGTTTGATTGCTTTTGTTTGGATTTCGAGCTTTATGCAATATTCATCTCAATTAATTTTCACTATTTTGCTCAGAGACTAGCAAAAAGTTAGTTGGGGGGTGTGATTGAGCTGCATTATTGCATAATTTATATAGTTAAAATCAATGTATTTTTAATTATTTTATCATATTATCAGTGATTTTAGATAGAAAAATGATCAAGAGGCAATAAATCCAAGTTGTGATTTAAATTGATTAAAAGCATAGTTTATGCTTATTTTTATAACTTGTGATTTAATTTGATTTTATTGTCTCACATGCACAACACATTTTTATTTTATATTTTAGTTTAGTTTTCTTAAATTAATTATTTTCTTTTTCCAATTTTATTTTATTTTATTTTATTATTCTATTTGTTCTAGTTTATTTTATTTTATTTTATTTTATTTTATTTTATTTTATTTTATTATTATTATTTTATTTATTTACTACGCAGGCTAAACGACATGTCGTTTGGCCTGTAAGCCAAACGACATGTCGTTTGACTCGAGGAGCCGGCTGTCGTCTGAGTTGAACGACGTGCCGTTTGCTCTGCAAGCCAAACGACGCCGTTTTCCTTCATCTTCAACCTCCAGCCGTGCGGTTTCCAGCTCCAAACAGCTGCTTCCAACGCCACCGTCAACCACCTGCAGCCGCCAGAAACATCAGAAGACGCCGGAGATCACTTCTCCACGGCGTTCGGAAGCAGCACTCCACGGAAAAACCGAGCACCGACAGCATCACCATTTTCAACTTCCAGCATACGTTCGGACCACCTCAGCCCAGTCGTGCCCAATACCATCCACTGCACGGCGTCTCCTCCACGTGAAGTACACTGTGAGTCATCGTCCGAAGGTCCCATGCACAGCCCGGCAGCACCTCCACGTAAAAACCGAAAGCATGCATACTCTGTTTTCTGAAGAGAAAACAGAGGAAGTTATTTCACAAGGCCTCCACCTTGCGAGCAACAACAGCCTCCAAGCACCTCCACGAAGCCGCAAGCCATGTCAGCCCAGCCACCTCTCGGTCTCTCTCATTTTCATTACACCGAAAAGAAATAAAAAGCTGGGAGAGAAACAAAGTGGAGAATAATGAGAATAATCGGTTTAGAGCTAGCTGGAGTTCGGTGGGGAACAGAGAACAAACATGCACAGGCCGAATGGAAAGCAGTGGAAGGAAGGAAAGAAAAAAACCGCTCGGTTTCATGCATGTGCTGTGTTCGGTGCGTTCGGTTAGACAAAGAAAAAAAAAGAAGAAGAAGAATTCGGTCGGTGCAATGGAAAGCAGTGAAGAAAATAAACAAGCATGTGTTGTTTCGGCCGAAAGCAGTGAAAGAAAATAAAGAAGGAGAACCCACACCGAAACCCAGCTACTTTACACATGCAGAAATTGAACAAGAAATAAAACTGGTCGGCTGGCTTGCTTTTGAAGCTGGACACACGAGAAAAAGAATGATACAAGGGGAACAGATGCACATGGGAGACGATGTCACGGACTGAGCAAATACAGTGCAGTTTTGAAGCCTATATAAAGGCTTGTAAGCAAACGAAGAAGGGAGCCGATGTTAGAGAGTTAGAGTGTCAGTAAGTCTAGAGTTAGAGTGTCAGTGAGTTGTCAGATGTTAGAATATTTTTAGTGTGAATTTAGAGTTAAAATTCAGAAAAAATAGTGAGTAAATTTTTGCAGTCAGTTTTTATTTTTTTCTGAGTTCAATTTTTAATGTCGTGTAATTTATTCATCAGTCAGTTTTAATGTATGGCTCAGTAAATTTTATTTTTTTTGTAAGTCTTTATTTTCAGTTTTGAGTTTGTTTAGTGAGTAAATTTTCAGTCCTTTTTTATAAATGTTAAGAGTCCATTTTATTTTTGAAGGTTTACATTAATTGGAAGTTCAGATTTTTTGGGTTGGAGAACACAGTCTCTATTTCCAAATATCGAGTTTATTCCGTACAATTTTTGTTTTTATTTAATTTCGAATTACTGTCATTTAATTTTCTCGCACTTTTAATTTCCTGCAATTTACATTATTGTCATTTAATTTTCTCGCAATTTTAATTTCCTGCAATTTAAATTACTGTCATTTAATTTTCTCGCACTTTTAATTTCCTGCAATTTACATTACCGTCATTTAATTTCCTCGCACTTTTAATTTCCTGCAATTTTAATTACTGTCATTTAATTTCCTCGCACTTTTAATTTCCTGCAATTTTAATTACTGTCATTTAATTTTCCTGCACCTTTAATTTCTGCAATTTACTTTTATGTCATTTAAATTTTATTGTCCCTTTACATTTCAGTTATTTAATTTCCAGCAATTTTAATTTACTGTCTTGTATTTTAAATTTTTTACTTTTCATCATCCACTCAAAACCAACAAACATGAATCTAGTCCATGACTAGTAAATTTTCATTTCCATTGCACTCCCACATTCATTGCACATATCATCACTTTTATTTTTATTCTCTCATTGTAACTATTTTCACCATTTGACACGAGTTTGATTTTTAAGCACTTTCCCTGTGGAGACGATCTAAGAATTTATTCCTAATTACTACGCGACACGCTCCTGCACTTGGGATAGCCTTTGGGCTGCTCATTTTTGAAAGAGTCACCCAATGCAAGTGCCCATCACCATCAAAGTCGTCATCCACTGTGATATTCAATGTCAAAATGGCTAAAACATAAATATCAAAGGAATTTATACAGTTCTAATTTGATTGAGCAATGAGGCGGCATGGTAGAAAATGGCCACCAAGGAGGAAAAATCTGGCTGGTTATCCTTAGCAATAGAGTTAATGATATAATTAAGATCTACTTAGTATATTTTTGGACTGTACAATATAGATCAGAATTGGGTTAGCTTGTTCCATGAAAAGTGCAATAATTGCTCCAGTCGCTGGAAATATTCAGGAAACCATCAATTTATGCATATTAACTTGAAGAACATCATGATGAGTTCCATTTTCATTTACATGTCATCAACACTTAGTTGGGCTGCCCCAATGCAAGTGCCCATCACCAAAAAGTAGTCATCCCTTGTGATATTCAATGTCAAAATGGCAAAAACATAAATATCAAAGGAAATTATACTTTTCTAATTTGATTGAGCAATGAGGTGGCATGGTAGAAAATGGCCACCAAGGAGGAAAAATCTGGCTGGTTATCCTTATCATTCCACTTTAATGATATAATTAAGCTCTATTTAACATGTTTTTGGACTGTACAATATAGATCAGAATTGGGTTAGCTTGTTGCATGAAAAGTGCAATAATTGCTCCAGTCGCTGAAAATATTCAGGAAACGATCAATTTATGCATATTAACTTGAAGAACATCATGATGAGTTTCATTTACATGTCATCAACACTTAGTTGGGCTGCCCCAATGCAAGTGCCCATCACCAAAAAGTAGTCATCCACTGTGATATCCAATGTCAAAATGGCAAAAACATAAATATCAAAAGAAATTATACTTTTCTAATTTGATTGAGCAATGAGGTGGCATGGTAGAAAATGGCCACCAAGGAGGAAAAATCTGGCTGGTTATCCTTATCATTCCACTTTAATGATATAATTAAGCTCTACTTAACATGTTTTTGGACTGTACAATATAGATCAGAATTGGGTTAGCTTGTTGCATGAAAAGTGCAATAATTGCTCCAGTTGCTGGAAATATTTAGGAAACCATCAATTTATGCATATTAACTTGAAGAACATCATTTCCTTCAATTTCATTTACATGTCATCAACACTTAGTTGGGTTGCCCCAATCCAGGTCTCCATCAGTAAAATGGAGTCATCCTCTAATGAGGTGGCATTAAATGTGCGCTTGTGCTATTAACCAACAGTAATGTCAAAGCGATTCAGAACAAGAATGTAGAAACTAGTTTTTATGGTTGGTTTCTGGAGCCTTTAAAATTCATGAAATTTTAAAGAGAAACCCAAAACTAAGTTAAGTGCATTTTTTATTTGTTTCTACTAACAGTAGTTGTAAGATTTCCTTGAAATGAAAAGTTGCTTCTCTTATTACATTTAACTAGACCATTAATACGCACTAATAAGGCAAAGTTTATTGTGTAATTGATGTGGGTGTGAGTTAGATGTAATTAGCTCATCAAGAGCTTCCTATATATAATATAAAACCAAGAAATGAAATTTAGAAATACATGTATGAAATTGGAGCTAAATAACATGAAATAATGTTAATGCTTCTAAAAGGAACCTGGTGTTAATGTTAGGATTCAGGAGCATTTACTTAATGGCAAAGCTATAATATCAATAAATATGTCGACATTGCTTCTAAAGGACATATGCCCAAAATACATTAGCAATGGCCCAAAATAAAAAATGCCCAAGTAGTATTAATACAAAAAGAAGTATATTAATGACCCATCTATATTATAAAATGAGGCAATTGCATAAACTTGTATTGAGGCCAAAATAATGACTAATGGCCCAAAATAAGTTGCCCAAGTAGTATTGAATATTGATCAAGTATATTCATGACTAATGACCAATGTATCATGTTGCCCAAGTACTTTAAAACCACCCATCCGTGTCTGGAAAGAAGAGTCCACATTATTGTGCACGCGGTAAGACAGATTCATTTACGTGGGAAATTTGTAAATTTTGGCTCCACTTTCAAACAGTCTCTTCAGACAGCTGTATGAGGTATGGGTACGTACCTGCTGTTGTACACTTGTTGAATGGTTCAGATTGAATAGATGGTTACAGACAGGGGTTAGTTCCACTAGAAGTCTTCACTCTCAAGAACTCAGTTTCACTCTGCAATTCAGAAAACTAAGGATTAAGAAGAGAACATCTTGGGTTGAATAGAGCTACAATAGCACAAAGTGAGACAAATTCCAGCACTCCACCAAGGATGGTATTTTCTGAACACCAAGAAACCCAGGTAAGTCCTCCATTACCTTTAATCTTTCTGTTCAACAATGGGTTAATCAGATATTATGGACTGAAATGAGTAAAAGTCTCAAATAAAATGGTTGGGTTCGAAATGCACACAGCTGTTCAGCTTTTAAAAATCTGGGCATGGAATTACGGGAAACTGGAAAAAATTTGTCATGACTTTATTAAGCACTCTTAAAGTGTCGATGGTAGGTTCATGTGCATGTGAAATCTGTTTTATTTTCTTCCATTTAATAGCTGGGCTCTTGAAAGGATTATCTTAAATACACTTGTCACCATCTTTGCTAATCAGAACTTTATACACACTTTTATGAGCACTAACTGCCAGGAACATGGCCACCATTTTTGCTTTTTTTTTATTTGTCAGTTACATTTGAGAAACTATTTATACAGTGGTATTTCAAGTAGGTATCAATTTGTTGGGTAAAAGCTGGGATGTATTGGCTCATTTTTTAGACATTATTAGGCCCTTTGAAATATGTTAATACTTAAATAGATATAAGTATATATTTAATATATACTTGTAAAGTGGACTAATTTCTCACTTGGTTTATCACTCTAGCTCTATGCATATAGATTTGTGGTTGGTAACACCTATAGTTGAGCATCAGACTAATTTTTCCATTACCTGTCTATAACCACAAACTTGGGGTGTTGTTGGTTATATAATGGTGCAGCCTATGAGAGGAACCAAGAATCTACGGGGTGGGCGTGCTTGCAATCGAGGAGCAACTCGTGGTAGAGGAGCAGAAACACAAACTCAAGCAAACATTCTAAGAGATGAGACAATTTCATTTTCAGATGCGGAAACTGAAGGACCGAGTGAGATCCCTGAGGAGGTGATAATTCCAACTAATGAGGCTTCAATGCCTAATATTGATGTCCCTGCAGGTAAATTTGTGTCATCAGCTTGACATTCATTTTGGTTTGTTGCTAGTTATATTAATCTAGATCAGTAGTTACTATCCATGTTTTTAAATTACCTTAGATATAATTGTGTGCTCGTTCTTATCTAGCTTAGCCCGAGAAAAAACGTGGATGGGGACCAGCTAGAAGCATAGACTTTGATCGCATAAGAAAGTTTGGCAAAATAGCAGTGGAAATTAAGGATGGCCAAAGAGGAGTCTCAGAATGCAACGATGTTTTCAACACGCGTGACCCGGATTGTGAAGTCGTATGCAGACATGCGACCAGCAAGTTGGAGTCGTGTTGATAAACAGAACAAGGATGGGTTAACGGATCGTGTCTGGGTAAGAATTGTGTCAAATAAAGTTATAAATTTATTGAAGCTTTATAACTTTACATAACTTAAAGTTATAATCTGTAAATGTTTTTAATAGGCTGATTTTGTCTTGGATTGGACCAAGAGCAACCATCAAGAAACAGTGGCGACGACACTTGCTCAGAAATATAATGATTATCACTACCTACTGCACTACAACTACCTAGAGTATGATACACATGAAGCTGCAATTTCTGGAGGGCCTAAGTTGGTGGACAAGGCCGTTCGGCAGTGTTTGTGTGAGTGATGGGAGAGTGAAGAATTTAGGGTACCATTTGTTTTCTTAAGCTGGTTTCCTTCAAAGTTCCATGGCTGGTTTGAATTAGTTATTACCATTATTGTCATTTCATACAATAATAATATGGGTGGCTGTTTAAATGTAAGAACCTATCAAGGTGGAACAAACAGAATAGGTCCAATCAAAGGATAAATCACACAGGTGGGAGGAAGTCTTTTGTTAGGCTAATGGAGGAAAAGGTAAAAGCATAAACATTAGCTAAAAGTTTTTTTTTTCATGTCATCAACACTCATATAGAAGAATGCAAAGGTTTGTTAATTCATTGAAGTGGGAACAAGCTCCGAATTATGTTGCTTTTTACAAAGAGGTGCATTGGTCTAATAAGAAGGGGAGATTTGTCACTGAAGCTGCTAAGCGGAATTACATGAGTTAATTCAGTTTGAAGTTTACTTTTTGCTAGATATATATATAGATTATTCACATGGTTAAAGTGTTAAGCTGATATGCCTATATTTCCAAATTAGAATATGATGGTGGAGCTGTTGAATGAGATTCCACCAGAAGATGCAGGGGATGATAATGCAAATGCAAATGCTGTGTTCAAGGAGGTATTGGGATCTCGATCAGGGTATGTTAGAGGGTTAGGCCACTTAGTTATACCTGAACCCTCTGAATCCTTGTTGTCCAATAGGGAGTTTATTCGACTTAGGGAGGAGAATGAGAAGAATAAGGCTGAGGCAGAGGGCTTCAAGAGAAAACTTGAGTCGTTTATGGTTGATGTCTCTAAAATACAGGCTTGTTTTGATGAATTCGACAGGCTGAATAGTAGTGTTACTGAACTGGAGTCACAAAGGGAGTCTCAACGAGAGACTTCGCAAGATGCATAGCCTTCCTCCAATAATGGGCATGTGGGATGTTTTTTGATTTTGTTTCAATTTTTTGAAGATATTGGAGTTAAAAAGAAAAAAAAAAGGGTGCATCCTTTTGTTTATCATGTATTTTGGGCTGTTTTGTGGGGACTTCTTTGGAATGGGTGAACTCTAGCCAGGACAAAGATTAAAGTAAAGGGCATGTATCCTTTTGATAGTAGGCCCATTGAAAGATAGGATATACAAAGGCATGGATCGATGGGTTAGCATCATGGTACAGGTATGAGAATTACCAGAAATGCTTATTTCTTTTTTGATTTTTTTGTTATAGTAATTTCCTGAACTGCCATTTTGGAGATTTGGTTTTCTAGAAGTCATCATGTTAGATGAGAACATGATATTTGATAGATTTATGAATTGTAGTTCATAAATTGTGACTGGAAAGTATATTATTGGCAGTGCCCATCGTTAAATGAGGTCCCTCTACTGAAATGCTAAAGTGATAGTGGCTTGACTATGAATCAAGGGCACCATAACTAGTATTAGAGTGTTAAAGATATGTGTTCCAGCCAATATATAGACTTCTCATAAACTCTAGGAACAGTGTGAGAACTAGGATCTAATATTGAAGAGATTTTGGTCTAGGTGGGTGAACATTGTGAATGATTTGCATTAGATGTTAATCTTTTAAATTGCCTCTAGTTAACTGGAATAGGCTGGAGACTATTAATACTGAAATTTTTAATTATATTGTACTATCAATCATTTATGCAGAATTTTTCATAAGCAAACACTACTATGCTCAAACAATTTGTGATTTTACACGCAACACTTCTGTTTTGAAGTTTAGTTATTATCAAGGGGATA
Source organism: Cyclocarya paliurus (assembly GCA_029856935.1). Classification (NCBI taxonomy): domain Eukaryota; kingdom Viridiplantae; phylum Streptophyta; class Magnoliopsida; order Fagales; family Juglandaceae; genus Cyclocarya; species Cyclocarya paliurus. The sequence continues at coordinate 28,277,369 of CM056948.1, forward strand.
TTTCGCCCTTGTTGGTTTATCTGTGGGTAATATTAACGCTTGGTCAAGTGTAACTAATATGGTGTGGTTGTGAGTCTATAATTGGGGACCTTGCGTTTGGCCATAACTGATATTTGGCAATCTTTTTCCTTCCATTGCAGCTATCAATTATAGGGACTATAGATCCCATAAGGAATAGTAGATCAACAAAGAACCAAGTTGAATCCAAGCCTCTATGCATGCAGTTTAGGAAGATCTTCATGTAAGGAAGTAGAATGAACTACACAAAACATGCTAGTTATATTGTAATAGACTGTATTAATGGATGTTTTATGTAAATATGTGCATGTTGGTGACATGCATTGAAACGATGTGCTCCCCAAATTATATATATATGCATGTATGTTGAAACACAGCTCCCGGCCTAATATTGATTGTTACGTTTATACTGTTAATATTGGATTTATGGTGGTCATGTAAATCATAAAAATACATTTATGATTTGTATTTAGGCCTGAGGTATACTGCTAAGACACAGATTTTATGGTCAATGCAGTATAAAATCTGCATATAATTAAATTAATTTTTAGCCGTGACATTAATTGGGAAGAAAAAAATGTAGGCCATTTCCGGTATGATCAACATGTCCAAAAAATGATCTAGTACATTTCTGGCTAAAAATGTTCCTATCCAAAATAATTATTTATGGTTTTTCCTCTTTATCGGTATTTTATGTTTCTGAAGGACATGCATGTGCCACAAAACCATAGATCTTGCAAATACAAACGGCTGGAAAAAACCATTTCTGAGGATACAATTTTATGGCAAAAAGTAAAACATTAATTCTGGCATAGATAATACGGACAGAAATATCTATATGCGATGAACAGGTGTCATTGGGAATATTTTTTTCCGACATTACACTATGGTTTGAAATAATTAATTCCGGCGGTTCGATGTCACCACAATAAATTTTTTTTGACAAAGTCCTGAACTGATGAACCACATATTTTTGGCGACAAGTATGCTTTAAGTGAGGAAATGGTAATGCTGGAAATAATACTTTTTGGGATAGAAAATGATATCGTAGGAAATGTCACTATGTTCGGCCAGTTTTTCCTGACGAAACTGCCACGAGTAGAAAATGCCAGAAAAAGACATTTGTGGCATTAAATATGGGTAATATGGACAAACATGGTCGTGGGGAAAACCTGTTTCTATTGTAGTGTGTACGGACTTGGGAGAGCATCGGAAGCCGTAAGAATTTATCTCCTCCCTCCTTCGATTTTTTTAATATTTTCACATTCATTATGAAATGGGTGACTCGAAAATCATAGTGTTCAACCTAAAGAATAATTGAATGTTGTGATATGCTCCAATACCATTCACTACAACACAATTTGTCTTTTGTGACAGAAGAAACCGTCACCAAAAATATAAAAACGTCACTAAAAATATTTGGTGACAGTTTGAAACCGTCACCACGATCGTCACCTAATGTGCATCACAGAATACATTTAGAGACACTTTACTGTTGAACCGTCACTAAAAGTATTTTTAGTGATGGTTGGAGTTGTTCCATTCGGAGTGACGTTCGAACGTTCTAGTTTTTTCTGACGATTGAAAACTGTTACAGAAAGTAACATTCAGACGTAATTTTTTACGTCCGAGGGCCAACCCGAGCAATTTACATTAGAATGACAGAATTTGACCTTTGTTGATTATAGTTTGAACGTATAATATTTGCGTTCAAACATTTATACGTCTGAACGCATTAAACGATCGAATTTTTGTTCGAACGTTATGGGAACACTGCTCAAACGTAACGAGTATAACGTTCGGACATGTGTTCGAATGTTAAAGAAGAAGTGTTCGAACGAGCATGGTACGTTCGGAGTTTCATTGAACATTAATCATCAAATCGTGCAATTACATTCGAACGTTTGTTTGAACGTGAAATCTTGTTTGAACATTTTTGTTTTTTACATTCGAATGTATAGATCAGAAATACACTAATTTCATAAAATTAAGAAATTAAGAAACATACTAATTGTATCATATTACACATCATAAATATTCTACAACTAACAATATCTTAAAAAGTAATAAAATTAGATAATAAAATTTATATACACGAATTAAATTTGAGAGAATTCATTTATTCTTTCCTCGCCCACCCCGCTTCTATTGCAATAACATAACATGCTCCATTTGCACCATCATCTCCTGCTGCACTTGCTGTTGGACTTCATTGCTCATTCTTTCTTCCTAGTCTCTTTGTTGGTCCTGCAAACGCGTCTCTAAATGAGATTGTCGCTCTAAAAGGGACTCCAACTCTTGCTGCCTCGACCTCATATACTCATTCTCGCATCGTGTAGCTTTCAAATCTTTAGTAAGATTATTAATTTGTGAAGTCGAAGTGGATGAGGAGGATGAACCAAAATGCTTGAAAAATCGTCCCAAACCTCTTGTCATATTAGAGTTGGGCCCGAGCACTTGCGTGAATATGTCCATGTCACTCGGAGAGGATTCCCCAGAAGTTGACTGCATCTCTATCATTTTTTCCTATCATGTCAAAGAAAACACACAATAAGTAACGTATTAAAATAAATACAAAATAAAAAATAAATTTTTCACATGTTGCATAATTTATTTAACAAAAGTAACAATGCTTACATAATTATCTACAGAGACAGGATCCATCCACTCTCTACGCTCATTAGTGTGAGCAGCAACATAGACATGAATGAGGAAAAAGTTTTGTAGATCATCACGTTTCTAACAAAGCCACATTAACAATTTTAAAAAGATAATGTTAGTACTTAAATAAAAAAATATACAAAAAATAAATGAATTCTATAATATTATTAATTATCATTTTATCAGCAAGACGGTAGAATGATCTTGAACCAGCACGATGGTGGACAGTCAAAGCGGATCTATTATTAGCATTCGTAGAACTTAAGTGCTACAAAATTAATTAAGAATGTTAATTGTAATATATATACATAAAATATATAGCCCAAATATATATGTAAATAATGATTAGATATTATTAATCTACAATACCTGATAATCTGGAGTTGCGAAAAGATCACAATACTTTCTCCAATCGTTTAACTTCATTTGCTGGAAAGGGGATTGCGCAGCCTCTTCAACCATCTCAAACTTCTTGAAGTGGTCATTACATCGTCCCTTGTGACGTTGGAATAGTGTAGCCATCAACCCATTCACAGTTCTCAAATCCTCGCTATGGCCAAAGTCGAGATTGAATTCATCCTAATAAGTGAATTACGTCAAAAATATAATATACTAATCTAGTATACAAAAAATGTGCTCTCAACGTAAACTCATCAGCACACGGCTCTAAATGTGCTCCTTAATCTCGAGCGAAACATCTTGCCATAATTGCACATAAAATGGAGCATAAGCTCGGACAACTATACCAATATGGGAGGAAAGCGCTACTGCACTATCATTCATGCCTCCAGTGGAATTATCATGAATGTTGACCTTGAGTTTTCCATGCCTTTGGCATTTCTTAAGAGAAATGCCACGTGTATAACCACAACTGTGACGAGCGGATGCATAAACTATTAGATAATAATATAATTATAGTTATATAGTTATTGAGATAAAAGTATTGATATATAATTAACCATCAATAACATTTTCTTATTGGTAGGTGTCAACTGGTTGACATTCTCTTGCGTCTGCACTTGATTTTCAGGAGGGAAACACTCGGGTGAGGAGTTCTCAATACATTCGGGACTTAGACTAGGCGGAGGGGGAAAATTTCTTTGTTATCGTTTTGGCGGCATCCTTGAGGCATGATTAATATAATAAAGAAAATTAATTAGAAAAAATTATTGAAAAGTTAAATATTATGTAGTCACCTATATGAATAAAATATCTAATACTTTTATTCTTCATATTCAGATGTATTTTCCATACTTGTTTCAAAATCTCCCTCAATAGCATCTTCATCATCGTCATTAACCTCTTCTTCATCCTCCTTATCCACTTCCTCCCCGGATTCTTCTTCATCTTCTTCTTCTGACTCTTCTCTTTCTTCTTCTTCACTTACTTGAATTGACTGATCATTTAATACGGACGGGTCGAGAAGGACGGGTGGGACATCATCTCTACACAAGGGGAGCAACTCAAGTGCATCGAGGTCAACAAATAAGTTAATACCCTCTCCATCTTCTTGGTAGGCCTCTACTATTGGAGTGTCATCTTCATCTCCACTATTCTCGTAATCCGCACTTGTTCCTGCTTCATATATTTCGAGGAAAAAATTTCTGTACTACTCGCCAAGTTATCTGTCCACTATCTTCATCAGTGCTTTTCATTCGATCAATCAAGTAATAGACTTGGGTAGCTTGAGAAGCCAATATAAATGGATCATCTTCGTACCATTTAGATGCCGTATTGACACTCGTAAAATGATTATCCCTATGTATCAAAACTCAACCACCGCCTAGGTCCCACCAATCACATTTAAAGACATATGTTACAGACCCACCCAGATATTTCAATCCGATAATATCACGTATGACACCATAATAGTCAATATCGTCTATTCCATTACTTCCCTCGACCAACGCACCACAGTTTTGAGTCTTTCTATTACGTTCACGGTCCAGAGTATAGAATCTATAACCTCGAACCATGCATGCAATGTATCGAAGTGCTCTATTAGAGGGACCACAGACCAATGCATACAATTTAGGAGAAACTGATCTGGGATCATGAGCACGTTGTTCCAAAATCTATCAATTTCAATAATATATATGTATTAAAAGTAACCCATAATTAAAAATTTATAAATCAAATAATCACAATGTAGTTTTATTTCATACTCGTTGTTCAAACCATCTGGGAAATTCTTCCTCATGTCTTGCCTCTATTTTCTTTACGAATTCCATCCTAAGTTTATCCATGTGCTCACTGTATATATGTGCAAAAGAAAATAGTATTTTGAGCACAAAAGTTATAATTCAACGACATTTGACTATAATTTCTCGAAGCATGCAACAACATACCTGAGATAGCAATCAATCTCTCGGAAATTATTTAACACGTACCAAGAAACATTACCCAACTCTCCATCAATTAAATCATAACCGGTTTGTGCACCCAAGGATCGTACATTCTGGAAAAAACACTGATAGCTCTCGAGGAGGCAGAGCAGCAAGATCAGCATTTCGCTTTCGACAATTAAATCGTGTCTCAACACCACGAAGATATAGAGAGCAAAACGTTAACCATTCATGTATATAGGCCTCTGCTATTGAACCCTCAGCTCTGGCTTTCTTCCCAACAGTGCGCTTTAATCGACCCAAATATCTTTCAACTGGATACATCCAATGGAACTGCATCGGTCCACCCAATAATGCCTCCCGGGGTAAGTGTATTGCTAAATGGACCATGACATCAAAAAATGATGGCTGAAAGATCTGCTCAAATTTACAGAGTATAGTAGCAATGTCTTCTTCTATATTCTGCAACATATCTAGATTTACTACTCGAGCGCACAAATCCTTAAAAAACATATATAGTTCAGTTATGGCAACACGTACATTAGATGTCAGCTTCGCATGAATTCCCATCGGTAATAACATCTACAAAAGAACTTGACAGTCATGACTTTTCAATCCACTAATTTTCCAGTCAACAGGGTTCATGCTTCTACCAATATTTGAGGCATAACCATCTGGCAACTTCACACCTTGCAACTATTTGTAGAAATCCATCCTCTCCTCCCTCGTCATCGTAAAGCATGCATGCGGCATGACCACCCTATTGCCTTCCGCTCGCAAATATAGATTATGTTTAATTCTCATTCTCTCAAGATCTTTCCTCGTCTTGATCGTGTCCTTTTTCTTTTTATTAATGCTCATTAATGTACCCAGTATATTATCACATATATTCTTCTCTATGTGCATTACATCCAAACTATGTCGCAACATGCAGGACAACCAATATGGCAAGTCAAAAAAATACTACACGTTGTCCAATTCAAATTTGCTTCGCCTCGTTTTCTCTTATTCTTACCCCGGCCTTTGCCAAAATTGTTCACTCTAACATGTACCAGTTGTTCCACTATTTTTCTCCAGACAACTCATTTGGTGCAATTCTGTCCTCTACTCTCCCATCAAATTTAGCACATTCACTTCTCCATGCACGATTTATTGGTAGATAATGTCGATGACCCATGAAGCACGACTTATGAGAATATGTTACTACTCACTAGCAGTTTCTTAATTACACGTCGGACACTCTAACTTCCCTTTAGTACTCCAACCGGAAAGATTTCCATATGCCGAAAAGTCATTTATGGTCCACAATATTGCAGCATGCATCTGAAAAGATGTCGACGTGGATGCATCATACGTTCTGACGCCTGTTTCCCATAACTCTTTCAACTCTTCAATCAACGGCTACATGAATACATCAATGTCATTCCCAGGTAATCTTGGACCGGGAATAAGTAAAGTTAACAAAAAGTTTGGTGCCTTCATGCATCTCCATGGCGGAAGATTGTACAGAATCAACACTACAGGTCAAGTGCTATAACTTGTACTCATATTTCCAAAAGGGTTGAATCCATCTGTAGTGAGTGCCAGACGCACGTTCCGAGCTTCTATCCCAAACTCTGGGTTTGATCATCGAAGGATTGTCATGCAAGTGAGTCAGCTGGGTGCCTTATGTATGCGTCATCCTTAACTATTTTCTCCTCGTGCCACCTTATATCAGTAGCTATTTTTTTACACATATATAGTCTTTGCAACCTAGGTCTCAAGGGAAAATATCAGAACATCTTAACTGGCACATTTTTCTTGGCCTTCCACCTCGACTCTCCGCATACAGGACATGCTTGTTTCCCCTCATTCTCCTGCCAGAACAAAATACAATCTTTTTTGCATGCATGTATTGGCTTGTACTCAAACCCTAATCCCTTTCTCAACTGTTTCGCTTCATAAAAGTTCTTTGGCAATGCAGACCTATTGGGAAGCACCTCGTTAAATAAGTCCAATACTATGTTTATTGCTTTCGTCGACATCCCACACAATGACTTAATATGAAGCAACCACACAATAAACGACATTTTGAAATGTTTTGTATAACCTGGATAAAGTTCGTGCTTTGCATCTTCCCACATTGCAGCAAAGTTTTCAGAATCACTCCCTCGACCACTTGAGCCATTGTTGTCTACATCATCCATAAACATCTCAGCTCCAATGTCACCCAACATCTCCTCCATCTCATCCCGCTCATAATCATCATGCATATCTAGCAAATAATTCGGATGACCAAACAATGCATCCGCTAACTGTGCATACGGCTCATCATGCAATACCCATCGGGTATACCCTAAATCCATACCATTCACAAATATATGACTTTCAACTTCAGCCAACCCTATCGCACACAAAATTTTACACCCTCGACATGGACATTTAATGTAACCACGACTATCAGCAGAGCCCCAAGAAAAATCAATGAAGGTTCTTACTCCACGCGCATAGGCTGCGTAATCTGTTCCAAGTCTATCGCCTAGACGCATCCAACTTTTGTCCATTTCTAAAATGTTCTATCTATTAGTAACACTTAATGTACATTGAAAATTCACATGCATGTCATGCTCCAATTACCACTGCTAATTTTTATAAGGTAGTTGGTCCTATCTCATTCGAGATTATATTATCCATATTGCACATATTCCGTCACTCTATTACTTTCCACGTCAGTAGAAATTTTGGCAGCACCTCCCCATAATTCTCTAAGTATACATGTTCACTCAGAGGGATTGTGACCCTACGAACAATATACCTGAAGAACAGTAAAGGAAGACACTGAAACTTCATGCTAAACGTGTTCAGTAAGAGTAACAAGAATGTGCAATACAGATGATATAATCCCAAACTATCCACATTGGACAATTCAGGAATTAGTGGACACCTAAATGTACACTAATTCCTGAATGGTTCTAAGGTTAGATATGGAATGTCAGACATATAAAATTCAAAAACCACATGAAATAATATTAGGAAAACATATAAGAATTAGTAATGTTAAAAACATTCGAAGGTCTTATATTGTTGAACTAGATAGAGATGGAAAAATATGTTGCTGCACCTACCGACATATGTACACAACGAGGGGGAATGATCTTGAAGAAATGTCTAAACTTTAGTCTAATCACTTAACTGTCACAAACTTTCTGACCTTTACAACTCTCAAGGCTAGAGAGACTTTGAGAGTCAAGCAATTTGATAGACATTTGTTCGAGATCATTCTCCCTCGTTATATAATTTCAATTATTATTATACTTAGTGTTATCCCTCTAAGTTGTTATTTTCACAATATTATAACTAATTGGTACTTATTTATTTATTAAGTTTTATCTATTTGTATTCATTTATTATACTTAGTTTTATCCATCTAAGTTGTTATTTTCACAATATTATAACTAATTGATACTTATTTATTTATTAAGTTGAAATATTTGTATTCATTTATTATACTTAGTGTTATCCCTCTAAGTTGTTATTTTCACAATATTATAACTAATTGGTACTTATTTATTTATTAAGTTCTATCTATTTGTATTTATTTATTATACTTAGTTTTATCCCTCTAAGTTCAACAAAATTATCTTAACATAGTAATATTCTCACAACAATATTTCTAAACATATTCATTCATCAATAAAATACCATAAACTCACAAAATATTCACAAAATTCATACACAATAATCATGATATTTCTAATCTATATCATAACATTTTCACAATATTACCACAAGTCCAGTTCATAAACAATAATCACAATATTTAAAATTCAAGACACAAAATTTTCACAATATTCCCACAACAAAATTATCTAAACCTCACAATATTCCCACAACAATATTCATTAACATTTATATTAATCAATAAACACAATAAACTCACAAAATATAATTATACTTCATAAACAATAATCACAACATTTAAAATCCAAGGCACAAAATTTTCACAATATTCCCACAACAATATTATCTAAACCTCAGAATATTCCCACAACAATATTCATAAACATTTGTATTCATCAATAAACACAATAAACTCACAAAACACATATTATACTTAATAAACAATAATCACAATATTTCAAATCCATATCACAATATTTTCACAAAATTCCTACAACAAAATTATCTAAACCTCACAATATTCCCACAACAATATATTATAAATATTAAGTCATCAACAAACATCATAAACTCACAAATATATTCAAAAAATTCATAAACAATAATTATGATATTTCTAATCCATATTTTCACATTTTCACAATATTCTCACAACAAAATTCATAAACAATATAACTAAAGTTTAGAAATATACCTAGCACTTTGAGCTTATCCTCTTACAAATTATAAGCTTTCAAGTTACCAAATAACCAATCCTTCAAAAAAAAAAAAAGCAATACTAACTTGTTAGAGACATATACATATATATATTAAAAAAAAACACAAGAGAAATATCGTAAAATTGAAAATAATGGAAAAAATAGTTTTCCTTACTAAATTACTTCCAAAATCGTAGCCCTCTCTCACTCTACTCTCTCTCACTCTAACCGGCCTCTCTCACTCTCACTCTAACCCTCTATCAGATGCAAATCTCTCCACTCTATTTCGCGCATGGAGGAAGCAGAATCATTTCTGCTTCCCTCCTGTGCGTGACTTTATGCAAAAAACATTTCATTAGAATTAACGTTCGAATAATTCATTTATACGTTCGGGCGTTACTTTTGGCCGGTCAAAATTTTAAAATCCACGTTCGAAAGTAAATGCTCACCACAGAAGACAATAATTGAGTGGGAAAATTCCAGCCAACAGTTTCATTACGTTCGGACGTATATGTTAGAACGTTCGAACGATACATTTGAGTGGGAAATTTCCCGCCTACATTTTTAAACGTTCGAACGTAAAAAATTAACATTAGAACGTTAATATAACTAAATTAATGTTAATAGTTACACATATTCCATATACTATATATATATAGTTTAAAAATATTCTTAATATAAATAGTTATATATTTTAGTTATTTAATATATTATAGTTACGATATAGTCTATCTAAAACATATAAATAGTAAATAGTTATATATTATAGTTATAGAATATATTATAGTTACTATATAGTCTATTTAAAACATATAAATAGTTACTATTAAAGAGAGAGTAATTATTTGGGACGCTCCAAGAACGTTCGACCATCGACGAACGTAACAAGAACGCTAATGCTAGGGCCCGTTTCCTCTCTATGGAAGGGTTCTCTACTGCAAGATTTTGACGTTCACGTAGGGCTGCATGGCAGCCGCAATTGGTGGCACCGGTCGGCCTACCTTTGCTGACCTGGTGGCTGCCGTCCCTCAACCCATTCCAGAGATGTTGTTAGCACCCAGACCTCCGAAAATAGTGGAGGGAGAGGTTTATTTTCAGTTTACCAAAGACGAAATCGCACGGTCAGCAGATCATTTCCGTTATTCAGTCTTGAAGCGACGCCCTTCTCTTGATACAGTTCGCTCGTTTATTCACAATCGCTGGGGGATCTCGGCCATTCCAGTTGTTTCTTCAATGCAGAGAACTTGTAACGTGTTTGTACATATGGCGTGTGAAGCCGACTTTACCAAGGCATTATCTAGGGACGTCTGTGAGATGAACAGGAACTGTTATCATTCTTTTCGATGGAATCCTGAATTTACTGAGGAAGAAGAACCTTCGAGGATTCCAGTTTCGATTTATTTGCCTGAACTTCCGTTGAATTTCTATTCTAAAGCATTCTTGAAGATCTTTATGGCTCCCATTGGATCTTTCATTTGTTGTGATAATCCGACTCGTTGTGCTACGAGAACGGATGGAGCAAGATTATGTGTGGAAGTCGACGCTGCAAAGCCTCCCCTAACTCATTTCTGGATTGGAGTGCCGGGGTTGTCATCGAGTCGGAAACAGGAAATTGTATACGAAACCCTTCCGGCCTACTGCTCTTCTTGTAAAATGCAGGGTCATAATTCCAGTACTTGTAAGCCTGGACAAGCTGGGAAGGTTGGAAAGATTCGAGTGGGTAGAAGAGGTCCTCTGGAGACAGAAAAACCAATAGCAGAAATGGGGATGGAAAAAAATATGGAAATTCCTACACCTGTTGCTGTTGAGAATAATATCATGGAAAATGGTAGGGAAACAGAGGAGGCTGTGGAGGAATTGGTTTCTGAGTTAATTCCTCCGTCGGTGGTGCAGTTGATACCTAAGGAAGTAGATCATTCGGCATTGAAACTAGTTCATGATCATTCGATGCAGTTGGTGTCTGAGAAGGAGGGTCATGAAATGCAGTTAGTCCCTGAGAAGGTTGACCAGTTGGTTGCTGTGACAAGTTCCCAGATTGAGTCTAGCAGTAAATTGTTTCCTGAAACAGAGGCAGCAATGGCGCCTATGTCAATAGATCTAATTGACACTGGGAAGGGTATGGATTCCTGCCAAGAGGCTTCAATGGATCATCACAATCTCGAGGTCCCGATTGCAGCAGTGCAGGATCTGCTAGTGGTGCAGAGGTAGCCTTTGGTGGAAGAGGAATCTGAAGAAGAAGTGGATGAAGAGATTATTATGGAGGAAAATATTTCTTCGGAACCGGAACAAGAAAGCCATCCAGAGGTGTTCTCACAGGATAAAGACTATCTTACAGAGTCGGAGGTGAATGAAGGTAAGAGAAGACATAAGAAAAAAATGTTTATTAAAATGCGGAGTTCTTCTTGGGTCCTTGGCCGAAAGTAGAATAAGGTCTGATTCGTTTGGGTTTGCTAGGAATTACTTTGAAGATAGGTTGGCTTTGTTTGTGGTAGCTTTTCCTCTTCACCATGTAGGATTGATATAGTTGGTACTTTGGTTATTGGTTTTTTTGGGGTTACTCATGGACCTTGATTTGTTTCCACAATATTCCTCCGCCATAAAGTGGGGTTCTTATTAATAAAATGGGAGGGGGTCACTCTAACATGTGACCTTCCGCTCTTCTATAAGAAGAAAAAATAGTTACTATTATATATATTATAGTTATAGAATATATTATAGTTACTATATAGTCTATTTAAAACATATAAATAGTAAATAGTTATATATTATAGTTACTATATAGTTAAATCATTAAACAAAAATCATTAATAAAAGGGAAAATTTAGATTTATACTAAAATGGAACGTTACTAGGAAATATCTATGGAACGTTATATTTCTTAACATTCTAACGTTGCATTCCACGTTGGAACGTTAATAAATATAACGTTTGAATGTTATATTTATAGCATTCCAATGTTTCTATTACGTTGGAACATTACTAGGAATAACGTTCGAACGTTATATGTATATAAATCCAAAACCGAATGGCCGAAAGTCATTTTCTCCATTTTCCTCCGTTTGCACACCGCCACTCCTCTGTCACCGCCGCCGTCAAACTCCGCCACAACCATCACTAAAAGGTAGGCATCTAAATTTTATCTCAAAAATATATTTTATAGGTCGATTTAGGTTCAGTTTTTATTAAAACTGAAACCTATGGTGGCCGGATATTCAACTCGATTTTTCGGCCACCACGGGTTACAATTGGCCAAAAGGTTACCGTATAAATGTTCCTTGAAATGTCTACTTCATTTCTACGGTGACCTTTCGACATTTAGCCCACTGGAAATGTGGTTTCTGAGCTTTCGAGAATGGTTGAGTTGACTCAACCATTCTGGCTTGTAACGTTCAAACGTTACAAGAAGACGTTCGAACACATGGCATTTCAATTTCTTAACCATTGGTATTCCACGTCCGAACGTATAGTTTATACATTCGGACGTTACTACATTTATGTTCAATAGTATAATTTGACATTCGAACGTAATTATTTTAAATTTACTTATATGTTTAACAATTTGGCGTCCGAATGTATATTTATTATGTTCAAACGTATAATAATTAAATTTATTATACATTCTACGTTCGGACGTTTAGGTAAAAGATACACGTCTGATCATTTCATCATAACGTTCGAACGTATATTTTTCTATGTTCAAACGTTAATGCAGAGCAGTTTAAAATTAATACAAATATGCATCAATAGTACAATTAATTTTGTTTCATTTTCTATTTTAAGGAGATGGCTCATCCTTTGCATTCCAGGAAATGAGGGAGGGAAGGAGCCACTCAAGACACTGCTAGGATCGGGTCTCGTACTGTTTTGGTCGAGCGAGAGGCCCTGATCAATGAGTTCGATGAGCTCAGATGGGAGCAGACCAACCTGAGAGATGTCTTCCTCAGTAGAGGCTGGGGAAATATCTGCACATTGAGGGGTAAGGCATATCCCTCTATGGTTTAGGAGTTATATATGGAGATGTGCTCCATGCCTCAGGACGTATCCTCTCACACCGTGACTGTACGCGGTGTGACATTTGAGTTTTCACCCAATGTGATCGCCGACCACCTCGGGATTCATCAAGGAGTTCAGACATTGACTGAGGCAGATGTAGGCGCTTCTGCATCATCTACTGGCCCACTTGATGCATCATCAGCTAGAGATGCAGACCAGTCAGAGGCCGAGGGTGTTGGCCCTTCGGCTAGGGATGATGACTGAGACGAGGATTTCTACATCCTCATCGGGAGAGACCGCATGCAGCTCAAGAGGCCGAACTCCTTCTACCAAAATCATCTACTACCATTCTTCCGCATGTTGCATCTTATAGTTGCAACAAACATGGATCCTATGGCACATAAGATCACATTTAGTCGAACTCGGGCACAGTTTTTGATACGGGTGGCACGTGGAGATGCCATAGATCTACCACTGCTGATCTTTGACAGGATTCGTTACGAGGTGAGCATCGTCTCCAAGGACAACCTCCCATAAGGTGTCCTACTCAGCCGACTACTACTTGCTCGGGGAGTGCCAACCCAACCTTTCGAGTAGGTTAAAGAGCATATGAGCGCCCTTGACATGACCACTCAACAACGTAACATTGGACAGGCGAGGGGATGTTGACCACCTCTGTAGAGAATCTAGTTCTTCCAACGCAGCCCCAACCCGGTGTGGGGAGTAGTGGTCAACAGCCGACGAGTACATCTACGGGAGATGTGCGGCCTGCTTGGGTTGATGCAGTGATCTCACAGCTGGCTGCACAAATCTATCGTAAGATCGATGAATGGCTCGGGCCTCTAGAGGCGTCTGTCACCGAGATGTCACACTGTGTATCTATCCTAAACGGCAAGGTTGATACCTTGACTGAGGAGGTACGGGCTGCTACGACTTTCCCGGACGGCGATATCATCTGAGTATTGTTTACGTACTTTTATTATATTTTGTATTTTGTTTTTAATATTTGTAAGGAGCAATATTATTTAATATATCTATGGTTTTTTAATTACAATTCTCAATTTTCTTTAATATTATATTTTTCAACTCAATACTAAATCACTACACTTCAAATATACATAAACATAAATATATATTTAAATATGTATATATAAATATATATTTTTATATATAAATATATAATTATATTTTACAAATTGTGTATATATAAAAGTATACAAGTCAATTTTTTAGACTTGTATACAAATTATGCAATAGAAAAATCGCATAAATTTTAAATTAGAGTCATATTTAATTTAAATTTATAAGTAACATTCGAACGTTAATTACTAAGGTTTGAACATTTGCGCCAAAAAATTTCACGTTCGCACGTACGTAGCCACATGTCCAAACGTATGTGTGACGTTCAAACGTGATTTTCTCATTCGTTGAAATGTAAAAAAAATCTCATCCGTCTTTAGTGACGGTTTTCAGAAACCGTTACAGAAAAGACTTTTTAGTGACGGATTAGGGACTATCACAAATTTCCAACTATCACAAAAAAGCAAGTGCGTTGTAGTGATTGATAAATGCTAGAATTTTAGTTTCTAGGGAAAGAATTAATATATAATACAAGAGCGAGCAAATACGAATGTCATTATTCATGAGTGGTAATCTTGTGATAGATCAAGAGGGAGAGACTCCTTTGTCATGATCATATATATGAAAGTTAAAACCCAACTCAAACTAATTAGATTCAAGCTGGTCCCTATTTATAAATAAATCCCTGAGAAAACTCTACAGAGAACTCTAGAGATCATGCAAATTAAAAAACCATACAGTACTATTGAGCATACAATATCCTTAGGAGCATTAAATGTTTTCTTTTTTACTTTTCATAATTACATACGACGATTATTTGTAACTTATAACTATATTTTCAATTAAGAAAATGCTGAGTTTTAGATAATTCTAAGTTCCTTAACCGTATTCTTTTGTTGTCAAAGCACGAGGAAGGTTACCTCAAGCCCTATATGCAGCAGTACAATACACCAGAGATTGGAAAGAGCTGGCAGGTGAGTTCAACTTTCAGAAAAGTTGTTTGCAATATCAAAATGCAGAATTGCACATTAATGACATAGATATAAATTAGGGTGATGAGTATTGCTGGCATGCACTCATCATTTATTTTGTAACCTACTTCAAACAGTACTCATTTTCAAGCCTCAATCAAGTCGAAAATGTTGAAACTCTCAATATTGTAGGCTAACATGATTTGTTCTATATGTTGAAATTAAGTGTTGAGGGTAGGATTTGAATAATTTGGATAGGGTCAGATTTGGATAAAAGGCATGAAGCATTCATGTCAAGCAAAGGGGTGAGCAAACGTGCTCTTGTTTGCTTATCAAGCATCTTCCCTGATTGTAAAATAGTAAAAAGGAAACGATGGATGTGTTTTGAGCAAAATGTTATTATGTTTATACACTAAGATCTCAGAGTAATTGCACATTTATCTATGAAAAAATAGGTTAAAAAGTGTAGGTTATATAGTATTAAGATATAAAATAAATAATAAAATTTGTCTCTTCCAATCAACTTAATCTTTTGGAACAAGTGGTGATTTCACACGGTATCAGATCGAGCATAAGTCCTGAGTTCGAATCCTAACTCTACACTTTATCTCATTTAATTAAATAGTCCATGTGTTGGGTAATCCATTAAGGGAGAGTCTAGCCTACACGTGAGAGAGAGTGTTAAAATATAAAATAAATAATAAAGTCTACCTCTTCGCATTAGTTTAATCTTTTGGGACAAGTGATAATTTCACAAATAGAAGGGATTTAGACATAAAAGTAAGGAGATTTATATAAAGAGTAATGTTAGGTTGCCACCCAGCTGTGACCTTTGGGCATGCCACCTAGGCAAAACTCATCTTTTTTTATTTTTTTCATTTTTCCTTTTAACATTTTTAAACATCTTTAAACATTTAAAAAAAAAATCAGTACACTAATAGTCACTTCCTTGATCATAAGTAAAAAAAAAAATTAAATACATGAGAGGTCAAAATGAGGAAACAAAATTAGAGGGCATATTAGCGTTATTCTTATATAAATTCTTGTTGTACATACGAAAGCTATTTAAGTGATTGAGCTGCATTATTGCATATTTTATACATTTAAAATCAATGTATTTTAATTATTTTATTATTTTATCATTGATTTTAGATGAAAAAATGATCAAGAGGCAATAAATCCAAGTTGTGATTTAAATTGATTAAAAGCATAGTTTATGCTTATTTTCATAACTTGTGATTTTATTTGATTTTATTTCCTCACATGCACAACACACTTTTAATATTTTAGTTTAGTTTTTGTTTAATTTTTATTTAATTATTTATTTTCTTTTTCTAGTTTTATGTAATTATTATTTATTTTTTTCTGTCTTATTTTATTTTTTGTTTTATTTTGTTTTATTTTCATTTTTTTATTTTTTATTTTTGATTTTCTGCGCAGGCTAAACGACATGTCGTTTGGTCTGCAAACCAAACGACATGTCGTTTTTCAGTGGAATTAATCTGTCGTCTGAGGTAGACGACATGTCGTTTGTAAAAAACGACATGTCGTTTTGCACGAGAGAAGCTTATGCCGTTTGAGGTCGACGACATGTCGTTTCTACACGAACGACATGTCGTTCGCCTCGTCTTCTACCTCCTGATCTGCATTTCATGCTACAGTGCCACCAGCTTCGAACCACCACCGTGAGCCGCCCTACACACTTCGCACGACCACAGAAACACCGTGAACACGGCCACGAGCCGTCTCGCCTTGTCCAGAAGTCTCACGGCCGGCAACCCCGCGTGGTGTCATCTTCAACCTTCGGCTTCGCTGTACCATCACCATGGATGACCTGCAGCCACGCACCTCCACTTCCAGCATCAACAGAAGACGCCGGAGAACCTCTCAAACCACCACCCGCACACGGCAACGCCATCTCCGAAGCCACGTAAACTCCCGCAGCGTTTCGCCATGCACAACGTCAACCAGCCCTCGGCTCAGCTCCACTCATGCGCACCCCCACTGCCCATCACCTTAGCCATTTCGAGCACCATCGGGAGCCATCCTCATTACCTCCTCGGTTGCAGTTGACCCAGCTCGCTCACGGAGATACACGGAGAGGTTCGGACATCACGCAGCAGCTTGAAGACCTGCAGGAAGAAAGAGAGAAAAAGAAAACAAGGATGAAAATAAAAAGAACTCCACCGAATGCTTGCTCTCGCGGTTGCTAGAAGAAGAAGAAAAAAAAAATGAAAAGTATGCTTTCGGTGGAAACCGGAAGAAGAAAAAAAAATAAAGAGGAGAGAAAGAGAGAGTAGTGAACCGAGTGGATGAAAAAGAAAAAGAAAGAAAAAAAAATATAAAATGCATGCAGCGGGTGTAAACGAAAAGCAAGAAAAAAAATTATTCTCGTATCACAGACGCACGACAAAAGTAATGAGGTAGGGGACAAGCTGCAGCTGGCATCACAGACGAACAAGCACAGTACAGTGACTTTTGAGGCCTATATAAGGCTTGTAATTAGACGAAGTTAGGCAGCCAGCAGATGTTAGAGAGTTAGAGTGTCAGTGAGTTTAGAGTTAGATTGTCAGTAAGTTGTCAGATGTTAGAATATTTTTAGTGTGAATTTAGAGTTAAAATTCAGAAAAATAGTGAGTGAATTTTTGCAGTCAGTTTTTATTTTCTTCTGAGTTCAATTTTTAGTTTCATGTGATTTATTCATCAGTTAGTTTTAATGTATGGCTCAGTAAATTTTATTTTTGTAAGTCTTTATTTTCAGTTTTGAGTTTGTTTAGTGAGTAAAATTTCAGTCCTTTTTTATAAATGTTGAGAGTCCATTTTATTTTTGAGAGGTTATATTAATTGGAAGTTCAGATTTTTGGGTTGGAGAACACAGTCTCCATTTCCAAATATCGAGTTTATTCCGTACAATTTTTGTTTTTATTTAATTTCGAATTACTGTCATTTAATTTTCTCGCACTTTTAGTTTCCTGCAATTTAAATTTATGTCATTTAATTTCCTCGCACTTTTAATTTCCTGCAATTTAAATTTATGTCATTTAATTTTCTCGCACTTTTAATTTCCTGCAATCTAAATTACTGTCATTTAATTTTCTCGCACATTTAATTTCCTGCAATTTAAATTACTGTCATTTACATTTCTCGCAATTTTAATTTCTTGCAATTTAAATTACCGTCATTTAATTTCCTCGCACTTTTAATTTCCTGCAATTTTAATTACTGTCATTTAATTTTCCTGCACCTTTAATTTTTGCAATTTACTTTTATGTCATTTAAATTTTATTGTCCATTTACATTTCAGTTATTTAATTTCTAGCAATTTTAATTTATTGTCTTGTATTTTAATTTTTTTTTTACTTTTCATCATCCACTCAAAATCAACAAACATGAATCTAGTCCATGACTAGTAAATTTTCATTTCCATTGCACTCTCACATTCATTGCACATATCATCATTTTTATTTTTATTCTCTCATTGTAACTATTTCCACCATTTTACACGAGTTTGATTTTTAAGCACTTTCCCTGTGGAGACGATCTAGGAATTTATTCCTAATTACTACGCGACACGCTCCTGCACTTGGGATAGCCTTTGGGCTGCTCATTTTCGAACGAGTCATTAAGTCACCTTGTTGATTCATTATTATGTTTCTATATATATTTCTTGTAGTTGCTTCACCTAAAGAGTTGATTCTACTGGTTTTCTATCTCGGTAAGAAACTAACAATATCTCGATCCCCTTTGATCTTCATTTTTTTTCCTGGTTTTAGTATATTGTTATTTAGACTCTGAAGCATGAATACTTGTTCTTAATTACTAGGCTGTATCTCGAAAGACTAATAACTGAGCTATAACTCTATTAATAAAAAGGGGATTTTTAAAGCAGTGCAACAACCTATTAGCACTACAAGAAATCAGGTCATTTTCAGCGCGTAAAATCGTCGAAAATACCCACCAAAATCACTAGTTTTACTCTTTCTAGGCGATTTTAAAATCGCCGCACATTCGACGATTTTAAAGTGACGATTCTGAGAACTTTCAGCGATACCAAAAATTCGTTGGGAAAATTAGTATTTCCGGCGATTTTTACTCGCCGCAATAGGCTTACAAAAGGTCGAAAATAGGGGTCAGCGATTTTTCAAAATCGTCGGTATAATCTATTTGCTGCGAATAAATATCGCCGCTAATAGAATTATTTTCGCCGCAAATACCTGTATACTTGCAACGATATTCTTTTTCGCTGGGAAGTGGATTATTAGCGGCGACACAAATCGCCGCAAATAAAAAAAATGCACAAAACAGAATACTACACATATCCTATTCAAATTCAATCTAAAAAGTACTTCCTCCATTCATTCAAGTTAGCATGGAAACATCCATTCATTCAAGGAAAATTTTACTAAGTAGTATATTAACATGAAAACATCAATACTAAATAGCTAAAATATTAACATGGAAACATCCATTCATTCAAGCCCAAAAATTAAAAGTAGTATATTAACATGGAAACATCAATATTAAAAGTAGTATATTAACATGGAAACATCCATTCATTCAAGCCCAAAAATACTAAGTAATATATTAACATGGA
Organism: Cyclocarya paliurus; assembly: GCA_029856935.1. Classification (NCBI taxonomy): domain Eukaryota; kingdom Viridiplantae; phylum Streptophyta; class Magnoliopsida; order Fagales; family Juglandaceae; genus Cyclocarya; species Cyclocarya paliurus. The sequence continues at coordinate 28,297,389 of CM056948.1, forward strand.
AACATCCAATCCATGGCTCTACACATAACTTATTAACTTCAAACTAACTTTAATCACTAAACATCCAATCCATTCATTCAATCCATAAGCCATAAAACTAAACACAATCTGTCCAACATGTGCAATACATTCACATTCAACAAGTGCAAGATTCCATTCATTCTTAAAGAATGAATACAAGAGGAATAGTCCTCTAAAAGAATACTCTCCTAAGAGAGATGAATAGCACTCTTAGCCAAAACATGAGCAATATTATTGGCACTCCTTTGGACATGCCTTAGAGACTAGACTTGCACCTTGCCCAACATAGTCTTAATATATCTTATAATCAGACCAATTGAACTCCATTTTTCCTCAACACTTTGATAGAATTGACCAAAGATAGTGCATCTCCTTCAAGGATAATCTGCTGCAAATCCAAATGAGAGTAGGAAATTATTGCTTTGAAAGCTGCAATGGCTTCACCCAAAAGAGCATCAGGGTAGAGTTCGATTTGATCACAAATTTATAAGTACCTATAACTTTCCCTTCCCAATTTTTGACAAGAACTCCTATACCCACCTTACATTGAACTTTATCAATTGCTGCATCCCAATTAATTTTCTAGTAGTTCATTGGAGGGGCTGTCCACTAGCCAAGTATTAATTGACTAAGACACTGAAAACAGGTTCTAAGTAATATGAAAAATGAGAAAAATAATGTGTAAAGGCTATGAATATGAAGGATATGTAAAGCAATATAAGTGGCATCATCTAAGTGCTATCAATTATATGTTATTTCTACCCAAGTTTTTGATGTCCATAACTGAGTTGTCAAAGCAGCTAAGTGGCATAGCAATGCATATGCTGGTTTTTCTTCCACCTCTCATTGATTCATATTGATTGTGCCATCATCCAACTTCATTTATGGTCTAGTTTTATAGCCTGAATGTCCAAACAGTTATTGGAGTTCACAAAAGACCAAAACAAGCATATAGATTTTGGCAGCTCACAAAGTTTCAGCAACTAAGCAAGATAATCATTCACACAACTAAGCAAGATAATCATTCACACAAATTTCAGCACATCGATCGTTGATTTGCGATGACCCGGTGATAAAACCATCACCCTCACCCATCAAGAAAATGGGTGAGGGTGATGGTTTAAAGTGTATATATATATATATATATATATATATATATATGTTGTACGAGATCAAGGATAACACAAATATTTGAAGCAGTTTGCATACCAACACTGATCTAGCTAGCTTTTAGTTCTACATATATATATGCTACACTGAAAACAAGAAGATCTACGACGTCATGGTGCAATCATATATGTATATATACCCACAAAACCAGAATGCCAATCGTGGGTGCAAATGCAATCGTTCATGCATGGTTTCAAACGCTGCAACTGTGAGTTACATTCAATCTATTGACATAAACGAATTATTATTGAAATACATCCACTAATATTGTCAAAGATACAATTAATGGTTAGGGCCATTTTCCAATTAGTGTTGCTGCAGTCTCCAAACTTTAAAGTGAGACATTGGGGGAAAAAAGTATGTGAATTAGCCAAAAGGATATTAATCTGATGCACCCCCAAGTGGTCCATGTATTTGGATTCCTATACTCATCAATTTAATATATGCAAATTGATCAACAATTCATCATCCATCATCCCTCCTGCATGATAATTTTAAACCATAATTGCATGTAGGCATGAGATGGTAATGCTGAAATATTATGTATAAATACAATAAAATCCACAATAATTTGTCCTGCCCGTAAGCCAAAAACCACTCCAATTTGATTGATCAACTATGGCTATCTTTTTAGAGGAAGCAAATAACAGAGGGAAAATTGCGGTTTCTTACAACAAGATTAATTTAAAAGACTGCATTGTGGAGTTTGCCAGAGTCGAAGAAAGCTCTCACAAAAATTAATATTCAAGGGAAACAAGCACAATCAGCTTACGGTGGAGTCCAATGTGTGTGCTTCTCAAAACCTAAGTTCAAATAATACAAACCAATAAAGCACCAGTGTTTCTAATTGCCCTAAACGGTTTCATCAATAACTGGAAAAGAGATAGAACAGAGTAATTTACGTTGGGAAATCGAATCCAACCGAGTGGATGAGGAGACGCAGGGTTGGACAATCGACTCCGACGTTCACTCCAGGAAATGGGCCGACGATGATTCACACAACAAAGCCTTCGGGTGTCAAAAAACCACAGCTTTTTTCACATTTTATGGCCGAGGCAAAAGCGATTGAAGATGCCGATTAGTGGGGTTTCGGTGGGGGGGGAGCAGAGTAACTCGCTACTCGTACGCGAGAACCACTGGGCTGGAGCAGCTGGAGGTGATTTTACTGGTTTCAATCGGTGGAAGGGAAATCCCAAAAATTTCTGTGCTTCAGTTTTGGTTATGTGCAGCTAGAGAGAAATGAAAAAGAAGAAGTTGGGGACGAAGGGGTTTTCGGGATGAAGAGGGAAAAATTAAATCGTTTTGGCGCCGTCTGGATTAAAATCATAGTTGCAGCGAAATTGTCCGCCGCCATAAGATTTTTACTTTTTGCAGCGATTTATTTCGCCGCTATTATCAAATAAATCGCTGCAAATGATTCAGTTTATTTTGCAGTGAAAATAATCGCCGCAAGTAACATTAAAATCGTCGCAAAAGATAAAACGAAAAGCTCGCGTGTTTAAAACTGCGTCGATCAAGGAATCGCCGCAACTAAGGACTTATTGCGGCGATTTTATTACCGACAGACCAAAAATCGCCGCAATAAGCCGATTTTCTTGTAGTGTAGTTTTCTTTTAGAATAGCTTGGTGAGTTTTCTCTATATATATATAGGACTATACCTAATAGCAAAAAATGTTTTAGAAGATATTTTAGACAGTGGACCGTGAAAAAATAAGATTATTTTAATGACATTTAAATGAATATGACTAAAAAAAATTTTGTTTAATTACTAGCCAGAAATTTAGAAAGACAAGTACTCTGGGTTGTAAATGTATCAAGGGAAAAAACTGAGGAACTTTTATAATAGTTCAACAATCTATTTGTTTTGAGACATAACTATTATTTATAAATCAACATATTTTGAACTATATTTTTATTTTCTTTCTAAAATAAAAAGAGTTCAAATATAAAATAGGAAATACAAAAAAAATCAAATCAAATAAAGATGTAAAAAATAAAAATAAATAGATAATTAGTCTATCTACTATGGAAGAGGAGATTATTTGAAAAATGTAACCTATTCTTTCATGTGGTGTTGTTTCTCCATAGGGCTATACCTTGGAGCAAAACTGGTAATAGGGACTCCAATTGTGATTGCATTCTTGATCTATAAATGGCGAAGGAGGCAATTGTCAATGTACGATGCTATTGAAGACTTTCTATAAAGTCACAACAACCTTGCGCCGATAAGATATATATACCCACAAATTAGGAAGATGAGCAAGAATTTCAAGGACAAACTAGGTGAAGGAGGTTATGGAACTATATTTAAAGGAACACTTCGAAGTGGCCGACTTGTGGCAATAAAGATATTAACTAAGAGCAAAGCTAATGGGCAAGACTTTATTAGTGAGATTGCAACCATTGGAAGAATTCATCATGTTAATGTAGTGCAACTCATTGGTTTTTGTGTTGAAGGATCAAAGCGCGCTCTTGTATATGAGTTCATGTCTAAAGGGTCTCTCAATAACCATATTTTTGGAAGTATCCTAATAAGCTACAAGAAAATGCATGATGTTGCTCTAGGGGTGGCTCGTGGGATTGAATACTTACATCGAGGTTGTGACATACGGATTTTGCATTTTGATATAAAGCCTCACAATATTCTTCTTGACGAGAATCTTCATCCCAAGCTTTCTAGCTTTGGCTTAGCAAAATCATATCCAACAGATGATAGCATTGTTTCTTTGACTGCTACAAGGGGAATGTTCGGATACATGGCTCCTGAGTTTTTCCATAAAAATATTGGAGGCATTTCATACAAAGCTGATGTTTATAGTTTTGGAATGTTATTGATGGAAATGGTAGGTAGAAGAAAGAATTTGAATGCATATGCAAAACATTTGAGCCAAATCTACTTTCCCCCTTGGGTCTACGACCAATTGCATGATGGAAATGATATAGAAATGGAGGAATATGCCACAAAGGAGGAAGAGGAAATAAGTAGGTTGATGATCATAGTTGCTTTATGGAGTATACAAATGAAGCCTAGTGATCGTCCTTCAATGAACAAAGTCGTAGAAATGCTTGAAGGAGAAGTTGGATCCTTGCAACTACCTCCTAAGCCTTTATTTTCATTACCAGAGAGACAAATTGAGCATAACATGGAGATTTCAAATCAAGATTGCTTATCAATGCATTCAAATGAATCAAGTCAATCCAATAGTACTCAATCGTAGAATCTCTCAATCAAGAACTTAATTCTATCATCCCTAGTCAAGGAAACTGGCAGGTCTTCTCATCTTTGATATAACTCAAAGATGTTTCATATTTCTATGCAATAATAATGAATGTTGGTGTGGTATTTGATAACTGATCTGCATTTTCCTATAGTATTTTTCTTATTTATTCTCTTTACTCATACTTTGAATTATGAAATGATTGTTAGTCCAAAAATGTTTTCAGGTAGTAATATTCAAACGATTTAGTCATCTTTTGTTAATTTTTTGAATATGGAGATAATCTTGGTCCTAGTTGCCCGATAGGTTTTCTATCTTCGCCTAAAACTAGCTAAATTTAATTATTTTATCATATATATTTTTATATTGGTTCTCAAATTATAAAATATTTTAACCTTAAATGAGAAGACATTTTAGGGAACTCAAACTCTCATTCATTTCCGAATTGCCTCGAATAACAGTATGAACAATTTACACCTCAAACTATATCAATTCTTTGATTGCAGTCCACTATCCAATTAATAAGTTCATTCTCACAAAAAGCTTTGCTACAAATGTTACAGTTACTCTCATACTAAGGTTGTCAACTTTTAATATGATCCACTAATCCAAAATGTAAAATATATGATTAAGATCGAGTATAAACAGGTTCGGATCCATTTGGATTGATTCTAACTTCACCTTATTAACAATTGAGTTGTGTTGGATTAACTTGCGAGTTCGATTGATTTGAGTAATTCGAGTACCAAAAAATAAAAAATATTGTTATTTTGGTCATTTGCTCATTTTAGTAACCTGATTGGTCCACCACATTTTTATAGAAATTGTGTTCTATATGGGGAAAAACATGGTACTAGTGCTTCCCGCACCCTGCCCTCGACATGGGTGGGGGGTGGGGTTTGCCCTATGGGATCTAGCCCCACGCCCTGAGCTGAGGGCGGGGCCCTCCGTTTGGGTGTTGAGGAATAGATTGGCCTCGTGGTGTGTCTGACCCCCGCCATCCACCGCTTAGCCATGGCTAAAAATAATCGAAAAAGCAAAAAAAAATTCTAAAAAAATACAAAACAACTGGCAAACAACAACAAATCTACAGATCCATCTCTAAAGTCCACAAATCTATCATCTAACAACAAATTCAAGAAATTATCAAATACAGACATCACGTCACATGGTAAAAAAAAAAAAAAAAAACATAACCACCACAGTGTGGCCATGTGAAGAAAAATCAAATACTAAAAATAGGAAAAGGAGGAGGATAGCAAGGTTGCTCGCGCTACCCAAGAAGGTCCGAGGCGGTGAATGGCAGGGTGGCAGGGGGCGGTGACCCACCAACTAGCCCAAAACCATGGCACTTATTTAAAGTTTTTTCTTAAATTTTTTTTTTATATCCTTTGTATTGTTATCTAATGCCAACAAATAACATGGACTATAATGACTCGACACTACCCAGCTTGATTAACAGCCCGACTAATACCTCTAAATCTGATTCGACACAACCCAGCTTGATTAAATCTCCTCATGATTCAAGTTACTAGAAGAGATTAGGGTTGAGCAAAAATTCAAAAATCTAGCTCTGCTTTGGCTTCGACAAAACGGTGTCAGTCTTCTTTTTTTTTTTAATTTTTCAGACGGAGCCAGAGTCGAAGCTGTGACTAGGCCGACTCCGACTCTGATTTGATCTGACACAGACTTTACGATCCGGCTTCGACTCCAACTTTGCCCTCCAACTCTGATATTGTGTATATGTTATAAGAATATGTATTTATCTATATATTTATCATATATACTAGTATAATTATACAATTATATAACTAGAATTTATATAGTTAAATTTAATAATATACTAGTTGAGCTAATTATTATAAAATAATATTCTTATATTATAATATAAATAGCCTAATGATAGTTTAGTATATGTAAACATCATAGTATTACTACCATACGTAACCAAGTATAGAAATAAGTTAGATACTAGTATTTAAATAAGTCTAGTATAACAAGTTAATAACACATATACTAATTTATTAAACTCTAATAATATGTAATTATACACTAGAAAGTCTAGTATATAAATAAGTTAGACATTAATATAATAACATATAATTAGACACTAGAAAATAAATCATCTAATGTAAAAATAAGTTATAAATAAGTTAAACACTAATATAATATAATAAAATGTAATAATATAGTAGAATAACATGTAATTAGACAAAAAAAAAAAATATGTAATACTATAGTATGATAACATGTAATTAGACAATATAGTATAAGTCTAGTATAAAAATAAATTAGATATTAGTATAGAAGTAAATTAGCACTGAGTTACTTTTGAATTTTAAAATTTTGAAAATTTGAAATTTGAGAGCCCACAAAAAGTTCTTTTTAAAAATGAGCTAAATAGGGGTGAAACCAGTCCGGTTCAATCTGGTTTTGTACATTTTTTAGAATAGAACTGGTATATATCAGTGTTGAAAATTTAAGAACTAATACTGGGCTGATTCACTACTGAAATCGAAACATCCAATTTTTTCGATTTTTTTCCGGTCCGCCCTGATTTTTCCAGTTTTACAGATTATTATGCTAGTAATTATATTATGTTTACATATACTAAAATATTAGTCTATTTATATTATAGTATAAGTATATTATTTTATTATAATTAACATATACTAGTATAGTATTGAATTTAACTATAGTCTATATAAGTTATAGACTTTTATATGAGTATGTATGATCATATGTGTAAAAACGTATTTACAAAAAGAATATATATATTATAATTTATTGTGCCAAATAGGATTTCAACCTTAGTGAAACTCTAAATATTTGAAATCTAATTGAAACCCCAAAACCTCGTGGAAGCCGAAATCGTAAATGGTTTCCAAAACCATAAATGTTGGTTGGTTTTAGTTTAGCATTTAATTATTTGATTAGATCACTTCCACAGACTTTTAACCACTAAAATTCGTGTCATTACACCCGTATTCATTCTTTTATAATTTAGTAATTTCATTGGATTAAGAAAAATTAGATTTGGGCTTGTTAGAAACCAAAAGCTCAAACCAAACCCTCTGGATACCCTAAATGAGGCGTAATCGGTTTAGGCCCACTAAGCCCTATCGAAAAGCTCCACCTATGCAAGGCTTCTTGTGGAAGTTTCCTCCACTTCCCAAGGTGTACCTTGGCTTCCCTTCTCAGCCCAAATAGTAGCGGATGGGAGGGAAATTAGCCACCTCATCACCACCCATCACTCGACAGCTTCCATGGCTGAAAATCTTGTGTCGTAGCTCATTGATTGAGCTGCATTATTGCATATTTTATACATTTAAAATTAATATATTTTTAATTATTTTATTATTTTATCATTGGTTTTAGATGGAAAATTTGATTAAGAGGCATAAATCCAAGTTTTGGTTTAAATTGATTAAAAGTATATTTTATACTTGATTTTAATACTTGTGATTTAATTGTGTAATATTTATTCACTTACACAACACACTTTTAATATTTTATTCTGCATTTTTTTGTCTAATTTTAATTTTAATTTTAATTATTTTATTTTCTTTGTCCAGTTTCATTTTTTTGTTTCTTTAATTATTTATGATTTTGCTTGTCTATGTTTTATTTTTATTTTATTGATTTTAATTTTAATTTTACTTTCTGTTTTACAGGTTTTTCTAAACGACGTGTCGTTTTGTCGGTAGAAAAAAACGACATGTCGTTTTCACTGTCAATGAACTCAGCCTCCTCCTAAATGACATGTAGTTTAGTTCATAGACCAAAACTACATGTCGTTTTGGTTCATCTTCAACCTTCAGCTCGTCCAACAGCACGCACTGCATCCACACTGCACTGCACCTACACAGCACCGTGCCCAGCCACCTCAAGCCACCATGAGCAACTCTCCACAACCGTGAGCCACGAAGCACCACTATGAATGCGGAAACACCAACCTCTATTTTAAGAAGTGAAAACAGAGTAAAACTCCTTCGCAGCCCACTGCCTCCACATCCAGAAAATCCACCTCCATTTCTGCAACCTGAACAGACCACACCTCCACCTCCTGCAATGCCACTGCACAGACCAACCGCATGTCGAAAACACCTCCGCTAGCCTCCATACATGCGATCGAAGCTGCACAGCCAAACCTTCACGTAACCTCCACACACGGCAGCATCTTCCTGCGCACTGCACCATCACCATGCACGCAGAGCACATCCAAACCAACCACTACACGGGTCACGCAGCAGTTGTGTTTCGCAAACCTGCAGGAAGAAGAAAAGAAAACACAATCGAAAGAAATGAAAATGAAAAACATGACGCACATGAAGACTAGGCACTGCAGTAGAAAGAAAACAAAAGAAAAGAAGAAAGCTTTTCAGACAGCAACAAAGAAGACGCTGGGCAATGGGCAGAAAGAATAAATTGATTCTTCTGTATGTGGAGAACAAGACATCTATATGTGGGGACAGACGCACACATGGGCAACTAGACAAAAAGAAAGAAAACAATTATATTTGGATGTTACTTTCTCGGTCTGAACACACAGATGAAGCTTTCGGCGCAAATAAGTTTTTGTGAGTGGAAGATATAAGGACGTGGAATTAGGGATGGGTGCAAGCAGCACTCATTTGCAGTAATATTTTGAAGCCTATGTAAGGGCTTGGAGGCAAATGGAAAAACTCATTAGATTTTAGGGAAAATAAATCAGTTAGAGTTTTTGTAATTACGAGTAGAAGTAGAGTAGAGTAGAAGTATTATTTTAAGTATGATTTTATTTTCTAGTTTTATTATTTTTATTTTATTTCAGTTTGGAGTTATGATAAACATGCCTAAATTTTTGTACTAAGGTTAGAGATGAAGTCTAATGATTTAAATATTGTTTTGGATCAACAATAGAGTTTATATTGTGAGTTTGATCAATTGAATGGTGTTATTATTAGAAACTGTGATTATCTATATACTTTTCTTGATCCATTGTGATTTTCGAATGCATTGGATGCTTGAAGAATCCCTGTGGTAATCAATTGGACTTGTGAATGTTTCTACCAAAAATTGTTCAAACTTAATCTTTAGTGGTCGAAAGAATTTTTGGTGTTATTATTAGAAACTTTGATTATCTATATACTTTTCTTGATCCATTGTGATTTTCGAATACTTTGGATGCTTGAAGAATCCCTGTGGTAACCAAATGGACTTTTAAATGTTTAAACCATCAATTATTCAAACTTAATCTTTGGTGATTAGTTTTATTGGCTTAACTGTTAAATTTTCCAGTTAGACAAAATCTTTATTCTAGTTTAACTGAGGTAAATTGATTGGAAACAATATTTTAAATTATTAGACAGATCCTCAAAACCTTAGTCGTTCTCCATATTGTTTTATTTTGTTATTTCAGTTATATTTTTGTTATTTTAAAAATCCTCATCTCTGTAATCTCCTCTTTTTGATTGCACACTCCTTTTAATAATCTATTTTTATTTTATTCTCTTTATCACATTAGTCAATCCCTGTGGATTTGATCCTGTAAGGTACTACAACACCTGCATACTTGCAGGTACAACTGCTCTAGATTTTTGGTTCATTATTTTGAGTGAAAGTTCAGATGCAACACCCTTGGTTTTGGCTGAAAACCCATCATCAAATGGTCGCCCTCACATCCCCTCTCAGCCCCTCCAACAGTATATGAGTCATCCATAACATGTTCCTTAGGCTTTTATAACTTTTGATTCAATTTCATGGAGACAACTCAAGAGGAGACTTCAGACAATTCTTCTAGTCATTCTTGCTTGAGTTTTTTTGAAGCTATAGAAGTCCATTTGTCCCACCAAAATCCCTCTATCACCGTGATTCCGATAGAGCAAATCCACTGATGCGAAGTAAGAAATAAATAACTGCTTGACATGGGATCATGTTGAAAGGACCAAAGAGGTGCAATTCAATGTAGAACAAAACCGTCATGCAGCCATAAAAGCTGAATATTGACCTTTGCAAGGCTTAGAATAAAGACAAAAGAGGTCGTGTAGTCCTGAGTACAAAAGCTAGTTAACCGGGAGAGTGAAGGAAGAATTTCCCTCGGACCTGTCCAAGAGGAATTGGTGGGGTAACTGTAAGGGGATTTTCCCTACTAGGCTCAGCCCAATACCCGGCCCCAAAGTTCCAAGATCATCCGTGAAGCAAGATGTCCATGAGGGAAAGCAATCAGGTAATTGATGGGCCTGACCCACCTTACATTGCTTGGCTACACTTTGGTCATGGGAGCTTGTACAAGACATAGTGGGTAATACGGGGGACCCTTGATCCTCTGACATGGAATATCGATGGATCACAAAAGATGAAACAAGGTCAGAGAATTACGCCACATTAATGGCGCCATCACCTAAGGTATACGCCACATTAATGGTGTCGTCGCAGAGCCACGCTGCATTAAAGAACTCTAACAGAGGGAACAGTATGAAGGGCACGGACTCCGTAGGGCAAACACAATCTGCCCCCTGAGTCATGGTATAAATAGCAAGTCTTAGGTACAAGAAGCTTTCTCTAATCCCTAGACTCTCTCAGTTATTTACAAGCTCCCAAGAGAAATTACTGACTTTGACATCGGAGACTCCCCAACCCCAAGATCGTGACTTGTGCGAAAATGAGTAGCACAAAAGGCTATCCCAAGTGCAGGAGCGTGTCGCGTAATAATAAGGAATAAATTCCTAAATCGTCTCCACAGGAAAAGTGCTAAAAATAAACTCATGTAAAATGGTAGAAATATTTACAATGAGAAAATAAAAATAAAAGTGATGATATGTACAATGAATGGAGAAGTACAATGAAAAAGAAAATTTACTGGTCATAAACCAGATTCATGTTTGTTGGATTTGAGTGTTTGAGATGCAGTGATGAAAAGTAAGGAATTAAAATACAAGACAGTAAATTGAAATTGTTGAAAATTAAATAATTGAAATTTAAAGGGGCAAGAAAATTAAATGACATAAATTTAAATTGCAAAAAATAAAGGTGCGGGAAAAATAACTGACAGTAATTTAAATGATGGAATTAAAAGTGCAGAAAAAGTAAATGACAGTAATTTAAAGTGCAAGAAATTAAATGACATAAATTTAAATGAGCGAGAATTAAAAGTGCAAGGAATAATTCATCGTAAACTTTAAACTGAAATAAAATAAAAATAAAACTGAAAATGGAGGCTACAGGTGAAGGAGGAAAGCTTGGTAACAACTGTTGGTCCATTAGGCTCTCAATTGCGTTACCGGACTCCCTTTCTTCACCCGAGCTTTATTCAAAAAAACTGGAAAATAAAAATAAACAAAGGTCTCTCTACTCTACTATACTCCTACTCCCAAAATCCATCCCTAAATCCCAATTCCTAATCTACTCCTAAAATCTAACAAGTTTCTCCGTCCGTTTACAAGGTCTTTATATAGGCTTCAAATAAATCACTGTTGCTTGTTTCGTCCGTGATGCCAGTTCCATGTTTTGCGTCTTGTCTGCCACTATGTTGCTTTTGCCATGCTTCCAGACTATGAGAAGGAAACAGCCCATGTGCAAACCACTTTTATTTCTTTTTTTTTTTTTTTTTTTTGCTTTTAGCCTTTCTCCATGTGTCTGCTGCATGCTTTTCATTTCTTTCTTTTTTTGTTTTTGTTTTCAGCCCAGTTTCGTCCGCATTTCTTCTTTCATTTTCTCTCCTTCTTTCTTGTTTACTTCCGCCTAATATTTCTCTCTTTTCTATTTTGTTTTTCATTTTCATTTCTTTCGGTTGTGTTTTCTTTTCTTCCTCCAGTTGCTGCGTCTTCATGTGAAGGAGAAGGTTGAGCAGAGGTGGCTTGCGATGATGGGTAGTGACGCACGGTGGTTGTTCTCAGACATGCGCCGTGGAGTGGTGCTGCCGCTAGAGATTCAGCTGGCACGTCTGGGCAGCGTGGTGGCTTTAGAGGAGACTGGGCAATCGAGGCAAAGGTTCTTGGTCGCGTATGGAGGTGCTGCTACTGGAGGCCGCGTGACCTGCAGTGGTGACCTGTCCAGGTTGCAGAGTGGCAGCATGGTTGTCTTCACATGGTTGGTCTATGCAGCGGTGCTGAAGGAGTTGCAGCAGTGCGTCCATGGTTGTGGCGAGGTGGAGATGGAGCATGGTGGATTTTTCTTTGCAGTGGTTGTGACTCAATGACTGGGCAGAGGTGCAGCATGCTAGATCGTGTGCGTAGGTGCTGCTGGATGTGTGCTAGAGTGAGATGGTTGAGCTGGTGGCCTCGAATGGTGCTACTGGACGTGCGGAGCAGCATGGTGGAGGCTTCGGATGATGCAGTTGAGCTACAGCATGTGATTGTGGGTGGAAGAGAATGGTGGCGCTACCATGGTTGTGCTGCTGTGGCGTGGAGGAGGCAGCGTGGGTGATGTCTGGGCATTGTGACATTGTCGAAGGTTGAAGAAGACGCGCCCAAAACGACATGTCGTTTAGCCTATGCTGTAAAACAAAAAAATAAAAATAAAAAAATAAAATAAAATAAGATAAGACAAGCAAAATAAATAATAAATAATTAAAGAAACAAAAATAAAACTAAACAGAGAAAATAAAATAAGTAATTAATTAAAAATAAAAAATAAAATTTGAAAAAAATTGAAGAAAAAAATATTGAAGGTGTGTTGTACATGGAAGAAATATTATACAATTAAATCACAAGTATTAAAACAAGCATAAATTATGCTTTTAATCAATTTAAATCACAACTTGGATTTATGCCTCTTAATCAAAATTTTCATCTAAAACTAATGATAAAATAATAAAACAATTAAAAATATATTGATTTTAAATGTATAAAATATGCAATAATGCAGCTCAATCAGGCCGCCCCCTCCGAGTTGTCCTCTTCTCATTTTCACAGGTTCAAGTTCTGAAGACCTGAGTTACTAGAACCTGGCCCAAAGGCATGAGAAACAGAACATTAACAATGGTGCTATCTGTGAGATAAGCATAGATCTTGCGTGTACTTCATATACATGCGACAACCTGTTCTAGACAACACGGAAGCGCACCAATGGTGTCGACGAACAGGGAAACTAACTAATACAATAACCAAATTCCTAGGATTGAAGGGGAGGTCACAGAAGAAAGATAGGAGTGCACCCGCAAAGATATACCTCCGAAGGGCGGGGTAAGCACAGTTTGCCCAATGATGGAAGATTACACCTTGCCACTACCTTCCGACTGTGAACCAGTCGAAGACGTGGTCCAAGATAAGTAGAAGCTCAGAAAGGTGAAACCAAATGAGCTGTTGGCATGTCCCACTCAACCCGAATCGACCAGAAGCAGTGGCAAGAATTGGCAGCGACATGACATTTGAGGCACAGAGTGTCATGCAGCAACTCTTCGCCGAGCACCAGGACGTATTTGCATGGAGCCACGAGGACATGTGGGAATAGCTCCCAAAATCATATAGCATAGCTTTAGCGTAGACCCAAAGGCCAAAGGAGTGTGGCAGAAACTCAGAAGCATTAGTGCAGAAAAGAACTTTGCCATAGCTAAAGAAGTGGACTACCTGCTAGCTGTTGGATTCATTCGAGAGGTCCACCACCCAAAATAGCTGTCTAACTTGGTCCTTGCAAAGAAGTCGAATGACAAATGGAGAATATGAATCGACTTCACCGACCTCAACAAAACCTGCTTGAAGGATAGCTTCTCGCTTTCGCACATCGACTTGATTGTCGACTCAACGATGAGCCACCATATGCTCAGCTTTATAGACGCCTATTATGGATATAACCAAATTCGTATTAACCCCAAGGATGAAGAAAAGACTTCATTTATCACTGACCGAGGCCTATATTGTTACACGGTGATGCCTTTTGGGCTTAAGAACTTAGGTGCCACATACTAGCGGCTAGTCAACCACATGTTGAAAAACAAAATAGGAAGAAAATTAGAGGTCTACAAGGATGACTTATTGGTTAAGAGTGAGACCCCGGAACAACACCTGAATGACTGGAGGGAGACTTTAGCAATACTAAGGCAGTATTAAATGAAGCTAAACCTGGTAAAGTGCGCCTTCAATGTCGGAATGGGAAAGTTCTTAGGATTCATGGTGTCAGAATGCGGAATCAAACCCAACCCCTAGAAAGTGGAGGCCATCCTCAACATGGCCCCACTCCAAAACATAAGCCAGGTGCAAAGGTTGGTTGGGCGAGTGGCAGCTCTCAACAGGTTCGTGTCAAGATCCACCGACAAGTGCATGCCTTCCTTCAAGGTCCTACGAAAGGCATAGGTATGGGACAACGAGTGCGACCTAGAATTCAAAGCTCTCAAGAAGTACCTCAAGACCCACCGCTGCTCACCCCACCCCACCCCACCCCGATATGGGGAGACGCTAAACTTGTACCTAGCAATCTCCCCTCAAGCCACTTCCTCAGCATTAGTGCTAAAGAGAATGGAGTCCAGAAGTCTACTACACCCGTCGATCATATCGTGGGGCTAAAGCTAGATACCCCCGCCTAGAACAGCTGGCCTTTGCACTGGTAGTAACCACGCACAAGCTGCGCCTATACTTCCAAGCTCACCCAGTAAGGGTCCTCAGAGAAACCCCCTTGAAAAAGATACTGCAATGACCGAACACCTCAAGTCGGCTCATGAACTGGGTAGTGGAGATGAGCGAATTTGACATCGACTATGCACCACGGAACACCATCAAGGGACAAGGGACAAGTGTTGGCAGACTTCATTGCCAAGTTTACCGATTTCCCGGTAAAGAACGATCATGCACATCCCATGAAGCCCTAACAAGTATTCATTGACAGCTCATGTTGCCAGACTTGAGGGGGAGTGGGAGTGCACATCATTACATACAAGAGGGAGGAGTACAATTACGCTATCAAATTGACGATCAAAATGACGAACAACGAGGTGGAGTATGAAGCGTTGCTTTCAGGATTGGTGGTGGCCAGGTCTCTAAAGGCACCAAAATTGAGGTACAGACCGACTCTCAAGTGGTGGTCAATCAAGTGCAAAGAGAATCTGCTATAAAAAGTGAGAAATTGAAAAGTACTTAGCACTAATAGAGGCCGAGCACCCCCATTTCATGTACTTACAGATTCAGCAGGTGCCGATGGCAGAAAATCAGAAGGTAGACAAGCAGGCACACGTGGCGTCAAGACAGGAGAATTCGCCTACCAAAGTAGACAGTGATACGAACCTTGGAAGGACCCTCTATAGGATTCAAAGTAATGGAAATACAGCCGGGAGCCCCAGATTAGGCGGGGAACATACTCAAGTACTTCGAAACCAACGAGGTGGCCGAAGACAGACATGAGGCCAGGAAGATCATAAATAGAGCAGCACGCTACACCCTGATCAAGGGAATTCTGTATCGAAAGGGCCACTTGGCACCTTTTTTATGGTGCATCTCCCCTAAAGAAACGTAGTACGTGTTGGTAGAAATACATGAAGGAATCTGCGGGGGTCACTCAGGAGGAAAGGCATTGGTCGAAAAAGTAGTGAGGGAGCGGTATTGTTGGCCCCAGGCCATAGGAGATGCCGATGAGTATGCTCAAAAATGCCCAAAGTACCAAGAATACACCAAGGTGCCCCACTGCCCACCAAAGAATTGACGTCGATCATGTTGCCTTGGCCTTTCACCCAGTGGAAAATTGACTTAATCGGCCAGGCCTGGCAAGGGAAGAGTAAAGTTTGTGGTAGTAGATGTAGACTACTTCACCAAGTGGGTTGAGGCCAAGGCCCTACCAACCACCACAACAAACAACATCACGTGATTTCTATGGAAGACGATGGTTTAGGTTTGGCATCCCACGTACTATCATATCAGATAACTGGAGACAATTTGATTCTGATCACTATCGTAATTAGTGCCTGGAGTTAGGGATTGAGTTTTGGTACTCATCCCCGAGGCACCCCCAATCTAACAAACAAGTGGAGGCGACCAACAAAACATTGATGAGAATGCTCAAAAAGCAACTTGGTGACAAAAAGGGGGCATGGGCAGAAGAACTTCCCGCTGTCTTATGGACCTACCGGGTCACAATGAAAAGGTCGACTTGGGAAACTCCTTTCACCCTTACTTACGGCTAAGAGGCGATGCTGCCAGTAGATATCGGAGTCCCCACCTATAGAGTTCAGCACTTCGAGCAAGAATCCAATGATAGACGGCTAGAGGAACAACTTGATTTGTTGGAAGAAGTCAGATTGGAGGCCGAGATAAGAGTTGCAACCAACAAAAGAAGGATCGAGCGATCCCTCGACAAGCAGGTGTGCTCGAAAACATTCAAGGTTGGAGATCTTGTACTCAAAGAGACAGGAACAACAACGCGGGACGATGGAAAGTAGGACCCCGACAGGATGACCCCTACGTGGTCACCATCACAAATCACTGGGCTCTACCGACTCTGAGACTCCAAAGGGAACAAGTTGCCGCATCCCTAGAATGCCGAACATCTATGAAAATTTTATTACTAAGCTAACTCAATTGTTGTAAGTATATATTTCCATGCACACACTACATGCACTAATAAAAGAAAGTGTTGTATTTCAATGGAAAATTTCAGGGATATAACGAATTCTCCACTAACGAACTCTCCATCAACGTAATCCCCATCCACAGAATCATCGTAACCTACATCAGCGAAATCTCCATCAATGTAATCTCCATCAACGTAGTCTCCATCTGCAAAGTCAACAAAATCTCCATCAACGTAACCTACATCAGCGAAATTAACGAAATTTCCATCAGCAACTTACCTTGCCATGAGGTGAAATGGGCGAGTATAATCTCACAGAGGAGTGTGGGTCGGCACTCGGCCACCTGAAGAAAAAGGCTTACCTTCCTTATAAATTGCGATGTCAACAGGCGGGAGCGAGACCAGTCCCAAACTACCCGAACAACCTACCTCCCCATGAAGGATGATAGGTGAGCAGGCAGTTCAACCTCCTCATCCAGGAGTGCAGGACCAACCCTTCCAATGGCCTGAATAATTTTCCCCGACCCCCATCCCGATGAAGGAGTGGACCAGCCACATCGTTGTCTGAATTACCTCCCCCGCTAGATACCAGAGGGAAATGTAAGCCTAAAAGTTGCCTTATCCCTCCAGTGTCAAGTCAGTCCTCAGCTACCCGAAGGGAAAAGACTTACCTTCCTCGTAAGTGACAACAGGCGGGAGCGGGTCTAGTAACAGACTGCCCTAACAACTTACCTCCCTACTGGATACCAGAGGGAGAGGTAGGCCTAAAGGTTGCATTGTCCCTCCTGCGGTGGAGAGCAGGACCAACCCCATGGCTACACCAATAACTTACCCTGACCTCAACTATGATGAAGGGTGGGATCTATGCCAGCCTGATGCAAACTTACCATTTTCTTGTAGTGTCAACGGGGGGGAGCAGGTCTAGATACAAACTTCCCGAACAACCTACCTCCCATGAGGAACAAAGGGACGGTTTGAACCAAAGGATGCCTTGTCCCTCCCGCGAAGGAGAGCGGGTCCAGCCCCGAGGCTACCCGAATACTTATCCCAACCCCCATCACGGTGAAGGAGTAGACCAGCCACATCGCTGCCTGAATTACCTCTTCAGGGGGCAAAAGAGCGGTATGGCTTGAGACATTCTGATCCATCCCCAATGGAGTGCAAGTAGTCCTTAACTACCTAAAAATGAAGATTTACCTTCCTCGTAAGCGTCAACAGGCGGGAGCAGGTCTAAATTCAAACTACCCGGACAACTTACCTTTCTGCAAGATAGCAGAAGGAAAGGTTGGCCGAAAGGTTACCTTGTCCCTCCTGCGACAGAGAGAGGGAACAGCCCCACGACTACCCAAATAACTTACCCCAGCCTCTGCTACGATGAAGTGTGGAATCAGCGCTAGTCTGACCCAAACTTACCTTTCCCTATGGTGTTTATGGGTGGGAGTGGCTCCAGTAGTAGATTGTCCGAACAACTTGTCTCCCGCAGGGAACAACGGGACTAGTTAAGCCTAAGCCCATCTTGTCCCTCCGGTGAAAGAGAGCGAGTACAGCCCTAAGACTGTCCGAATACTTACCCCGACCCCTGCCACGGTGAAGAAGCAGACTAGCCACATCGCTGTCCGAATTACCCCCCTGAGGGATAAAGAGATTGTTTGGTGAGAGGCATTCCGACCTCTACCAACGCTGAGCCCATGATTTCCAGCTACAAAACCCCCAAACCGATAAAAAGAAAATAAGGAAATGACGAAAGAAAACGACGAAGGAAAATGCACAAAGACATACAGCCAAGCACAACAAAATATAAGGTAATATCATTAATCATCACAAGTTACAACATAAAACCGCAGAGTTACAAAGAACAAGCTACAACATAAAACTGCAGAGTTACAAAGAACAAGTCACAACATAAAGCCGTAGAGCTACAAGGAGCAAGTTACAAAGTAAGGAGGCTCATTACAATAACATACAACCAAATTCAGCCAAGGACACAGCGAGCCAAAGCCTGATCAGATCATAATCCAGTGGAAGTGGCAAACAAAGATCTCCATCACTACGACATGTCAATAACACCCAAGGTTACCTCTTAAAAAATTAACGAGGATGTATTGAGGCAACTAGTCGAGTTGTACGGTGACAATGACCCCCAAAACGCTGCCAGGAACCGTTCGCCAGCCGAGGATGGGTACAAGAAACTGTTGGAGGAGGTGAAGACACCAGGATAGGAATCATCTCGAAGATGAGGTAATTAAGCAAAAGGGAGAGAACGAGAAGCTAAAGATGAGCTCAATAAGCAAAAGGACTATAACAAGAAGTTGAATAGAAGGTTTGAGGCCACAACAGTATAGAGGAGCAAGAAGATCCATCGAAAGAGTCGCAGGGTGTGCGGTCGAGGAGAGTCAACATTCAACAGGCAGGATCATTCCTAGTGGAGCTACCACTGAGGGCGCTCGAAATTAAACCCTTCCCGAGAAGAGTGGCTCGCTCCATGGAATCCTTATGCAGAGAAAGCTCCCGCACATACAGGGCCCTCAGGTCGCATTGAGGATTTTGAAGAACGTGAGTCTTCATCCGCTCAAAATCGTTGGTATGACCAAGCTGCCGCACATCATCACAAACACCACGAACATATGACAACTCCTCTCGCAGACCATGGATGGTGGCATCACAAGCCTTCAAATCCTGCTTTACCTCAGACTGGTCAGCTTCCAAGTCCTTCCTCCAGTTCCTTTCGTCCTCCAAGGCCTTTTTCTTGTCCGACAAGGACTTAGGAGCCTTATTGGACCGCTCCCTCAGTAAATTTTTTGCCTACCTATCGAACTCTAGCTATTTGTGCAGTTCCTGGACCTCAGCCTAAAATCGCTCAAGCTCCTACTAACAGTTGTCAAGAGACTATTGTAGCACCTCCTTCACCTTGGAAGCAAGCATGGCCTTGAGGTTAAGAGTGCCGACCTCGCCCTGGGATCTCAACAAGTCGACGAGGGCCTCCTTAGCTTCCGTTCATTCATTGCACAGTCTAAGGTCAACTGCGTGAGCAAACAAAGTGCCTTGATCTCACTCACCACCTTCTCTCGGCCATCCAGGATAAAAGACGCCAGACTCTCCAACCCCTTCCATAGAAGTCCAAAGCAAAATCAAGAAAGTAAACAAGCAAGGAGTTCGGTGAGTTTGCAAGTGAAGATCTTACCCCAGGAAAAATCCTCTTGAGCCTGCCCTCCATCTTCCAAATGTGATCAGCACAGCTCGCCGAAGATGTCGACTGAAAATCCATCGGGACCTCATCGATAACCTCCTCGCCCTCCCCCTCGTTAGGAACCACGGGCGCAATGGCTAACTCAAGTAAAGACGCGCCTGTCGTTACCTCCACGGCCAAAACAACAGTCTCTGCCACTTCGGTGTCATCAGAAGAGAAAACCTCGACTGCGGGAACGATTTTAACAGCCCACCTGAGTGCCGGTGCTTGGGTTGAGGGTCTACAATAACTGCTTGAATCGGCGGTTTCGCTACCATCACTATCTTCTTGGGCACTGACGATTTGGACTAGATAACGAGCATCATTACAGAAAGAACCCCAGGAGGAATGGGGAGGTTGTCAGAGTCAGATCTGATGGGGGAAATCCTCTGGGGCCTCTTTCCTTTCCCCTCCATCGGTGGATTGGGAGTCG
This sequence comes from Cyclocarya paliurus, assembly GCA_029856935.1. Lineage (NCBI taxonomy): Eukaryota > Viridiplantae > Streptophyta > Magnoliopsida > Fagales > Juglandaceae > Cyclocarya > Cyclocarya paliurus. The sequence continues at coordinate 28,317,932 of CM056948.1, forward strand.
CGACTGCGGGCTCACGACGTGACCACCCTTATTGGGAGAGCAAATTGGCCAGGAGAGCCAGGTACCGACGGAGGCTGTCCTCAGCTAGCAGGAATGGTTGGCTAAATGTTCTTCTTAAGTGTCGTTTGAATGGTGAGTTGAGATGAAAATTAAATAAAATATTGTTAGAATATTATTTTTTAATTTTATCATTGTCTTGGGATAAGAGAAAGTCGAATTGTTTATTATATTTTGTATGAAAATTTTAAAAAATTATAAATGATGAGATGCGATGAAACATTTTTACTATCCAAACTGGGCCTTAGTCTTCGGAAAAAATTTAGATTTATTTTGACATGAGGCTGAGTATAGTCTCGTCATCTACAACGGGTTGATTTTCTATTTCCTTTTCTTTTCCGCAGAGTTATAGCAAAATTTTATATGAAATGTTTCTTCAATAAGAGTTTCTAGAGTTTTTATCTTCATGAATACATAGAAGTATAATTCTTCGAAAGTGGTTAATTCTACAAGTCAAGAGATCATATCACTTTAAGGAGGATATCATAGTACAAGGAATTGGTAGCAAAAATAAAATAAAAGTAGAAACATCAACAGCTTACTGCTCATAGTTTGATATAAGAAACAATTCAAATCCAACAGCATTGAATCCATATCAATTATACTAATGCTAAAGTGTAACAGGATTTCAACATCTTTATAGCATATTCTACAATTCCATGTCTTTATTCTGATTCTGGTATGACTTGTAACTCTTGGCCAAAATCCATTGATGGTATCCTTGCATTGGTTCTTGTAGTAGTTGTGCAGGCAAAGGGATTAGGAGGCATGGTCAAATTTTCCCCTCCTTCCAACATTTGAACGGCAACTTTCGTTGAGGGACGATTCATTGGGATTCAATATTGGATGCACCAAAGCCCTACAATTGTGAGTTTCTTTGCAATCTGAGCATCTCCATCATCTTCAACGAAGACTCGAAAGTCTTCTTTTTGCTCTAAACAATTATAAATCCATTCCGGAAAATAAACTTGGCTAATATTCTCCATTGTAACCTCTGTATTTTTCCTACCTCCGACCGTTTCTAGCAACAACATTCCGAAACTATAAACATCAACTTTATAAGTCACATTTCTAAAATTCCTAAAGAACACTTCTGGTGCAACGTAACCCATGGTTCCTCTGGTCGTGGTCATGGATACTACACTTTGGTCTTTAGAGAACAACTCAGCAAGACTGAAATTAGAAATTTTTGGATTGAAGTTTTGGTCTAGCAAAATATTGTGAGGTTTGATGTCAAAATGAAGAATTCGTTGGTCGTACCCATGGTGAAGATACTCAATTCCTTTTGCAATTCCAATGGCAATGTCTTGTAGCTTGTCCCAACCAAGAAATTGATTCTTAACATCTGCCGAAGATATGAACTTGTCTATAGAGTTATTTGACAAAAATTCATACACTAAGGCTCTTCTAAATCCATCGGCACAAAAACCAACCAAGCGAACAACATTGACATGGTGGATCGTGTTCCCACTTAATTTAAGAATTCCTCCCCTTTTCCTTTAGAAGTGTTTAGAATCTTCACCGCAACATAGATTTCATTGGATAGCTTTCCTTTGAACACTGTTCCATAAGCTCCTTGGCCTAACTTATCAGCAAATTCATTTGTAATCCTTCTAATATCAAAATACGTATATCTTGAGGCTTTAAGTTTCTATAATCTTCCAAAAACATTTCGATCATTGCTTGAATTTCTTTCTCAACTTTATCATATCTATAGACTCGATAGATTGCAAAGACCAACAGTACCAACAAAAATGAACCTAAAATGGCACCTGCATAGTAAAGATAAACAATGATGGGTCAAGAATTTCCATATATATATATATACAACAATGAAAATTCAAGTGGGCACGAACTACTTACCAACAATCACTAATTTTGTCAATGTGCCTATAAAAGATTTGAACATCATCAACTTCTTAAGAGAACATATAATTGTTTGCACAAAAATCTCTTTTTTTATGCTCTTTATTCAATAATTAGGATCTTGAGTTTCTACTAAGAATTTTAAAGTCTAGAGTGGGATGTAGATAAATACATAAAGAACTCCAAGATATTTATAGCTATTGGCATGAATTTTTTCGACGGTATTAAAAATTAGAAAAATGCTAAATGTACTTAAGAAAAACTTACAAAAGACTAAATTCTCCACATATCAGTTATTGATATGTTGAAAATCATAAAATTTGAATTTCAAAAGAAAATTAACAAAATTGTAGATATAGCAAAATTAATTTTGTTAATTAACAAAATTAACAAAAGTAAAAACTGTAAGTACATATAGCATTACTCTAAAAGTTAAGTAAATTGTAGAATCCACTTTATATATCTGTCTAATATCTGTCTTCCATCCCCAAACTCATGGGATTAAAATCCCAATCATTATAATAAGTCATTAACTATAACCTTTCTAAACAAATTTTGGGTTATTTGTTGTGTTTTCATATCTTTTGCTTCGATTTCCATTTAAGATCCTTCCGTACAAGGGCAACAAGGCCAAAGGATAACTGCATTATATAACTAGATCTAACACGTCTTCCTATAATGATAAACTTGTTAATTAATAATATACAGTTTTGTATCTTGATATATCTTTGTGTTATATTTATATGCATTTACATACGTACAAAACTCTGAACTATTCGGTTTCAGGTAAAATGGATCAATACTTTTCGGTTATTCAAGCTCAAAGACTTGAATGAGCTCACCTCAGCTCAATTCACTACAAGAAAAGCATGCAATTCCAACGATTTTGATAGTGTTGCAAAAAGAATCACCATAGTAGAACATTTTGGCGGCAATTTTGCAATCGTCGAAAAATTTTTGTTGAGACAACCGAGTCATTAGGAAGTGGGCCCCTCATTTCAATTAGTTGCAGCGAATATAAGTGTTTTTGCAGTGATTTATTTTGCCAGGAAAAGAAAACTCATGTTGCAACTCTCAAAATCGCCGCAATTAGGTCAGGCGCCAACACCTCTAAAAATCTTTTCTTTTTCCCCCCCGATTTCTTTCCTTCTCCACTCCTCTCTGTTGTTACCCATTTCTTCTCCATTTGCCTTTCTGAGAGATTAGCTGCTACTCCACCCACGTTCCCCGAATGATTTCATCTCCATTTTCGTGCAACCACCCAAAGGTTTCTCCTTTACCACATTTTCCTCCCGCAGAAGCTACGGTCAAGATAGAATCTCTGAAGCCATACTGTGCCATGCGATTCGTCTCTTTGAATCTGTGGGATTTGGGTCAGTTGCTTCCACCTAAGGTTGGTCGAGATTCAGTTGTGAAGAAGCGTGGGTCCTTTTGTCACCACAAGTATCGCTGCAACTCAAAAGTGGATTTTGTTTGAATCGATTTTTCGCGTGTTTCTTTACAAAACTTAAAGCTTTTTGTTTGTAGACTAATTTCTAGTTGTGCAGTGTGAAATCTACCCTTTTTTTGCACCAATTTTGCATGTATATTTGCATTTTGGTCCACATGTAATGTTCGTGGCTCGAACATTTTTTGACCCAGCGGCTGGTAAAATACAGTCATCACCTTCAACAAATAAAATCTCTATGAGCATACTTCCCACCCAGTTCATAATTTATTGTAAAAAATAGATATTTTGCCAATACTTCTTATAGTAATTAGTTGTTACTAAATTATAGATAATCTCAAGTTTCTAGTCCTAATTGTTTTTGGAGTGTACCTGTTCTGATAACATAGTTTTGGAAATTGATGTTCTATGTTTCGATAACATGAATTCCATTTGTATTGGGACTATTCCTTGGTGCAGTCATCAAGAGATTCAAAGCCTTGAATTTCCAAAGTTCTAAAGGAATCCAAGAAACAATTTTAACTTTCTTGAAGCTGGCATGTGTGTGTCTGTTTTTTTTCTTTTTTTTTTTTTTTGTGGGGCTAGCACAAAAAGACTTCTTTAAGGAAAACACTAAATCTTGAGGAAATTTATAAAAAATTTGTCTTCCCCAAGCATGACCCCAAATTTTTTTAAAGATTGATGATCATGTTTCCAGTTCTCATGAATTGATAAAAAAGGGATCATGATAAACTGAAAGAAAAGGCCCCCTTTACCCCACAATAGACTGCATGTACCTGCTTTGTGTAAAAAATACTAGACTAAGTCCATATTTTCATATATATGGATATATCCATTAAGTTGGCGACCCTATATTATTTTAATTTGTTTTAGAACAAATCAGGGGTAGATTAGCTAGCTAGACTTGATTCTGATACTAATCTCCGACGAGTTTTCCCCTTTTAGCGACACATGAAAATCGCTGGAACTAATCTTTCGCAACGATTTCTAACTGAATTGTAGATAGCAAATGCGGCAATATATGGGTTATTTGCGGCGAAAATAATTCACCGGAAAAGAGTCTCTATCCCGGCGACTTTTGGCTTTTGTTGCAATAGATCAGAAGTGGAGGTTTAATACCGGCGAACCTCCAGCGATTTATAAATCGCTGGTAAAGGTGATAGGTGGCGAAATTGATGTTTCTTCCAGTGAATTTTATCACTGGGAAACGTGTCTCCCCTTGTAGTGATTGGATTCTATTTTAAAATTATTCTAACATTTAAATACACAACTCTCAAATCACTTCAATATTGCTTAATTCAAAACCTCTTCACACAAGAGACTTACAATTTTTTTCAACACAACACCTCCTTATACATGGGACCCACAACCTTTTTCAAATTTTCATAAATACTTCTAAATTCATCTTAATATTCAAACCTATCTTAACTCATCTTAGGTGGATCCCATAAAACCCACTCCACCATCTCAACTCATCACTATTCATAAAGAACTCAACTCATATCAACTCAGCTCAACATTTAAACGGGGCCTTCGGTGCCGTTTGGATAGCGAGTTGAGATAAAAGTTAAATAAAATATTATTAGAATATTATTTTTTAATATTATTATTATTTTGATATTCAAAAAAATTAAATTATTTATTATATTTTGTGTAAAAATTTATAAAAATTATAATAATGAGATGATATGAAATAAGATAAAACGTTTCTTATATCCAAAGGTACTTATAATTTCTTGTACTGGCCGGATGAAAAATTTCGGTTATAAAATACTAACTGCCACTGCCAAATCTTTTTTTATTTTTTATTTTATTTTTTTGGTGAACATTTTAATTAGTTCTTTTTTTGTTTCTGGATGGGAATTATGCAACAATTTGATAATGCATACACAACGTTTGACGATGCAGAATGGAAGACAATTATACCTTTGGCATGATTTCTTTGTCTGGGGAAGAACTCAGTTTTTGATTCCTCAGTGCTATTATTATTCTTCAAAATTCTACAATTGTGTTTTGGATGGCTGGACTGTTGCCTCCACAACGTAATTCTTCACATGCATTTTCGCCTCCTACGTGGTGGTCCATCATCGTGAAAACCATAAACAAGAAGAAGGAACACGAGATCACCATTTCTGATCCTCTCTGATCAGTAATTTGTTGTAAATGACCGAAACTTAAAAAAAAGAATTGCTGATACTCGTGCTATCAGTCTGTCTTCTCAAATTTATAATTAGTGTCATTATATTTGTTTAAATATTTTAAAAAATAAAAAAAAATGCAACTTTCACTTAATTATTAACAGTAAATAAAATAAAATATTCGAGATAATTTTGAGAAGCAAACTCATAAAATTAAGTATTATTTTAAAAAAAAATTCAAAAGAGACAAAATACATTATCAACTGCGTGTTCCCGAAAATTGATCGAGTGTCAATGGCATATATATTTGGGCATGAAAAGTTTTGAAAAGAGGGCATCTTGAATTGGTAGCTGCCGGCAGATAGTAGCTAGGCCGGCCAAGTCTCCCTCCTTTTTTTGTTTTTTGAAAGTTTAAAACTGATCTCATTAAAACAAAAAGGATCACTTACAACGACTCTTAACGACCAAACAAGTGAAGTAGAGTTAATACATCTCTCGGGCTACCTGAGTTGAAATACAGGGTGGACATAACTCAATATCATACAAGTCTTCTTGGCTATCAAATGCGGCTTTTGCTAGCTTGTGAGCTGCCTCATTGGATTCACGATGTGCATGTACTGCTGACCATGTTGCAAAAGAGTTTAACAGAGCTTTTGCATCCTCTATTAGGCAGCCCCCCAAGCTCCAGTTTGAAGAGGGTTGATTGAGAAGGTCCACGACCTGCTTTGAGTCCCCTTCTAGTATGAGTTGTTATAGGCCAATTTCTTTGCAAAAAACAGCAGCCAGAAGTAAACCATAAGCTTCTGCATCAAAAGGCCTCCCTCTTAGACTTCTATTTGCTCGAAGGGCACCAATAACATAACCTTGATGGTCTATAATTAGTACTCCAATTCCAATTTTTCCTTCCCCCGAGTTTACTGCAGCATCCCAGTTGACCTTTAACCATCCCACATCAGGTTTCAGCCACTTGTCAATTCTCGCCATGGGTTGTGGATTACTTGCTCCTTCCTTTTTTAGTGCCTCCTTGAAAAAGAGAAGATCAGCCTTTACCTGTTTAATGACTGCATTTGGGTGCTTAAATTCTTTCCCATGTAGGAAATCATTTCTTCTAGTCCAGATTCCCCTCATTGTGACTGCAACCTCCTCGAGTTCCTCTGGATCCACGTGTTCAACCAGTGCTAGCCATACCTTGAAGATCAGGTCATGTTGGATGGATAACTTCTGTACTTTCTTTGGTCCCTGACTCCATACATCTTTGGCTGCAATACATCCCCACAATACATGGCCAGAGGTTTCGGGTTCCTGTTCACAGATCAGGCATGTGTTATCTTCCAAAACTTTCCTCCTTTGTAGATTTGCTCGGGTAGGGAGGGCCTCACTGCAGGCTCTCCATAAGAACAATTTAGTGGCAGGGGTTATTTTGAGCTTCCATATTGTTTTCCACACTCGACAGTTTTGGTCTTTAACTGAGGTTTCACCATCGAGCTCCCTTTCCACCTCCTTGCTGAAATGATATCCACTTTTAACTGTGTATGTGCCATCCTTTGTAAACTGCCATACAAGCTTATCCTCACGCCCACCTATGCTGATTGGGATACTTGTGATGCTCTCAATTTCCTGTGGGGAGAACATCTCATAGAGGAGAGAAGACTTCCATTGCTTCAGCTGAGGATCAATAAGATCACAGACTTTTTCACACCAGCAATCTACCTCTCTGTTGCTTAGGATTTTTTGAGAGGGGAATGATGGTAACCATTTATCCTCCCATATATTCACTTTGTACCCATCCCCGATCCTCCATATGAGTCCTTTCTTCAGTAGGTTCAGTCCTGCCTGAAGCCCTCTCCAAGCAAATGATGGTCTGGACCCCATTTTTGCTTCAAGAATTCCCCCCTTGTGGAAATATTTTTGCTTCAAAACTCTTGCCACCAAGGAGTCAGGATCCTGAAGGATTCTCCATCCTTGCTTTGACAGCATGGCTATATTGAAGTGCCTCATGTCTCTAAACCCCAGTCCCCCTCCCTCTTTGTTGTTACTGAGTTGGTTCCAGCTAACCCACTGGATTTTGGATGAATCTTCATTGAAGCCCCACCAAAACTTTCGGAGTAACTGATTTAATCTGTTAATGATGGATGCTGGCAGAAGAAACATGCCCATAGCATAAGTGGGAATGGCTTGGAGAACTGCCTTGAGGAGGACTTCCTTGCCTGCAGCAGAGAGGAACTTTGTTTTCCAGTTGGTAACTCGAGCCCAGGTTCTGTCAATGAGGGAGTGGAAAGATGCAATCTTTTTTCTTCCCACCAGAGCTGGTAGTCCAAGGTATTTTTCGAAGTTACTGGAGGATTTGACACCTGCTATTTGTAGAATCTGAGTTTGAACTTCTGGAGCAGTGTTCCTACTAAAGAAAATGGAGGATTTTTCTCTGTTTAGTACCTGTCCCGAGCCTTTCTCATACAGCTCTAACAGTTGGAGAATACACTTGAGTTCCTTTGTTTCTGCTTGACAAAACAAAAGACTATCATCAGCAAAGAATAAATGGTTCATTGTGGTTGGACCCCTGCCTATTGGGGCTGATGTTAGCCTACCTTCTGCCTCTGCTCTATTTAGGAGAGATGTAAGGGCTTCTGTACAGATTATGAAGAGATATGGGGATAAAGGGTCTCCTTGTCTGAGACCCCTTGAAGGCCAAAAGCACTCGTGAGGTTCTCCATTCACTAGGATTGAGTAGGACACTGAATTAAGGCACCTCTGGATGATGTTGATCCAGTGAGATGGAAAATCCATTTTGGTCATGATGGCCTCAATGAAAGTCCATTCTACCCTATCATAGGCCTTGCTCATATCTAGCTTGAGGGCCATGAAACCTCTCTTTCTAGTCATTCTCGAGTTCATAGTATGTAGAATTTCATAGGCTACCAGAGTATTATCCGAGATGAGCCTTCCAGGGACAAATGCACTCTGATTGGGGGCAATGAGCCTAGGTAGTATGTTTTTCAATCTGTTTGCAAGTGTTTTAGAAATAATCTTATCCAGTACATTGCAGAGGCTAATGGGTCTATACTCATTTACTCTCTTGGGGCTTTTAATTTTGGGAATGAGAGAAATAAAAGTGTCATTGATATCATTAATAGAACCATCATGGCTGAGGACTTGAAGAGCATAATTACAGACTTGATCCCCCACCACCTCCCAATGTTTTTGGTAGAATTGAGCTGGAAAGCCATCGGGGCCAGGGGACCCCAAGGGATTCATTTGGAAAATAGCAGTTGTAATATCTTCTCTAGTGAAAGGGAGCATAAGCCAAGTCTTCATATTCATATCAAGCTTTGTGTCCAAAGCATATAGGCATTTCTCAAAATCCGAAGGGTGGGAGGAGGTAAATAAGGAGGAGAAATAACCTATGAAGACCTCTCCAATGGCTGCCTTCTCAGTGACACTTCTGCCTTGGGGATCCTCAATACAATTGATGGTGTTGGTCCTCCTTCTTTGGCTTGCCTGCATGTGAAAGAATTGAGTATTCTTGTCCCCGTGTTTAAGCCAGTGTTACTTTGCTCTTTGGTGCCACTTGAGCTCATTTGCTACTATGGACTCTACCACCTCATTCTGACATTGTTTCATTGCATCCAGGTGTTCACCCATTCTTGTGCTTTGGAGAAGGCCAATCCTCTGAGTTCCCTTTGTGACTTCCATGTGATCTTGCTGCTTGGTTTTCTGCCTCCAGATTAGTAAATCTTTTTTGCATATCTCAAGTTTGTTCCTCAAGAGCTTGGCTTCACAATCCACTATGCTTGTTTTGTTCCATGCTTCACATATCACCCTTTGGAAATCTTCCTTCATTTCCCAAGCCATCTCGTATCTAAAACACCATCTTCTTTTCTTCTGCCCATCATCTGTTTTATGCAGCACAATAGACAATGGAGAGTGATCTGACTTTACTGCAGCTAGTGCAGTGCATAGGCCCTGAGCAAATAGGTCACTCCATTCCTTGTTTCCGAGTGCTCTATTTATTTTTTCTTTGGTAAACTCCCTATCCCTTCTATTATTGGCCCGAGTAAATGCCTGCCCATCTGAGTGGATATCATTGAGTCCACAAAATTCGACTGCTTCCCTGAATTCCTCAATCTGTTTGTATGGTCTGGTAGCACCTCCCATTTTCTCATTTTGGTGGAGTATCTCATTGAAATCCCCAGTGCATAGCCATGCCATCGGACTGGGGGGTTTGAGCATCTTCAACAACTGCCAGCTACTGCTTCTTTTCCCGGTATCAGGATGACCATAAAATCCAGTAAATTGCCACGTGGGGCCATTATCCTCAATCTGGACTAGTGCACTGATGTGCCATCTGGTATAACTGATCATAGTTACCTTCCATTCTTCCCTCCATAGTAGTGCAATACCCCCACTCAACCCTATACAATCTATGGCAAAACACCCCTCCATTTTCAAGCACCTTCTTACCACCTCCATCCTATTTTTCCTACATTTAGTTTCCACCAGGAAAACCAAAAGGGGAGACTTTTCCTTAGATAATTTCCTAAGGACACTAACTGTCCGAGGGTTCCCAAGCCCTCGGCAGTTCCACATTAGTATGCTCATTGATTTTGGCAGGGCTGGAAACCAGCCACTGCCTTGACTTGAGAGTTTTCTTTTGCATCCTCACTTTTCTTTGGCCTCTTTTGGATTGAGTCCTGCACTGGTATGCTTCTTTTGCAGCCCCTCCGGTAATTACTCCTAGTAGGGCAATTGGAGATATCAACCAGCATCGTAGTGTCATTTTCATCTGTGTGAAAGTTACTTGCTCGAGCCTTCCTCTTCCACTTCCTCACAGTGTGTTCCACATAGTCCATGCCCTGTTGCTTGGGGAATTCTGCGTCTTCATCTGCAGGTATCACTTCACTTCTTTTTGAAACTACCCAAGCTCCATCATCACCAGGATCAGGCCTGGCTATTGCATGGAGCTCAGGTCTCTCTTGTGGTGCAGTGGATACACCATTGCCAACGTGGCTGCCATGTGGGACTTGGGCTTTAGTGGTTGCCATAGAGGTATGGTCCTTGTGTGTATAGGTTACTTGTAAGCTGTCAGGAGTTTGACTTACCACTTGACTCTTTATCACATTCCCTATGTTGGGATCACGAGTGCACTCAGCTTTTGTGTTCCCTCCATTTGGTTGTTGAACAGTAGCTGCCTGGAGCACTGCTTCCACCTTTCCCGCTGACAACATCTCCAGTTCCCCTGTCGAGATTTCTGGGTTCAACTCTTGGTCATTGTGCACTGGTTTCTCTCGGTCAAACCTACCCCTTCCCTCTTGCTGTTCCTGTTTCTGTTCCTTTCGCTGGTTCTGACCTCCTGAGGCGCCACCGTATCTCTGCCTATCAAAGAGGTTGGTGTTCCTCGGTTGACCGCGTAGCCATGAACCAAACTGGGTTGGGGCTGGTGAATCTTGGACATCATGCCGAGCTCGTATGCATGTTTTCCCTTTGTGAAACAGAATTCCACATTGAAAGCAGAAGCTTTGCAATCTTTCGTATCTAAAAGAGATCCAGTGCTGTTTTTCACCAAACTGTAGCCATTTTCCTCGCATCAAAGGTTTGTGGAGATCCACTGCTACTCTTACTTGTAAGCACCTCCCCCATGCATGTCCATCCGCCTCTGCTTCGACCCTGATGACCGGGCCAATGGAGGTGGCGAACTGTTCACCGAGACTTTCAGTCATGGCTGCTAGTGGAAGATTATGGAGCTGAACCCAGAAAGGTTCATAACGGAACTGCAATGCTTCTATGGACATCTCTTCATCCACCTCCATCAACGTTAGAATGTGGTGTCTTCTAACCTTTCTCTTTGTCGGCTAGTAGTTGGAACTCGATCAAGAAGCATTGGTCTCCTAGCTCTTTAAACGATACCCATCCTTCCAACCTCCATAGTTGAGACATAGTAATCCTAAAGCCTTCACTATTAACTCCTTTCTCAGTTAGAGCCCTCCCCACTATACAATGTTTGCCCCGTTTTCCTTCTCCTGGAGAGTTTTTCTATTGTGCATGAAAACATGAACTTTCCTCTTTTGAGAGGTGTAATCTTTCCCATCTCAATGCCAAGTCTTCCGCCTCCATTGCCTCCTGCTATCAAACGTAAGAAACAATCTCACAAGAAGTGAGACTTAAACCTCTGCCACCGCAAAGGCACTATGATGGGAACCAAGGTGGGCCTAGTTTTATAGATCATTTGCAAGTTCCAGATGGACCAATTACAAGATCAAGAACCAAGAAGATTAAGGAAGCAATGCAAGGATTGGTCCAATCCACTTGGAATGAAGCTAGCAAGAGCCCAACATTCAATATGGGCTTGAAAGAAGGAGAACCAGTTATGATCCATTTGATTCAAGCAGTGGAAGACAAGACATAGAGATAGGCCCTATTGTTATTAGAAGCTTTTAATTTAGTTAAAAGATTTATTTCATTTAAAATAAGTGGGCTAGATGATACTTGGCCCACATATGTCTTATTTATTATGAATTAGGGTTTTTGGGAAGGCCTTGTACTTTGGCCAAGGGCTTATTTGGAAAAGTTACATTTTAGAAACTAGGGTTTCAAGAGTTTACTGTAGCTCGGCACTGTTCACGTCCGAATCACTGTAGCGCCGTACAGTAGCCGCGGGTACTGTTCATCCGAGGGTAGTTTTGGAAGTAGGGTTTATTTTGGGTTAGGGTTTCAATAGGGTTTTGGTTAAAACACTCATTGTAGCCTCATTTGAAAGATTAGACAATTTTGAATGTTATTTGTGAGTGAGTTTGCTCCTCTTGTTCTTCATTGAACTTTTGAACTTATCAAAGGCAAATCACAACCTTGTGCGTTCCTCCTTGTAATCTGGGTTCTTGAGACGGTTATTCATTGGGTCTAGATTTTAATATAATCTAGGTTCTTGAAACGAGTTCTCATCGGGTCTAGATTCTCCATCCATTGACTTGATTTTGGCTTTCTTGGGTGCGTTTTCAAATTGATTGTGGGTTCAAGGGATTCCCTTTCTACGGGTTCATATCACACTAGAAACCTCACACTTTTCTCTCAGAGAAAAGGAAGGCACTCTTCATAAACACCCGGCCAAGTCTCCCTCGGTGACGTTGACTTGGAACAAGCCACCAGTAATTTCCTCGCAAACACGTTGAACAAAGATAATTTACATGGGTTGCACAAATATATTATTTTCTAATCAACAAAGATATTTATTTATAAAAAAATGATAGGATTACTATCTTCTTATTATTTATATACTACCTTTTTTTTGTTTTATTTTTTTATTAATTTTTTATTTTACTTAATGGTTAAGGAAGTAACTATTAGTAATTATATATTTTTTTAATTTTTTTTAAGTAATTAAAGATGTTAAAAAAATATTTAAAAGAAAATAATAAAGAGTTTGTGTATTTGTGTGAATGTTCGCCTGAGAGATTATTTATTGTCGTCGAAGAGTGACTGTTTTTGTTTATTGGTTTTTGGGGTGTATTTTTGTGATCGTTTTTACTTTTGTTGGTAGTAGTGGATTTCCTGCCCCTTAGTGTAAATTGTTGTTGTGTTCTTGTTTTGTTGGTGTTTGCTAGTAGTAACTCGCGCTTAAGTGGTCAGGAAGCTCGTCGACTCCCTGAATCCATATTATGTGATTGTTGAGCCCATCGACTCATTCCCGAAGGAAACCCATTCAAGGAAGTTGTGGAGCTAGGTGGCTCATTCCAGAAGGTAACTCGCTGACAGCGATTGTGGAATGAGTGTAAACACTCAGTGCTTGCTAGTGAAGTTCAGTATGAGGGTTGTGGGGTCTATTGACCTCCACGCCCTTTCTGGTTGCACCGAGAGTATGTAACTCGACTTTCATTAGCTAACTTTGGAAAGGGTCGTGTGGTCATCTAACCTCCACACCCGTTTGTTTGCACCGCGAGTGTTTAACATGGCTTTCAGTGGCTAACTTTGGAGAGGGTCGTGTGGTCTTCTGACCTCCAAGCCCATTCGATGGTGAACTTTGGAGAGGGGGTCACGTGGTCTTCTGACCTCCACACTCGCTCGATGGAAATTTCCGGAGAGGGTCGTGTGGTCTTCTGACCTTCATGCCCGTTCGTTGGCGGTCTTTGGAAAGGGTTATGTGGTCTTCTGACCTTCATGCCCATTCGTTGGCGATCTTTGGAGAGGGTCATATGGTCTTCTGATCTCCACGCTCGTTCGATGACGATCTCTGAAGGGGATCGTGTGGTCTTCTGACCTCCACACCCATTTGTTTTGGCAAATTTTGGAGAGGGTCGTGTGGTCTTCTAACCTCCACGCCAGTTCATTTGCACTGCATCCTGAGAAGTTCTCACAAAAAATAAAATAGGTAAGTGTAATACAATTTACAAGTTTGGGATTTGCAAACTTGAGCCATCCTGCTAATGTGTGATAAAGGCTGGTGATACATGGGCAATGCCCATGGGTAGCCATGCCTTGTCACGGGCAATGACAGAACCACATATTCTTTCCACGGAGACCTTGGTCTGGTTGCAAGGTGGCAGTGTCGATTTTGCTACTCGTTGAGAGGAGTTGGTCTGGTTACTCACCCAAAGCATTAGTCTTATTTACTCGCTGAGGGGTGCAGGTCTTGTTTCCAGCAAAGTGGCAAGGGTCTTGTTGCCCGCCAAGGGGCGCTGCCAGTCATGAACTCAGCTAGCAATCGAAAGCTATTATCTGCACTTGTGTGACTCTGGTGAAGTGTTACTCGCCATGAGGGTGGTGAGATGCACTATAGTTGTGTTGGCCGCGGCGTTGCAGTGGAGTTATGGTTTCGATCTGTTGGGTGCGGCGGATTTTTTGAAAGTCTGTGGGTACACGACTCCGATCTGCAACAGTTGCCAACATTGTGCATCCCATGCACATTGCAGGTCTTACATGGGACATGCATGTACATGTATTTTGGCCAGTAGGGCATGCATGTACACGTAGTATGAGTCATGAATCTACTCTATGCCTCTTATGTTTTCCCATTATTTCACATATGTTAGTAAAACAAATACAAAAGGGAAAAAAATTAGAAAAACTTATCTAAACTTTCTTCAATGATCCAGTGAGTCGGAGAATATCATTCTCCCTATTCTAGTGTATCGATCTGTGGCATGAGGTTTCCATGCAGATTTGTGGCAAGGCGCGCTAACAAACTCCATGGTGAATAAACTTCGTGGGCGGCTACTTTGTTCTAAGCTGCACCTCATTGGTTGCTGCAACTTGCAACTTGCCTAAGTGGTTTGGCGACTAGACCTTCACGGCGAGTTGTAGTTGAGCAAATTGGCCGTGGTGCTACTGGTGAGAACAGTGAGGGACTTCAGTGAGCAACACCATGAGGTGTCTAGACCTCCTTGCCAGCGACATAAATGTTCAGCGAAGTAGGTGGTGGCTTTAGTGGTCAAGGGCCACCTATTCGGCAACAATGAGCTCCAACGGTGCTGGCGATGGCTTTTGGTGGCGCACAGTGCATGCATGCCTGGCCTCTGATCTTTGGCAGTGTTCATGATGTGGTCAACAACTGCTTATGAGGTGACGCCGAGGGCAGAGCAATCAGGAAGAGGGCCACTGTGCTGGTGACAGAAGTCACCGGCGAGCCGTGTGGCAGTTGATAGCTGGCTTGCTAGTCAGCGAGTTGCCGGCGAGTGGCTCTGCTTGCAATATTTATCCATGCCTCCATCCATTGGCTTCGACAGTGCTAGCGGGCCGGAAGCATCTCTCTGGTGACAGAAAAATCGATGGTCTCAGTCATGGCCATCAATGGTCTCGAAAGTTCCTGGGCGGGTGATGGGTGATTTCTTGCATGCTCCTAGGGGGGAGACCACCGTCGGCTCATTCCTGGTGCTCGGGGTTGCTTGCGTTGCCCAAGAAGGGCTGAGGCGGTGGATGGCCAGGAGGTAGGGGTGGTGCCCTACCGACTAGCCCTAAACCATGGCACTTATTTAAAGTTTTTTCTTCAAATTTTCTTATATATCTTTGTATTGTTATCTAATGCTAACAAATAACACGAACCATAATGACTTGACACTGCCTAGCTTGATTAACAGCGTGACTAATACCTCTAAATCTAATTCGACACAACCTAGCTTGATTAAATTTCCTCATGATTCAAGTTACGAGAAGAGATTAGAGCTGAGCAAAAATCCTAAAATCTGGCTCTGCTCCAGCTTCGACAAAACGGTGTCGAAGTTAGTTTTTTTATTTTTATCTTTTCAGTTGGAGTCGGATGTGTGATTGGACCGACTCCGAGTCTAATTCAATCTGACATCAACTTTATGCTCTGACTTCGACTCCAACTTTGCCCTCCGACTCTGAATCCAACTCCGATATTGTATATATATCATAAGAATATGTATTTATCTATATATTTATCATATATAGTAGTATAACTATACAGTTATATAACTAGAATTTATATAGTTAAAATTAATAATATACTAGTTGAGCTAATTATTATAAAATAATTTACTTATATTATAAAATAAATAGACAAATGATAGTTTAGTATATGTAAACATCATAGTATTACTACCATACATAATCAAGTATAGAAATAATTTAGATACTAGTATTTAAATAAGTCTAGTATAACAAGTTAATAACACATATACTAACTTATTAAAGTATAATAACATGTAATTATACAGGAAAATAAATATTTAAGAAAACTAGAAAAGTGGTGGTCCTTCTTTCACCGAGTGGAAGTGAGGTTTTTCTCTCTAGTTTCATAGGAAACTTAAGAGTTTTTTCTCTCAGGCTCTAGCCTGTGGAGGTGTGAGTGATGGATAGTGACATAGCGAGGATGCGTGAGAGTCGCAAACTAGTTGATGAAGAACAACAGGAGGTTGTGGTTAGTGAGGAGGAGATCCTGTTATCAGCTGAAAAAAGTAAGAAATGTTTCATGGCTTGTGTAGTGGCTGATAAAGAGATAAACAGAGGTGCCTTCAAATCAACATTGTCTAGAGTTTGGCAAATAGAGGGAAAGGCAACGTTCAATGAGATAGGAAGGAATAAGTTTTTGATTGAACTCAGGGATGTAGTTGACAAGAAAAGGATCATGCATCGTTGTACATGGTCATCTTGTGTAGGGGAAGTCTCACCAAAAACCATGTAGTTTACATTTGAGCCATTTTGGATCCAATGTCATGATGTTCCTTTTGGGGGAATGAACTATGGCACAGGGGAAAGACTTGGCAAGGCAATAGGAGAGGTTCTAAAGGTGGACCTGCATGGAAATGGTTCCCGTTGGGGGAAGTATGTAAAGGTCAGAGTCTTGATTAACCTTACTAAACCTTTAGCCAGAGGAAGGTTTATTTCTCTAGGGGACTCATACATTGGATTCCATTCAAGTTTGAAAGGTTGCCTAACTTTTTTTTTTATCATTGTGGGGTGATTAAACATAAGTCTAGAAGCTGTGAGAAAGTGGAGGTGGACTTGCATTTAGTGGAGCAAAGTTCCTACCAGTATGGTGCTTGGTTAAGGGCTAGTAGTGGTAAACAACCAATTTCCTATGGTGGACAAGACAGAAAAGGTGAATTCCATGAAGGATCATCGGAGGATGGTCGAAAAGAGGCCACTGGGGAGATTCTCAAGGAAGATGTCCAACAAGGTAAAAAGGGTCCAGAAGAGGTTTTCTTAGGGGAACATCAGGAAAATCCCATAATTGGTGGGATTGACCAACAGTGTATGGCCAGCTTTGGAAACATTTTGAATAATTGCTATATAAGGAACTGCCTAAAGGGGGAGAGGGTGCAAAAAAGGAAGGTCTTGAATCATTCTCTCGGTTAGACAGGATTGATACTAATCAAATCTTAACAGTAGAGGAAGGCAATTATCAAGGCAAGATGGTAGGAACTTTGCATGATGTGGAAAGGGTGGAAGCAGGCCCACAAGGGCAAATTACATCACCCTTTCATGTGCAGGTCAGTTCTGACTCCTTTAATGTGCTTAATAGTAACAAAGTTTTTAAAAGTCAAACCAGATTGTCTAGCTAGAAGAGGAAGGCACAAGTTGGTCCAAGTATGGAGGAGAGCATGCCACCTGGAGACTGTGTGATGTTGGAACAAAATCCTATGACTAGAAAAAGGAAAAAGCAATTAGTAGTAGGGGAAAAAGGGCAAAAAATAGGTAAGCATCTTCAAGATGTTACTAAGGAGGATATGTTATTGGCAAAGGCTATTGAGCAGTCTTGCCAGTCCCCATGAATCTCCTATGTTGGAACTGCCAAGGGCTTGGGTACCCTCGGACAGTTCGTGAGCTTCACTTAGTGGTGAAGGATAAGGGCCCAAAAGTGGTGGATTGTAAGGGTAAAAGTGGTGGATTGTAGGGGTAAAAGTGGTGGACTGGTTATGATTTGGAGTCTGGATGTGAAGGCTGAACTATTCTCTTACTCTAGACATCATATCTCATTAATGATGTATAATGAAATAGATGGAGGACAATGGCAGTTAACTGGTTTTTATGGTGATCCTGCAGGGGAGAAGAGAAAGGACAGTTGGCAACTTCTGAGATTACTCAAGCTTGCTAAGCAGTGTCCTTGGTTGTGCATGGGTGATTTTTATGAGCTCTTGAATAATGATGAGAAGGTAAGTGCTGCTAATAGACCTTTTCATCAAATGGAAAGGTTTAAAGAGGCTCTTGATGATTGTGAGATTAGTGATTTGGGGTTTAAAGGTTTGAGATTTACTTGGAGCAATAATAAGGAGGGAAGGGGTTTCATTAAAGAGAGGCTTGCTAGAGTTTTTGGGAACAATTCCTGGCCTATGCTATTTAGAACAACTTGATACAAGTTTTGCCTATAGTTAGTTTAGGGTTGCTCCTTTGTTTGTGCACTGCTTTAATAATGAAGAAGAGTTTGCTAAACACAAGAACCTATTTAGATATGAAGATGTCGGGTCAAAGAAGCAGGATTGTAGAGATATTATTCAAAGGGTTTGGTAGTCCTCTTGGGGTATACATAGTAAAATGGTAAATGTCAAGCAGATCTTGGCTGGCTGTAGGAATCAGCTCAAAGTTTGGGCTAAAGTATCAAATGGGGATCATAAAAAAAAAGGTTGAATAGAAAAGAGAGATGATTCAGCAGTTGCAAGACATGAATGCAAGTGATCTTACTGGTTCTATTAAAGCTTTAGAGTAAGAGGTGGATGGTCTTTTGAAGGATGATGAGTTAAACTGGAGGTAGAGGGCCAAGCAAAACTAGCTCAACATCTTCTTAGCATCTTGAATTATGCTCCCATAGATCAAATAGTTTGTGTTTTCTTCATTGATAGCTTTTCAGAATGTTCTATGCATAACCCTCAAAAACTACTCTAAGAAAACCAAGATCCCAACACAGCTCCATGGCTTTCCAAAGTGCCATACATTCTGCAGTTGCTAGGTGTTGCACATGTTTCTTTTTATCACAGCAAGTTGTTAATGCTTCCCCCATTTCATCCCTTATGACTACTCCAATTCCCATTTTTTCTGTTTTTGATCTATGGCTGTATCCCAATTTACTTTCACCTGACCTCTATTTTGTTTCTTCCATCTCATTTGCCTCCCTATAGTGCTGCTATGACAGTTCTTCTCTACTGCTGTTTGAGTCAATTTAAACTCTCTTATTTGTTTCCTTGCTGCACTGATAACCTGACCAGGAGATATGAATTTATTTTCAAATACAAACTGATTTCTTCTTAACCAAATTTTCCTCATTATCATAGCCACCTCCTCCATTTCTCTTTAGATAGTTTCTGCATTAGCTTCTCATCAGTTCCAGCAAATTAACTTCACAAGTGCTCCACTTTTGAATTTTAGAACTAGCCTCAAACCAAACATCATTAGTAGCAGCACACTGCCACAAAACGTGTATGACAGACTCCTTTTGCTCCTTACAGATTGGGCATAGATCACTTTCTACAAGTTTCTTAGTCATCAAATTACATCTTGTTGCCATAAAATTGTTCCTAGCTCTCCATAAAAACAGTTTAACTTTTCCTGGAACATCCAACTCCTATATCTTAACCCACCTTTGGTCAGCTACATTCTCATTGGATTCCCCTTTAATTCATCTCTTCCTCTCCAATTAAAGATAATACGAACTTCTCACTGTGAATTGACATTTCTGAGAAGGACCCCAAACCATTTTGTCATCACAGTCCAACTTACTCAAGGGTAAGCTAAGAATCTGATCCACCTCATCCCCACCAAAGATATCTCTGATTAAATCTTCATTCCATTCCCTATCCTCCTACACAATCAGTTCCTCAACCTTAGCCTCCTCATGCAACCTCAAAACTAGGGACTGAACTCTAAAAGAAGAAGGAGCTGTTAGCCATTTGTCCCCCCATATTTTAATTCTTCTTCCATTTCCAACCCTTCACCGCAACCCTTCCTTAATTAAATCAAAAGCCTGCCAAACACTTTTCCATATTAAAGAAGGTCTACTGCCTAGTTTTGCACACAGAAATGAAGAATCTCTGAAATATTTATGCTTGTATATCTGGGCCACAAGACTAGAAGGGTTATTCAAAAATCTCCACAATGCTAAGTTGAAACACTCCACATTCCTAAACCCAAGGCCACCCTTCTATTTTTGTTGCCCTAGTTTATCCCAGCTACTCCAATGCACCCCTATGCTGGTATTCTGATTACACCACCAAAATTTAGCAAACATGCTATTAAGTTCATAACAAAGTCATTTTGGAAGCAAAAAGACACTCATGGTATAGGTCGGGACTGCTTGAAGGACAACCTTAATGAGCACTTCCTTTCTTGCAATAGACAAAAAAGAGTTTTTCCAATTTGTGATTTTCTTCCATACCCTCTCCTTTATATCTCTAAAAGTTTGATATTTAAACCTTCCAACAACTGAAGGCAGCCCCAAATACTTCTCATAAGTCCCTTCCATCACTGACCCACCAGCTTCTCTAATCAGAATCTTATCAAGCAATCTAGTGTTTAAGCCAAAGTTTTAAATACCGTATCGGAAGCCGTACCGACCAAGGCACTAGAATGAAATATTTTGGTACCGGTACCGTTTCGGAATAATATTTCTGTACTAATACCGTTTCAGTACTGGTACTATTTCGTTTCAGAATAGTTTATACCTGGATAAATTATATATATATATATATACAAGCATTAACTGTCTTCCAAAATAACAACAAAATAAGTCATAAACTCAATAATTCTCAATACAAGTCTTAAGTTTTAAGTTACAACTAACATAAACACCAACATTATCATGATAAAATCATTAACGTCACCATCGTCATAAAAAATACTCATCCTCATCAAAAAGACAATAAGGATCAGTACTCGACATGTTAATCAAAATATTTTCATCAACGTCACCACCATCATCAACATCAACACCAACATTATCATCGTCTTCCTCATTTAGTGAGGCTAATGGCTCCTCAGTACTTACCCAATCCAAATTTTCTTCATCAAGAAGCTTAGATTCTTCACCCACCCATTCTTCCATCAAGTCAATGTTTTCAAGATTGATTGGATTTAAAGCATCTCTTCCCTTTTTTATGCTCCTATCAAAATAAAATCAAACATAAATGAAAATGTTATATATTTTTCAACAGTGAAAAACATTAGTATTAAAAAAATTTACCTCTCTCGCAGTTTCAAGTTATAACGAACAAATACTAAGTCATTCAAACGTTTATGCACTAACTATTTCTCTTCTTCGAATGAATAAAATTAAATGTACTCCAGTTTCTCTCATGTCCAATTGCACTATAACATTGACTTAGTACTCAAACAGCAAACCTTTGAAGCGTTGGAACCTTGCAACCAAATTGTGTCCACCATGCAACTATAACAATAATGAAATTATTAATTATTAATTAAATGCAAGTAAAAATAAAATAAGATAAAATTTAAAGTAAAAAGTCACACTATTTAACAAATGATATTTATAAATGATAATACCTGGATTAATCTTATCACGCTGGCGGATTGCTAAAGAATGTTCAAACTCTCCTACTGCATTCTTATACAAGTCAAGTTCTGCAATGATCTTGTCTTGATTATTGGAATCAAGTTCCATCTTCATAATACAGTTGTTGAAGCCTCTTACAACATCATTTTTACTTTTAAAGTTGGGGCTATAGTAAATTTCAGAATTAAGAAAACAACCAGCCGCATGTAATGGACTGTGAAGCTGCATATCCCATCTAGAATCAATGATCCTGGTGAATGGACTGAATACACTAACTTTGTTATTGCATCTTGCTTTTATGTTCTCTTTTGGATATTTCCATTGCAACATACAAGTATCCCATTGCAGGCTTCTCATCCCTTTCAATAAGTCGTAGAACACGAACCAAGGGCTCACTAACTTTAACAATAAATTGACATTGAGCCCAAAACTTCTCTTTCCAACCGGTCTCATTCCAAAACTTCTTAATTTGTTGCAAATAATCTTGAACCTCATCCATAACCATCTTTAACAAATTTCCTCTCAACTCATATAAAGAAGGGCCTTTGAATCCTGGTCCGATGGCAATCATGGCATCAATAGCTGGTTGATAAAACTTTGATTGAGCTGTATTGAAAGGCAGAATAGCATCATAGCACCAGCGCGCTACAACCATCTTTGCTTTTACAATCATCTCCTTTGAACACATAGAACTGTTAATTGAAGGTTGGGCCCCAGGAGTTGATCTTGGAGCAAAAAATCTACTCAATCCCCCCACTGACTTTCTAGTTCCAGAGTCTTTCGACTTCCCCTAATCTTTTGAAAGCTGAGACTGTCCCTCCATACTATTACTATCATCAATATCATTAGATGTTAAATCTATATCGCCTCCAATCTCTGATCTTATTTTTCTTTTCTTCTCTTTGTTTTCCTCATTTCATCAAGCAACTCCTTCATTTGTCATTTCACATCTTCAGAGACCTTTTTACATGCTTCTACATCGCCTGAAATCTCAGCTAGATGATGCTTCAACCGAGTGATCCCACTACCTTTAATTACTTTATTACAATATAAACATTCAGTAATATTTCTTGCCCCTGGCACCAGGAGCAAGTGTTGGAGTTGAAGTCATACCACCAGTTGATTGACAACTAGACATTTTTAACTATTAAAGTATAAAAAAATTAATACTTATAAGTAAGCAAAATTTAAAAAAAAAAAAAAAAGGTCAAAAGAAGTAAGAAACTTAGAAAGATGAACAACAACATTCAGCATTTGAACTAAAATAATTAAAAGCTAATTAAAAGAGAAATGAACAAAGGCCAGGTTTAAAAATTATAAGATTAGAGATTAGTTAATGATTAGAGATTATATTTTTTAAAATTATATTTGGGATGATACAAAATCATTTTGTAAATTTGTAAAATGATTCTCGAATTTCTTATTTTTCACCCTCCTTAATTTCAGAGATTTTTTATAATTAAAGATCACCATCAATTTCATTAGATTTCTTAACAGCATCTATGGACAATTGACATCAATGCCATGTAAGATCAAATAAAATCTAAGAAGAAAAAAATAGTAATTGAGAGTGTGAAGATTGAATAATGCAGACAATCACCCATTTGGGGATGTTAACTTTTATTAAGGAATAGAAATAGTAAAAAATTAGGCTTAATGCATGACAAAACAACTTTATAGTTGACAAAAAGAAAAAAGAAATTTAATCATCCACTTTCTAAACATTCAGTTTTTTTTTTTAGAATAAAATACTTTTGCATTATGCATAGAGAAAGTAATCAAATACATAATTGATAATACACCAACATAGTGAAAATAACAGACAAATAATAAACAGAAACTAGCAATAAGCACTCCCTGCATCCACTTCAAGTCCACTTCAAAGAAAATTTGGACATTCACCGTTCTTCACGTTCAATACTTGAACATGATTAGTATTTTTTTTTTATCACAGATTTTGCTTATAAAACACCAAGCTATAGATACAACGTAGAATTTAAAAACAAACAAACACTATAAAAATATAATCTAAAAGATATTTATGATTAAAGAAAAAATCAAATTAATAAAAAAATTACTCAAAGGCTCAAAGCTATACCGTCGAAAGAGATGACGGCAGACGGTGACTAGACGACGGCGCGAGCTGACTACTGGGACTTGGGTCACACTGTGCTCACTGCTGTTGTCAGCTGAAGCCTGAAGGAACTTGGGTCTTGGAGTCTCGAATGAGGAAGGCCGAAGGCTGCCGCTGAGATGAAAGCGATTTGGAGAAAAAAGAAAGTAAACCTAAGTTATAATGACACATGAAAGTTTGAAAATGCCCCTAAGTATTTACTTAAATTTTGAAACTGCATACCAACCGAAATAGATGTTTCGGCTGAAAAATACAATACCAGCCGGTACACACGGTATTTTAAGCGGTACAAAATTCATAATTTTCTGTACCGAACTAGTGGCCAGTACGGAAAATACCAGATGGTGCAGTACGGAATTAAAATCACTAGTTTGAGCTAAAAAAAATTGCTGACTTTTCTTTGTTTAGAACCTGGCCAGAGGCCAGCTCATACACTTGCAACATAGCTTGAATCTTCTACTATTCCTCTACTTTAGCCCTCCCAAATAAAATACAATTATTTGCAAAAAGTAGATGATTTACTCTACAAGCCTTCCCCCCCCCCCCCCTCGGTGCCACATTAACCCCCCTTGTATCCCCTTGCAAATCAGAGAAATTAAGAATAGTAGACAAGCCTTCTGCACAAAGGATAAAGAGATAAAGAGATAGTGAGTTTCCTTGTCTCAGTCCTCTAGAAGGGTAGAATGTAGGACCAGGTTGGCCATTCACCAAAATGAGTAAGAAACAGACTGTACACACCTAATGATCAGTTGAATCCACCTAGCACAGAATCCCATTTTTGCCATGACAGATTCAAGAAACTGTCACTCTATTCTATCATAAGCCTTTGACATGTCTAGTTTAATAGCCATGGAACCCTCTTTTCCTTTTTTTTCTGGCCTTCATAGAGTGCAAAAGTTCATAAGCTACTATTATGTTGTTAGTAATTAATCTCACCTGAATAAAAGCACTTTGGTTGGGAGATATGATGAGGTCCAAAACTTTCTTCATTCTATTTGCCAACACTATCGACATAATTTTATAAGCCACATTACATAAGCTAATGAGCCTATACTCACTTACTTTACTAGGGCTCTTAACTTTAGGAATGAGAGCTATTAAAGTATGGTTTAAAGAGCAATCAAAAGGGTTACCATTCAGCCAAGAGAGCACAACAGTGCTAACTGCATCTCCAATTATGTGCTAGTGCTTTTGATAAAAGCATGCTTCGAATCCATCTGGTCCAGGGGACTTTATAGGAGCCATTTGGTTGATAGATTCTTCAATCTCTACTTTGGTAAAAGCCTTTTCCAGCCCTTCATTCATTTGACCAATAACTCGAGGTTCCATCTTCAATAGGCAATTTTCAATTTCTGCTTGACTAGGATTGATGAGGTAAACAATTTCCCAAAGTAAACATTAAAGGCAACTTCTACATCTTCTTTTCTTAACCAACTTCTACCATTTTCATCTCTGATTTTATTGATTTTATTCTTGGCTCTTCTATGATTTGCACAACTGTGAAAGAATTTAGTATTCTTGACCCCCAATTGATACCAGTTTTGCTTAACTCTTTGCCTCCACTTTAAATCTTCCCTCTCCAATAGTCTATCTACCTCCTTTTGGATTGTTTTACTTTCTTCCTCATTGCTACTGCATTCCCCCTTTTGTAATCTCATCAACACCTTTGTTTTTTCCTCTAACTCCCTTCCCATACTTGCCCCCATCTATCTACTCCATCTAGTTAGAGCCTGTTTACTAGTTTCTAACTTGGATAACATCATAGGATCCCCCTCTTCCCTTATCAATCCTCTGCCCCATATTCTCCTCAAGACCTCAGTACACTCCTCCTCAAGACCCCAACTAGCTTCATATCGAAATATTCTCTTCCTCCTCCCCTCCTTGCCAAAATCCTGATTCATACGCCATAACAATGGCCTATGATTAGAACATTTGGCTGCCAGAACATCCACCTAACCCTCTTGAAACAAACTTTTCCATTTTGCATTCACAACAGTCCTATCGAGCCTTTCTTTGGTGAAAGTCTCATCTTCATGTTTGTTACTCCATGTATACTTGTCTCCTCTCCAACCTAAATCATAAAGCCCCCTTCCTCTAAAGCATATTTGAAAGCAGTCATTTGACTTTCTTGCCTCTGTATTTCGCCCCTTTTTTATCCTAAGAAACCACTTCATTGAAATCACCAATAACCCCCCACCCAATATTCATAGCAGGTTTAAGAGAGGAGAAAAATCTCCATGAAGCAGCTCTCTTACAAGCATCAGGTTCTCCATAGTAACCTGTCAATAACCACCTATCCTGCCTTCCTTCATTGGTGATCCATAGGCTAATATGTCTTTGAGAGTAATTAGTCACCTCAGCTATAACCGTATGGTCCCAGAACATAATCAAGCCACTCTTTCTTCCAACTGGTTCCACAACAAAGAACCCTCACACTTCAATCTTTTTTTCGTTTTTTCACTTTTGTTATTATTCATCTTAGTTTTCATTAGAGGTTGGGCCTCTTCTCCTTCACCCTATTGTAAAGGTCTTGAACTGTCCAAGGGTTCCCAAGCCCTTGGCAATTCCGACTTAGAGTTTTCATTATGACAGGTGGGGCTGCTCAACAGCCACCACCCTTTCATTAATCACTACTGCACTCTCTTCACAATCCTAAGAACTCACCCTTTTTCTTAATTTTTTCCCTTCTCCTTCATCCCCTCGGTTACCTTTTCTTTTTCCCACTTGAGTAAAATCCTCACACTGAATCACTTGTTGATCCACTCCCCTTACTCTTCTCTTCCATGACCCCCTTCCCTTGCCAGAAACCTCTATTGATATCCCATTTACATAGAGCACTTCAGCAGCTTGTACTGCATCAACCCCTTCCCTCACCATGTTATCATTCCCCTCATTCTCACCATGAATCATAGCAGCCTTCCTAATATTAGCTTGCTCAGCACTCTCTTCCTCCAACCCCTCTTTCTCACCTTTCCCTTCATTTTCAACGACTGCCCCTTTTAACACCAATAAGGAGTCACTCTTCCCTACAGTTCTTTCACTCCTCTCCCTCAGCCTACCTCTCATCCCTCCTCTAAGCCATACTCCATATTGGTCCCCTCCTACATTCTCTTTTTTCTCACATGAACCCTCCCCATGTATAATACATCCACATTTGAAACAAAAATAAGTTAATTTTTCATACTTAAAAGGGATCCAAAATTTCAATCCCTTAATTGAAATGGTCCTTTCCCTAGCCAAAGATTTGGATAAATCTATAATCATCAATACCCTCAAGTAATTTCCCCATCCACTACCATAATTCTGAGTATCCACCTCCAAAACCTCCCTTACAGTTGCACCAATCAATCCCCCCCTTTCTTTGTTCATACAAACCAAAGGCAACTCATACATTTGGACCCACATCCTCTCCCTTGAGAAGTCCATCTTTTGTGTAGGCAGGTAGCCTTTGAATGGCAATAAAACAAACATGTAGTTATCAAAACTTCATGGCCTACCATCCAATACCTTCTGCTTATCAGCTTGGTTAGCAAACTGAATAATAAAGATATTGAGGCCTACCTCTTTGAATTTGGCTTTCTAACTTATGCGCCATACCTTGCCTAGAGTATCTTCCAGCACCCCTGAGCTCAATTTGGCTTTCTGACTTATGCGCCATACATTGCCCATGGTATCTTCCAACACCCCTGACCTCAGTTTCCTCTCCATCCAAACCTTCCCCACCACACTACAGTCCCATTTAATTCTTAGTTCCTCTGATATTTCTTCATCCACCTTAATGTTGAGAGACTCCTCTTCCGTTAAACGCAGTTTCTCCCACCATTTCTCAAGATCATTCATTGTTCCCTACCTCCAGCCACCGCAGTTTTAGTAGCTTCCTCCTGAGATTCTTTTCCAGTAACCATTTTTTACCGTCTGTCGCCACCACATGTCGTACCCTCACTCCTTTCCCACTCACCAGTTCTGTTAGAATTTGCAGCGGACCCCACCCTTCATCTATATTTTTCCCAAGAGAGAAAAAAGAGAGAAGACTTTGTTGCCTTTGAAGATTTATCATTTTAATATTTAGGAAATGAATTTCTATGCATGCTAAGGTATGGTTTGGCATTAAACTTGAGGCTAACGGGTTGCTTTGTGTTTTGATGCAATTTTTGCAATGTGTTCTTAAGTTTAATGCTTAGATCAAGTTTGGAGCTTGAATATGATGTATATAATGTTATTTCTTGATGGTCTACGTCATGAAAAATTCAAATCTAGTGGTTTGAACTAAAACCAAAGCATGTGGTACTTAGTTTTGAAGATAATGTGCAAACCGATTGTGTTGGATGATTTTTTGTGATTTTTGTGGTCTTTAATTTATTTGTACAAGCATGAGAGTTCCTAGGATTGATTTATATGCATGTTGATTTGAAAAGTATGCTTATGAACTTTTGGAGTTCTTGAAGTTGATTTGAAAAGTGTTAGATCAAGAACATCAGGGCTTGTTCTTTGTGGTCAAAACTTGATGTATTGGCATATTTCTTGATGTAAGAAATTGTGATTTTTATGATATATGTATTTTTCATGTCTTATCATGATATTAAAGCATATGATGTGATTTTTGTTTGTTAGTTAATTCAATTTTAGGATGAAAGTTGAGGTTTAAAAGAATTGCAACAAAAATAAAGGATTTTAGCCTTAATGTGTTTCATCCTATGCTAAGTTCTTATAATTATGTTGTGTTTTAACTTCTCTAAGTAGATAGTTTGATTTATGACAAGATTTACACGAGAAATGTAAATTTTGATGAGTATTGGAGTTAGGATGCGAAATCCTTAAACTAGGGGCAAAATGGTAATTTTCTCACATGTAGAAATATCTCCTTTCAGTTCCCGTTATTTAGCACTATTTTATGTCACGCTACAGTCACTGTAAGTTGGTCTCTAACTTAATTTCAATATATTTGTGTATGTATGGTGGTAGGAAACCATCATTCATATTGTTATGATTATATACACACTCTATGCCATGCCATGATGTTATTACTATTGCATACTTATCTATCAAACATTACATCGTGTCATGCAATGATTATCTATTACAAGTTTGGTCATGTCACATGAATTGTTTATCTATAACATGTTATGCCATGTCAATTAGTCACACGTACATGTCACGTCGTGTTAAGTTATATCATCTGTCATTTTATTTCACGTCACGTCTATACCACGCATATAGTTGTCACGAAAATATAGCATTTACTCAGTTAGTCATGCATGGGATACTCGTGGCGATTGATTGTTCACTATGATTGTCCTTGTATCTCCATTAATAATTCACACAAGGTACTTCTAGCATAATCATTTTGATTGTTAGAGTACATCTATTAAAATGCTCATGGTGTAATCATTCTGATTGTCAAAGTATTTTCATTAAAATTGTTACTAGGTACTCTTGTCTTAATCATTCTAATTGTTAGGGTATCTCATTTAAAATATTTATGGTCTAATTATTATGATCGTCTGAGCATCTCTGATGGGATACGTTTGACGGAATTATTCTGATTGTTCACTTATTCCTAATGAAACAGCTGGCGAAATCATTTTGACTATCAGAGTTCATATTCAGTTCACATCAAGTTTAGTTCATAACAAGTATTCTTAGTTCATGTCCAATTCATTTCACGTTCATGTCAGTTCCAATTCATGTTAAGTTCAGTTCATATACGATCAAGCCAGTTCATGTTAAGTTTAGTTCAATCAAGTCAGGTCACGTCCATGTTTAGTTACATATTTTTCAATCAAGCCCTGTTATGTTTAATTAACCAATCCAGTAATTGAACAAGATTTCAAGTTGATGTTCAGTTTCAAGTTATGTTTCATGTTCAGTTCAAGCAGTTCAATTCATGCTCAAGTTAGTTATAGTTCATGTTAGTTCAGTTCAAGTTATGTTAGCACATGTCATGATATTTGCCAAGTCATGCCACGCTCATTCATGTTCATGTTAGCATTCATGTCTTTTATTATCATGCATGCATCTTTATATTGTTAGTTTAACTAGTTGTTAACTTGCTAATATTTATAATCAAATCTCACTTGGTATTCCCAACAACCACCCCTCCAAAATGGTAGATTCGGTGTCATGACCTGTAGAATTGATAGAGGATCACCTGGAGGATGTCGATTCGCCTGCAACACAATGACAAGGAGCTCATCGTTTTGATGCTCCAATTTATAGATAGGATTATGGCAATCTTGGCCAAGTTGCACGAGCTACTCAATGGGCTAGCCTAGTAGTTATGCCAATTTATTTATGTACTTAAGGAGTGCTATCTCTAGTATTCATAATGTCACATACCTTTTAGACAAGCACTGTAACTTTTGAATAGTTTTTGTCTTAAGATTATGAAATTTTGTTTCGATGTTTAGTGATATGTCTTATCTACATGGTATTTCTCAAAAAAATTTTGCATATTGTTTAGATTCATTGTAACACCCAGCTCCAGCACCAAACCCAGGCCAAGGCATGTTATATAATTTTTTATTTTCCAACGGTTGAGATATATTGGGAGCCCACTCGAGATATTTTTAATAAGTATTTTTTTTTATAGGCTTTTGGCCCAAAATTTTATTTTGACAGATTATGATTTTTTATTAGATTTGATAATTAGATTAAAATCTTTTATGGGCCGAAAAATATATTGGACAAGTTGGATTATTTTTTTTTTTAGAGATTTATTTGACACCCAAAACACGGGAAAAAAAAAGCCCACTTATTAATTTTTATATACTACCAGACGTGGGCCGAATTTTTTCAAATGGGCCAAAAGCCCATGCCCTGAGATCATGTAGACACCATAGCAATGGACGTCTCTCGTGCAGTTTCTCCCTCTCATCCTTTCTAGGGTTTCCTTTCTCTATATATATACATATATACACTTCATGCTCAGCCCCTCAGGCACGTCCAATTCCATTGCATACACGTCTGTCCCGCCAGGGTTATCGGAAAACACTATATATTTATAAGTTTTCACTTCACAGATCACGCCTAGTTCCCCATGCACGTTTCCTTCCACCTAGAATATTAACGGCATCACGAAAAATGCCAGACTCCACTTCATGCACGCTTCGATCACGTACGTGTTCCACGGCTTGCCGATGCACGTCTCGCTGCAGTTTCCAGCTCCTCTAGTCGCGCACCACCATGGCACTCAGGGGCCAATCCGAGAGCCACCACACCGTTGCCACCCTGCACCAAAAACCACCGAGCACTGCCAGCTTATTGGAAAATCGCGAACCCCAGCCACGGCTCTGGCCTCCATGGTCGCACAGTCACAACAAACTAGCCCTTCAGGATGCCAACCCTTTGAACCACCCCTGCATGACCCGCACCACTGCAAGCCTCCACCGGATGCCACCATTCCAACCACCAAGAAAGCCCCAGCCCCTCCACGCACCAACCCTGCAAGCCCCATACTCCTCTGTTTTAACCAGCCAAAAACAGAGCAAGTTCTTGCTCAAGTCCTCCACTGAGCTCCCCTCCATCGGCCTCTCACTCTCCCCGTGACCACTCATCCCATGAAAAATCCACACAGCCGCGAGCACGACTGCCCACCGCAGTTGCACTACCTTAGACAACCCCCAATCCTTCACGTCTCACGGTGAGCTTCATCTCTCTCCCTCACGTTTTGCTCTCTCTCATCACTCTCTCTCTCTTATCATTGCTCAACTGCTCATCTTGCTGGCGCAGCCACTGCATCTGCCGAGCTCTGTTGCAACTCCTCTCGGTATCCTCGTGAAAACTTGTTCTCCCTGTCTCCGTGAAAATCTGTTTTTAAAAGTGGCCATTTATTTTTGAAGCAGTATAGTTTTTCTTTTAAATAAAAATGCTTATGTATTTATGTTGGGCCTTGGTTATTTTCTTTGGGCTGGGGTTGGTTTTTAATTAAATTTATTTTTGAGTTAGGGTTATATCAAGTCCATATTAAAGTGAGGACGTTCTTGTTTCAGGGCTTTGTCTAATTGAGTATAAATGTCAGCCATGCTTTCTAAGTTATCGAGATAGTTTAGAGTTTAAATAGTATGAAATATTAAGTGAAAAATGGATGTTTTGAGAATTTTTTATATTTTACGGTTTCGAGGAATTTAGGATTTTAGAAAAAAGAAGTTACTTAGCGTTTCAGGTTTAAGTAATATGCGTTTCAGGTTTAAGTATTGAAAAAGATGTTAATTTCGAATATTTACGGAGTTACGTGACTATTTTATAGATAACGATTAATAATTGTTCGGTTTTGTTGAAGAAATTTTTCTCAAAGGCTAAGAGGGCCAGATAAGTGTGGTTCCTATACTAGACTTTGTATAAAAATAAAATTGGCTGAGGTTAATTTCGAAAAATATGCTTGTTTTGTTATGAAAATAAATTTGAAACAATCTCAGTTATTTGTTTTGCATTAGTCATAAAATTATGTAAAAGAATAAAATATTTTCTACATGACTAGTATAGACATGAGCTATTTTGGCATTTTGCTTATGAACTATGCAAAAGAGAGCGAATATCAAATTTTACACATAAATTATATTTTTTATCTGATTCTATTCTATTATGAAGATGTTCTATACTCTGATATGATATGATGTGATTTCTGAAAACCTCTAACATAGCATTTTGTTTCTGTTTCTGTTTCTATTTCTGTTCCATTCTAACCTTACCACGGGCGTAAAATTGTGGCCTCTGTTCGGGTTGGTAGCAACTTTTTTGTTTCTGGTGCACCCACTTTGGAAACCAAAGTGGTTTTCTACGTGATCTTTCCTGTGTGCACACTCGGGGCTTCGAGAATAATAAGGAAAAAATTCATATTCTGTTTCTATTCAATTGGCAACTGGGGTTTGCACAACCTTACCACATGGGTTAAACATAGTCTCTATTTTGATATGATAAGATAAGATGAAAATGTTCAGTTATGCTATGCCAAAAGAATTTTGAATAAGAATATTTTTGAACTTTCGCTCTGATAGTTTTGATAACATGTCTGACTCTGTATTCTAAAAATAAAAAGTGTTTGATTATCCATTCTGAACTCTGTAAATGCTCATGTTTGCATACTAGTATATGTTCTCTACTTACTGTGTTGTTGATAACTCACCCCTAATCTCTAAACATTTTTCAAATAATTTTGATGGTTTTGCTAGAGAGCAAGAGTAAGCAGTGTTAGAGTGGTTTAATGTTCGTAGAGGAATAAGTGTCTGAGGGTACAAGTACTTATTTGAGAGTCATAGTTAGTAAATTAATTATTTTCAATTATTTTGATATGATGAGTTAAATATATTTTCGAGTCTTTTGAGAGTTTTTAATTTATTTTCGAGTCTTTTGAGATTTTTAGAATTTCTTTGTTATCCCTATAAAGGAACATGGATATTTGGATTGAGCAAATGAATTAATATTTTATGGAGTTTTCTGGATTTTATAGTTGTGATATTGAAGCTGATATTAAGTAATAAGAGCTAACTCTCCAGACCTTTGGAAACGGGGCGTTACATTCATGCAAGGTGTATTGCATCTTTATTTATTATGAATGGGGCAAGCAACCTTGTGTTGAATGTCCTGACGCTTCAAGTTTCGTCAAATCCCAAACAGAATCTGGGGGCGTCACATATGTACACTAAGTTGTGTACATGATTTAACATTTACTTTGTAATTGGACCAGTTAGTTATTATCATAGTAACCCAAGACCAATTCATTGGCAAAGAGTTAAGAGGATTTATTGATACTTTAGTGGGACAACATATCTCATTCTTTGTTGTCAAGGTAGAGACATGAGATTGAAGGTTTATAGCGATGCTAATTGGGCTAATAATAAAGATGAGTGTAGACCCATGGCTAGTTAGGTATTTATACTTAAAGGGGTAGCTATGTCTTGGTGTAACAAGAAAGAACAATGCATTGCTTTGTACACGATGGATATAGGGAACGTTACTTATTCAGTAGTTGTACAACAATCTATTTGGTTGATGAGGTTTTTGAGCACTTGAAGCTTACGATTCTTGCTATGAAGCCGTTAAAAATACATTGATTGTATGGCAGCTTTGACATGTGCCAAGATCCCAAATACTATGGAAGAATTAAAAAAATTAATATTTGATTTCGCTACATTCGAGATGTTGCGTGAGGTGATGTGATCTTATAGCGTATCTCTACAATTAAGGTAATAGATGATCCTCTTACTAAAGCCACTAGTAGAAATTCTTTTCAAACTCATATTAAGAGTTTGGGACTTTATTAGATTTGATATATGTTGTATTAAGGATACCTTATTGACTTTATTATGCATTGTACATTGTTAGTATCTATTGTATCAATTGTATCGGTGAGTTATTGTTTTTATCTCAATTTATAACTTGACTTATACTAAGTAAAAAATCACATATTATAAAGATTTTACCAAGTAAATATTAGTCCACTCACATGGATGATTACCTTGGCATTTGAATAGGGAGCAAGATAAAACAAATTGATAACTTTGGCACTTGGAAAGCAAGCAAGTATGCATCTTGATGCTCTATAAGCATTCAATATAAATTTAAAGAATGTCGTCTTAGTTTGGCTCAAATAAGTCTTACAAGAGTCGTGCATCAAGTATTTGCACAACTTCATGAAACCTAATTAAAGTGGAATTTGAGCTATTAAGCACATGCTAGATGAGTGACTATGCTAAGAAACTCAAGTTGGAGTGCACTTATGGAAACCAAACTAGATGTGTTCCACCTTGACATACATTTTATAATATATGTGCTATAGACGACCTTATTAATGAGTGAGTGTATGGGTCCTTGCTTCGTCACTATGTGAGCCTTAATGGACCAATGTATTATCTATTCCTATGCTCTTAAATAGAGCTACGTCATGAGATGAAAGTTTGATGTTGCTACTTTAGCATGTTATCTTAGAATCACAAATAATGCAGTCGCATAGAACATGTCTAGGAAAACGATCAAGCCTAATTAAATTATCATTAGTGGCTAAGAACGATTATTCGGGTCTTACATATTATTTTATGACTTATAGACTAGGTGATTATGTCATTTCTACTCTATATAATCATGAGTATCATATAATATAAGGTCAAGAATTACTTTGAGTTATAAACTCATGATGGATTAAGGATCCTTAATCTCGTGGGATCAAATAGTCTGGGCATGGACAAGATGTTATTAGGCATGTACTGTGTTATTAAGATGGTGACTTAATATATTTCTCCTACCACTTGCCTTCTCGCCGAGTCTCATGTTTCATTTTTTGTATGTGGGATTAATTGTTTAGAGATTAGGATGAATTGTTAATAGACATGGCACTCATTGTGGATAAGTAGGAGACGTTGGTAAATAGGAAAAATGAAGACCTATGTAGTGTCAATGTGGGAAGGGGAAGTTACAAGCAGTTAATTAACTCTCTACCTCTGGCAGTTTATCAACTTTTAGGGAAGTTATTTATAATCACTCTTAAAAGGAGACTCTTAGAACAATGAGTCTGTGCCAAAAGTAAGTGAAAGTACAAATAATGACCTCTTATTTCTCTACAAAATTCTAAAGCAACCATCTTAAACTCTTGATCTTATAGTGTAGGAGCATTTTGGGAGACTAGTAGCCTCCCCAATGATGTACAGGTCCAATCACAATAATTTGATGTGAACTGTATGACAAGCAAAAATCCAATTGGTAGGAATTGCACTCCACTTGAGGTAATTTGGATTATTAACTAATTTGAAAACTTTACAAAAAGATTATCATAACAAAATTGACTAATGTTAAGCAAAGTAGCTTTAAGGCCACTAACAAATAAAACATTATTAAGAATAGGTAGTCCAAGTATTTGAATACTCCATTTCCCTTCAACAATGGACTTGCTTCCGTCTCCAAAGGTCACGGTGCCTCCACTAGTCGATTCAATCTTCTTGAATAAAACCTTGTCACCAGACATATGTCTTGAGCATGTGCTATCCAGGTACTAAAGGCAAATGTCTATCGATTTAAGGGCTGTGTGAGCAACTAGACATACGGCATCCTCTTTAACAACCCATTTTCCTTTGAGTTTTGACCTATTTTCTTTCTCATCAACACCACTTTGTATAATATTTTCTTTGTTGTGAAGACAAGATTTTACTAGTTCACCAAGCTTGAGGATTTTCCAGAACTCGCCTTATTAGTCTCATCCTTGACCGATACGCACCCTTGCCTATAACTCACCTTTTGCTATGGACTGTCCTTTTCCAAAACTGCTAGCCTCTTCAGCTCTTTGTTCTCACCCTAGTACGGTAAACATGGTTCTTGCTCGTCGGTTAATGGATCAAAGGTCCTTTATCACACGGTCCTGGATCGTGTCAGCCAAGGCTTTCTACATAGTGTCGCTCCCCCTTCGGACTAGCTACACTTTGCACGACCTACTACCTCATCTCACACCGTGCATTGCCCGTAAGAAGGGGTCTCTTCCCTTGCTTCGACAGTCAGTCCTCATAGTTGTTGCATTATATGTCGAATATGACACAATCTAGATTTTAGATGAAACTTATATAAAAGTAATTTACATTTTTTTTTTGTTAGCAAACAATATAAGAGTTAAGAAGATTACAAATCATGAAGGATGGCAAAAGAAAGTTTGGATCCAGTAATTGGTTAGAGTGGAGTGGATGGGAATGCTTCAGATTAAACAACTAGAAGGGCCCATTTGGCATGTTGCGGGTAGTAAAGTTCACACTTCTGTGAATTTTAATAGCTTTTCCAGCACTATTTTCACTGACAATTTTCTTGATGTCAATAATTACCGGCTTATCTTCCAATTTGAAACAAGTTTGTCATTCTGGATGAAATTACCCAAATGATCTTGTATATGAACGCCAATATTTACCAATTCACTCAACAAATTGGTTAGTCGTTAATCCTGTAATTATTTAATAATTAAGCAATAACATTAAGTAAAGAAATTTAATAAAACCAAATTTGGTAATGAATGGAAATCCTTTAAAGAACTCTTTAAAAGTAAAACCCTACAGAGTAGCCAAGTCCAAAGGTCAATTTTATTATTTGAAAATCAAGTACAAGTAAGTCTCATTTTCAAAACCTTTGTCAATTGACTCTCTTACTCGACACAACAAACAACTTATTTGTCTCTACCACAGTAGCAGCCAGAACATCTGACGATCTTATAACATTTACTTTTCTCTTGGAATTCCAGTGGCAGAATCACGATCACTCAATCTCCAACATGGAGCATGATCACACTGGAAGAGAGAAAAAAAAATAACTAGATAATTCTCAAGATAATTTTCTCAAATCCAAGTACTCAAAGTATGCTCACCAATATCTCCAAGTCGAAAAATTCTCAAGTCTTTATCCAATCAAATCCCTTAAATAAATAATCTGGAAGCAGTTTGAAATGTAGTAGGATTCTGTTGAATAAGCAATTTTGTCGCGAGGGACTCTTCTGACAAGATGCACCTGGCACTAAGGCTATGTTTGGCTAACGAAATACTCTCAGATACTCTTGAAAGTTTTCGTACGAATGAGAGTAGTCTTCCATCCAAACAAACACTTCTCAATAAATTGAAACACTTCTACAGAGGTAGTCTACTGTTTCAAACGCAGGTCTCAACGGAAAGGAGTATCTTAGACAACATCCTGTCGTCCTTTGTGGTTGTTGGGTCTGCTAGAGGTGGTTGCCGGTGTGAGGTGGTGGAGGTGCAGTGGCCTGGGTGGCCGCATACGGCGGCACATGGGGAGAGAAACAACCGAAATCCATTTCGGTTGGGTTACCGCGGGGAGAGAGATAGCTACGCATGGGGGAGATCGATGGTGGCTGGCTTGGTCGTCGGCGTGAGGGGGAGTCGCCGGAGGTGCCGATGAGCCTGGGTGGCCGCGTACGGCGATGCAAGTGGAGAGAAACAACCGAAACTCATTTCAGCTAGGTTGCCGCAGGGGAGATCGATGGCCGCGCGTGGGGGAGATCAGTGGTGGCTGGGGAAGTCACCGGCGTGAGAAGGAGTCGCCGGTGGTGGCGATGAGGTTGGGAGGCGTACGGCAGCACCCGGGCTGGGCTGAAACCATTTCGACCGTGGGTAAGAATCGGGTAGATAGGAGACAGAGAGAGAGAGAGGGAGGGAGAAAAAAAAATACTATTATATATAAAAATAAAATAAAATCACTATAATTTTTGTCACTATTATATATATAAAAAAATACATTATAATATTTATTATTATATATAAATTAAAAATAAAATCACTATAATATTTATCATTATTATATATAAAAATAAAATAAAATCACTATAATCTTTATCATTATTATAAAATTACAATATTAAAATTACTATATTATTTATCACTATTATAAAATCACTATAATATTTATGGGACCCACACCCTTTTTAACTTCCTACCCAAAAGTTAACAACTCAACATACTTCATATATCCAAACAATTCAAAACACTTTCAATAGAACCCATAAACTCACTCCAATCTCTACTCACAACTATTCACAACACTTCTCAACACTTTTCAACACTTCTCGCTATCCAAACACAGCCTAAATCTACTTAGCAAAAGCAGTTTTCCATTCAAACTCTTCTTTGGATAATTACAGAATCCTTGGAGCTCGATTTTTCATACTCTTGACTTATCTAAAAAAATTCATAATAACTTCTAGATAAATTCAAAATCGTTACAGATAAAATCAAAATATTTTACATTTATCCAAAATATAAAATTAAAAATAAGATAAACTCTATCTTCTTATTCACCTAGTCCTAGCCAAACTCTTGCATCTTCAATGGAATGTTGTTATGACTTAAAAGGAGTAGCCTTTTTTTTTTTTATGGAAATAGATTTCATTTCATTCAATGAAACCAAAGTTATAGTTGTAACTAATCAATACAGGGAAAAAACTCAGACTAGCAGTCAAACTGCTCATTTGTTAGGGGCTCCCCCACCCACAAATTTCTTTGTGACAGGCATTGTCTTAACTTCTATAAACTCTCTCCTGATAACAGAGAAAACGTTCTGTAAAAACAGAACTAAATGACCCCTCTTCCAAAATAAAGGAGGTACAAACACGCTCCGTCGTCTCAAGAAGGAGGAGTACAACCACACTGTCAGGACCCCAAGGATAGTGGCCCATAGCCAAGCTGCCCATGCAGCATCCTAGCTCATCCATGGGCCAATGCATGCTATAGGCCACCTTGGCCCTTGCACCTATGTTATTGCTTTCTTATTTATTTTTATTTAATTATTTTTCAAGGGACCTATTTGGAGTTTCCATTTGTAATTTCTATAAATAGAATCCTTAGACATTTAGTTTACATCTTTTAGCAAATTTCCTAAGTGGGTGGATTATTGATCTTGAGATCACTTTTCAGTGCTTAGCACTTGGGCTATTTGGGTGAAATTGTAAATCCCTAAGACAGGATAATCACCTTTAAATTCATGAATAGTTGTAATTCAATCTATCTTTTTTTTTGCAACTTTGTGAAATTCGTGAATCAAAATTGTTTGTTATCTTTGTCTTCATTCAAGTTCTTGAGTGTTCATGCTTTTCCATTGTGTTCATTCATTGTTCTTGAGTGTTCATACTTTTCCATCTTGTTCATCCATATTGTTCATCCATATATTTCCTTGCATCCATTCAATCTTTCCAACACCATAATTCGACCACCACAAGTGTTTGCCCTGCTTTCCATATTCGGCCACCTCCCATAATTACCCTTCATCCAATCCTATATTGACCTAGCCGAAATCCTCTTGTCTTCATCTTTCCATAATTGCCACTTACCATAACTAGCCCTCATCATTTCCATAAACTCTAGCCATCCCTCAAGAGTCCCACTAGGCAACTTCCTTAATTTTAGAAAAGTTGA
The DNA here is from genome assembly GCA_029856935.1 of Cyclocarya paliurus. Taxonomy (NCBI): domain Eukaryota; kingdom Viridiplantae; phylum Streptophyta; class Magnoliopsida; order Fagales; family Juglandaceae; genus Cyclocarya; species Cyclocarya paliurus. The sequence continues at coordinate 28,357,401 of CM056948.1, forward strand.
CTTATCCAAATCACATCCCTTGATTTTAGGAATTTTCCTAAAATCACTCAATCCCTCAAATCTCTCATTCCCTAGAATCTCTCAAGTCAATCAAAGACTATCTTCATTTTTCCATATCAAATCCCATCTTCCATATCCAATCCCTCAAATCTCTTATTCTCTAGAATCACTCTAGTCAACCAAAGACTTCCATCCTCTTGCCAAAGCCGAACCACCTTCCCATATTTGATCCTACACTTTAGGGATCACAATCACCATTACCATATTCGGCCAACCCTACCCACCCAACCCTATTTTCTCATCCACCTCCTTCCAAACCCTAGCAACTCAACCTACACTCCAACCCTAATCCAAGTCTTCTAATCTCGAAATTCCCCTTATCCACCATCCAAACCCTAGCCTTTCTTCACCATACCAACCCTAAGCATCACCCAAGTGGCCCCAACATCAAGAGAAACCTTCAAGTCATTCTACATTGCATTAAACATACCAAATCATCACTTAGATCACCCAAACTCATCATCATCATCATTTTCATCACTAAATACCATACATTCATCAACCTAGAAACCCTCCATTATCACGGAAGTTGAAGGCCAAGCAAGTTGGCAAGGCTCACTCGGTCATCATCATCACCAAGGCAAGCTCGTGGTCCTTAGTATTTAGGGACAAGACCGGGGTCCCTAACATTAATTGGTGCTTTCATTGAGAGTGCTATCTTGATTGGTGTTTCGAGAAGTTCTCACTTCTCCTCGAGGTAAACGACACGTTTACTTGAACTTTGTGAATTGGTTGAGAGAGTCCCTCGTGGATCCCATTATTATTTTGTTGGTTGTTGTTAAAAGAAGTTTGGGGGTTGAGGTAGAGGACGGAGTAGTGTGACTTGTAGGGATCGACCACCCTTGAAGGTGGGGGATCCAAGGTTGGACAAGCTTATGCAAGAGGCATCGACCACCTTAAAAAGTGGGGGACCCAAGGTTGGACTTGTGAAACCATGAGCAAGTGTCCAAATGATCCAAGTTGCTGTCCAAGATTATTTTGTGCTAAATTTTCAGTTTGCAAGCCAAGTTGCAAGTTGTTTCAAGTCAAGAGTTTGCAAGCATCATGCAAGGAGGGAATCAAGAGCCCAATGGGCCACGTCTCCAACAAGGGACGCTTTGAAGTTTTGGAAAGGCAAAATTCAAGGCTTGACGAGGTCCTCAATGAGGTCACCACTTCCTTGGCCGAATTGAGGATGTCCTTGAATGCTACCAACCGTGACATTAAAGAGAATAGAAGGGCCATGAAGACCATGAAGCGGGAGACCAATGCAAGCCTAGAGAGGCTTGAGAGAAGATTGGTTGAGACTAATGGTCAAAGGCCACCCCTAGTCCGAATATGCAAAGGCAATGATGCCTTTGTTGATGGGGCCAAAATAAGTGTCACGGGTTCCATTCGTGAGTTACCACAACATGAGTTTAGAAGAAGTGGTAGAGTGGAAAACAATCAAGTGGTTGTTAAGAGATGGATCTCCAATATAGACCAACGCACTAGAACCCCTAGTGTGAGAGAAGAGTATCAAGATGTAAGGCTTGAGAGGCCACAAAGAGAAGAAGATTTTGGGGCCGAGTTTGAGCATGAGCATGAGAGGCCCTATGGCCGTGGAGACCAAAATGATAGAAGAAGAGGCCACCATGACCGAAGATATGATGTTGACCACCATAATGATAGAAGAGGAAACCGAGCTTATGACCGGTGACCAAAGAGGCTAAATGTGGATTTTCCCAAGTTCAAGGGGGGAGATCCATATGAATGGTTGTACAAGGTTGACCACTACTTTCGTTCCTATGAGGTACTTAGACAAATTTGCTCAAAGGTAAAGCTGGGTAAGATTGATATGGATGGTAGGGTGTATTGGAAGCCATTGAAGGGAAATAATGTTACTATGAAGTATGGGTGGGAGCTATGCCGATCCAAGCATGAGGAAGTTAGGTGGGCAAAGTTTGTTTGGGATCCTTTTATTCCTCTAAGAGCTTCTTTTGTATGCTGGAAAGGTCTACAAGGGGCGTTGAGTGTGGATACAAATGTGCAACGAATGGGCATATCCTTATGTTCTGCATGTTTGTGCTGTGAGAAGCCTAAGATTGAAACAATGGACCACATTCTGGGAGATGGGGAGTTTGCGCTGAAACTGTGGAGGAAGGCATCAGATGTGCTAGAGGTTGAATTTGAGCAACATCATCATTGGAGGTAAGCGGTCATCCCAACTGGAGCACCTAAGGGGCATTACGCTAGTGTTCATCATATGGGCCTTGTGGATTTGGCGATGTAGGTTGCGCATGGAGGCTAAAGAAACGTCGATTCAAGCTTGTTAGGAGCATATCCTTTTTTGATTTAGGAACATATCTATTAAAATGAAGAGGAAGAAAAGACTCAATTGTTGTCATGTTGATATTTTACAGAGGTATCAAATTCCAGTAGTTGAAGTATATAGTCATATTCGTAGGCCTTAAATGTAAATTCTTACCATTGTTAGGTCCTTTTGACTAGCAAGGAGATTTATTGTTTTATGGTATTTATCCGCCAAAAGTGAGGGTTTTTTATGAATAAAACTAGGGAGAGGTCACTATTGAACATGTGGCCCTAACTCTTTGGAAAAAAAAAAAAGGCACCTAGACATGAGAGGGTATCTACGGCTTGTTTTTATTTGGAGGGCAAGGCAAGTAAGTGGTGGAGATGGGTTCGCGACCAATAGGAGAAGGATGAAAGACGTTTGGGATGGACGACCTTTGAGAGGGAATTCTTGTTACAATTTGGCCCGTCTTCCATATCTAAGCCACTTGAAGTGAAGAAGTTTTCAAAGGAAGAGGTCCAAGAAAGAATAAAAAAGAGCCTTTATTTTAAGTGTAGTGAAAAATGAGACATAAGGCACAAATATAGATCGGGACAAGTGTACATGTTGATTGATGAGAGAAACAATGAAGAGGAAGATGGTTACTTTGTGGAATCATCTAGCCAAGAGTCCGATCAAGAAGAGGCCAAAGTTAATAAAAATAAGGAGGAGGCCAAGTTGTCTCTTAATACCATGACCGGAACCCAAAAGCATACCTCCATGAGAGTGATGGCATGGATAGGAAGATTTGAAGTCCTTTTGTTGATAGATAGTGGCTCCACACATAACTTTATCAACTCCAACATTGTCACCAAGTTTGGGTTGAAGCCAATTTCTATAGAGCCATTTGAGGTAAAGATGGCGCGTGGGGACAAGATGAAATGTGAAGAGCTAGTAAGGGAAGTAAAGATGAATGTTCAAGGAGTGAGAATAGTGGCGGACCTAATGTACTTCCTATAGTAGAGCTTGATGTTGTATTGGGCAATGCATGGCTCAAGGGCCTTAGAAGGGTAGTACTTGACTACAACAAAAGGATCATGGAATTCAAGCTCGGGTCAAAAAAGAATGTTTGGGCAACTTTAGCATCCAAGTAAGCCAAGTCGGGTGAGGTCTCAATGTTAGAAAAGTTGGGCAACGATGGGGCACATTGTTTTGCCATGGAGATGACCAAGAAGCAGAATAAGGAGAGGGCATGAAAATTTTCAAATTTGATCCTTGAGAGCAAGAATTTGCTTGAAGGGAGTGGAAATGTCAAAACCCCAAGGATAGTGGCCCATAGCCAAGCTGCCCATGCACCATCCTAGCCCATCCATGGGCTAATGCATGCCACGGGCCACCTTGGCCCTTGCACCTATGTTATTGCTTTCTTATTTCATTTTATTTAATTATTTTTCAAGGGACCTATTGGAGGTTTCCACTTTGTAATCCCTATAAATAGGACTCTTAGATATTTAGTTTACATCTTTTGGTAAATTCCCTAAGTGGGTGGATTATCGTTCTTGAGATCACTTTTCGGTGCTTAGCACTTGGGCTACTTGGGTGAAATTTGTGAATCCCAAGTAGAGGATCATCACCTTGAAATTCGTGAAAATGTGTGATTCAATCTATCTTGTTTCTTTGCAACTTTGTGAAATTCGTGAATCAAAGTTGTTTGTTATCTTTGTCTTCTTCAAGTTCTCGAGTGTTCATGCTTTTCCATTGTATTCATTCATTGTTCTTGAGTGTTCATACTTTTCCATCTTGTTCATCCATATTGTTCGTCCATATATTTTCTTGCATCCATTCAATCTTCCCAACACCACAATTCAACCACCACAAGTGTTTGCCCTACTTTCCATATTCGGCCACCTCCCATAATTACCCTTCATCCAATCCTACATTGACCTAGCCGAAATCTCCTTTTCTCCATCTTTCCATAATTGCCACTTACCATAACTAGCCCCCATCATTTCCATAAACCTTAACCATCCCTCAAGAGTCCCACTAGGCAATTTCCTTAATTTTAGGAAAGTTGACTCATCCAAATCACATCCCTTGATTTTAGAAATTTTCCTAGAATTACTCAATCCCTCAAATCTCTCATTCCCTAGAATCTCTCAAGTCAATCAAAGACTATCTTCATCTTGTCATATCAAATCCCATCTTCCATATCCAATCCTTCAAATCTCTCATTCTCTAGAATAACTCTAGTCAACCAAAGACTTCCATCCTCTTGCCAAAACCGAACCACCTTCCTATATTTGATCCTACACTTTAAAGCTCACAATCACCATTACCATATTCGGCCAACCCTACCCACCCAACTCTATTCTCTCTCATCCACCTCCTTCCAAACCCTAGCAGCTCATCCTACACTCCAACCCTAATCCAACTCTTCCAATCTCGAAATTTCCCTTAGCTACCATCCAAACCCTAGCCTATCTTCACCATACCAACCCTAAACATCACCCAAGTGGCTCCAACATCAAGGGCAAACTTCAAGCCATTCCACACTGCATCAAACACACCAAATCATCACTTAGATCACCAGAACTTATCATCATCATCATTTCCATCACTAAACACCATACATTCATAAACCTAGGAGCCCTCCATTGCCACGGAAGTTGAAGGCCAAGTAAGTTGGTAAGGCTCACTTGGTCATCATCATCACCAAGGCAAGCTCGTGGTCATTAGTGTTTAGGGACAAGACCTGGGTCCCTAACACATAATCCTTCCTCCCAAGGAAGAGGAGTACAATCACCCACCTTCTTCCTAAGGAGGAGCAGGACACTACTGCTATGGACACCAAGTCCAATAACCTATTTCGTTTTATTTTAAGAGACCTGCAAATACATAGAAATACTAAAAGCAAACCTACAAACAAAAAAAACCACATTGACTAAGGAAAACACGTGGCCCAACCTAAACAAAAAAAAGTCCAGTATGTTTGCAAAGTGGGAATGCAGCCCTTAGGATTTCATCTCTTTCTTTAACCCCCCCTTCTTTTTCCTTTTTTTTTTTTCTTTTTCTTTCTTTTCTCCCTACTTCTTTCTCCTCTATCCGTAAGCCCTTCTCTTTTATATGCGTCCGCCAACCAGCACTGAGTTTCCCTCTACGTCCGTCAAGTTTCCCTTTCGCCCAGCACCAGCTTCACCCACCACATTGAAGCTCTGTCCACCACCAGGCGGCCCACCCTTCCAGCCGCACAAGCAACAGCTTCACCATCCCTCTCGCCTAGCACCGGACCCACCACACGAGCACCTACCCACTGTAGCTCTGTTGTCCACCACCAGGCGGCCCACCCATCCAGCTACACGAGCATCAGTCGTAGTCTAGAACAGCGTGCGTGCTCCCTTGACCACTACTTATCGAGGGTCAAAGAAAGGATCTGTGGATTTGTGGGTTGGGTCCGAGGACAAGGAATGGCAAATGTTCCTCAGAAATGTAGAAAAAGAAACAGAGACGAATGTAATGTTGAGACTGGAATCACCGGAGAGTGTTCCTCCTTTATTAAACCTAAAAAAAACACAAAAAATAAAAACAAAACATGGACTTGAAAATAAGGGTAGGAAGGAAGTGAGGGGAGAGGAGCCAAAGCTCTCACCTCCCTCAAGCTAGTTTTGGATTAGGGGAGTTTTTAGAGAAAAGTTGGAGGTTCTCTTTCTAAGTGAGGGGGGATGCAAATTCCTATTGTTCTAAAAGGAGTCGCCTTCTAGAACTAAGTGATTTATTGCTATGCCTCACTGCATTTTTTGTTGCCATAAGAGCGGCTTTGGCTTCTCCCATGCTTGGGTTGTCCGAATACCTTTGTTCACATTCAAACTCTTCTCTGAATAATTACTGAATCCTTGGAACTTGATTTTTCATACTCTTGACTTATCTAAAATACTTCCTAATAACTTCTTGATAAATTCAAAACAGTTACTGATAAAGTCAAAGTATTTTACATTCATCCAAACTATAAAATTAAAAATACTCTATCTTCTTAGTCACTTAGTTCTAGCCAAACTCTTGCATCTACACTGAACTATTATTATGACTTAAAAGGAGTCGCCTTCTAGAACAAGGTGATCTATTCCTATGACTCGCTGCATTTTTTGTTGCCATAAAATCGGCTTTGGCTTCTCCCATGCTTGAGTTGCCCAGATATGGCAAACCACTGCTAGCATGTGTATGTCCTCTCAAACAGCAACATCAAGGTTTAGCTTGAAGTATCCTTGAGAGAGGGGGGGGGGTAGCATCCAAACTTCCTTTCTTGCATTTGTCTGCTTGTTTGTGTTCTCTATAAGTCTTCTTTACCATATTGATTCATTCGAATTTACCTTGCATTCTTTGGTTGTGGGTGACTTGGTTTCTCAACAACTATATTTTGTCCATCGCAATACCCACAAATAAAAGAAACTCATTAGCTTTGTTTGAGAGTGCAGAGTACTATACATGGGGGTTGAGGATTTCCTTGATCCACAATTTGATAGGATTAGAAGTAAACATGAGAATTTTGATAGGCCATTGTGATTTTCGAGGAAGAACTTGTGATAAATGGCATCTAGGAACAAGTGCTCAAGGATCTTTGGGGGCAAAGCTACACAAAGGACAACTTGTTATCCTCGAGCTTTCGAATCTGGCAATAGAGGTTTCAGTAGACCATGCTAATTTCCAATTAACAAATTTAATCTTTCATGGATATGGGCTGCCCCAGGATATTCCAATGATCTTTAGGCTCCAGGGGGTTGTAGTTTTGAAAGTGATCTTTCTGTCAAGATGGTATGCTGATCTGATGGATGTGTCCTCTCTAACTAGATGCCCATTTTAATTCATCTCTGGTAGTGACTCATTGTCATTCTTAGGATAATTTTTTGAGGATATTTCTTGTAGACTCTTTGTCAAAGTATTTTCTGGTCTTTGGGTTTTCCCTTTGTCTTGGTTCCAAGAGAATGTGGTTCACTACTTTGTCCTCAATGATGTAGCAGGCAAGACCCCATGAACGAACCAGATAATTTAGCAATGAATTGAGGGTAGATTTGTAACATCTCAGATTTTAGTGTATTTTAATGAAAGATTTATTTAATTTAATTTGTGATTAATTATCTTATTTTAAAATTTTGGGAGTTTTTAAATATTATTTATAATATTTTAAGTTGTGAAAATTATTTTATTGGGCTTTCTTATTTTTAATTATTGTTGTGGATTTAAATTGATCTTTAATTTAAGTTGGGTTGTTTATGTAATTTAAAATTATTATTGTTTTAATTAAAGCATTTCACTGTGTTTGATTAATTTTAATTAGTGTTCTGCAATTTAATTTCCTTTTTATTTTAAAGGATGTTTTGTTGGATTTTAATAATTTACTTTAACTAGTTTTGAGTTTAAATTGATTTAATTATTTTACTGTTTTAAAAATAGTTATTTTGAGGATCAGTTGTGACCCAAAAGTTGTGAGGATTGGACCTCATTTCTTTTCCTCATCTTTTCTTTTCTCTTCTTTTTCTTTCTTTTTCCTCTCTCTCCCGCGCATAGCCCGATTCCTCTCTCTCTCTCCTGCTTCTCTCTCCTCTCCACGTGATTCGGGTTCTTCCTCCCTGCACCGCCGCCGGCCGGCGGTGGTCGACACCGCCGGCACCGTTCGGTCCCTCAGCCACCGGCGACCTCCCCCATAAAATCTCAGACCACCTTGTGCCGCCATTAGCCTCCCGCTGTGGTTCTTCCTCCATTCCGCCGCCATCCGACCACCTCTGGCCACCATTTTTTCACCACATCCTCACCGGCCCAGTACCAAGCTTTTGGACCCAAACCCGACCCCGATCTGTCGCCGGAGCCGGTCATACGAGCATCACTTCCAATTTGTATTTTCCGATCTTAAAACCGCTCATTTTCGCCGTCATTCACGGCCAACCACCACCACCATTAGATTCTCCACCTTCCAAAAGCCCTACCCTATCAATTCCAAGTCTCTGTTTGAACCCGTGCAAAATTTGAGATTCACTGCATTTCGGCTAGTGTTTTTACACTGTGCAATTTTGCTGCTTTGGCGATTTCTTGTGCCTCGGATCCTCCGTAAAATACTTTTAAAGCGCTGTAAGTATTTCCTAAACAATTCTTTTGAGATTTAATTATATTTTTACAATTAACTGCTATATTTTATATATATGTATCCTGGTTGGTTCCGGACTGAGTCCGAAGAGTTCGGGGGTGGATGGATTGATCGAAGTATTTGTTGTGTGTGATTAATTTTGGTTGGATTAATTGTTGGAGTTTGGTTATGTGATTTGGATATTGGATATTTTGGTTGTATTGTGATTTTGGGAGTTGATCATTGGTTGTGAGGATTGATCTGGTTCATTGCATATTGCACACATGGCATGTTTGTAAATGGAAAACGGGGTTTTCATGCATTGCATTCATGTTCATGTGGTTATTTTGAAAACTGAATTTTCATGAGAATTGGACTTTTGGGTGCGTGTGTATCACGACCCCAAGCCGAGATGGGGCATTATCTCGGTGGACCTCCTCTGGTCACTCGGGAGCGTAATATACTGAGTGACGTCCCCTGGGTTGTCGCCGGGCGACAACGGGATCGAACGTTGGACGTGCCGACTCCGTGGCCCTTCTGCTGGCAGGAGCTAGAGGATGACTAGGCCACGACGCACCGGGTGCGGAACTGGGCATCGCTCGTAAAGCAGCCAGGACGTGCGGATGGTCCATAGGGGAGGCCATGGTGCATATGGTTAATTGGAATAATTGGAAATTGGCTGTTTTCTGGGAAAATAGCGTCAGTTGTTTTTGTGTATCATTTTTTGGGAAAATGATGGATAATGATTTTTGTGTGCCATTTTCTGGGAAAATGGTGGAATTGATTTTATTGAAAATGATTTTTGTGCCAAAGAGATTTTTGACTTGCGTTGCATTATTGCATATTGCATCATGGGCAGGCATGGTTAATTGTTTAGATATGATTTTATCTCTGGACTTGGTTAGGTTATAACTTACCTGTGGTACCATTTAATGGTACTGCAGACTTTGTTGATGATGCAGATGCCGAGCCTGAGGATCTGGCTCCGCCGAAGGAGTGATCTGGGATCACTCATGCTGTAGATTTTTATTATCAGACTTGTATTTTATTTTGGGACTTGGTTTTGATTTTAAGGTATTTGTATTTTGAATATCTGTATTAACTAAAATTCTGGTACTAGTTGACTTATTTACCTTCCGCTGTGTTTTTAATTGTGCACTGTTTATTTGTTGCACACACTTGACACTTGTCGTTGGGATGCGTGACCGGATTGTCATCATCCTGACGTCACGATTCCCGAAATTTTTGTACGTGGGAGTCGGGGCGTCACAAGATTGTAGCAGTTTTCCAATGATGCTCGATTCTTCATCCTGCATCCTTAGTTTTCCAGTTTTATTTCCATTTGACAAAAAGTTTCCTTAGTTTGTTATTTTGTCAGCAAGTTTCCATTTGAATAAGTTTCCTTAGCTATTCTAGTCTCCCTTATAAAAGGGCCCAGTATTGTATTACGGAATGAACTTTTTTTTTTTTTTGAGAAATAAAGATTAGAGTGGCTTTTGTCCAACTCCGTTGGCTTTCTTTACTGGTGGGAAACACAGATTTCCTACTTGAATTTTCATAATCTTCCACTACGCCACTCAAGGTCTTGGATGGTGTGGTCATTCACTGGTATGGGTTTGAAGTATTGGATTCCTAGGATCCAAGGGTCTTTCCATACTATCAGTGAGCTCTCCCATCAATGACTCTATACCATGTACCTTTCTGGATTAGATCAATGCATCCTATTATGCTCCTCCATATCTATGATGCTCTTGTTGTTCTATGAGCATTAAGGAATGGCACCCTTCCCAAATACTTGTGTCTTAAGGCTTGGACCTATAGAAGGTTGGGTTCATTTACTATTTTTCATCCCAGTTTCACTATATGAACCCCTGTTAACATCACACATTGTCTTGAGTTTGAGTCCCCCTATATCTTTCAGGAGGCAGATTGTGTCCAAAGACTTGTGAGTGAAGCTCCTCTTCATAGAAAAGCCATACCAGAAATTCTTTAGCATGGAATCAAGTTTGTATCCATATGCAGAACAATTATCTCAAAATTTAGAGTAAAAAACTATAAATTACATGTCAACTAATAAGGACATTCACATTTGAGGTTTTCAGAACCTCATATGGTGAAATATTGTAGGAAAACAATCTTAATTTCTTGTATTGGTCTTCTCTACAAAAAGCATTTTCCAATGCATCAATATGATAGCAGGAAAAAGTAGCCTCACCCTATAAGTTTGAAAAACATTTTGCAACACAAATCTTAATTATGAAGATTTATTCCTAAATTGTTTTAGATCCCTCAACAATCAAATAATTCAAGTTATTTTCATATATTTTGTGCCATGTGAAATTAGATTAGTTCTCATTTGAATCTGCTGCCTAGTTGTAGACTACTAGCTCCAACAAGATTGGTTTAAGCTTGAACTTGTTGATGATGGTAATTTTTTGTACAAACATCAGCGGTATATAAAACAAGAACTCATGGCTGAATGTTCTTCTTAGTCTTCAGAATAAGTTTAGATCTATTTTGACATGAGGCTAAGTATAGTCTAGTCATCTACAATGGGTTGATTTTCTATTTCCTTTTCTTTTCCATAGATTTATAATAGAATTTTATATGAAATGTTTCTTCAACAAGAGTTTCTAGAGTTTTTATGTTGCTGAATACATAAAAGTACAATTCTTCAAAAGTGATTAATTCTGCAAGTCAGGAGATCATATCACTTTTAGGTGGATATCATGGTACAAGGAATTGGTAGCAAAAAGAAAATAAAAGTAGAAACTTCGACAGCTTATGTTTTTTTCAAAAAAAAAAAAACTGACCCTGCTCATATTTTGATATAAGAAACAATTCAAATCCAACAGAATTGAATCCATATCAATTATACTAATGCTAAAGTGTAACAGGATTGCAATATCTTTATAGCAAATTCTAAATTCACTTGTCTTTATTTTGATTCTGGTATGACTTGTAACTCTTGGCCAAAATCTATTGCCGGCATCCTTGCATTGGTTCTTGTAGTAGTTGTGGAGGCAAAGGGATTAGGAGGCATGGTCAAATTGTCCCCTCCTTCCAACATTTGAACTGCAACTTTCATTGAGGGACGATTCATTGGATGCCATTGGATGCACCATAGCCCTACAATTGCGAGTTTCTTTGCAATCTGAGCATCTCCATCATCTTCAACAAAGACTCGAAAGTCTTCTTTTTGCTCTAAACAATTATAGATCCATTCCGGAAAATAAACTTGGCTAATGTTCTCCATTGAAACCTCTGTATTTTTCTTGCCTCCGACCATTTCTAGCAACAGGATTCCAAAACTATAAACATCTACTTTATAAGTCACATTTCCAAAATTCCTAGAGAACACTTCTGGTGCAATGTAACCCATAGTTCCTTTGGCCGTGGTCATGGATACAACACTTTGATCTTTAGAGCACAACTTAGCAAGACCAAAATCAGAAATTTTTGGATTGAAATTTTGGTCTAGCAAAATATTATGAGGTTTGATGTCAAAATGAAGAATTCGCTGGTCGCACCCTTGGTGAAGATACTCAATTCCTTTTGCAATACCAATGGCAATGTCTCGTAGCTTGTCCCAACCCAGGAATTGATTCGTAATATCTGCCAAAGATATGAACTTGTCTAGAGAGTTATTTGATAAAAATTCATACACTAAAGCTCTTCTAAATCCATCGGCACAAAAACCAACCAAGCGAACAACATTGACATGGTGGATTGTACCCATTGTTCCCACTTCATTTAAGAATTCTTCCCCATTTCCTTTAGAAGTGTTCAAAATCTTCACTGCAACATAGATTTCGTTGGAAAGCTTTCCTTTGAACACTGTTCCATAAGCTCCTTGGCCTAACTTATCAGCAAATTCATTTGTAATCCTTCTAATATCCGAATACATGTATCTTGAGGGCTTTAAGTTTCTATAATCTTCCAAAAACATTTCGATCTTTGCCTGATTTTCTTTCTCAACTTTATCATACCTATAGACACGGTAGATTGCAAGGACCAACCATACCAACGAAGGTGAACCAAAAGCAGCTGCATGGTAAAGATAAACAATGATGGGTCAAGAATTTCCCTATATATATATATATACAATAATGAAAATTGAAGTGGGCACGAAGTACTTACCAACAATCACTAACTTTGTCCGAGTGCCTGTAAAAGATTTGAACATCATCAGCTTCTTGAGAGAACATATAATTGTTTGCACAAAAATTTCTTTTCCTATGCTCTTTATTCAATAATTAGGATCATGAGTTTCTACTAAGAATTTTAAAGTCTAGAGTGGGATGGAGATAAATACATAAAATGAACTTCAAGATATTTATAGCTGCTGGCATAAATTTCTCAGACAGTATTAAAAGTTAGAAGAATGCTAAATGTACTTAAAAAAACTTACAAAAAATTAAATTCTCCACATGTCAGTTATTGATATGTTGAAAATCACAAAATTTGAATTTCAAATTTTGAATTTAAAAAAAAAACTAACAAAATAAATCTTATAAGTAAAAATATAAATAAAACTGTAAATACATGTAGCACTACTCTAAAAATTAAATAAATTATAAAATCTATTTTATATATCTATCTTCCATCCCCAAACTCATGGGATTAAAATCCCAATCATTATAATAAGTAATTAACTATAACCTTTCTAAAACAAATTTTGGGTTATTTGTTGGGTTTTCATACCTTTTGCTTCGATTTCCATTTAAGATCCTACCGTACAAGGGCAACAAGGCCAAATGATAACTGCATTGTATAACTAGATCTGACACGTCTTCCTATAATGATAAACTTGTTAATTAATAATATACAGTTTTGTATGTTGATATATCTTTTGTGTTATATTTATATGCATATACATACGTACAAAACTCGGAACTATTCGGTTCCGGGTAAAATGGATCAATACTTTTCGGTTATTCAAGGCCAGAAGACTTGAATGAGCCCAGCTCACCACAATTGGATTCTGTTTTAAACCTCATCTATCATTCAACAAATAATATTTAATTATAAAAATCTGAAGTACTATTCGGTTCTGGGTAAAATCAAACCAAAAGGATCAATATTATTCGGTCCAAACTCATTTTATTTTATTTAATTATTATAAATTTTTAAATTTTTATATAAAATAAAATAAATAATTTAATTTTTTTAAATTTAAAAAAAAAATAATATTAAAAAAATATATTTTAATAATATTTTATTTAACCTTTCAACTTTAATTTTAACCATTTCATTTTATTTATAAAAACAAACAAAAGAGTGTCGTTTGATAATGAGTTAAAATGAAATATAAATAAAATATTATTTTTTAATATTATTATTATTTTAAAATTTAAAAAAATTAAATTATTTATTATATTTAATATAAAAATTTATAAAAACTATAATCATAAAATCAGATAAATGCCATAAAACACTTCTTACATCCAAATAGTAACTTATAATTTCATCCACTGGCCGGATGAAAAATTTCGGTTATAAAATAAACTGCCACTGAATGCCACTGCCAAATTTTTTTTATTTTTTATTTTATTTTTTTGGTGAACATTCTAATTTTTTTTGTTTCTGGATGGAAAGGCAACAATTTGATCATGCATACACAACGTTTGACGATGCAGAATGGAAGACAATTATACCTTTGGCATGATTTCTTTGTCCGGAGAAGCACTCAGTTTTATTATTCTTCAAAATTCTACAATTCTTGCTGCTCCGTTCACAGCGCTCGCAGTCTGGACTGTACCACTTCAAGCGAAGAATGTTAACGTCGCCCCTCACTGCACCTTCAGGAACATCCCGAATATTATACATCTTTGTACAAGACGATATGGGCAACTCCATTAACGATTGAGCATCATATAAATCCAAGGCGTAAACTTGGTGGGTAGGGCCACTCAGACAAGAGATCCTGAGGATGTTCTTTCTCTGATCTGTTTCTGAACAATTGAATAAGCCATAGCCGTAATCTGGTTTGTCGAATGGGACTTGGAAAGGCGAAGAAGATAGATTGAGTCCCCTAAGCTCTCTTGGGAAGCAGTGATTTGGGTCATAAAGTTGAATAACCTCAGATATATAGTCAATATTCTCGACATAGAGCTTTACTGAAATGGGCAGTTCGAGCAGTGTTTGGTTTGAATGAGTGCAGGAAAGAGTAAACCCAGGCAAGCCACAGTGGTCAGGATGTCTCATGTCTTTAAGCCGAAAAGGAAATCGGATGGCTGGGCCGTTGCCTCCACAACGTAATTCTTCACACGCATTTTCGCCTCCTACGTGGTGGTCCATCATCGTCAAAACCATAAACAAGAAGAAGGAACACGAGATCGCCATTTCTGATCCCCTCTGATCAGTAATGTATATTATATAATATATAAATAAATAAATAAAAAGGACGACTCAAAGTCTAATCAATAATTTGTTGTAAAAGACCGAAGTTGATAATGATATTTTCTCTCTTTTTTTTTTTTCTCTTGAAAATTTTTTAAACCACAAAACACAGCGAATTATCGACCGAAACTAAAAAAAGAAAAAAAATGCTGATACTCAGAGCTATCAGTTTGTCTTCTAGCTTTTTTAATTAATTGTTCGGATAAGATTAGTATACAAATCCAATGAGTCTAAAGCATTAATTGCAAGACTGGGGGATGCATTTGTACGATAAATTGGTAGCTGCCGGTAGGTTGGGCTAGTCTCCCTCGGTGAGCTTGACTTGGAACAAGTTGTAAATGCATTTATCAAAAAAGATATTTATTTATTTATTGAAACCGAGTAATTTGATAATTGAGAAGTGAGATATGTGGTCAGTGGTTGTGAGAGAAGTGCCTTGAGGCGATGTAGACGTGTATGCCTTAGCATGCACTCACCAGTCCTCCTGAGTGTTTGGATAAGATTAGTATACAACCCACCCGACAAGGCACGCCTCTTAATTATCCATTATTTTAACTTACTCCTAGTGCCCACCAAATGTGTATAATCGGTCTCGTTTAGTTTTATAAAGTTCTTCAATTTATTTTATTTTATTTTTTTTTTATATAATTATTATAATCTTTTTAAATTTTGATATAAAATAAAATAAATAATTTAACTTTTTTAGATTAAAAAAATATATATAAAAAAATATATTTTAATAATATTTTTATTTAATTTTTATCTTAACTCATCTCATCTCATCTAATCTAATCTGTAAAAATAAACGACGCGTTAATCATTATAAAATATAAAATATATAAATTTAATAATAATTACTTTCTTTGACCATTAAATAAATAATATATATATATATATGAATAGACACTTTAGTATAAATATTTTAATAATCATACTACCATTTTCCATATATACTCCTTTGTATTCAATGATTCATTCGATGCGCTCTCTCTCTCTCAATGGCAAGAGGAATCATGAGCTTCCCTGCAGTACTGATCACAACCCTTTTCGTTCTTTTGCTATTTCATCAAACTTGCAGTGTTAAGGATATTCATCTTACCGAGGCAGGAAACGGTTGTTCTCCTTCTTCCTGTGGCAGTATCCCAAACATAAGCTATCCATTTCGATTAATGGAGGATCCACCAAACTGCGGCGACCAAAGGTATAACCTGTCATGTGAGAACAACATTACTGTCTTATACTTATATGGTGGAAAGTACTATGTGCGGGAAATCAATTACAGCGACTACACAATCCGAATAGTAGACTCGGGTATTCAGCGGGGTAATTTCTCCTCTATCCCTCGCTATTTTCTAACCTATCATAATTTTAGTGATGGGGATCCATATACTTGCCAAATATTCAGCTATTGTAATATTAGTGGGGATTCATATTCTTGCGCACAAACTTATAGTATGGCTTTCTTGAGCTGTGAAAAGCAAGTGAATTCACCCTTTTATTTGAACATTCCAACTAATTGCTCTAAGAACGGAGTATATCCTTCCAAGTACTCTTCATCATCTTCCCAGATGCATAGATATGTTGCATATCATCTAACTCCATATCCAGAGGAGGTGGAGGAATCTTGCCGACTAGAGATAATATCCCTAATATCGTGGGAAGCCCATCGATATGAAAAAGCCAATAGATATCAGCTAGCTACTTCCTGCGAAGACATCCACAACGAATTGTTATATGGTTTTAGGCTTGATTGGTTCCGAGTTTATTGTGAATATTGCGACCGTTGCGTCCACGATGAGGTCTCGAATAAAATTGGATGCAGGAACAGGAGTACTACATATCATGGTACGTACGCACGCAGAAGAATGCATGAGTGAAAAATATGCAACACTTTAAAGTACTAGTCGAGATCTTGTACATGATCTCGACTATTTCTATCTTTTTTAAAATTCTTCGATTTCTAAATTTTATATTGGTTTTTTTTTGGCTGTAGGATCAGCATTCTTCAAAAGACTTGAGGACGTTTACAATGGTGAGACTCCTATCTCAAAAGGTTGTTTGAAGAATAGGTATAATCTTGATAGTATTATGTTTGAAGAATAGTATAAATGAGATAGATGAATGGTGAGACTCCGTATTATGCTTGATGCCCACATAATGATCAGAGGAATATTAAAATGTTAAGAAATATTCTTCTTTGTCCTAAAGTTTTTTATTAATTCTCAGTCACACTTGTCATCATGTGGCAATATTTTTAAATGGCTAATTTTCAAGGATTGAATAGAAGTTTGCTAAAGCCCAATTATGAGTATGGCATTGAATCGAAATCAGAAAGCAAAGTTGTTTATACAATTTTATTAATTGACATACTCTAATTATTATTTTAATCACCTGTTTCTATTCATTAATGAATTTTCTTGGTTATATTGTACGTAGATGTTATGTACGGACTTGGGAGAGCATTGGACGCCATAAGTAAGAATTTATCTCCTCCCTCCTTCGATTTTTTTAATATTTTCACATTCATAATCAAAGGGGTGATCCTGAAGAATAATCATAGTGTTAAACCCTAAAGAATAATTGAATGTTGTGATATTGGAAGTTGTTTCCATGGTCTACGTACGTACATACATATATATGCTCCAATACCATTGATAAATGCTAGAAGAGAGAGACTCCTTTGCGATATGAAAGTTAAATCCCTACTCAAACTAATTAGATTCAAATAAATGCTGAGTTTTATATAATTCTAAGTTCCTTAACCATATGCAGAGGTACTATACGCCGGAGATTGGGCAGATGCTGCACACAAAAGGTTGATTCTACTGGTTCTCTATCTGGGTAAGAACCTAACAATATCTCGATCCCCTTTGGCTTTGATCTTCTTCATTTTTTTCCTGGTTTTAGTATATTGTTATTTAGACTGTGAAGCATGAATACTTGTACGTTCTTAATTACTAGCTAGTATCTCGAAAGACTAATAACTGAGCTATACCTTAACCTAATAGCAAAAAATGTTTTAGAAGATATTTTAGACAGTGGACAATGAATATGATTAATTGAATATAATTGAATATGATTAAAAAAAAACTTTGAGTTGTAAATGTATTAAGGGAAAAAACAGAGGAACTTTTATAACAGTGCAACAATTTATTTGTTTTGAGAAATAACTATTATTTATAAATCAATATATTTTGAACTCTATTTTTATTTTCTTTCCAAAATAAAAAGAGTTCAAATATAAAATAGGAAATACAAAAAAATCAAATCAAATAAAGATGTAAAAAAATAAAAATAAATTGATAATTAGTCTATCTATTATAGAAGAGGAGATTATTTTATAAATGTAACCGATTCTTTCATGTGGTGTTGTTTCTCCCTAGGGCTATACCATGTAGCAATACCGGTAATGGGGACTCCAATTGTGATTGCATTCTTGATCTATAAATGGCGAAGGAGGCATTTGTCAATGTATGCTGCTATTGAAGACTTTCTACAAAGTCACAACAACATTGCACCGATAAGATATTCATACCCACAAATTAGGAAGATGAGCAAGAATTTCAAGGACAAACTAGGTGAAGGAGGTTATGGAACTGTATTTAAAGGAACACTTCGAAGTGGCCGACTCGTGGCAATAAAGATATTAACTAAGAGCAAAGCTAATGGGCAAGACTTTATCAGTGAGGTTGCAACCATTGGAAGAATTCATCATGTTAATGTAGTGCAACTCATTGGTTTTTGTGTTGAAGGATCAAAGCGCGCTCTTGTATATGAGTTCATGTCTAATGGGTCTCTCAATAACCATATTTTTGTGAATAAAGGAAGCATCCTCATAAGCTACAAGAGAATGCATGAAATTGCTCTAGGGGTGGCTCGTGGGATTGAATACTTACATCGAGGTTGTGACGTACGGATTTTGCATTTTGATATAAAGCCTCACAACATTCTTCTTGACGAGAATCTTCATCCCAAGCTTTCTGATTTTGGTTTAGCAAAATCATATCCAACAGATGATAGCATTGTTTCTTTGACTGCTGCAAGGGGAACGTTTGGATACATGGCTCCTGAGTTTTTTTATAAAAATATTGGAGGCATTTCATACAAAGCTGATGTTTATAGTTTTGGAATGTTATTGATGGAAATGGCGGGTAGAAGAAAGAATTTGAATGCATATGCAGAACATTCAAGCCAAATCTACTTTCCCACATGGGTCTATGACCAATTGCATGATGGAAATGATATAGAAATGGAGGAATATGCCACAAAGGAGGAAGAGGAAATAGGTAAGTTGATGATCATAGTTGCTTTATGGTGTATACAGATGAAGCCTAGTGATCGTCCTTCAATGAACACAGTTGTAGAAATGCTTGAAGGAGAAGTTGAATCCTTGCAACTACCTCCTAAGCCTTTATTTTCATTACCAGAGCAACAAATTGAGCATAACGTGGAGATTCCAAATCAAGATTGCTTATCAATGCATTCAAATGAATCAAGCCAGTCCAGTAGTACTCTCGTAGAATCTCAATCAATAACATAATTCTATCGTCCCTAGTCCAGGAAGCTGGCAGGTCTTCTCATCTTCGACATAACTCAAAGATGTTTCATATTTCTATGCAATAATAATGAATGTTGGTGTGGTATTTGATAACTCTGCATATTCCTATAGTAGTTTTCTTATTTATTCTCTTTACTCATATTTTGAATTATGAAATTATTGTTAGTCCAAAAATGTTTTAAGTTAGTAATATTCAAACGATTTAGTCATCTTTTGTTAATTTATTGAATATTGAGATAATCTTGGTCCTAGTTGCCCGATAGGTTTTCTATCATCGCCTAAAACTACTTAAATTTAATTATTTTATCATATATATTTTTATTATATTGGTTCTCAAATTATAAAATATTTTAACCTTAAATGAGAAGACATTTTAGGGAACTCTAACTCTAACTCATTTTCGAATTACCTCGAATAACATTATGAACAATTTACACCTCAAACTATATCAATTTCTTTTATTGCATTCCACTATCCATTTAATAAGTTCATTCTCACAAAAGCTTAACTAAATGTTACAGTTATTCTCATACTAAGGTTGTTAGCTTTTAATATGATCCGCGAATCCAAAATGTAAAATATATGATTAAGATTAAGTATAAACAGGTTCAGATCAATTTGGATCAATTCTAACTTGACCTTATTAACAATTGAGTTGTGTTAGATTAACTTGCGGGTTCACGGATTGATTCAAGTAATTTGAGTTCCAAAAAATAAAAAATAATGTTTTTTTCTGATCATTTGTTCATTTTAGTTACCTGATTGGTCCACCACATTTTTATAGAAATTGTATTTTGTATAGAAAAACATGGCAGGGGTGCTTCCCGTACCTCCCAGGGCGAGGGTGTCTCCCTTCTCGCATCCCGCCCTCGACATGGGTGGAGGGTGGGGTTTTTCCTAGGGATTCGGCCCCACACCCTGAGGGCAAGGCCCTCCGTTCAGGTGCCGAGGGACGTCCATCCTCCGCTGTCCACCGCCCACCCATGGCAAAAGACAACCAGAAAAAGTTAAAAAAAAAATACAAAACAACCGACAAACAATAACAAGTCTACAAATCCATCTCTAAAATCAACAAATCTATCATCCAACCACAAATCCAAGAAATTACAAAATACAAACGACACAGCATATGGTAAAAATAAAAAAAAATGAAATCACCACCACGGCATGGTCGTGGGTCTAAGCAAAAGAACTGGGCGATGAATAACCGTGGGTTTGCAAACAAATCCTTGGCCATGCTTTAAGAACAAGACCGTCAAGAAGAAAAATAAAAAACTAAAAATAGGAAAAGGAAGAGGACGGCGGGGTGGCAGGAGGCCGTGCCTTGCCGCCCAACCCTAAAACATGGCACTTATTTAAAAAAATTTCTTCAGAATTTCTCATATATCCTTCGTATTGTTATCTAATACTAATAAATAACATGAACCATAATGACTCGACACAGGCTGGCACAGCCCAGCCTGATTAACAGCCCAACTAATACCTCTAAATTTGATTCGACACAGCCCAGCTTGATTAAGGCTTCGTTTGGTTACCCAACCAAACTCAACTCATCTCACTCATCATTACAACTTTTTCAAATTCCAATACAAAATATAATAAACAATTCAACTTTTTCAAATTCCAAAACAATAAAAATATTCAAAAATAATATTTTAACAATATTTTATTATCTAAACTCAACTCAACTCAACTCATTTCAACAACCAAACACACCCTAAATCTCCTCATGATTTAAGTTACTAGAAGAGATGGACGTTTTCTATTTCATGCAATTAATTGTATCAGGCTCAATATTGCAGAGCATAGATTATCTAAGATCCTTTTAGAAATTAAAGTTTCTTGTTAAAATGTATAATAGGGACCATAGCAAGGACAAAGGCAGTGTAACCAAGACCAACTCCAAGTCTATGCACAGTGAAGGTGAAGGCGAAGGCAGGAGAAGATGGAGTTGGCACTACAAGAAACAAGGGCCCTATGGGATAGGTATCTTGCCACTAATTCTAACCAATATAACCTGCAAATTGTATGACTTGGGTATTATAATAAGTTTCATCGTATGTATACAGGGGTGAAAAAAAAAATCGGTTGAACCACAAATCATCCACGTATCTTCGACTTTTTTCATGGCAAGTTATAATAATAATAATAATAATAAGTTGGAAACATAAAGCTTTTCTCAAATAAAAGTTCGAAACTATTTTACTCAAGTACCTGCATGCATCTCTAATTACCTATTTTATCCATGAGAATACGATTTTACTTGCATTTCTCTTTGAAAACCCCGTACGTACGTAAAAATTTAAAGCAAAGTACTATTCTTAGGTCCCTAGCTTCCATAGATATATTAGATATATATAGAGAGAGAGAGAGAGAGAGAGTTGGAAGATGCTGAAATGGGAGCATCTGAGAAGGAATGTGCTCTCTTTCTGAAAATATTCTTGGAGAAGGCCGAAAAGGATATCCTCTTTGAATGCTCTCAAGACAAAAGGGGCCGGTCCCTTTTCCCCACTCATTTTGCTGTCATTTCTTTGAATCGTGAGCAATGAGCACCTTATATATCTAATATTGCCTGAAGAACCCCATACAAATTTGGAAAAGCCGACGATGGGTAGTCCTCCATCCTCTGAAAAGTATCAATTTGCTTTTCAAGTTTGAGATAGTTTATTATTTTTATTATTGGTTTGAATTATAGATCCTAATTAAACAGAAAGGCCCAAGTTCTACGTATTGAATAACTATTGCAAAGTTTAGATTAACATGTCGCATTCGGTTTAATCCATATAGTTGAATATCTATAACTTAATACAACACGACTCGCAAACACAATTTGCCGCCCTTCTCTTATCAATAAATTACGAAGTTTGATTTTGATTCTTCACAATGATCAGCTAGCGACCTAGATATTCAAAGTTGAATGGTTTTGGTATATATATGTATCGTGGTGCCTGTAATTAAAGTTTGAACAGAACATTCACATATTAAATATATTTATCTCAATCTTCCAATACTGGAGCTATTAAAATCCACAGCCAACAGCGTGCAATATCTGACGTTTAAACGTCCCATACTCTAAAAGAAAAGTCTCGTATTTTCTATTTGAACTATTCATTTTTCAAAACACTCAGCATCTCATACTCATTTATCCAATAAATTAAGGAGATAATGAGAGACTAAAATGTTACAAAATGGAGCCAGACAGAAATATGGGAGAATATTGGACTAAGCTGCTAATGACAAGTCCTTCAATTTTAATACTTGAAAATGGACTATCGTTGCAACAAATTAAAAGAAACATATGAAACATTGTAACCTCATCAGGTTTAATGCTATACATTTGATCCTTATGGCGGAATAATGAGGTACTTTTGTAGTTAGGCCACCTTTGGTCAGGATGTGGTGTAAAATGACTGATGAGACATATAAATTTAAGAGAACTGCTATGGATACAAAAAGATTATACAAAAATAAATTTACAAACTAATATGACTTAATGAGATCTATTAATAAAAGTTGTTTTACAATATGACGTATCATATCAACCCACATCCATTTGTAGGTTTACTTTTCTGTAATTTTAACTTTATGGTTAAAGTATTTAAATTTAATTATTATTTTAAATTTTAATGTGTAGTCTAATGCCGATATGTGGATTATATCATTTATTAGAAAGTTAAAAGGTATCATACTTTTATTTGATAATTAACAGAAGAATCTCACTACATATTAATTAAAGTTAAATTTATATAGATGACCAGCATAGAATTTTTTGCAAAGCAGCGATTCATTTTACCAAAAGAAACAAGAAATAAATAACAAAGAATGGATAATGATAATAATAATGCTACTATTCCAAGTCAAAATTTCAAACTCCCTCTCTTTTTGTGTCTTCGATAAAGTTTCAAACGTGACCTCCCACATTAGTGGAAAGTTCTCGCCGGGCCGCCCTCCAACTCTCATCCAAACCACATGCAATTCATCGGCAACTAATGTCACTTACCACAAAAAATATATGAATTTTTCTTTTTCAATGGGAGGAGAAGAACCAAAAAAAACATCGCTCACTGTGTCTGTCGAAAACTTATGGATTCAAGTCTCATAGTTTGTATAAATCATTTAATAATCTTTAAAATTCGTTTTACAAATACTATAAAATTTGCTTCTTGTATGTATTTTTATCTTAATTTAAATTTTAAAATTTGGATACCAAATGATGTTTTGATAAAGATGATTGAAGAATGTATCAACTATTATTCACTTTCACGTCCTATATTTATAGTTTTTTTATAGGATGAAAGAGTATTTTTCATAAGATGTAAGAGTATTTTTTATAACGGATGAGGCGTGAGTTGTGAATAGTAGTTAATAAAAAGAATTTTTCAATACTATATCGATTACAAAAAACACAACGTCAAGAAGTAATATGTCGCAAATGTAGGGTCGAATGTGCAAGGTTAACGAAGTTATTGCTTTGGTCCATTTTAATGGCTTGTTCAAATCAAAACCACTCAAATATCAAAAGCACAAACCTCATTTTGTTGCCACGACACACAAATCTCTCTCTCTCTCTCTCTCTCTCTCACCCCCACAAATGAAAAGCTAAGTACTCGATAGACACAAATTGAAGAACAATAAAGGCCATGGCTTTTCTTCTACTCAACCTTTCTCCCTCTCTTCTTCTCCATCACAAATCGAGAGAAAAATCATTCACTCACCCATCATTCTTCCCCAACTCAAATCCCAATTCTCATTCTCACTTTCTGCCTCCTCTCTCCCTCACTTCTACTGCTTCCTTCACCAGACTCCAATCCCCTCCTCCACTCCAGGATGTGGCTCAGGATAACACTGCCCCCGGTGAGCAGGATAAGCACCAAAAGGACGACTTCTATGTCAACCTTGGCCTTGCTGTGCGGACGCTCCGAGAAGACCTCCCTTTGCTATTCACCGAAGACCTCAATTATGATATTTACAGGTGATTTTCTCGTCTGGGTATTTCATATTCTTTGTTTTAATCTTCTGGGTTTGTTATATTTTCTAGGGTTAATGCTTGGTTTCTGAAACAGTTGCTATTTTTGGTTGATTTCTTTTAATGTTTTCAGGGATGATATTACATTTTCAGACCCGTTAAATACATTTACTGGTATTGAAAACTACAAATTGATCTTCTGGGCATTGAGATTTCATGGTAAAATCCTGTTCCGAGACATTTCGCTTGAGGTATATCGGATTTGGCAACCTTCAGAGAATCTGATTTTGATAAGGTGGAACTTGAAGGGTGTCCCTCGGGTTCCATGGGAGGCCAAAGGACAATTTCAGGGCACGTCTAGGTATAAATTGGACCGAAATGGCAAAATTTACGAACACAAAGTTGACAATTTAGCGTTTAATTTCCCGCAGACGCTGAAGCCGGCAGCTTCAGTATTGGATTTGGTGGGTGCATGCCCTGCTAGCCCCAATCCGACATTTTTGTTCGCGCCGGTGGAAGTTTATTCATCTTCATGGGTGGAGTTTTATCGGGCAGTAAGGGAGACATTGAAGCGGGAAGGGTACTTGCTTTCACAGGATGGTTTGATTACTTGTTCATAGATAGTGAGCAACTCCATACACCAATCACTTCATAATACATCAGAATTCAACATATATATGTATTTTGTATGATATATTATATTGATCAATAGAAAATAATGGTTTTTGTTGAAGGACTAGGTGTATATTTAGATAGGCAGGTATGTTGGTGGAGGAAGAGAAGCTTGGGAATGAATGAATGAATATAAATTATATATGGTGAGCTAACAGGGTTCATATATATATGTATACAAACTATTGATTTACTGTTTTTAGTGAATCTAGTTCTTCATTTATTCTGATTTGCTTCTACTATTGCATTTTTCTGTTTCTTGCATTAAGAATACCATTCTCTATGATGGAGTGATGAACACATGTGAGAAACATAGTTTCCCATTGATGCTGGTCCTAGAATCGAGGTTCCCAAGGTTCTAATATCTTTTTTAGTATTATTTTATTCACTTTATTGTTTGTACTTTTACAAACATTCTCAATGGAATGAAAGTGAAGCACTTGAGAAGGACATGAAACGTAACTACTTATTGCTTGAGGTGTGAAAGGATGTTTCCCTAGAGAGTTCCACTTTCAACTTCGAATGCAAGGGAAAAGTATGATATTGTTTGAAATGTGGCTATAATAGTAGGGCACAACATACGGAAGTTATAAGCATCTTGACATGTGAGATCACATCGTCACTTTTACTATCATCAAACCACAAAATACAAATATATCAGGCAGCAGCTGGCAAATCAAGGCGACTCCAACAAATAATATGGAGAATGTCCAAAGATTAACAACCAGCCGAGGTGTAATTCCTCAATTTTGTAGAATTACTATTGAGCTACAATCCCCAAAGATACAATTTGAGTAGGTATTTCCTGCAAGGTTTCAAGAAAAAGAAAAAAAGAAAAACAAAATTGGTTTTTATAAGTGCAGAAGAAACACAGTATGGCATCATACAAAAGATCCAAATAAAACTGAAACCTCACCTGCACACTTCCATTATGATGCCAATTACAGAGGCTATCCACACAAAGCGTAATCAAAGAGGAAGCCTATCTAAAGCTTTTATTGCTGCAACACCACTGAGATCAGGCTTCAGATATTTTTCGTATGTGACTCTCAACTGTCCTGTTCCAGCATCTTTATGGAATCTTAGGATCATCTCGGCACAATCCCTATGGTGACCGAATTGAAAAGTGATTTAGATACTCCGGGAAGCTAAAAGTCATGAAGAAACTGAATCTTGAAACGTACCTGAGTTGGGATTCTTCATAGCGTGCATGTTTGCAAAGCAGGGGGGTCCAAGCTGGAGTCATGTTCAGGGTACACCTTGCAACATAGATAGCTGATGCACATAGCAAAGAGGGCTTGAACTTTAAAGCTTCATATTGAACTAAGGAAAGTTCAATGAGGTAGAACGCCAAGCGTTCAAGCTGGGAGTAATTTCCACAAGGGAGCAGAGACAATCAGCAATTGATGATTACAAAATCATATCTGATCTGCATTGAATATAGTCTGCCTCTACCAACTAACAATTAATAGCATGGCTATTGTAAGTTACCACATACCTCTGTGTCTGACTGAGCAGCCTTGAGAAATCTCAACATAAACACATAAGGAGTAGCAACATTAAGACGAAACTTCAATTTCTTAAGAATAAGCCTCTCCTGTATGGCAAAGCCAATGTGTATCGTTAGCATCATGCAAGTACACTAACCATGGCAATCAAATTTTGAGACGTCATCAGACCAAAGATTTGTGTAGAAAATACGAAATTTAAACAGTTATAAGGATTCTTCTTCTTTCACAGGCTCCTAAACGGTCAAAGATAAACAGTTGAACACATCCCAGGGAAAAAGTAAATGCAAGCAAGGTCATTTAGAATATATTTTCCACAAGTCACTTATTGTCTGGTGTGTACCACATTAGGTGTGAAACTTGGTATGGGTTTTATATGCTTAAGCCTCTCAATAGCTTAAACTTTTGGGTTAGGAGCTGTTGATATCAAAGTCTGATTTATTGTTTATTGGACCATGTTTCAAAACTGTTTGCTCCAAGGAGTTAGGACGTGTTCAGGGGAGGGCTGGAGCGTTGGAAAGCCTTACAGTGGTTAGCTTTGGAATGCGCTTGTGCACTAACTGGTTCCTCTACCTCATACCTTAAACGATTGGACCTGGAATGAATAAGTACATTCCAAACCATCCACCCTGCTGCTTTCGGGTGGCAGCAATCAAAAGAACAGAAAAATGAACCCAAAAGCAAAGCTTAGAAGTGGGGGCAGGCATACCATTGCAAGCATTTCATCTCTTCTATACGATTCAGCTGATATACTAATTAAGTCCTTGACCTGTATTATAGGGAGAATAAAACTCAGATAACCATGTACCCTGGAAAACACCAGTAGCATTGAAACAAAATTTGTAAGCATGTGATTTGAACATACTGATCTTTACCCTGGGATGCCAGAAGTCTTCATATTTTGATGCCAGCAAGAGTGCAGTAAGACCAACCAACTGCAGTTCATTCTTCTTTATGGTAGCTTGTGAAAGAAAGCCATCTAACAAGGTCACCATGAGATATAGAGTTTCTTGCATTAAATCAAATTTGAAGTGTACCTGTAACAGTAAGTGCAAAAAATGCAGCAAAGAAAATGAGCTCAGTAAAATGAATGGCATAGATAACCAATATCGGAAAACCTTCATCAGAATACTTTTCTGATCAGATTGCCTTATAACCAGAAAGGGAAAAGAGAGATTTTAGCAGAATGCATGGGAAGAAAAGATATATACCTCAATTAACCAGTTTATCAGAATACCACGCATATGAGCTGTAATGTCTGTCTGAACTGACATATAATTTGCCAAAGACTGATTCTGTGCCTGCGGTCAAAATTCAATTTAGCATTAGGCAATAACATCAAGCTAAATTGGTTTAGAGAGCAATGACGGAATGCTAAATTCAAATAATAAGATATAACTACATATTTGAGAAACATAAGTTAAAAATTGTTAACCCTGGCCAGAATAAAACAGAAACAACAGAATGGTGTAAAAATATGGGAATGGAGACAATAATATTAAACATCACCTCTGTAACCCAATAGTACTGATAGATCTCATCCACATATTCAGCCACTTCCAGTTGATTGCAAATGTCATCAATACTTGGTAGCTCTTCCAACTTCATTCCTTCACCACACTTCTCTATTAACTGCAACATAATAACTATTGTAATTGAAATTCAAAACAGGCCCAATGCATTACCAGAGTATAGTGTGCCTCAACCTTCGATCTTGCCATTAAGGAAGATGTATAAGATCTCCTCCGACCCGATTTTCTAGTAGCAATGATATCTGGTACAACCCTTGGATTGCCATAAGTATCAGATGGAAGCTGTCCTTCTGTGGCTTCTTGTGGATCCACTAATGCAATATTCGCTGGAAGAGATGATGTCACTGCTTCCTCCCTTTTCTTGGATGAGATTGCAGCAACAGATGTCCGTTTGTTAACATTTGAATTGTTATTGGATTTTAAAGTCCTTTGAGCATGGGTAGCCTTGAGGGTGGTCTTCATAATTGGCTGTATCATTAATGAAATTAAAAGGCATTCAGATCGCTAAAACTCATTAGACACAGAATTGAGTCAATATGCTGATTGCAAATCGATTATATTTGAGAAACAAAACTAGGATTCATGAACAACCTAATTTCATTAACATGATAAAGCATTGTAGCTGCTTAATTATGTGAAAAATAAACCAGAGAAACACATTAAACTTTGAAAGTACTTCCAGCTAACTAGTCAAAACCAGTGTTGATGCAAGTGCTCGTAAGCACAAAGTGCCAAAGCTGAAGCAAAATGAAGCACGTTAAGCCAGCTTTAAGCACACTATTTGGGGCTTTTTGTGTGAGCTCAAAGCGCAAAAAAGTGTGCTTTTGTAATTTAAAAAAAAAAAAATCATTTCAAGACCAATAAAATAATGTAAACAAATATTATTAATTATTTAGTTGATACTGAAGATCATTTATGTACCATGGTGCTACATGTTTTCATATGTTATGTATATGCTTTAAACTCGATATAACATTCCTAGTTGGCTTTCTAGATGAATTGGTATTTGATTGCGTTAGCATAGAGGTCAATAGCTACAATTCTTGCATTTTTTTATCATGGCCTTTCTGGTATATTTTCAATTCAACCCTGTGCTTTAATTTTACTATGCTATCAAAGATTTTTCTTTTACGAGTGACTACCATTTTTTGTTTTCAATTAACTGCACAGAATTTATGGAGGGTCCTTTTTGTAATTAACTCATACCACAGGGGTTATTTTTAAAAAAATATATACAGGGTCTTAAACCTCTGTACTGTATAGGACGGAGATATGTAACTAGAATTTCCCAAATTTTACATAATTAGTTGGTTTCTTGATTTTCATGTCGTAGTTTTGCATAATATTCTAATAAATTGAGTTCATAGGCTAAATACATAAAATCATGATTTCTAAAACCCTTTTTTATTGTATTTTGTGAATTATTTGTTATCATAAAGTAATTTTAAAAGTATGAGCTTTTCTTCAATTAGGCACACACTTACAAATCAAAGAATATTAGGATAATGATGGTCATAAACTACCTTGACGAAGAACAATAATGCCTAAACCTAAGCTTCAAGTATGAGCATGGGAACCAAGCGGATGGCAGGTTAAATAACAGTCATGAGATCCTTGACTATCTGAAAAGATTTGTGACTGCATACATACGCATTAAACAACTCAATATAAGCCAATTTTATACACTAGTTGAGTAGCCTTATATCACGTAAATGAATTATTTAATTCTGAAACCTATGGTTGATCCTGAGCACGTGTCATGCAATAAGATGATCATAAAATATGCTTATTGCCTTCTAGAGTAGTAATTTGATGAAAGAAACGCAATTAACTAAGACTTCACTTTTAGACTAGGGAAAATTACTGTTCTGGTCCCTAAGATTTGCACTTTTTCAAAACTAGTACCTATGGTTTAAAATGTTTAGAACTAACGCCTAATGGTTATGGTCAAGTTTTAGAATGGTCCTTCCATCAGGACTCTACTACTCTCTTGAAGGAAACTGTGGCAAGCCCAACAATAGAGTAGAAGTATCACAACAACTAGAACAATTTAACATAGCAAGCACAAAACACATAAAACATGTCACATACCTTGGTATTTTTTCTTTGTAATGCTCCAGCCTCTACATTAGTTTGACCCCTGTAATCATACACGAAAATTTTTTTTGATTAGTAAATTCATACATGAAAACATAAAATTAATATATAGGAATCACAGTCTTATATAGTTTGCCATTCCATAAAACTAATGAAAAAAAAAAAAGATAAAGTAATAATCCAACCAATTGGTGTTAAATGAATCTATCTCAATTTTAACGCGAAACAAATGAGACTACTAAATTTGATAAATTATATCAAGTTAGCTTGGTGGGGGAGAAATGGGTGGTCCACTCTAAAAAATGTGCATTATGTTGCTTGTATAATGTGAATCATTTTGTGTCTGCAATGTTTTGTGAGCAGATAATGATGTACTAAAATACCTGATTCTCAAGAAACCCTTGCAATGCATCATACACATTAGAATATTTAACAGCTTTAAAATTAGGTAAACACTACATATGCTTGTATACTGTCAAAAGATGAACACAATTTAATTGATATGTGCTTTAGTTGACAGTGTTAGACTATAAAATACAACCCCATGCCATGTGCAAGCCTTACAGACTGGAAAGTATACAGCCATATCATTTACACAGAAGAGGAATTGAATGAACAACTAGCACGAATTTGAAGTTCAATGGACTGGATAGAAAATAAAACTGGCATATTTCATCATTACTCACATTATTATGAAACCATCACTCACTCGATTCCTCCAAAGATTACTCCTAGCATTTCTTACAAGGGGTGCTACTTTCCTGCCAGCTTTACCAACTGAACCAAGCAACAAAATCATCAACGATTGAGAAACATAATCAATGCAGCATATGCTGAGCATAATGCAGAAACAAATGCAGCGGGCCCAATTAAGAATAATTTATTAAAATTAACATTGTGATTTATTTAAGAGTGTGCGCACGTTATGTACAGTATATTGCATTATTTCTACTGGTTCTTGCTAACTATAGCACTTAACATAAATAAAGTGAAAACACATTGGATAGTATAGCTCTTTGCCCTTGCACATGTGAAAGATTGAAAGAGTCACCATAGTTTACCAAGATATCCACTTTTTTCCTTGCCAGTGTCAGAAATTTCAGCATTTTCCTTCAAGCAAAACAGAAAAAGATATCAAGAAGTAACAGAAAAGAAAGGGGAAAAAAGAATAAAAATCCTGCCACCAAACAAACCAGAACTAGAGAAGGGAAAAAAAACTCATTAGGAAAGGCAGGAAAATAGATCTCCACAATCAAGCTCTCCAACTAAAATAAAATAAAATAAAATAAAAACTATGTATTATGGCAACCTTTGGGATACTTGTATCTGCCTGGTTCCCCCTTTTCAGCACTGGCAAAGACTTCCTTCAAGCAGAGTGGGATAAATATTAAATAAAAAAGAAAAATAGCTCCAATTGCACAGGCATATTGGATAGACCACATTATTTTGGAAATTTACCT
This sequence comes from Cyclocarya paliurus, assembly GCA_029856935.1. NCBI lineage: Eukaryota > Viridiplantae > Streptophyta > Magnoliopsida > Fagales > Juglandaceae > Cyclocarya > Cyclocarya paliurus. The sequence continues at coordinate 28,389,019 of CM056948.1, forward strand.
ATTTGATAAAAGAGAATTCCTTGTAGTCCTGGTAAAAACAAAAAATATTATGTAGGAGTCGTCAACAAACTTTTAAGTTGTATAAGAAATTAGCTACACGAGAGTTTCAAAAACTATCATTAGTATTAACAGAACCCTGGCTCGAAATCAGAGTGCTTGTTCTAAAAGAAAAAAAAAAAAAAAAAGAACAGGGTTTCTCATACCTGCCATTTGTACGAACTGAATCATGGCTTTGACTCATGGTCTTGTTCCTATAACCATCTGAAGAGGCATTCAAATCTTCAGAAAACAATATTTCTCAAACAAGTATCTACCTATTGTAATACTGAATCATAGAAATAACGATCTGAAAACTTATGTAGGAAACCAAATAACCTCTCTTGGAAGTATGCAAGTTACCAACACCTTGACTTGTGCTTTCCTGCCCTTTTCCCTATATTTGAACAATAAAGATTTCAATATTTCAAGCTGGCAAAAACTTATATAAGACAGGATGATGGATATTGATGTTTGCTAGCCCTGACAACAAAACCACTGATGCTGACACACATTAAGATTGATTAAAAAAGGAAAAAATGGATTTTTTTACACCATCAGATACATTAATCTTAAATTTACCTACACGTTGTGTTAGAAACAGAAAAACAACTGATTTTACCCAATCTATCACATTGATTTCAAGACCCTGCTCATCTTTAAAAATATATAATAGGTCTTAGAATCTGAAGCTCCCCACAATCTGGCAATTCCAAATACTATCATACATCATTCATTGATGGTTGTTACTTTCTCCTTCCCAATTATGAAATGCGTTGCTTTTTTCTTGACTCAGATTCATCGCTTATTACTTATATAAATTTTTCTAGTATCGTATTATTTAAATAACTCATGATCAGCTGCGCTAATCCGCTAATCCGATGTTATAATATCATTTACCTTCACTATGTCTATCATTCCAATATACTTACAATCTTTGAAGAATACTTGGCATAGTTTTAAAACCATTTCAATACCATTTTAGAGATAATTAACAAATGCAAGATTTGGAACTGACCATTCCATTCATCTTTTGTTGTGTTATGCATTAAAAACAAATTCAGACAGAAGTTGGAAATATCATGTAAGTAGAGCTACTTCAAGATAAATTACAATCATTTAAGATGTTTTCTACTTCTCTGGTCAAAAAAATAAAATTTTGTTACCTATAAACAAAAGTGAATTACACTAAAAAACAACAGAAACAGAAGAGCAATGCAATGGAACTCAAAAGAAAGCAAACAAGCAGTAGGAAAATATATACATTTATATCGGTTCCAATTTTATACCATAATGGATTTCCTTGATGAGACATTCAAAATCTTTCCGGCTGGACGCAGTGAAACCCTAGACAGAACATAGTAGATGTTATTTAAGTATAAGGAAAAATACAGACAATCTATATCCTAGCCCATGTATGAAAAATCATTCTTGGAACATGTCCTGAAAAGAAAAGGAATGATAAATCAACTCCTTTAATATGAATTTCTGAAAGAAACAATGAAGATTTGAAAGCCAAAAACTGTCAAACCAAAAAAGAAAATAAAGAAAACACAAATATTGATTCTATTCATTTAATTTTCCATATCAAATATGGGGTTCATTAGATGACTATCAAAGTTCTTTTATGCAAAATGAAGAGAGACTTGATTGATAGAGAAGGTCAGTGCGAGAGAGATAGGTATCCACAAGTCATCTAGTAAACATATGTTAGAGGAAAGAATCAAAGTTGCGGTTTGCACTAACCACAACTGGCACAACAACAACAAAACTTGCCTGTTTCTTAAATGGATATGAGGAATGTTACGAATACACGTAAAAACATGTTTTCTTTGAAAAGTTTATCAAACAAGAAATTCAACCAAAGGAAGGCAGCAACTGCTAAAGCTAAGAAAACAAACCAAAAAACAAGAACGGGCAACATTTTTATTGCCTGTTTGGTTTTGAGTTTGGGAGCTTTAAAGGGACTTTTAACAGTTAAAAGCTCTTTCTTAAAAAAGGGTATGTATGGTAAATTTATAAAAAGTGCTTTAAGCACCAAAATTGGCTGAAAATCCACTTTTTTAAAAAGCACCAAATTAAAGCTTTTGTTGAAAAGCTCATGCAGATAATTTTGAAAACCACCGTAACTAAAAGCACTTTAAGCATATATTTACCAAACAGTAAAGAGCTTTTCAATAGTAGAACTTTTTAACAAAACTCTATAATTAAAAGCCCTATTACCTACAACAATCCCAAACAAGCACTTGTATTACCAAAACCACTTTCAAAATGAAAACTGCAATAGTATTTGACTCCTGAAAGTAGAAAGGCATCATTTTGACAAGCATGTAGAAGAAAATGATTGATAATGGCCCTGATACTCATGTTTCAGAGTGCATACCGTTGCAAAGACGTAGTTGTCTTGCTTATACCTTTCCTGAAATAAAATAGAGCACGTAGGTTTAGAGGCACTACTCCCAAGGCCAAAAGGGCTAAAAACGATCATCTCATTTATCCCCTTTTCCTCATAAGAAAAGATTATGAGTATCAGAAATTATTTCAAGGGGCAGAAAATAATCCAGACTCACATGATACAACGATTCTTAACTCCTAAGTTATAAGAAAATGTAAAATAAGAAACTCTTTCATAGCCCCCCAACATAATAGAACAGTAATAGAAAATAAAGAGAGTGATGAAGTTAAAATGACAACATACTCACATCAGTTTGGGGCCATCACAGATTGCATTGCTCGGAGAGTTTCTCTTGACATTGCTAACGTCAGCCAATGCCTTTCTTCTGACCATTGTTTTTTCTGGAGAAAGGCCAATCTAAAATGCTTAAAAAACTTCTCAAAGCATAACCCGACGCCTGGCGACAAATTTATTCTCGCTAATCCTTACCGGTACTAATAAGTTTTCCTTTGCAATTCTCCATGTTATTCAAAGCACTCTTCAGGGAAAAAATAAAGATAAATTAAAATTCAATACTCGAAAATGCTTTGGCGTTGTTCAATTTATATATGCCTTGTTTCTTTGACAAGTGATAAACTTCATTAAACACTGAAAAAGCTAACTTTCCACCAATCACAATAAAAATCACCATGAATTAAGGAAAGGAGTGGAGTAGTAATACCTGAGCAGTAGTCGAATTAGCCCTTTTGTTAACAGCTGCAGATTTCTTTCCACTGAGAAAACAAAAGAGTAAAGAAATAAAAATGTAGAAAATAAAATTTCCCCATCACCCCAGCTTGTTCACCTAAAGGCTAAGTAAAAAGCATCGACTTAACCTAGAGTGGGAAAACAAAATTATCTCTACAACAGTAGCCAATATATAAAGAGAGCATAGTGTGCCTTTAATTATTGAAATAGTGAATAGCTGGGTATTGAGGCACATTGGCCATTGAGTGCAACTAGTACTGCACACGGGTATTATTCATATCAGCCCTTGAATGGCAACAAAATTCTCTCTTTACATCCTTCTTTACAAGTCCAACCAAATCCCATTTCTTTTGCCCTTTTGAAACCATGAAACCCTAAAACTTTCCAACCTTTCAGATTGCATATCATCCCTCTGAACATCCTTTAAACCATACCTTTTTTGCCGCCATAAAAGTCTTCACTTTGCCAGTTTCCAACTCCATACATCAAAATCATGTCTTTTTCAAACCGTTACTTAATGATTTATATCACCCTGATTTTTTCTTCTAAAATTATAAACCCTAAGCCTATCCCAAACGCACATAGACAGGTTGTCCCTTGTACGTCCTATGTCACAGCTGATATGTGTTCTTAAAGGTAACTGTCTTGTTTTATAGAAACCAAAGCAAAATATAGCATAATAATGCATCATTTTGTTTTCATTTCTCTCCTCACTTTAAACATCACAGCAATTTTTTTATTTGCACAATGGTCAATGACGCAGCTATTGAGGAACTACTAAATTAATAATTGCACAAGAACTCTTTCCTAAGGAAAAATGACATGAACAGCTGATTTTTCTATTAATTAATACAAAGAAGTGAAAGTTTTCACAATTTTTTTTGTAATAGGTGATCAAAAAGTTTTATTCATAACAACATGCAAAAAACTTTCCCAGATAACACGACTACACTTACATGCTATCTGCATCAACTTTAAACGCTTCATTTTCCATGTAAACCTTAAAATTTCTGACACCCCCTGTATCAAAAGGGAGAAAAATGAAGCTCTTATTGAGCCTCTATGCGGTATTTCAAAAGTTTCACTTCAAGATCACGCCCACACACACACACGGACAACAGTATATAATGAAAGTGTACCAGTCCTGCAAGTGTGACTATTTTCAATTCCACGATTCAAATCTGCACCGCACTTTCCCTAACATTCTCCAGAAGAAATGTTCGTAAGTGTTTCATCGAGACGGAATATGAATTTACCAAGATTTGAGAAGCTGTTTAGTGTACCTTGGCAGCCATTGTTAGTCTAGTCTGGTTCGTTATAGTGTTCTGTGGCTGATTGAATGCCTGAATAAAAATAGTAGAGATTTTGACGAAAATAAAAAAGGGGAAAGAAACAGAGCAGGACTATTGTAAAAAGGATGGCTCCTTTTTTCTTCCTTTTCGTTTCTTTTTGTAAGGATCCCTCAAAATCTCTAGCGTTATGTACCTAAATCAAAAGACATACTCAAAGAACCAAAAGAAAAGAAAAAAAAAACCCCAGAAATCGTTATTCTTCCTCTCAAAACCCTTATCTCCTATTCAATGGAATACCGAATACCCAAATTCTTGCCCACCCAGCTAAACCCTAAACTCCTCTAAAAGCTTCTCATTCCCCCATAACAACGCTATTAGTTTTTTCCCCTTTATTTTTCAACAAGAATGATCACATGAAATATTCTCTCCCCATTTCCCCCTCAAAGAAAAAGAAAAAATAAAACAAATAGCGAAGAGTTTAATCACACTATTAAGATTTTGCAGAGAAAAGAATTACAAGCATATCATTTCGATACCTAACAGTAGATCTTTCGGTTTCTTCAAATCTAAAACTGAAGGAATATAGCACACTTACATATAGGCACAGATATAAATATGCATAAAAATTAGTACTTACACTGAGGAAGAACTTGGATCTCGGCTTTGAGATATCTACAGCCACTTCGAAATCTCAGACTACGAAAAGAAAAGAGCGAAGTTTAGAGTGACAGACACGGACAAAGAGAGAGAGAGAGAGCGCAGCAAACGCTGAATGCTTGAATTCTACAGTCGCGCTCTTTTGGTTTTGTTTTTGAAAAACATTCGTTTTTACATTAATACCCTTATTTTTATAGATAAATTGAAAAAAAGGTACCTGGCCCATGCAGGTCTCGAACCTGCGACCTTCGCGTTATTAGCACGACGCTCTAACCAACTGAGCTAATAGGCCCATTTGGTTGATTAGATGCAAAGTACCAACTTAATGAACGAAGTGATGTCCACTGTTACAGAAAAATTAGCCTGCAACTTCCTTTGTTGTAATAAGAGCACTAGTTAAGGGTGCAAATCGGTTGGTCCAGTGATACATTGAATATTTTCGGTTTATCATTTTTTAGGACTGAACCTGTAGTTATCAGTCCGATCCAGCTTAATTATTTTTTTATTTTTTTAAATCAATTAATAATAAAAATTTAGTTAAAATGTTAAATTAAAATTAAGTGACTTATTAATGTAGATTATATAACTAACTCAATAAAAAAAATATTTTATATGGTCAATAATAATAAATTAGATAAAAATTACATTATTAATTTATATAATTACTATATAATTAGCTAATTGATATTATATATTAGTTAATTGATAGAATATTAATAGGTGTTAATAACATATTTAAAGTTTTATATTGTTAATAGTGATAGATTAGATGAAAATTATATAATAAATTGTACAATTCTTATATAAATAATATATATAATATATTTTTTATTTTTATTTTTCATTTGGTTTGGTTCTGTCCGATCTGGGGTGGAAAAACCCTGAACTGAGACTGGATCAAAACTTTTTCAATCCTCTAAAACAATGACCGAGACCTACCAGTCTCGATCCAATCCGAACTGACCGTTTATCACCCCTAGCACTAGTAGTGGACTTAACAAAATTATATTTTGGCCAAAATTTAATTAAGTTGCATAAGAACTTACTATAATATACTCAACAAATCTACAACGTTTTTAACTTTGATGATTTTCACTAGACAAATATTATTTTGGCATAAAAAATTCCTCTTTCTCGCATGCTATTCATTTCGCGCAATCCACAACTCTAGAAAAGTCATCTTCTTCTCAAAAGCACGATCTCATTTCACCCAAATCCCACGATCTCATCTTTTTACCAGCAGCCGAACCATTCCGCCCAAATCCCACACTATCGTCATCTCCCACTATCTCATCTTCTTACTAGCTCCATCTTGTTCGTCGAAGTTGTCTTCGTCTACTTCTCTGCAATTTTCTCTATGCACTCGTAAATTTAGAGTTGGAAACACTGGGGTGTGCTCTCCCTCGCGGTCTTGAGTTCTTCCTCTAGTAACAATTTCGAATTTCATGAACCTTCCTCCATAAACTAATCTCACCAACTGCGAGCAATCTAACAATGTCATCATTGTTGGGTTTCCTTAATTACTCTTCAGAAAATATTGAAACAACTATTTTGACAAGTATTTTTAGGCTTCTTAATGCGGCAATGTCTCCAATTTTTAAATATTCATCTATAAAATCAGTTATCACCATATGTAAGAATCCTCAAAGCAGTTGTTATTTTTTTAAGGGAAGAAAAACCGAAGCCTACTAGAACTATATTGTCTTTGGATAAAATAAAGTTCATGGGCTTCTACCACATCTAGCTTGGATATAAAGAAATAGAGAACGACTCATATTCGCTTTAAAGATATGACTATTGAAAAAATATATCAGTTGAAAAAATATGACAGTTGTAAAAAAAAAAAAAAAAACCGTTAGAAAATTTTATCTAAAAGATGAGGAGTTCCCCTGTTATGGATAAAGTCCAATAGCATATTTCTTTTATTAATAAACACAAACAGCGAAACAAAATTTTAAACAATAAGAAAATACTACAAAAAAGGAGATACACTGCACAAAGAGGCTACAAGAGCGCGTGCAGGACACGAGCCAGTCGAGGAAGAAACTGGCTAGACGATTGTGGAGGTGTCGGAGGTGCTGGATCCCCCTGTGGGCCGTGTGGTGTCCTCCGACCACCAGAAGTTCTCCAACCAGCACTCCTCCTCTATTTGGCCTTAAAAAAACTAAGAAAAAAAAACAGAAAACACAGAAAAAATACAAGGCTGAGAGGAGAAGAAGGGAGGAGGAGGGGGAGGAGCCGAAGCTTCCACCCCCTTAGAGGTGTTTCGGTTTTTATTTTTTTTGTGAGTTTTCTAGAAAGATATCAGAGGTTCTCTCTATTTCACCTAGTTAAATGACCCTTTTTATGTATACATTGTTTTAACGTGATATAGATGCGTGCTTTAGAGTAATGTAAAGACTTTGAGAGTTCATGGGTTTTTTTTTTAATTCAAAAGTAATAATATCTTGAATTTAATTGCGATGTTTACTCTTTGGCTTGATGGTTACAGGGTTTGATGTACTCATTTAAAAAAATAATAATAATTTGATCAAGGATTATGTTTTGTTGTATAGCATCAAAGGGCGCGGAAACCAGTATACTACTTTTGCAATATTCTTTTACAGTGTAGCTTAAAGTAGGCCGTTATTCAATTCTAATTGAGAAAAAGAAATTGCTTATGATTATTGATTTTGATTTTTCAGGAGCAACATTGTCACAGAAGATGTAGGGAAGCTTTTTGTCAGAAAGCATGTTGAGCCCTCATCTCAGCAGAGGATCTTCAAATTGGTGGTAGTTGACATTGTTGTAGGGATAATGTCACTCTGTAAACATATGGTTTTCTTGAAGATTTTGCATTTCTAGAATGTAATTCTCCTTAAAATTGGAGTACTGTTCCCTTTTTTAAAAGAATAAAAAAATACCATTAATTTATTACAAATGAAATCTGCCAAAAGTTAAAAACAAAGTTGCAAATCAACCTTGTAGTTTCCCACTCCAAATTACATTTCCAGCCGAACTCTTTAAAGAATCGGAGCTGCATATACAAGTTAGGCATCATCATGGATTATCATATGAAGCTCCCTTATTAAGGAATATCTATATATAGTCACAAATATTTAATTTTTCATGCCAGCTCTGGACCGGTAGGAAGTGGTTCATAGCTATTATGATGCTGAGCATTATGCTTGCTTGTTCCCGCAAGAATCCTCTTTGTGATGACAGCCACAATTAAACTTGTAGCTCTGATGTAAAAACACAGAATGAACTAAAATGTGCTTCATCAGAAAATCAAAACAAACAAAGCTAAGATACCCAGCAAAACACAAAGGAATTGAATATGAATGTGTTGAGAATGAAATTGGCATTTGAGCCAGTGAGCTTTAGGACTTGCTTCCCTTCAAATTTTAGAATCAAGAGGACAAAAATTTGATAGATGCTCTGACAGATAATATTCCTCCGCACACTACCAGTGCACCATTTCAAATTTGCACATGCAAAATACTTGCAAAAAAAATGAGCCAGGTTATTTTTTTTTCCCCTTATCATGCTAAGGACCCCCCTTTCCCCTTACCAAGCATTAACTACAACCATTTCAAATCTGCACATGCAAAATACTTGAAAAAAAAATGAGCCAGGTTATTTTTTTTCCCCTTTCCCCTTACAAAGCATTAACTGTACAACCAAATCTTAGTGGAGAAAAAATTAACACCCTTCACCGCTCCTTCATAACAATAACCTGTAGTTACAATGTGCATAAATGATCAACTAAAACATACTTACAATGTTTCTCATACCGATTCACAACAAAATTTACAATCATTTTGTTTACAATCATTTCCATACTAGCTCTAGTAAGTCACAACAAAAATAATTTACATACCCCATTCAATCATTTTCACACCTCCTCTAGTATGAAACCACACCAAAAATATTTTTCATACCCCATTCAACTATTTACAAATACCCCTTCTAGTAATTCATCTAAACCAATTGTTGTTCAAAAAACTCGTCCAGTGTTTTGCACTACCTCCCGTGGGGTATGCACGATGGTGTTGGTTGTATTAGAGTACTGCATTGGGTTGGGATAATAGTCTCGTCAAAACTACCACCAACTTGTGATTTGGGGAGTTCACTATATTGTGCTTTGTCGTCAAAGATTTTCCTTCAAGTCTAAATTGACAAAAAAATTTATGTCAGAAAGTTCATGAGGTTTGTTTTCTTTCTGTTTATTATTTTTCTTTTATAGTGTATTGTACCTTTTTTCTCCATCCTAAAGATATAATTAATAAACCAACAACCAGGTAATTGATTCCTAGCAATTTCTTGCAGTGACATACCATAAACAAACTCTCTTTTTTGTTCCCAACACGATGGCTTTTAAGATCCTCTTTAGATTTGCATTTATATGTCGACTTCCTAAGCTTTCACCAATTAAAAATGTTAGCTAGCTAGCTAGCCTTATTTGTTTCTCTGTGAAAAATAGAACACAAAACAGAACAAAATGCCCCCAAACCCCCAAAACAGAACATAACACCCCCACAAAATAGAACAAAAAGCCCCACGAAACCTCACAAAACTCCCATAGAATAAAAAAACCCCCACAAAACAGAACAAAAAACCCCACGAAACCTCACAACCCCCCAAAACAGAACACAACAACCCCATAAAATTCCACAAAAATATAGATAAAAAAATACAAACCAACAGATTCATTAAACACAAAAACTGTGGCGCCCCCAACTTCCATATACGGACAAGCACGGAAATCGAAACACCCGGGATGATGACAACACGGTCACACACCCCAACGACACGTGCCGAGTGTGTGAAATGCAACACGTGTACAACAATTGATACGCAGCGGAAAGGTTAAGTCAGATAACTAAGTACCAGAATTTAATACAATACAAAAATAGTACTGAAATCCACAAGTCAACATAATACAATTTTGTTGTTCATAAAACGACATCAAATAAAATACAAATATCAAATAAAACATTGCCAAATGTCCCTACTCCTCAGGCGGAGCCGCATCCTCGGGCTCAACCTCCTCAAAACCTGCATCAAAATCTACAGTACCAATAAATGGTACCACAGGTAAGTAAAATCCAAAAATACTCCAAGATAACAAATATATAAATACAACGACCATTATGCATGCACACGATGACCCAAGTGCAAAACCTGAGAAAAACACCATTTCTCGAAAATCACAAGTTTTCCACGTACGCCAAAAATCACCATTTGACACAATTAATAACCAGGAATTGTTACTTTTATTTCAATTTTAACCCGTATGCACCATGGCCTCCCCTAGGGACCATCCACATACCCTGGCTCCCTTCGTCACCTCACAGGTAGCGACCATGCGAGTGATACAACATGAGTGATGCCCAGTTCCGCGCCCACCGCGTACATAGCCAAGCATTCTCTGATCTCCGCCAGCACGAGAGATCACGGAGTCGGATCGAGAGCGCTACCATCTCGTCCAAGTCTCGAGCAACAGCTCCAGGGGACGACACTCAGTATATTCCGCTCCCGAGTGCCCAGAGGAGCTCCACCGAGATAATAACTCATCTCAGCTTGGGGGTGATACACACACACCCAAAAAAGTCATTTCAATTTACACACCCATGCATGCGTGCACAATGCCATGAAAACGACCAAATACCAATAACCAACAGTTCTCAACAATTTTCCAATAACAAACACAGTCTATCAGATAACTAATTCATAGTTTATAAAACAGGTTATTGCAAAAATATATTTAAATCTTAAAAGTCTTTTGGAGAAATACTTACAGTGCTTTAAAATAATTTATGGAGGATCACGGAGGAACTGGAAGTACCAAAACAGCAACTGTCACAGTGTAAAAACACTGTGGCCGAAGCGCAGTGAAACTCAAATTTCACCCGGGGTCAAACGAAGACTTGGGAACGGTAGGGTAGGGCCTATAGGAGGTGGGGAATCTAATGGTGGTGATGGTTGGCCGTGGGTGGCGGCCAAGACGGCAGTGGAAGGCCGGAAAAGTTTGTTCGGGTTTGGTGCTCGTTGGGGCGGCTACGGCGATGGATCGGAGTCGGGGTTGGGTGGAAAAGCTTGGTATTGGGCCGGTGAAGATGTGGTGACGAAATGGTGGCCAGACGGCGGCGGAATGGAGGAAGAACCACCGCGGGTTCGATCGGCTCGTGGCGGCTAACGGCGGCGTTAGCCGGCCGGATATTGGTAGGGTAGACTCGCCGGTGGACGGGGGAGCTGCTGGTGCCGGCAGTATCGCGCACGGCGGTCCGGAGGCGGCGCAGCGAAGGTGAACCGAAATCAACGGTGGAGAGAGGAGAGAGAAGGGAGAGGGGCTCGGGCTCGGGGGGAAAACCGGGAAAAAAGAAAGAAAAAAAGAAAAAAGAAAAAAGAAAGAAAAGAAAAAGAAGAGGGAAAAAGGGAAGATCCAGTCTTTCAACCTGGGTCCCGAAAAATTCAACGGAGATGAAATTAAAACCGAAAGCTAAATAAAATAATCCAAACACAGTGAAATATTCAAATAAAACAATAACTATTTTAAAAATAGTTAAAATAAATAAATCAATTTAACTCAAAATTAACTAACATAAAATATTAAACTCTGACAAAAACATCCTTTAAAATAAAGAGGAATTAAATTGCAGATCACTAATTAAAATTAATCAAACGTAGTGAAATGCTTTAATAAACAATAATAATTTTAAGACACATAAACAACCCAATTTAAATTAAAGATCAATTTAAATTCACCACAATAATTAACAATAAGAAAGCCCAGTAAAAATAATTTTTCACAATTTAAAATATTCTAAAATAATATTCCAAAACTTCAAAAATAATAATTAATAAAAATAGGAAAGTCCAATAAAATAATAAAATAAAACCTCTAAAATATTAAAATAAGAGAATTACACAATAAATAATTAAAATAAACCTTCATTAAAAATATGCTAAAATCTGGGATGTTACAAAAACACACAATGATAGAAATGGAGAGACAAAACATAAAGAGGAAAATAAAATTGCTTTCTTTTATTTATTACCCTTGTGGAAAAATAGAACAATGTTGGCCTGCTGTGACAATGAGCTAGGTGGTGGGGTATGTGGAACAATGTACGCCGACTAGCGACTGGGGAGGAAGAACGCGGGACGAGTAGTGGGGGGGGGGGGGGTGAAGGCGCGGGACGTAATGGGGGGTCTTGGGAAAGAAAGCATTTCAAATGTAAGAAAGTAAGAAACGCAACGTTTAAAAAAAAAAAAAAAAAAAGTCACGTGGGTTGACGTGTGGAGGTTGTATGAATAGTAGGCAGTTGAGTAGCTTAACTCAACAATTAAAGCTTTTGCAGATTTAGATTGGGCTTCTTGACCTGATAGTCGTCGGTCTACAAGTGGATATTGTATTTTTCTTGAAAATTCTTTGGTGTCTTGGAAATCAAAGAAATAGGCTATTATCTCTCAGTCTTCAGCTGAAGTTGAATATCATTTAATGGCTTCTATCACTTAGGAAATTGTTTGGCTTCTTACTCTCTTATCTAATTTTGGTGTAACTCATCCTCACAGTGCTCAATTGTTTTATGATAGTCAGGCTGCTTTGCATATTGCTGCCAACTTAGTTTTTCATGAAAGGATAAAACACATTGAGTTGCACTACCACTTCATCCATGACAAAATTCAGGTTGGAATCATCAAGACTTTTCATCTTGCTTTTCAACACCAACTTGTTGATGTTCTCACTAAACCTCTAAGCCATCAACTGTTTCATCACTTGATTTCTAAGATGGGAGTTCACTCCATTTACTCTCCATCTTGAAGGGGGTATCAAGTATATTTTACACGTGTCAGATGTATTGTTAATACACTAGTTTTATTTATTTGTCCATAGTATAAATACGTTGTAATTTTCATTATTCATTTTTACACACATTGGGAAATAATACTTCTTCAATTTTTCCAAACTATTGAGAACCTTATGTCTGCTAGGGTTTCACCCTTGTTACTCTCTATGCACGAAACAATATAGCCCACAGGTTGGACAGGCTATGTTTTATAGTTTAGGGCAGAAGCTACTTTCATGTATTTACATGGCTTTTAAGTGCTATGAATTGTATATGGTTGATATTTGGTGATGTTATGGAATAGGTTAAAGTGTAGAGTTATGATCAAGAGTTAGTCAGTTGAAGTTGGAAGAATGGATGAGTTTTAGGCTACGTTTGGGAACACAATTGTTCTTATATATTCTTAGACTAATTCACTATTATTATCACACTATTTTAATACTATTCACAAATCATTTTACTATTATTTATAGATTTTCTAAAATATTTTTAATATCCAAATGGACTCTTAGTTTGTACTAAATGTTCATAAGGTAATGAATTGGATGAAGGAGTTGGAAATTTTAGTTATCATCCGCTTGGCACAAAGAGAAGAGACAGAGGCTTAGGCCCATTTACATAAATTTGTAAACTTACAATTTTTAGTGAATTAAATCTATAAGTGCTTGTGCTTTCGTATGCTGTTTTTTAAATTTATTTTTATTTTTTGAAGTTTTCTATACCTGATACACGAGAATAAGAAAGTTCTAAGAGAGGGTGGCACTACAACCACCGTGCTGAGAGTTACCGTTAGTTATAGATTTTATTTTTATTATTTTTATTTTTTTATACATATATATTTTTAATATTTTTAAATATTTTAAAAAAATAAAAAAATCACAATATTATTAAAAAAAACTTACTTAATCACTAAATAAAATAAAATAAAAATCACAACGGTAGAATGAAACCGTAAAAATAAACAGTAAGAATAGTATTTTCCTTTAATAGATTAGTAGCATTCGCTCTCTCACAATTTTTTAAATTTATCGTCTTTATCACTCTAGAGGAGGGACTGGGCACTGCTCTTCGGGTTTTGCTACACAACCTCATACTATTCATCCACACTCCACACTCCACATTTTTTAATATTTTTTTAAAATTTTTTTTTGAATTTATTTTTTTTAAACTATTTCAAATTTTTTATTCACTATTCATATAAAAATTATTTAATAAAAAAAATTAAATTTTTTTTTTTAAAAAGATGGAGTGTGGAGTGTTAGGAGGTTGAGAAGATTTATTGTATAATTAAAGGGTAATGCTATTGAGATCGATGATGAATCGATAAAATTTGACCGATAAGTACAAATGTATTTTTTTTTCTTTTTATTTCAATCATTTTTTATATATTTTTAAACATTATTTAAAAAATAAAATAAAATATCAATTCACTAATAGTTACTTCTTTAATCCTTAAATAAAAAAATAAAAAATAAAAAATTCAATCGGTCACTTTTATCAGTAACATTTATCGGTTCAAGTAGCATTGTCCATAATTAAAACAAACTTATGAGATTTTGAACATGGCTCTTGATCTGGCTTTCCTTATTGCTTCCTGTATTTTTAAATTGAGATTTTTATTTTCTTCTAACGTTAAGAATGATAAAACTGAACCCTCTGTCTAGCAATTTTACTCATGTGGCATACAATTTAGCATATCACATAATATGAAAAATTAAAAAATGTAAAATATATATATTTATATATATAACCTTTAAAAGTATAAGCCAGTAATAAAAACTTGAAAATTTTTAAAAAAATAATAAGAAGAAGCGTTGGTTTTACAGATTACAAAAAAAAAAAAAATTAAAGAAAACCTAAACAATAAAAGCAAAAGAAAAAGAAAACAGTGTGCAAGAAACCACCTACGATTATGTCACAGTTCAAGAACAAATACTGGGCCTCAGTTGACTCGGCTTGAGTTCATTTGTTGTTGGGCCATGGGCCCGTTTAAATTCATTTGTCTTCATTTTATTTCAACCAGTATGTCATGTGGACTATAAGATAGCAAGTTATGGGCCTGGACCTTAGATTTATTTCCTCCTCTATGATGATGTTAGTTTTGGTTAGCCTTTTCGTAAGATAATGTTTGAATATCGAAATGAGACAAGATGATTTTAAATAAAAATTAAAAATTAAATAAAATATTATTAAAATAATATTTTTTAATAATATTATTATTTTGATATTTGTAAAATTTAAATTTTTTATTATATTTTATATATAATTTTAAAAAAATTATAATAATGAGATGAGTTAGAGTTTAAAACCTAATACCTAGAACTCAAGTTTAGTTTTAAAAAAGGTTATGCACACAAGACTATATAACCTGAGTAGTGAGTAGCCGGATTTTTTTAAAAAAAAATTAGAAAAAAGTTGATATTTTGCAAACTTTGGCCTACCTAGTACAACTTGGGTATTTGGATTTTTGAGTCCCAAGAACCCAGATTCTTCCGGGTACTGATCTTAGTTATGACCCGGGTTAATCTGAGAGAGTACCCTAGCAGCATTACATGCTTGAATTTCAGTTCGAGTATAGCTGGATACCCAAATTCATATCCGAGTGAACAGTCTTATAATGATGTTAAGGTTTTGTTTTTCCAAAATCTTTCACAAATTTTTAACTTTACAAACATATTTTGAGTGTGTAGCCGACAACATAATTTCCAAACAGGGACTGCTACTAAGATTTTTCCATATATAATATATGTATATGTCTACATTTACATATTTTTCTTAATTAATGTTGACCTTATAAGATGCCCTCATTATTAGTGACCTTCTAGTAATTTAAAAAAAAAATTAAAAAAATTAAAAAATGTAAAAGGAAAAAAAATCTTAAAAAAACAACAATACAAATCAAAACCAACGTATTGGAATAAACAAGACTTATTTCTTCAAATTTAGAAAATATAAACAAAAACCTAAATAACACAAAAAATAAAAAAAAATAAAGAGAAGATAAAAAATAAGAGTAATGCTAGTACAAGTCTCAAATCGACAAATTTCATACAATTTCTTTATAAAAAGGTGGGTCCTAATAATAAAAAATAGGTTTTTTTTTTTACACTTTTTCAAGTAGAGTCCACTTTTTTACATATACAGCTTGTCTGTTTGAGACTTATACAAATCATTTCAAAACCTTAAAAAAAAAAAGTGTGGGAATCACTTGTCCATAACAAGTGTCAAATCATTATTGGTGCAGATTTTAAATAAGTGATGATGGAAATTAAGAATCGATTTGATCAGAAGTTGAACCATAAAACCTAATGTTTAGCAACAGTTGTGAATTTAGCCCCTTATGCTTTACAATAAATTAATAATTAAGAATTTAATCAGAATCATGATTGGAACCTTATAATGCATCATCAAGTGTGACCAATTATATATATATGCAATATTTTTAATGAAAGTCTCATCAACGTGACACGTGTATTCGTTAATCAAAAGCACTAAGCAATAAAAAATAAATATTTTCAAGGTAGATATGCAAAGCATCTTTGATTAAAGTGTAGTTTGCATTGAATGGCAACAAAATGTGGACATCTTCTTTGCATTGAATGGCAACAAAATGTCGACATCTTTGATTAACCAGGCAAAATTGAATTAATAAGGAGACCTCTGATCAGTTGTCTCAACATAAGTATCACGCATGCATGCATGCATATAAATAAATAAAGGGTAGATCGAACAGCTACATAAATATCACGGCCCAAGAACGAATAGGAAAAACCCTTAACAGATTTGGACCTGCATTGGAATGAGCAATAAATATCCAAATAGATTTACGTTACAGTTGTTGGACATATTTGTTGACGGATAATTATAGAATTACTACTCTTTTAAGAGTTATTTACTATTTTTTTTATATTTAATTTTTTTAAAATTTTTTATTTTACTTAATGGTTAAGAAAGTAATTATTAGTAAAATTATATATATATATATATATATTTAAATTTTTCTTAATGATTAAAAAATAAAAAACTTCATATACTTAAAAGAAAATGATAAAAAATAAAAAATAAAAAAACTTCAAATATACTATAAATGGTAAATGAGTAGTAAGAGAGTAGTAACCATGTCAACCGTAGTTATAGACAATGAATAAAATATTAATTTTACTTTCTCACTCTGCAAAAAAAATAAAAAACCAAATATGTTTTTAATTTTCGTTGGTGTATTTTGTTATGTTAGATAAAATTATAAATATTATCGTTAGATTTTGAAAAATAAGATTATTCAAAAACTAGGTAAAAAATAAATTTATTTGATTAAAAAATAAAATATGATCCGTAGATCTGTAAAATATGACAAAAAAAGTAAATAATATTTTATTATTATATAAAATTTATATGAATAATCCAACGAAAATTAGACATTAGGTGCAATAGGCAAAAGACAAAAAATATAATATTAGGCCTCGTTTGGATATGGAAACACTCTCAACACTCTCATCTTATCTCATCATTATAATTTTCTCAAATTTTTATTTAAAATATAATAAACAATTCAATTTTTTCAAATTTTAAAATAATAATAATAATAAATAATATTATAATAATATTTTCTTTAACTAATATAAAATCATTTAATCTCATTTCACTATTCAAGTCAACACTTAAGAGATCAGAGAGATGAACTGCACACATCATGCACTCTTATATATAAAAGTCCTCTTTTCCTATCTACATTTTATATATTTGTCTTACTTTTGACCTTATAAGATGGCCTCATTATTAGAGCCCATCTATTGATTATTTTATGTGTTTCTATGATACCCAATTGATCAATAGAGCAACCAGTGCATTGTTTTTCCTTTTAGTATAAGAAGGAAACTTGGCCTTAATCTCTGATTAAACAACCACAATTCCTAAAGCTTTTATCTTCCTTAATTTGCACTCACCATGATTATTAATCTGCAATCAGCTTGTTCTTTTAAAATCTTGAGCTGCATATTATTCTTTGTTACTCTTCTCCTTCCCACTATATCTGGTGATTGCACTTGTGATGCTGAGGTCACAGAAACACACAATAGCAACACAGCACTTAAATACAAACTGGGTTCAATAGCTTGCATTCTTGTTGCAAGTGCTATTGGGGTATGCATCCCAATGCTAGGCAAGAAGTTCCCAGCTCTTAGCCCGGAAAATGATATCTTTTTCATGATCAAGGCCTTCGCCGCTGGTGTGATTCTGGCGACCGGGTTCATTCATATCCTACCGGATGCATTCAACAACTTGACTTCACCATGCCTCGATCAAAATCCATGGGGGAATTTCCCCTTCACAGGTTTCTTCACCATGATTTCAGCAATTGGAACGTTGATGGTGGATGCCTATGCCACTAGCTATTACGAGCGCTCGCACTTTAATAAGCAGGTGAAATTAAGGCTTGAACTCTCATATTAATGAACGCTATATGGAGTTTTTTAAATGCGACATTCTTTGTTTACTAACGGTTATAAATTAAATAAAAAAGAAAAAAAGATGAAGCTTTACATAGATGAAATAGTAAGAAGTACTAGTATTATGTATTATTAGAGTAATGTTAAAAATAATTATAGGGTGGGTAACCCGTGCACTTAATTTGAAAAAAAGTTGAGATCATTATATATTAAAACAATGATTTTTTCGTATGAGTCTTAAATTTACGTCTTTTTTTTTAAAGAGGGTAAGTATGACTTACGTATTCTAAGACTGTAAATATTATTTTTATATGGTCTAATAATATTCTAAATTGTCTAATACTTATTGATATGATAAATAGACACTATTTTTGCATAACTTCCTAATAAAATATTAATTTTTTTTAGAAATTTTCTCTGACTTTGATGTGTTTAATTTTTTTTTTTAAAAATTAGTGGTTGAATTTGTATATTTCCCCATATGTTGCAAATTATATATACAGCTAGTACCTGTATTCTCACTTTATTTTACAAATATATATAATTAATTAATTAAAGTCGTTACTAAATTAAAAATGTAGGTAAATGCAGATGGAGAGAGCGGCAGCGAGCACGCGGGTCACGTACATGTTCACACACATGCCACACATGGGCATGCTCATGGCTCATCAATCAGTAGTACCACTTCCCAACATGGAACTAATTCGTCGGAGCTAATACGTCATCGTATTATTGCACAAGTAAAGTGGCTGATTTTAATTAGTTGTTAATTATTATTATTATTTGCTAATCCTTCCCCATTAATGTAAGGAATATGATTTTCAATTAATTATTTGGATGGTTTTTTTTTTTTTTTTTTTAAGGTATTGGAATTAGGAATTGTATTCCATTCAGTGATTATTGGAGTAGATATGGGTGCTTCTCAAAGCGTTGGGACAATAAAGCCTCTCCTTGTGGCCTTGTCTTTCCATCAATTTTTTGAGGGTATAGGTCTTGGTGGCTGCATCTCTCAGGTATAATACATGATTCTAGTTCATGTCATCTGTTCTGATATCATGTTAAATTTATTATGCTCTGTCTAAAAAATATAATATAATTTAATTATTTAAATCATATTTAAAATTAAACTTCATTAATATACATATATTTTTTTTTTGTTTAGGCAAAGTTTAAGAGTAGGTCTGCAGCAATAATGGCAACATTTTTCTCAGTGACAACCCCAGTAGGGATTGCAATTGGCATTGGAATATCAAGCACTTACAATGGCAATAGCCAAACTGCTCTGATTGTTGAAGGGATTTTCAATGCTCTTGCAGCTGGGATTCTGATTTATATGGCACTTGTTGATCTATTAGCAGCAGATTTCATGAACCCAAGAGTGAAACAAAATGTAAGGATTCAAATAGGAGTAAATGTCTCACTTCTTCTAGGGGCTGGATGTATGTCTCTCTTGGCAAAATGGGCTTGATCAGGGTATATGTGGGAAATCAATAGCTAGCTAGGAAGAATTACAAAATAAGTTGTAGTTTGAGGGTATATATGTAAATTTTTTTCTTATAACAGATACTTTTATCATGATGTTTGGCGGATCTAAGAATTTATTCTAAGAGGGGCAAGGGATTATTATAATGATAATTATATAAAAAAAAATTTTCATAAATGTGTATGTATTCTATATAAAAATGTTATAAAATAGTTCAAAATACAAAATGACATTATCAATATGTCAATTTAGGTGCGGTTTGGACAATGAGTTAAGATAAGATAAGTTGAGATAAAAGTTGAATAAAATATTATTAGAATATTATGTTTTAATATTATTATTGTTTTGAGATTTGAAAAAGTTGAATTGTTTATTATATTTTGTGTGAGAATTTACAAAATTTGTAATGATGTTATGAGATAAGATAAGATGAGTTGATTGAGACCGTTTCTCAATCTAAACAGGGCCTAGATATATGATTCATGTTTATAGCAGTAAAAAATCAAGAATTAAAGATAATATATTTCCCTCTAAGAAAAAATTTTAATTTGCTTGATATTAACAAGGAAAAATATTTAAGACACTCAAATAAAAATGGAAAATAATTATACGTATAAAAGAAAAAGTAGAAGAGGAGGCAAAGACAAGTTTGAATATGACTCACTTATAAAAAATGAAAAGAAAAACTTGAATTTAACTCAGAGAAACTAATAAATATATCTAAATAATTTAAATACACGTATGCATAAAATTTTAAAAATCTTGTAGGGTCAAAATTTTAATTTATTAAGAAAACTCATTTTTCATAAAAATTTGGGTTAGATTATGAATATTATTATAAATTTAAGAGAAATGCTTTAACCATAAAGAAATTTCATAAAAATAAACTTATAAATTGATGTGGCTTGATATGGTATATCGTATTATAAAATTACTTTTACTATAAAGTAGATTTAACTTATGACATGAAATCATATCATTTTTTTCTAAAACTTAAGTTACTTTTTTTTTTTTTTTTGATAGAAACAGAATTTCATTCATCAATGGAAACAATAGCTACAGACAATTATCAAGCCATAAGGCTTGAGAAATACAGTCTGGAACATAATCCCACCACAACACAATATTCTCCACCTTACATACATTCTTAACCAACATATGAACTACCATATTTCCTTCCCGATACACATGTGAAAAAACACAACTTTCAAAGTGTAAAAAAAGCTGTTTAACTTCAGAATATAAACCCCCAAGCAAGGAATCATACATGCTATCCCCATGTAAAGCTGAAACACAAAGCAAACTGTCACTTTCAACAACAAGTTTTGAAATACTCATAGTAGTACACAATTGCAGTCCTCTGAAAATTGCCATTAGTTCTAACGCTTCAATCCCATCCATATCTAATTCAACTTTACTTGCAGCCAAAACAACTCTCCCAGAAGCATCTCTCAAAACAGCCCCAATACCCATCTTCCCCAACTCAGGAAAAACTGCACCATCAACATTTAACTTCAACCAATCAGATTGTGGAGGATGTCATTTATAATACTGCATTAATTGAGCCCTTGGCTTCTTCTTAACTTGATCAAAACTTCTTAACAGAGATAAGGCATCATCTACAACCTGCCTTGGCTGTAATAGCAAGTTCTCATGTATAAGTTTGTTCCTGCAAAACCAGAAACCCCAAGCAGAGCAAAAAAGACTGGTAGCTTATCATACCATTTCCTTTCACATAGATCCAGTGCAAGATCACACATTGATTTACCTCTGTAAAAAACCAAACCGGGGAAATACACTTGCATCAAACCCTGCAGAGAGTTACATGTCACAACAACACGGGTAACATCTTCAATATCAGAAGAACAAAATCTACATTTGGCCTTTGTCAAAACATGTTTCAGCACTAAGTTCTCCCCAATAGAAAGACCATTCTTACATGCACGCTTTAGTTGGGGCCTTCATTTTCCACAAGTGTTTCCATAGAACATGATGATCTTGTACATTAGAAGATTCTGCTGCTTGAAGCCCATTCTGACAAAGATGAAACAGTAGCAACTCCTAACACTAAAAATACCATTTCTTTCATAAGACCACACCCTCTTATCCCCACCAACAGCAGAACATAGTTGCACTTTAAGAATATCCGCCACCACATTTGGATTGAAGAGAGTTTTGAGTTTAGAAATATCACACTGTTTGATAGTAGTCTGAAACAAAGAATCAACAGAAAATAATCTAGCATCCTCCCTCACCACAGCACCTTCATCCAATAAAGAATTATTTCTGAAATTTATTTATTTATGAAATTTTTCTGAAATTATGATTATTTTATTTTATGAGAAATTGATTTAGATAAGTCTTGGTGGGAAAAAAAAAGTTTTTGTAATTTTATAGCAAAATAAGGGAAGAGGGGAAGGAGGATTATTTTGATTTATGTTGGGGGACAAAATGCCTTTTTTTTTTTTTAATAATAATAATTATTTTTTTACAATATCTAAGTTTATCTTATATGGAAAGAAGAAAATGTAGTGCATAAATAAAAGGTTTTATTTGTATATTTCACTTGATGATAAATAACAATTTTTTAATCAATTAATGCCACAATAGAAGATAAATTAAAAAGATGATGAATAGAACTTTTGTAAATCTCCCTAATTTCTCCAACTCTCTAATTTTGAAAATGAAACTCCTCTGCACTCTCCACCTCATTTAAGTAAAGTAGAAAGCTTTTCTACTTTCTATAGGGGTGCGGGTACTATGCTTGATGATAAATAAAAATTTTTAATCAATTAATGTCACAATAGAAGATAACAATTCAAGAGATGATGAATAAAACTTTTGTAAATCTACCTAATTTCTCCAACTCTCTAATTTTAAAAATGAAACTCTTCCGCCCTCTCTATCTCATTTAAGTAAAGTCAAAAGCTTTTCTACTTTACCATAGGGGTGCTACCCACACCCCACCCCAGCTTGGGCAGGGTGTTTATCCCTTGGAATCCTCCACCTCATCCTTGGGGTGGGGCCCCCCGTTGACCCCCATCCACGGAGTAGAAAACAGGAAAACTCCATATAAAACTTGAAAAAAATAAAAAATCCACAACAAATGACAAAATACAAATCCACAACAAAGTCCACAACAAATTCCAAAAAAATAGTTCCTAAACTAAAACTAGTAAAATAGATCTGACCAAACAAAGAACCTCTTAACCACGACGGCGGCTGCTTGAGGTTGTAATTCCTTTTGCAAACCCATGACCACGAATGGCCATGGGTATCCACAACGGCGCGACCATGAGCGCCTAGTGCTTCAAGAAAGAGGAGAAGAAGAAGTGGAGGAGGATGAGGAGAATAACAAGATGAGGAACATGGTAAGAGGGAGAGAGAGTTTAAGAGAAAAGCAAAGAACGAGAGGGCAGAGAGAAAAGATGGAGAGGGGAAAGAGAGACTCCCGCAGGGGGAGGGGCGGTAAGGTTAGGTTTAACTTAAACCTAACTCCAAAATGACGTTGTTTTGTCCCTTTTTTTTTTTCAATAAAACATATGATAAAACAACATCGTTTTATCAACAATTTTATAATATATATGTATATATACTTCAATTATATAAAATTATAATTTTGGGTTGGGCTGGTATGGGTGGGCCAAGAGATGTGGTGGGAGGCGGGCCTGGGCCTAGACCACCCTTATTTATGATTCTCCCAACCTCCGCTTGGAATGGAATGGAGACTTGGAGTGTTGGGCCATGTAATATAAGGTTACATATCCCTATTCACAACAGATAATATGTAATGTAACCTGGTATGCATCTAGTAGTATGCAATGATCACAACGGAAAAATGGTGACTTCTAAAAATTTTGCATCAGAATAAACTAAACATCCCAACATTTAAATTAAACATAGATAGAGTCTTACTTAACAGAGGTCCAAATGGTAAGGTATAAGTTCAAAGATGGTTTGGAGATGGCATCTCCTTATTATAGATAGACTTCATAGGGGTTTTCTAAAAGATAACTTAAGTCATTTCTCTAAAATGTTACATAGTAATTAGGACCATCTCTACAAACATCACAATCAATCCAACTTCATCCTCAATTATCCATAGCCAGGGGCTGAAGTTCATCACCATCTTGATTGCCAAAGTTTGGTCTTGCTACAAGTTTTACCATTTTGGGAGAAATGGTAGTTAGGACTGCCACAGTAATATTCCTTGAAATCTGAGTAACTTAAACAACCAACATACACAGAGATAAATTATGCATGACTAATGATAAACATGAGATGTATGCATGATATGCAGAAAAACAGTATTTATCTTCCATCCAGATTCATCAACATCTTTTAGAAAACTTTGACTCATATTTTCTTACAGAGAACCCTTCACCTTTTCAAAACATATCACTCCTTGTTATTAGAGCCATCATTAGAAAAATATGGTAATATCACAGTTCCTCATTTTGCACCGTGAGTACCTGCTAGTGACTGTAGCAAAACTTAGATTGAGACTATGTCATCAAAGCTGTGCATATATATCTTTCAATGCATTGATCTTAAACATTTCATAACATATGCACCCACCAGAGTTAGATGCCATATACGACTTCACTCTAAAATTTCTTAAAAAGAATCCATTCGAAACTCACTGAATGTTCTTCGTCAACCCAACGCTTACTACTCAATTTTTACTCACTCCAAAGTAGACAGAGGAGTTTCACTAGGATATTCCCCATTCTAGTATTGGGTCATGAAAAAATATTTTTCATGTTATGGTCATAACAAAAATATATTTTATGACGCGTAACATATAGTATGCTTCATGCAAAAATGACATATATTCATGTAACATGATGAACAGTGAAATTTCATGCTTCGTGCCAAAGTAACAACACATGTCATGTGTGTTATCATGTATGTGACCATATGTTCAATTTATCAAGTGATATTTCATACTCAAACCAACATTTATAGCATGAATGTGGTGTTTATACAAAAATCATAAATAAATTATCCAAGAGTAAATTAGAAGCTAACTTTCAAACTTCCTGAGTTCTAAAAATTGTTACGGTTGACATAAAATATGTACTAGAGTTAAGAATGATGAAATTTTCAGAATCTAATAAAATAAAATAATATTTACAAAACTACCCCTGACTTTCCCGAAATTGCTATTTTGACCTAAAACTATTACTATTTGCATTTTGGCTCAAATTTCACCAATTTACACAAACTTCATATATTTCATATCCTTATTCCATATATGACCTTATAATTTCATGACTTAAACATCCACTATGAAAATTTCAACCAGCCTGTGGCATGCATATAGCTAATGTTTCCATTACATGTGATTTCTAGCCTATAATCTCCATGGATAACTATATAACCAGAAGTTAACGCATGACTAAACATTGGATTTGGTCTTAGTAACATACTAGTAGCTTATATTTAAATCTCGTGGGATCATATCAACATTCATGTGATGAAAAACACCAAAACATCATACAATCAACAAACTGAGTACCTAGCATGATGTATCTAACTTCTCTTTAATAGATGAGCTTTTATAGCTATAACGATCATGTATTCTAACTCTTAACATGATGATAATAGGCTTCTAGATGCTAATAAAACATGCTTCAAAAAATTTAAACAAGATATCACAATATAACCTCCAAACTAGAGGAAATCGAAACATGCTAGATGAACAACCCAAGATCTGATTTATAAACCAATCATGACATGTTGTTTTCCAAAAATATAAACCTTTAATCAAATAAAAAAGACATGAGCTAAGATTATAACATCATATCAAGACATGCCATGGCTATGAGTTGACATCAAAATAAGTTATTCATGATGGACTCGCAACCTGAACGGAAACATGCTTGCTGAGGATTAACCTCATGTATGAAATCTCATTTTCATACAAAAAATAAAAGCGTAACATGTTATTCTAACTTTAAATACAAATATTTGGTAGGTTTACTCACCAATCCATGGCGTTTGGAGCTCTCAAGAACCAACTCTCTCCAAGGAACTCACTCTTGCCTCTTGGTTTCACTCACTTTAAACTATGGATGTTTTTGCTCACAAGAAAACTAATTAAATGCTTGAGAGTTGCATGGGATGAAGTGAGGGGAGGGGAGTGGTATTTATGGAGTTCAATTGAGAAAGGAAGAGGTGCAAGTGGGCTAAGTGTTGCACAGTTTGGCTGAAATGGAGTGAATGTGATTGGTGATGGCCTTCGATGGAGTGCATGCTTGTGTTTCCAGAATTGCACAGTTAGATCCATCACGTTATTAACTCATGGACAAGGAAGAAATGAGTGTAATAGGTTTAGGATAAAGGTTTCAAAAGCTGGGAAAAAAACCATTTGATTCCTCAAGATAAACCGAGTGTATGTTGACGGTTTTGGTCTTCAAACTTGGTCCGATTTTTGTCAACATTTGTCCTATCCTTGTGGAAAGTTCTTGATCACTATTACAAAATATTTGAGTAAATTTTCCAAATAAGTATTGAGGCATGAATGTTAGACACTTGGTGTTTGTTGTGCAGAAAATGAAAGAGAGTTGAATGGAGAAGGGTTTAGTCCAGAATTGGCACATGGTTTCCTACAAACATGTCCATCGGTTTTGATCATTGATAGGGTTAGTTCTTAGGGTAACATGAGTATGTTTGGATGACATATTTCCAGACCTAGAGGTGGTACTATAGGTGTGTGAAGAGGGCTGAATTTGTTGCAAGAAAAATTAGAAAAATAATGGTGCAGTTCGACTGAACATGTCTCATTTCCAAGGTGAAATAGTTTGGTTCTTGGAGTGACTATGGGAGCTATTCTTCGCTTCATCCTAGGCTTGAATTTCCAAACTTAGGTAGCATGAAAGGGGGTTAATAAAGTGTAGAAAACTAATTGAGAAAGTTGTTGAAGGAACAAGATTTGTTGGTTTGTTCTTGGAGTGCATCGGCTCGCACGTAGTACATTTGATTGGTGCAGTCACACGGCATTGACATGCCTTTCCTCTACATGACATGAGCTAAACTTAATTCATTAAAAGATTGATCCAAATCAAGAAGAAAACACGAAAATTGCAAAAAAAAAAAAAAAAAAACTATGGAGAAAAGAGCTAGGAGAAATCGACATGTATAGTGTTTGATGGATTTTGAAAGTTACTATGCAATGACTATTCCATGGCATGATAAGGGATTTTGGAAATGTAAACTTGGAATCATGATAGGGCTGATCATGGTTGAAAAATAACACTAAGGGCGTGTGAGAGGTTTGCAAAAGAAATAAAAATCATTTTCTAGATGGTGGTATTTCTTATTTGCATTGTGATGAGAATCCTAGGCTTACTCTCAAAGTGGTGCAATCTCTTTGGGTACTAAATTTTTATTGGGCTAGACCTTAATGTGGGCCTCAAAATGGGCCTTCCCTTCAGCCTCATGTTCAGTTTTTGTTGGGCCCCTCTTTGAGCCTCAATAGCTTACTACTTTGGACCTCACATTGGGCCTTGTCTTGAACCTTTCTTTGGCCTTCATCTTCTCAAGCTTGGACCCTCATTTTAACCAACTTTAGGGCCTTCTTCATATCTATCTAACCTCCATGACTTGCTATGAATCAATTACCAAGCCCATTAAGGTGGCTAGTTTTCTTCATGCCACTTGTCATCCTTTTATTGGCCCTTAGGAATCCATTTTCACAAAAATCTTCGTTGCTTTTAAAAATCACTAAAAATCCTAATTAAAGCAATGGTGGAAGTTATCTTGCCAAATTATGATCCAAAAGCTCACTTTTCTTGAGGATCATAACTTCCACTTTGACCAAGGTCAAGGGTTATCATTGTCAAATTCTCAATATTTGACAATGTTATATCTTGATCTATGTAGTTCTTGGTGGGGTATTACATCCTCCCTCTGAAAAGAAGATTTAATTCTTAAAATCAGAGAACATAATATAAATAAACATATAGAACTCACCAAAGAAGCTATGGTCCAGCATTAGTTGAGAAGTCATCGGTGGGTGGGTTAACTCCTCATCCTAAAAGATCTAATCTTGAGTACAATATATGAGGTCATCTTCATACGAGTCATAATTCATGTTGGCATGTTATGCTTTTACAACTCTACATACAAAAAATTAATAATCATACTCCTCCACATCCTTTTTCATACTTTCCCACAAAAAATGTTGTTCAAGTCCTGGTATATTTTTGTACTTCCAGGATGAGCTGTGTATGGGGTCTGATGCGCATCTTTCAAAATTCTATCCTTTGTCTCAGGATCAGTTGGAATTATTTTACTACTCTTGAAGTACAATAGACCATCTTCACCGACCCTGAATCCTTCTTGCCCTTTGCTCTTTTCAATCTTTCGTCTGATATTTAACAACTTATTGTCTCCCATTTGACGTTCCTTTACCCCCTCCCAGTCTAAGGGTATGATCTCTTGCACATCAGCAAGGGTTGCATCTTGTTGGAGACTTTGGATTAGCAAATTCCTCATGATGTTCATAAGAGACTCCATTTCTGAGGTGGATACTGAAGAACCTTTAGTTGCATTTTTTGACTTAATGCATCAGCTGCAACGTTAGCTTTACCAAGATGATATTTAATCTCACACTGGTAATCACTAATCGATCCCAACCATCTCTCTATCTCATATTAAGATTCTTCTGGTTGAACAAATATTTGAGGCTCTTATGGTCGGTGAATATCATGCATGTTTCACCATACAAATAATGCCTCCATATCTTTAAGACAAAAATAACCACTGCTAGCTCTAAGTCGTGAGTGAGGTAATTTTATTCATGGTTCGATGAGAAGCATAGGCGACAACTCGTCCTTCTTGCATAAGCATGCATCAAGTCCTGATTTAGATGCATCCTTATATATCACATGGGGCTTATGAGGTTCTTGTAATTCTAGTACTGATACAGATGTCAAATTCTTAAGTTCCATAAAACTTTACTCACACTTCTCAGTCCGCATACATTTGACATTCTTTTTGGTTAAGGTAGTGAGCGGCCTCGAGAGTTTGGAAAATCCCTCCACAAACCTTCTATAATATCAGGCCATAACTAGAAAACTCTGGATTTCATGTACATTGGTAGGGCACTGCCAATTCACCATTACTTCAATCTTACAAGGATTGACTGCTACTTCTTTACTAAATATCAAATGACCTGATAATAATCATATTCTAATAGGTGGTAATTTCAGGGTTAAGATCCTTTTCCCTTAGAGAGAGAACCTCTACCTTCTCTCTAACAGCTCTTCAATCCTAAATCTAGTTTGAGGGGGGTGGGAGCTTGGCTCCTCCCCCCTTACCTCCCTCTCTGCCTTTCTTCTATTTTTTCTTTTCTTTTTCTAGTATGGATTTTTGTTGTGTCTTTGTGTTAGTTTTGGTTGCTTTTTCAGGTCTAATAATGGAGGACACTACTTTGAGTTTCTGACGACTGTTTGGTATGCACACCACCTTGGTGCACGGCTGTTGGAGGACGGGTTGAGAATAAACTCTACCATGACGTTAGCACCAGTACACACCTCCACCATGGCGTTGGCGCCGGTAGATCATAGCAAATCTGAGCAGGGACTCCTTCCATTGCCACCTGGGTGCTTCCATCGCACTGCCTGGCAAGGGCTGCCTTCCATCGTTTCGTTTGGGTGGGTTTGGGCAGGGGTGGCTGTGGGCTGGTGGGCACGGGTCGTGGTGGCTGAGATCGGCGGGCTGAGATGGTTGCAGACTCAGGTAGGGGTGGAGGCAGGGGCATTTTGTGTAGGGGATGGAGGTGGGCGAAGACAGTGTAGGAAGAAAAAAGAAAAAGAAAAAAAGAAAGAAGAAGGTGGGGTGACTGGATTAGTAGAGATGAAACCCTAGGGAAGTGTCTTTAAAAAAAAAAAGTTTGGTATGTTTTGTTTCCTTCTCCTCCTTTTGGGAGATGGGGGTCTTTTTTTTTTTTTTTTTTTGTAGTGCTTTTGTTCCTTTTATTTTTCATTTTTTTGACCCAATTGAGGTGTTGAACTGATAGATCAAACGCAATCTGGGGTAAGAGTTGGTCTAGAGTGGCGGGCGATGCTACGGTCGGCCTGCGTAGTGAAGGCTGTTTTACGTGCACGAGATGGGTGCTCATGCCATTTGGGCTCGTGAAGCCATTGCTTGCGAAGAGCATGCCGTCTAGGCTCATGCCGATGCTTGTGGTTCTATTATCTTGTTGTGTTTTGTATAGTAGTTTTTGTTGTATTGTTATTAATAAAGAAGAAATAGGCTAGTGGACTTGGTGTCTATAGCAGCAGTGCCTCGTACTCCTCCTCCCTGGGAGGACGGAGGGGGCTATTCAGTTCTGTTTTATAGAGTGCTTTCTCTGTTAAGAGAGAGTTATTGAGAAGTTAAGACAATGTCTGCCACTATGTGTACGAGGATGCCCTAAAGCAGATGCGTAGCTTGGCTTATAGTCTGAATTTTTTTGTGTTGATAAGTCACATTTGTAATTTCGGTTCATTGAATGAAATGAAGTCTATTTTCATAGAAAAATAAAATATCAAATGACCTAAAATTTTCACTTCATGGCCCAAATTCACATTTTCTAAACTTAGCATACAACTTAACCTTTCTAGAACTAGACTAAGGTGTTTTTTATGTTCCTCATCACTTCTTGAGTAGATTAGTATGTCATCAATGAATATGACAAGAAAGCTACCCAAATAGGGTCTGAATATTCTGTTCATCATATCCGTAAATGCTACAAAAGTGTTAGTTAATCCAAATGTCATTACTAGGAATTCGTAATACCCATACTGTATTTGAAAAGCAGTCTTAGGGATCTCTTGTTCCCTAATCTTAAGCTGATGGTATCCTGATCTTAAATCTATTTTTGAGAATACTAATACTCCTTGTAACTGACCTAATAGGTTATTGATACTTGGTAATGGATACTTGTTCTTTATCGTTACCTTGTTCAATTCCCTATAATCAATACGCATCCTCATTGATCAATCTTTCTTCTTTACAAATTAAACTGGCGCCCCCCAAGATGAAGAATTAGAATGGATAAATCATTTTTCCAATAGTTCCTCTATTTGTACTTTCGATTCCTTTAACTCAGAGGGAGCCATACGGTACGGCACTCTAGGAATGGGAGTTGTGGCAGGTTCTGACTCTTTAATAAACTTTGTTTCCCTATTATGGGGTAACCCTAGTAAATCATCTGTGAATACCTCCGAAAAATCCTCATCCACAAGTTTTCCCTGAATTTCCATATTCCTACTGGACTATCAAAGCCAATAAGCTACAACACTATTAGGAATGCAATTTCTAACTTACAAAGCCAAGACTATGGAGGGAACAACCTTTACAGTTCCTCTCACATAATGAATTCTACTAACATTAGGTGAGTCAAGCATAACCTCCTTCCTCCAACAATCTATCCTGGTATAATTTTTGGATAACCAGTCCATTCCTAATATCAAATTAAACCCCAATAGACAAAAGACAAAAAGATCTACTCTCATAGTCTTCCCTTCCAAAGTAGGACAATCTCTAATCACCCGAGTACACCTAATTGCACTTCCATCTAGAATTGTTACTACTATGGTCTGAGGTAGCAATTTTGTCAGAAGGTTACACATTCATGCAAATGTTGTTGACACAAAGGACTGCGTTGCTTTAGAGTCAAATAATGCACACGTCATATATCCAAATAGTTTGATATTACCTAAAGTGTAATACTCAGCTACCATATATTTGGTGGTGAATCCAAAAGAAAGTAAACTTTTATTAATTAAAGACGGGTTCTTAGAGGAAATACCAATAATGACTTTCGTTTCCTTAAACTCCAGTGTATTGACGTCGACATCTCCTAGGGTAACAGGATAAACTCAAGCCTGAGCATGTGATCTTTGATTTGACCTGTTATTATTGGAAATTCCACCTCCTTGCATATTCTTAGGGCAATCCCAAATCCTATGATTCGATTGTCTACATATAAAGCACGTTCCTAACCCAAATCTGCATTCTCCACCATGAGCCCTTCCACACTTGCGACATGTAAGATAGGGAGCGAGCATTACGTTCTTTCCTTTATTGGTCTCGGCACCATTCTCTTTTTTATCATTACTTCCTCCAACAACAAAGGGAGAAACCCTCTTTCTTTCCAGATTAACTTGAGCCGCCACACTCTTTTACTTAGCGTTGGCTATGGAAGTAACATGAACCAATTCTTGAAAGTTTTCAATACGAAAGCAAGCTACATGAGGGGTGAACCAGTTCCCGTAAACCACTTTGGAATTTTTGGGCTTGCATTTTTTCAGTGGCTATTAAGTAAGGAGTGAACCTTCCAAACTCCATGAATCTTGTAGCATATTGTTCAACAGTGGAATTCCCTTGCACCGAAGTCGCAAACTCTGATGGCTTTTGTTGTTTTATCATTTATGGGAAGAACTGATTATCAAACTCTTTTTTAAATCTCTCATAGGTTAAGGCAGCTATGTTACATAGTTTCCTTATTAGTAACAGCCTTTTGGTATCCTATCAGATACCAACTTCTCATTGTAGCAAGTGCCTCTCATTGTAGCAAGTGCCCAGCATACTGCATCTTTTGTTCTTCAGTGCAGCCGTTAATCTCGAATATTGCTCGAGATCAACCATTTATTGGCCCTTACATGTCCTTACCAATCATCGACCTATGGCCTACCATGATCGCACACCACCAACCTAGGCCTACTACTAGCATGCATCGCCTCTTGTGCATGTGAGGCCACACGCCCAACCCTTGGCAGCATCTTTATGGGATTTTCCCAGCTTCTTGAACGAAATGCCAACGCCATCTTTATTCTGGAAGAAAGCATCCTCTCTTGCTTCCTTTTCCGAAGATCAATAAGATGAGGGCATGAAAAGTTCTACATGACGCCCCAAAACAGTCAAGTGCAGTGCAACGACATCAAATGATACAGTTTTTAGGTGACCTTTATGGTGTATAGTTCCTTCCTCGACCTAATTGATAAACGAGCCCTAACCAATATTTATTTGCTTTACAGCCATTCTTTTTTTTTTTTTTTTTCATGGTGTCGAGACTGCAAACCCATTTCTTTTATATTTCTATTTTTATTGATGTAAATTTTACACCCAAAAAATACAGCTTTTGTAACTTCATTTTCATTATTTGATTTTAGGTATTGAATAGTACTGCTATTTTCTTCTTTAATCTCTCTCTCACTAGCTATTTATTTATTTTTGTTCATAAACATTTCATATGCGTTTTGCATGTGGATTCATGTGGAGGAATAATAATAATAAGGAATGTGAATAATGGGCATCTTGTGCGTTCACACAAAAAGTCAAAAGAAAAGATGGTGGCTAACCACTACAAAAAGCTAAGCGGATGGTTGAAAACCTTGGGGGCAACAACGAGCTAGCCGAGTGAGATTTTGGGGGTACATAGTGCAACCACTTCGGTGGCCTTTCAGGGGTGGCTAATGGGAGTGGTCTTTCCACATTGGCAGCCATCATGATGCGGTTGCCCAGCCAGCTCATGAAGTAAATATTTTTAATTCAAAAAATTAAGAACATGTCTGGTTATACAGATTTTTTTTTAATTATTATTTTTAAATTTCTCATTTTCTTAAATCAAACCCAACATTTTTAAACCTACTTTTTTTTTCTATTTTAATTTTTCATCTAATAATTACTTAATCATTTCCTAAAAACAAAAATTAATAAATTTTTTTAAAAACTCCAAAATAAAAATACTGTTAAGATTATTTACTACTGAAATCTAATTATAAAAATTTAATACTAGAAAATATAATTATATCAAAAATCTATTACAATAACAAACAAAATTTTATTTAATAAAAATAGACTAGATCAGACTTAAAGTGTTCAAAATAACATTACACAATCACCATTTACTTCTGAAAATTAAATTGTAAGAATCTATACCTAATAACAAAATTTAAATCATTTAAATATTTTCTGTTAAAAAAAAAAACTAAAGTTTCTGGCCTATTAAAAAAATTGAGCCCGATTAAAAATATTAAACTCAATCCACTTAAGTATTATAACAGAGTAACAAAACCTATGCACACTCTCTTATCACGCTTTGGTAGCGACCCGACATCTAGCCTCCCAAATCCATGCACACTCTCTTTTTACTCTTAAATACTCTATTTCATTATCAGTTTCAATCAATAATCTTAAATCTCAAAAGAACCATCCCTTAAAACCTACTGAAACCCTAACCTCGAATTTGATAAAAATCAATTGCCTCATTATCTGCAAAGTCAATAACCTAAAATTTCACAATAATTGCTCCTTAAAGTCTGCATAATCTAAGACAACAAATCTTATCAAAATTCTTTCTTAAATTCCACCAAATCCAAATCTTAAACCACATTGAGATCACATCTTAAAGTCTACTAAGTTTTAAACCATAAATCCCATAAAAGTTGTTTCTTAAGGTCGGCAAGGTTTAACACCTCATATTCTCAAATAAATCATTCCATAAAGTCTACAAAATTTAAAGCCTAAGCTTTCAATCAACCTATTGTACATTTCCAAAAATCTAAATCTCAAACCTTATCTGTCATCTCATAAGGTCTATAGAATAAGCATACAAAATCTGAAACTTCAAACCTGACTTTTGGTCAAACTTTTGTATACTTTCAAACTCTAAACCTTAACTCTTCTCAAAATCATTTCCTAAAATCAAGTGAGTAAGCCTATAGGATCTAAAATCTCAAATGTCATAAAAATCATTTCTTAAAACTTGCAAGATCTAAAACCTCATATTTTGTAGGAAACAATCCATAAGTTTGCAAGTGCTAAAACCTTACATGTTGTCAAAATCATATCTTCGAGCTTGCAGAATTCTAAAACCTTCGATCTCATCAAAATCAATCTTTAAAGTATGCAGAATCTCTAAATTCAAAATTCTCAAGATTTTGAACTCAACGACTAGGCAGCATCCTGTAAGCTTAAACTTGGTTATATGTTCTAAAAAAAGAAAACAAAATATAGGTATCAATAAAAATATATATACCAAATAAATATTTAAAACAAGCTCAAAATTCGTTTTTCCCGAATCCTAACCATATCTTTAACAAACTTATATAACCCTTCTTACTATGAATAATCGTAACCCTAACATCATTTTAAACTCATGTACGTCCTTATAATATAAACCTCAGAAGTCATGAATTCAATTCAAAACATTTGGCAATTCTAAAACCTCAAATTTCATAGATCACAATCACTAATGCCTATCGATTCTAAGATTTTAAATGTCAAAATAATCGTCCCTTGCAACTTGTAGATTTCTAGATATCAAATATGAAATTATTTCCTAAAGTTCGCCAAAAGCCAAAACTTCATACCCAAATATCCGTATAACCTCAAACCTAGCTTTTAGTTAAGCTTACTGCATACACCTTAAGAAAAATCTAAAATTCAAATCCTATAAAGATACTTTTCTATAATCCGCAAATAAGCCTACCTGATCTAAGACTCCAAGTATCATGAAAGCCATTCCTTAAATTCTAAAAACTTTAAAACCTTAGATCTCATCAAAACCTCTTTAAGGTATGCAACATCCCTAAACCTCATATTTCCAAAACTCAACCAATAAAGTATGCAAAATCTCAAATCTGTCTCTAATACCAATTGTAACGGTCTGGCCTCGCATGGGGCCATATGCCACTATTTTCACCCGTGACTAGGTCGTATCTCTTTATTATCACCCGTGACTGAGCCATATGCCACTATTATCACTTGTGAGTGGGCCGTATGCTACTATTATCACTCGTGGTGGGGTCGTATGCCATTATTATCACCTGTGGCGGGGCCTTATTGGAACAGAACATAAACATCATAATCAAATTTTAATAACAATACAGCTTTAGAAAATCATGCCAAAGTTTTCAGATGCCAATGTTTTCAATTGTTTAGTTGGGGTGCGAGAAAGGAGAGAGAAACTCGTGCGAGAGAGGATAGAGAAACACTCGTGTCGTGTGAGTAATACTATCTCGTTGCTGCCTTGACCGGCGAGTGGTTGCTCACCGCCAACCCAGACATCTTCGCTGAGCCCTGGCGACCTCACAGAGGGTTGTCTGGAGCTGGTCATCCCGTCGGCGAGAGATACACCTGTGTGCAAGGAGTGTTACCCGTAAGAGAGAAGCCCATTTCGCCGTAACCTAGGTAGGTGAGTGGCTCCCGATGGCACATAAAAGATCGACGGACCCCGGCGTATACGCTGAGGGTCGTCTAGCATAGGTCATCCCTCCGGCGACATGCTTTTCTTCTAGATCAGTTTCTGGGATCCGTTTCGCCCAAGAAAACAGATCTGCCGTTACCAGTGACCTAGATCTTGTTGTGTCGTCTCTCAGAGCACTTCGGCGAGCTCTCTGGCGAGTCTTCTGGGAGTACTCCAGCATCAAGCTTTGAGGTTGAAGTTGTTAGCCTTCAGCAGTGGTCCTTAGCCTTGTATCTGTGTAGCAGATCTTTGACCTGGTTTCAATGTGATGATGAATGGCTGTTGAAGGAGGGGAGTTGGTCAGTATGGGTTCTTCTATGGTGTTAGTCATAGAATCTAAATCCTTCACTCTGGTGAAGGAGGGGAGTATGTTGGCCATTACTGAAAGGGGTCGAAGGGTGATTTCTAAGCTGGTTTTGGGTTCAACAACAGTGCAGTGGCTGGCTAAAGCTATGGAAGCG
The DNA here is from genome assembly GCA_029856935.1 of Cyclocarya paliurus. Lineage (NCBI taxonomy): Eukaryota > Viridiplantae > Streptophyta > Magnoliopsida > Fagales > Juglandaceae > Cyclocarya > Cyclocarya paliurus. The sequence goes on from CM056948.1 coordinate 28,425,612, forward strand.
TGCACAAAGGATGAAAAACAAGATTTTTTCTCCATAGTCCGAGAAGGTAGACACAGTTTCACGACACACCGCTGCTCAAATGCTCGAGGACGTTATATGGCAGTAGAAGAGTATGGTGGTGGTGGGAGGAGGAATTTTATTTTCATTCATGAGGAGGGGGCAGTGGTTGGAGAAGGATGGGGGAGGTGTTGCGTGAATTTTTCTTCATCAAGAGTGGGAGTGACGGTTTGGAAGGACAAGGTGCTGCAGGACATGGCTTTGCTAGGGAGTTGCGTAGCAGACATGTCGGTGGCATGTCAGCGAAGGAAAATTTGGAGGTTCACAAAGATTCAAGTACATCCTCAGTGGCGAGGCAATCCTATGCGGCAGCTCTAAAAATGGGTCCTTCGGGAGTTCAGAGTGAAGGGGATCCGAAAATCACGTCTTAAGACCAGCTTGTCGAGATGCACAATTCCTTAAAAGTGATGGAAACCCAACTTGTCGAGTTGAAAGCAGCGATAGCTTTCTTGTCTTCGAAAATTGACTGACTTTCAACTGGAGGCAACAAGGTTATAAGAAACAAGAAAGGCCCGAATCATTTAAACCTAGTTAAAGGAAAATGGAAGATCGGATTCGGCTCTAGATCCAGGAGAGTATGATGGGTCAAAAGGAAATCCAGGTTGTTTGAAGTAGGGTCTACATCGGGTATCAACGTAGAGACATCAAAGGAATGTCATTCACCTCATGTAACACAGGATAGACCGATAGTCGGTACTACAACCTTGGTCTCCGAAGCTCTCTCGTCAGAGTTGAAGGAAAATGGTGTACTGTTGAGGTCTGAAGGAGATGTAGGAACCCTAGAGGTGAAGGGACTTGCTGTCACCCTAGAATCTCCAATGGGGACCATGTTACCATTGGAGCAAACCAATGGAGTTGTTGGAGAACCAAAGGATTTGGCATTGGTGTCTTGTGTAGATGAATGTATAGAGTCGAAAATGCAATTAGATACTGTGTCTGTGGATAACGTTGCTCCCCTGGTGTCTCTTCCACCAATAGCGGACTAGATTCTGCCTAAAGTTAACGAGATTCAACAGTTTGTGGGAATTTCACATGGAGGATGTGAAGACCAATTCAATGAACTAATCACTATGATTGAGGCAAGCCACGTGCTTGAAACCAAAAGTTTCAAGAAAAGTAGTGAGTTATAGCGTCTTTTTAGTACAATCAACTACAACGCTAAGGGTGATAGCTCAACTAGAGGGAAATCTAAAGGGAGGACATTGTGAAGACAGGAATCAAGGGTTTGGGGATGGGTGTTATGGTAGAGTTTTAGTTCTACGAGAAACAAGGGTTGGGGACCGGTTTGGTGTATTTTGGATTGTTCTTTTCATGGACTTTTTGGGTCATTTTGAGCAATGTGTTTTCTTGTACACATTCAGTGTACTTAGTTTCTCCTTTGGTATATAATATTTTTATAAAAAAAAAAAAGAAGAAAAGATGCCACAACACATCAAAACAAAGTACTAAACAAATTCAAATAATTTCACATCTTGAAAAATAGATTTAAAACATTTTAACGTCACATGCAAAAATGATCAAATTTTCATATTTGCTCCTTTTTCTTAGTTCAAAAAATAAAATGCACAACATTAGCTTATTTCTATACTAGTCATGACCAAAATACTCTTTTCTTTCATATGGATCTCATGAGTAATGTAGAACAAATAACTAATGTTATTTTCACATTTCTTTTCAAAAACATATCATGTACAATTTCATAAATCAACCTCGGTTCATTTTCTTTTATACAAAGTCTAGTATAGGAACCCTACTTACCTGGATTTCTTAACTTATCTAAATTTTATCACAATAGTGCCAAGGGGATATCAATCGTCACCTATAGAAAAGTCATGTAACTTGGATAAATTTTCAATTGAACTCGTACTTCCTAATTGCACCTGAAATACTTAAATAACCTATTTTAATTCCTCAAAACCTCTAACCCTAAAATACCATCACTTCCCAAAATTCATTGATATGCACTTAATATCTTTGACTAAGACATTAAATTCTAAATTATTTACTATTGAAATCTAACTATAAAAATTTAATATTAGATAATATAATTATATAAAAAATCTATTATAGTAACCAACAAAATTTCATTTAATAAAAATAGAATAGATCAGATTTAAAGCGTTCAAAATAACATTACATAGTCACCATTTACTTCTGAAAATTAAATTGTAAGAATCTATACCTAATAACATAATTTAAATCCTTTAAATATTTTCTATAAAAACAAAAAACTAAAGTTTCTGAACTATTAAAAAAATAGAGCCCGATTAAAAATATTAAGCCCAATCCACTTAAGTATTATAATAGTGTAACTAAAACATTATCAAGCCCAAATGATTTATGACCCGAATCCAAAAACCCACCAGTTGAACTGAGAAATACCCATCCGTGTGATCACAACTGGCCCATCCCAACTTAGTTGAACACGTCTTACACTGACACTGAAGAAAAAACAAAACAAAGTGTGTGATGTGTTATAGTAACCGAGAAGTAGAGAGAGAGGATGAGGGCCATACCCACAGAGAGGGAAGGAGAGACACGAGGGGGCAGTGGTGGGCGGAGATGATCGCGACAACGGAGCTCTAAGAAAGAAAGAGAGAGAGAGAGAGGTAGAGAAAAGGATGAGAAGGGAAGAAACAAGAGGCCATGGCGCATGTCGTGAGCTTACCGAGAGGGAGAGCGGTGGCTTTGGGTGGTGTGAGGTGCCCAGTGGCACTTTCTGTGTAGGTGGAGAAGTCGGGGTTGGGGCTGGCGATGTGTCTCACGGTAGGGACAACTTCCCCTATTTCGGCATGTAAAAATGGAACCGTTCACTTCCCAAGCTTATTGGTGGCTGAGCACAAAGGTGCAGGGCAGCGTTGTGGCGGCTGTCAATGTTGCACGGTGGCTTTATGATGAGGAAAGCGGCGACCCCAGTGGTGCACTTGTGCTTGTCGTAGAGAACCTTGAAGCACTGGTTGTGAAACTGTGCTTCTCCTTAGCATGGCCTCGGCTGGGTTGTAGCAGTAGTGGGACTATCCCACGGTGGTGCAACTGCTTAGCTGTGGAGGAGCTATCGTGCATGGTGGTTCAAGGGGTTGGCAACGTGAAAGGCGGGTTTATTTGCGACTGTGCGACCATGGAGGCCAAAGCCGTGGCTGGGTCGATGGCAGATTTTCCGTGATCGTTGCTGCATGAAGCTTGCTGTGGTGCCTAGTTGCAAAGAGTACGTGTGGCAAGAATGGCTTATGGTGGTGTGGGAGGCAGTGTCTTGGTGTCGGACGGCTGAATAGTATGGTGGTTTCTCAAGTGCATGGAAGGAATACATGCATATTTATAGGTGATTGGATAAAAAGCACCCTTGAGGAGACACATGAGAGGGAGAGACATGCATGGAAGATTTGGTGCAAGGTGTGGAACTAGTTTCTCACGAGCTAGGGCCTTCTGGGCCCATTCCAAGATATTTGGTCCACAATTTTGATATTGTAGAGAGTTCATAAGTTGGGCCGGATAGAACAGTCCAACAAAAATATACTTAGCTTACTCGCCATCTTTCTCATAAGTTGAGTATTTTTTGTTTTATATACTACCTAGCCTTGACTCACATTCCAAGCTAGCCTAACTCATTCCATAACTTGATCGGCCAAATACCAACTAAAATAAAATCCACTTGGTCCATAAAATATTAACTAAATTTAACCTAACTATCAAGCTCAAGAAAAGTCCATATTCCATCATAATAAACTTTTAGACCCGAAGTCTAATCCTAAAATCACTCGTTAAATTCCAAGTAGGCTTTTCATCCAGATAAAATAATAAAAAAATTTGCACGCAAGCTTTGTACTCAGCTAGGTGTTACATCCCCTGTGGGATACCAAAGGGAAAGGTAGGCCTAAAGGTTGCCTTATCCCTCTTGGAGAAGAGAGCGGATTAGTCTTCAACTGTCCTAACTCCTAAGACAAAAGACTTACCTTTCTCGTAAACATCAACAAGTGGGAGGGGGTCCAGTCACAAACTACCTGAACACTTACCTCCCTGTGAGACTTAAAGGGATGAGTCATGCCAATGGCTACTCTATCCCTCCTGCGGAAGAGTGCAGATCCAGCCCCCACGGTAGTTCGAATACTTACTCCGACCTCCGCTGCGAACGAAGAGTGGGTTCAACGCAAGCCTGACGCAAATCTTACTTTTCTCGGCGATGTCAACAAGCGAGAGTGGGTTCAACCTCAAACTGCCAGAACAATTACCTCACTACGGGTAACAGGGACGGTCGAGCCAAAGGCTGCTTGGACTCTCCCACAGAGGAGAGTGGGTCCAACCTTTCGGCTTCATGAATACTTACCCTGACTCCCATCGCGATGAGAGAACGGATCGGCCCCAGACCCGTCTAAAGAAGTTACCTCCTTAGGGAACCAAAGAGGTGGGTTTGACTTGAGGTATCCCGACCTCTCCCTAATGGATTGACGGCCTAGTCTTTCGACTATCCAAAGTGAACGAAGTTTCCAAAGATAAAGCATCAAGGAAACGAACGAACCACCTTGAAGGAAAAATAACGAACTACCTGATGATGACCTTCTTATCTTCCAACCAGGGAAAAGACACACAATGTGAACGGATGAGAGCGGGTCAAGTTCCAAACTGCCCAGACAACTTACCTCCTTGCGGACCAAGGAGACGAGTTAAGCTAGAGGTCACTTTGTCTCCTAGCGGTGGAGAACGGGAATAGCCCTACGACTATCCAAAAAAACTTATCTTGACCCTTATTGGGCAAAGAGCAACCCGATCTACATATATTCTACTCCATGGCCACGGTGCCAGTTGGGAGGGACATAGAAGTGGGTTAGCGATGCGTTGCCTGGCCTTTCCCCCGGGGAGGCAGCTAGAATTCCCTTGGCATGGCTTAACTCTTAGGGGAGGATTTCCTCCCCCCCAAGCCGGCAACAGTGGGCAAAGGCCAACGAACACTAACAACATCTATGTTCTTTCCTTTAAGTTACATGCCAATGTAAAACAAAGCAACATAAAAATGGAAGAAAAAGAAGACAAGGTGGGGTAAAGCATGCTCAGAAGACAAATGACGAAAAAGGGAAATCGGCATAGGAAAAAGATGAAAAGGCATTGGCCTCGTCAAATAAAGTTGCTAAAAGCCTCATGGGAACGACTACTTGGCAAAGGTGGACAAAAGCAGTACGGGTAGGAGTGTCGTCGGCTTACGGGGTCCTTGGGAATAGGCTAGGCACTGGCGGGGTGGATCGTGAGGCCCTATATGGCAACAACATCACCTTGCCTGATGTCAGGCCCATAATTTCCTACGGCAAAACCTCCCAAGTCGGACATAAAAGAAAAAACAACAAAGAAAAATATGCAAAGACAAAAAGCCGTACACGGCCAATAAAGGGTGATATCATCAATCATCGTAAGTTACAAAATGAAGCCGCAAAGTTACAAAGAACAAGTTACAACGTATAGTGGCTCATTACAATAACATACAACAAAAGCCAGCCAAGTACGACAAAAAGTTATGAGGCGTAGTGAACCAAAGCCCCATCAAATAAAGTTGCTAAAGGCCTTGAAAGGACGGCTACCTAACAAGGGCGAATGAAGGCAGTGTATATAGATAAACGGACGACAAGCGGATTAGTCAGGAATTCCATAATGTCTTGTGGCAAAACTCCCCAAGCCGGCCACAAAAAGGAAGAAAAGAAAGGAAAGCAAGAAAGGAAAACATCGTAAAGACAAGCAGCCCGGCACAACAAAAATGTGAAACAATTTCATTGATCAAAGTTACATACAAGTCACAAGGCGACAACACATAGGTATGTACATTCACTAAAAACAAATAAAAGGGAAGAGCAAAATAAAAGAGCAGTAGCGGCACCAAGAAGCTAGGGTGTGGCGATGTCAGGACTCGGTGCTAGGAGTACCAACCTGAGGAATGTCAGGAGTAGGATCATCAGGCTTGGAAGCAGCAAGCTCGGGTGAGGTCGAGATAGCAGGACCTGTGTAAGCATCAGGGATCTTTATCCTTCCCAATTCGCGACTGAATGCGAAAGCCGCTTTTTCAACAGAAATCTGGGCAAGGTCGAGGCCCAGCAAATATTTCTCCAAAGTCCACGAATGAAGCTACGAACTCCCCAAGAGGTGGTCCCGCATTGACCTACGGCCATTTGCTCACCCATGTCCCCACGCGAGATCATGAATGCTTGGGACCAACTTCAGTTGCCTATCTGTAACAAGGCGCTCCTTCCGCTAGTCGTCTTTCTTGGCTTCCTTCGCTTCCCTTTTGAGCCTTTTCTGGCAGCAGTTAAGTTTCTTGTTTTTCCTGCACTCCTCCTTCAAGGCAAGTCGTACCCTCTTCAGCTCTCGCTCTAGTTGCTTCCTCTCTTCCCTCTCACCGTGAGCACACTGAAGGGCAGTTTGGGTCATCGTGCGAAGGTCCTGCTTTTCTTGCTCAAAGGCCTCCTGGCCATCCACAATAAAGGCCGCCAGCTTAGAGGAACCCTGACAATAAGAGGGGTCGACATGCAACGGTCACTAAAGGGAAACTAGAAAATAGCGAAAGAAAGGAAAAGGACGGAGAAAAAAATCGTCGAACCTAGTAGAAAAAGCTAGACAAACACTTAGCAACCTGGCTAATAGCCTTCGCATGGCTCCCTCCTGTTTCCACCAAATGAGGGATAACTTCTACTAAGCCCTCGGCCTTAGACGTTTATGCAGCTGCCTCAGCCTGATGAGCCCCGTCGACAACCTTTTTGGCATACACTTCTGTCTGAGCAGGTGGATCTTCACACAAACCTCCCAAACCAGAATCGATTATAACATCCAGAAGGGAATCACCCTCCACTTGGTGCTCTTCCTAGGTAGGCAGATAATCACACGGACCCCTCAGACCTGAGTTGACTACAACATGTAGAAGGGAATCACCCTCCGCACGATGCTTCACCTCTGCAACACGGTTACTGGAAGTAGCGGTCGCCACCGTCTCAATGACAGCATTTAGACATCCTGAGTGAGCCTCGACCTAGTCCCCAAAGGAGTGATTACCGGCAGTAGAGCAAGCAAAAAAAGGGAAGAAACCACTAGAGAAAACTGCTCCACGATAGCCCGCCCAGGGATCTCGACAGTAAAGACTCCTCAGAGTAGGGCATTAATTTCACCTGCATCCAGGAGCTCAACACTAGTGCCATTCAGTGGGGGCAGCAGTGCGAGAGCATCAGTCAAGGAGCCTCTCACTGGTGTGTCCAAGGACTCCAAGAGAAAAGGTCCTATCGGCATCACTGGGACAGCAGAACGGTGGACCTTAGGTGCAGCCGACTCTCACCATTGAGAAATTAGGTCTCCAGATAGGGGCTACTAGGGCCCTGGCTCTCTCTATGTGAGGCTTCTTCCCCTTGCTCGATGGAGAAGGGTCCGAGGGGCGCTCTCGGGCAGGAGTGGGCCGAGGCTGGACGATCTTCGCTCTGTCATTGAAAGGAACGTGGCTGAGGGGAGGCAAAGAACCCCTTAGGTTCTCTTAAAAAATGAGTCCTTCCGAAAAGACACTGTTGGAGTTCCTCTGCACCCAATCCTAAACGATGGCAATTTGCTATGACTTGGTAAGGGTAGCTGTCGGGTGCGCCGCATTGTCTTTCAGAACTTTTCCCCAGTCACCTGACCCACCAGGAACTCCCACCCATGACCAGACATAAAGAAGAACTTTGTAGACCAATCCTTCACCTTATGATACTGCGACTCTAGGTTAACGAGGGTATGAATCGCCCTGAAACTGTAGACGTTCCCCTTCTGTCGCAGCACATTGTGAGTAAGGAGGAACTCACGGCCAATGAGGTCGGCTTGCTCCGGGTCCGATTCCAGCAAGGCACGCCGCCAAATGATATTGCAACAAATCAGGAGCCTCCAAATGTTCAGATGAAGCTAAGATGAGGCTAGACCAAGGCAATCTAGCAATTCGCGAACAAGGCGAGGGAAAGGAAGCCTTAAGCCATACGCAAACATGGAGGGAAATAAAGCCACTCGAGTAGAGTGACCCTCAAAGTCGATGGCACTCTTGTGTGGGTCGAGGACCTCAAAGAGCACCGATTTTGGCAACTAGTAAGTGAGGGCCAGTGATGCCAACATCGCTGCATGAACATTGGAATGCCAACTGCTGCTCCAAAAAGATGGCCCAACATCGGCGTCTCCCCCACAGGAAGCCATGGGTTTGGTGGATTCTCAGAAGTCATCGACACAGAAGTATAACATAGTAAAGAAAGGAGAGTAAGCAAAAGGGAGAAGAAGTTGAGAGAACAAGGATGGCAGGAGAACTATAGTGCGATGAAAGGAAATGGGGCTCTAATCCAAATCAAATTTATATAGGGGAAAGGCAACGGTTGATCTCTCATGCCCTATGGAAGAAGGAAGATGTATAAGATGCTTAGAATCCTGAGAAATGCGCTTCACAAAGCGACGCAAAGGCGAAGAGCCACCTGACTCCCTCAACATTGATATAACCGAAAAGATGCCATCAAGGTTATCGAAAGATGCGCCAATGAAAAATAGAAGGGAAACGATATCAGGGTAGCCAAGCGACGGGAACTTTCTCAAACTTTGAAGTCGTGTACCCGTCACCAGGGGGATCCCGACGTCAAAGACAAGGCGAATAATAATAACTCTCACTATACCAGTCCGGTGAGAATTAACGAGTAACTGTAAGGAGATTTTTCCCCCTATGTCTCAGCGGGCCTGAGAAGGACAGCTAAGGGGACAAGAACCAAGGCTCAGCCCAGGACAAGTAAAATCTTCGACCTAACCCACAAGTAGGCTCCTATGGATGCTATTTGCATGAGGGAACGTGCTGCAGGGGATGAGACTCATTGACCTGGAGACCCATCGAATAATGTCTAGCTCTTGAATGCTTGTTCACGTAATGGGAGGAAAGTATGGGGTACCCTCGATCCTTTGACAAGGGAGGCATCAACAGACCACCAAGGATGCTAGCGGGGAGAGGCAAATCAGAGAACCATGCCACATTAATGGTACCATTACCCAAGCTTCACACCACAATAATGACGCTGTCACAGAGCCACGTCGCATTAAATGACTCTGACAAAAGGAACAGTACGAAGGACACGAACTCCATGGGGACAGACACGATCTGTCCCCCTAGACTCATGGTATAAATAGTAAGTCTCAGGTGCGATAAACTCTCTTTGGTCCCTAAACTCTCTCACTTATTTACAAACTTTCAAGAGAATTTACTAACTTTGACATTAGATACTAGGCTAATGTCGGGGAGTCTCCCTCTCCCAATTGCCTTATTCTCTACTTTTACAAACCCAAGTCCTAAATACTTGAGTTGCTGGAACCAGACTCAAAGGTGTATGAAACACGATTTTAACACATACAATCAATAGACTCATCATTAAGAATATAGAACCAGTAATTAAATCTATATTTTCTCATTAGCTTAAACTTTTGAGATATACGATGATTTCATATAGTACCAAAGCAGAAATCTTGAGTTTGGACCTTAATTCTACACTGTACACTATTTAATTATATAACCTACATGTTAAGTCCATTTATTGAAGAAGAGTCTGACCTATACATGATGGCTCATAATGAGTATTAAGAATATAGTATAAATATAGTCCCCTCATCGTCAGTAGGCTAGATTGATGTTATTATTTATTAATTATCTGTATGATTGTCCCTCGTCTAGCTCGTACTCATTCTTAATAGTCCCCCATAGATAGCTAAGAATGAGTACAATCTAAATAACGAAGTGATAGAACGTATAAGTCCCATCACATTCATGTGCGGGGGGTAACTAGAGGGATCAAAGTTCTCCCTCGCCAATAGGCCTACCCACACACTACAAAGGCAAGAGGCCCAATGGAGCCAGCCCACAACGGACAACGTTAAGGAATCCTGGGCCGATAACCATAAGCCCCAAACCACTTGGCATAACCAACGGATAGGATAATCACAAAACCATTCTCGAATAACATGGAAACTCAAATTCTCCTCCAAATAACAACCTTGAACCAGATGATGGGAAATTCAAATAATAACTAACTCGGACCTAATTTGAATAAAGAGATTGGGTTGTTAAATGAACCCTATCAAGCTCTCCCCTACTCCATATATATTAGAAGAAATCCACAATCGAGGAATTAGAGAGACTATACAAACAAAATGACTTAGCTATCGGAGGTATTTAAATACCCTTCAAGCATTTTTTGGTTCTTCTGGTACGGTTTCGGTACTAGAACTCACAAGTGTGCGAAACACATCCACAACCTGATTAATAGTTCTAAGGTGAGAATATCTAAGCTATTTTATTAAAAATAATATATGAAAAAAAAATACTTTTTACTCTCTAATTAACAGTATTTTAACACTTTGCAATCGAAAGATTCGAAACCAAAAAATAATATATACCATTATCGGAGGGAAAATGTATACCATTTGAATACCTCATTCATTTTAGTTAGGATGGGAAATATATACTATTTGATACATTTTAGGTGAGAGTAGTGCTAGAGTGACATATTTCTTCGACGAAAAAGCTGAAAAGATGTGAACCCTCCTCCTGCCACGAGTCACGACTCTGGGCTAGAATTCAAGAAAAGTGTCTATTTATTTAATTAATTCAAAAAGGAGAGACGGACATTATAACGACATTCTCGGATTGACTTCTACTAAACTAAACACTATACTGGTGCAATCTAAGCCAAATTACTTTGAAAAAGGCATTTGCATGACAACATTATGTCTACACCTTCTCTTCGATCGCTTTTCCATGTCCCTTTCTCTAGTGTGGCCGTGAAACCTACTCGGGCACTCTTATTTATTAAAAAAATAAATAATATTTAGAATAAAATCTTTGCACAACTCATAATTATATTTATATATTATTATTCTTTTTTCTTCCTTTTATATATATGTATATATTTATATATATCGTTCTCTCATGACATAATTCCTTTACGCGACTACATGCAATATCATCTCATTTCACGCATTTCCGTGTTTCACAACAGCATGGCCATTTTTATAGAATCCCATAAAATCTTGAGCAGTAGCTCGAGGGTCCCGATAAAGGTAAAAACTGTTTTATTTATTTATTTATTTTTTATATCCTTAAACATTTAAAAAAAAGTTTACAATATCATTAAAAAAAAATTAATACTAAATAAAAAAAAATTATCAAAACCAAACTGTCGGTGAGATGAATAGCATTTTTCTAAAATCTTAGAAACGAAAGAAAAGTCATATTTGTAAACCGATGTGAAAGCTACTACCACACACATAAAATGATCTTAATCTCTAAGAAATTTTAATTTTAAGTTTTTTTTATAAATTAAATATTATCAGATCAACAACTAAATATATATACTCATTACGCATTTAAGGATGTCCCCTCCAATATCCACGAAATCCGTGTTTTTAAATTTGTTGCTTTTTCTACATAGATAGATGACATATGGCCACTAACACCTAATAAATACATAATTAATTTATATGTGAAAGACTTTTATTAATTAAGCTTGTTATATGATCATGATTTGCATTACATGATGTGAATATGTTATAATGTTATATTCCTCAATTTTAAGGCCATCCAACCTACATATATATGCTGACAACCCACATGCATACCACACGGCCAACTTGAGAACCTAGCGTTTTATATATGCAAGGCCATAATCTACGTTTTTTTTTTTTTTGCTTTCTTTAATGTTCATGTGGACTATACATAAGATGCTCTATCTAATAGCCATCCATCGATTATTCCTTAGTTTTGTTTTTAAAATAAGCCAATAAATTATTTCAAACAGAAATCCCATTAATTTGCAACTTCTTTTTCTTTTCTATATAACAAACACAAGTACTAGAGCCTTGTTCAAAGAATCCACTAGCAAACAATCGACCCAACACCTTTGCACAATTGCACCACCATAATTTCCTCCTTTTTGGTGACTACCTTTTCTTCTCTCTCACGCCATGATCAAAAGTAGAGCTTGTTCTTTCAACATCTTAAGGATGTTGTTTGTTTTTATGTTAGTTTTCCTTCCTACTATAGTTTCTGGAGATTGTACCTGCGATGTTGAGGCCACAGAGACCAACAAAAGCGAAGCACTTAAATATAAATTGACTTCGGTTGCAACTATTCTCCTTGCTGGTGCTGTGGGTGTCGGCATCCCACTGTTAGGCAAGAAAATCCCAAGCCTAAGGCCTGAAAATGACATCTTTTTCATGATCAAAGCCTTTGCTGCTGGGGTAATCCTAGCAACTGGGTTCATCCACATATTGCCGGATGCTTTTGAGAGTCTAACATCACCTTGCCTAAACGAAAATCCATGGGGAAACTTTCCGTTTGCTGGTTTCGTTGCCATGATGTCTGCTATAGCAACATTAATAGTTGATTCATCCGCAACAGGATTTTATAAAAGGCTGCACTTCAACAAATCTAAGCAGGTGATCAATGGAGATGAAGAGATGGGCGATGAACATGCCGGACACATACATGTTCATACACATGCCACGCATGGCCATGCTCATGGCTCAGCCAACCATTCCGAGGAGACAAATCTGGCTGAGCTAATCCGTTTTCGGGTTATATCACAAGTAAGGTCGATTTTAGGTTCGTTGTTTTATTGGTTTAATTAATAATTTGTCTTATTGATGTCTCTCAGATTGTTCATCAGCATGCAATTAACCTTATATAGGTAGTACTAATATTTTATTTGCTTGGAGTTTTTCACACTTTGGTGGGTGTTTTATTAGGTGTTGGAGCTAGGAATTGTGGCTCATTCAGTTATAATTGGAATATCTTTGGGTGCTTCGGGGAACCCTGAAACAATAAAACCTCTCATAGCAGCCTTGTCTTTTCATCAGTTTTTTGAGGGCATGGGGCTTGGTGGCTGCATATCTCAGGTACATCACACTCCTTTATGTATGTAGGCTTGGATTCAAGCTGAGTCTCTTTAACTAGAAAAATTGAGTGCCATTTGCAATTTTATATAATATTTATAAGGTTGTAAATGTTTTCACAATAGGCACACCATCGTCTCTTTAGTAATATCTTTCTAAAAAAGGACGGTATCGGCCGTAACTTTATTGATTGGCCTCACTTATAGCAAAGTAATATCGTGGTAATAATCTGAACACTTTGGCAGATTTAAATTTGACCTTAAAATATAAAAAAACCAAAATGTTGCAATTCAAATGAAGACTAGAAATGAGAAAACAATCATTGGTACCACGATACTCTTGCAAACAGATTTAACACTCGTGTTTTATATGTTTTGCCTAAAGATTTGCTGTCATTTATTTTGTATCTATCTATACCTCTGAGTTTTTGTTTCTTTCAGGCGCAATTCAAGACTAGATCTGCAGCAATAATGGCAACTTTTTTCTCCCTCACAACCCCAGTTGGGATTGCAATCGGCACAGGAATATCAAGCGTTTACAAGGAGAATAGCCCAACTGCTCTGATAGTTCAAGGGATTTTTGAAGCTGCATCTGCTGGGATTTTAGTTTACATGGCACTGGTTGATCTACTAGCAGCAGATTTCATGAACCCAAGACTGCAAAACAATCTGAGGATTCAATTAGGAGCAAATCTCTCACTTCTACTAGGAGCTGGTTGTATGTCAGTCTTAGCCAAATGGGCTTGAAGTATTGAGCACCAATATCGATATGGTTAATTTGTACTAAGCCGTCGTTGAGCATTCTGCATGGTTTCATTTCTCTGTAAAAGGGCACTGAATTCTAATCACTACAACAAATAGCTTCTTTCGCCACGGGTTCTTTTTACGCGATATACATTAGTGGCAAAAGGTGGGCTGTTGAGATGGAAACTCCTGATGGGGAGTAAAACCAGACTTTTTTCCACGAGATGGTAGTGGTGGAGAAATATTGGTGAGAAGAAAACTAATGTAACAAGAAAGCAATTTTTCTTGACAAGTTTATATCATGGAATGCAAAAATGTTGATGCCATTTATTGGTTATCGGGAAAAACTTTTTAGGGCGAAATATGCCCTAAATCCCGACTACTATTTCTTGCTGCAAAAGGTGATTATATAAAAACTACATCTCCCCACCCCCACAATAATCTTCTCTTCCAAAAAAACTATAGACTTTCACTCTCGAAGCCCCCCCAACCGGCTTCGCAATTACCTCTGACTCTCAAAGCCATTCCCCCTACGATTTTTTCCTGCAAATCAGAAACCCTTCCCTCTATCTTCCCCCTCCCCCTCTAGCAGCCAATATCCCCACCTCCTCCCTCTCCCGCAATCGCTGATCCCCACCTCCTCCCTGTCGCACATAGATGAAATTGCCACTCCTTCCCTCGCATATCTAGTTCATCTCCTCCATCCATCGCGTAGCCAATTTCCCCACCCCCTCCCTCCTGTGCAGCCTCGATTTGCCCACCAGCTCCTTTTCACACAGCCTTGCTTTCACCAAGAAATTCCTCTTCACACGTGGATTTTCTCTTCCTCGCGCCCACCCCGACACCCATCATTTGTAAGTTTTCAATTTATGCTCTAACCCATGTCATTTTCTGTTGGATTTTAGGCTTAATTTTCCCATATTTCTTGTTGCATTTCATGCGAATCTAGGGTTCAATTTACATGCCGTTTCGAGTAGTAATCTCTTTCTTGTTATTCTGCTGCATGGATTTTGTCATGTTTTATTTTCTCATAATGTGCTACTTAGTTTTGGCAGTGATTAGTTCTATTGTCCTGATTTTCATATTCTGCTACATAGATTTTCTAATCTTATTTCCATCTATTCTACTTATAGTTTTGACTTTCTACTGTTGTGATCACAAGGACCACCCAGAAAGAGGAGCAAATGCATACATACGGCAGCCGTAGAGAAATTTTTATCCTAAATTTCCGCTATAAAAAAAGTCTATGTGCAATCACTTTTACGTATTCCTTGTGCACTCCGCTAATGTAATTGGCCGCTTCACTTTTTTTTAATGTAAAATAATTATTTTAACCAATCACATTAAAAGAGCGTGTAAAAAATATGTAAAAGTGATTGTTAATAACAAAACCCTTCAGCATTTTACGTTCAAAAAAGCTATCCTCATTATAGTTGACTATCTCATTTACATCCTTGTCGGCCATCCTATTGAAAAGGAACACCATTTTTAAAAGAGGTTGCAACCCCATTCCTTTCATTTTTATGATCAAAAAATAATTAATATCCTCTTTAAATTTAAATTAGACCCCAAAAAAAAAAAAGATTTATTTTTGAAATATTCATTTCTGTGTTAGAAGTATAAAATTGCAGTAGCATTCTCAAGCTCACCCCAGCTTCCACCACTTTCAATGATTCCAAATGACATACATGCTGACGATAATTTCTAAAAAGTTCAAAAGAAATGGATCTTTTAATGCATTAATTTGTTTGTTAAGATTTATGTCTGTCTGCAATAAACCAACTTAATTTCTTTATTTTGGTTTGTATATATGTAATGGAATTCAACCTAGCTAGTCATGATGTCAACTCTCCCTCTTTTTCCTCTTTACGCTGTGACCGTTCAAGGTGCTTTCCGTGGCAAATCGTAAGCAGAATTGGCCGGCCTGTTGCACAAGGAGAGCAACCACCAACATGGACGATGGAACCCCACTATTTATCCGTACAACTTTTATGGGTTATATATCCCATCCAAACTGCCTCCTCCATTTCTTCAAAAGCATGACAGTTTTTACAGCTAAAGTAGAGCATCAAGCTGAGAAGTGAAGAATCAACATTTGGAGGTTCAAAAATTTAAAGAACCTAGCATTAGGTCAAGCAATGTACTTTTTCTTTTATCATGATGGTTAAACAAGAACCTTTGCTGTCCTCTAGGGTAGTGGACCTCGTCAACGGAAGCTGAAATGCCAGAGTGCCTCACTGCCAAGAGAAACACTGCTTCATAATTAAAAGACTTTCTCTATTGCCTAGGATGTCTTATTAGAGTGAGAGGGTGGGACATTATTCGATTCTAGTCTTGAAAATAGCATGTTACATAGTTCTATAATATCCAAAAGCTCGATACAAACGCTCGAAAGCTGGATATATTGGTAGAAAGGTTGAGCATGTTGGACAAATTTTAAACACTTCTGTAACACTATGTTGATGATTTTAATAGAACACTTAAATTTTCCCGGCATGCTTAACTTTGCTACCAATATATATATATATGTCTAGCTTTCCATCATTTAGGATAAATACCATTCGTGCAAGTAATCGCCGGCCAACTTTAACAGAAAGTAATTAAAATACAATTGAATGAAAATTAAGAAAAAATTCCAAATGGGAACTGATTTGTCTAAAATCAAAAGCTTTTTAACATACAAGTACATATATTTTTCATGATATATATTTAGGAAAGCGCTCTCACATTAGTATTATATCTCGAAATAACTAATCAATGTCACAATGGAGGCATCATGCATGTTAAGTTTAAGCAACTCGTATCGTAGACTTGACACCTATATGGCACCTACATGATTTGCCAAGTCGATGGGAACTCAACATATATAATAATATATTATTACAAATTTACAAATACCCACTTGAAGTTTAAGACTTCAGTTCTGTTCGCAAAATCGAGCTTATTGTATCATTCCTCCTGGGATCAGAGATGCAAACTTCCATCAGCATCTAGGGGTCTACAACAAGGTCAAATTTTTTTTCCAATCCGGCCTGAAGCTTAGAAATCTTGGAAAATCGGATTGCACCCGGGCAGGTAAGATGAACCCGGATCTGGTATGGACCCTTTTACAGATCCAGTTATGTAACCGGGTCTTATTTTAAAAAAACACAAAAATAATTTAATTTTTTTAAATTTCAAAATAAAAAAAATATAGTAAAAATTATATTCTAATTAGTTATGATGTATTATTATTTATTTTTTCTTTGTAAATTAATATTTTACATTGTGATATAACATCTGTATTATTTATTTTGCATTTTTATTTATTTTGTTATTTTTGTTATTTTTTTAAAAAATTTTAAATAGTGTTTAAATTATTTTTAAAAAGATATATGGGCAATTTAAACATGATATCATATATTTTTTTTTAAAAGTGCTATAAAAATATTTTTTTAATTTAAAAAGTATTAATAAATCCCGTTACAATCCGAATATCCATATTTATAGACAAAAAATGGAAAAAAAATCTAGATATCCGGTTATCCGCCCGGATTATTTCCATATTAATCCAGGCAGTTATCTGCCCGGTTTTTAGAATCCGGATTCGGATCTCGTTATGGTTGGATATCCAGATCCAGATTTGGTTGCACATCCCTATCATCATCTAGTCAATCAACCCTAAACACACAAGCCTAATTTCTTTATGTTTAGCTTTATTTGTTCTTGTTGTCCAAAGTAGGATCCCATTTGAACCTGAAAGTACCTAGCTTTTTTAGTAGCATCCCAGCACATTACCTTTCTAAATAGTGGTATTGCTCTCTCTTGTTGCCCTTGGAACATCTTTTAAGCCCACAATCAAATTCTTCCAATATGAGTACTCCCTTTGCTTTCTACAAGTGTGACATAAAAAAGCTATGATTATGGATCATTACACCTTTGGGAGTATTATTTTGTAAGTATAAGCATCATCCGTCCAGGGAAAAAGGACTATGTTAGCTCCATGGCCCTCTGAAAAGATTCATGGCAATAGTGATTAGACAAAACCCATTTTCTCCAGCAAGGGACTAAACATGCTCAAAAAAGAGTAAGCATAAAAATCATACCAGTTTGAATTTAATATATATGAGTTTAGGTCAAAACAAGTTGACTCAATAAGACACGATTACATCTCTAGGGCCTGTGAGTCTGGAACTTACAAGATCGATCGTTGGTTTTCTGCCCAGAGCGGCGCGTGGCCTGCATGCGCCACAACAGCCTTTTGGAGCACTGTTTTTTCATTTTTGCAGTGTTTTCCCATTGTATTTTCTTTTCACGCTGTCTTTATTTTTTAGAAAAAAAAATCCAAAAAAAAAAAATAGTGCTTCGGACCTTAGTCCGAATGGAGTGGTCCCCCCTCCACTTGGCGATCCTTATGGTGGGGTTGGAGGCATACTCCACTTAGTCGGGGTATGGGGTTGTGTTAACTCTATCGTGGGTAGAGTTTTGCTATCTCTTAGACTTAGATCTTTAGAGATATGTTGTCTAGACTAGACCATGTCAGTCATGGAAGTGCGCTGAGAAGCTATTAACTTTTGTAACTAGCTTGTTTTTAAGTCAAAGTTGTATGTTCTCTTTAATGAATGGAATGTGGTCCGTTATTATCAATAAATAAATAAATAAATAAGACACAATTATTAAATAGGTAGGTTGCGGGATAAACCATGAAAACTATGAAACTTGCAACCAACCCGCGCAATGGCAGGTAAACCCTTAACCATTGCACGACACTACATTATACACCAACCCGTATACTCATTTGTTTTTTTGTACAACCATTGTCAACCTAGCCTAATCACCACCTCTCCTCCACAGCACCACCTAGAACTGCCTTGCACCACTAGCCACCAAGCCAAGCAAAAGGAAAGAACCCCAACCATCCCAACACACGGAACATGATCCACAACAAATCAATCCACATTGTAAACTACACCAATAACCGTAAGCATCTTCCCATTGTCATGTGCCTCCCTCCTACGCCCAGGGGTGGGCGGAGAGCCCACTCTTCCGGCCAGCCCGTTCCCTATCAAGGTCCCCCACCTAGTGGGCATGCCTAGGCCTAAGCCAACCCAAGTTTTCACATGTCCACCTGACCTATTATATATATATAAATTTAAAAAAATAGATTTATAATGAAATGATTTGACGTCATTTCATCCCCCCCCCCCGGCCAGTGTCTCGACTCTCACTCTCAACCTCTTAGTCCCCCTCTCTCTCTCTCTCTCTCTCTCTCTGCTTCTCCGACTTATACCCTCTGAATCTCTCAGCCTCTCTCTTTGACTTTCTCACTTGCCGTTGCTGAGGCCTGAAACCCATTTTCTCTCCATCTTTGTATGTATCTCTCGAAACCCCTTTCTCAATTATTTATTTATTTATTTATTTTGTAATGGACCGTGGAGGATGGGATTGTTTCAATGGATGATGGAGTTGTTTTTGGATGCTGTGGAGTTTGATTGCTGTTTGTAGTTTTGAATTTGATTGCTGAACATATGATTTTGGGGTTATTTTAAGGTTCAATCTGAAACCCTAAATTAGGGGTTTGGATTAAAACCCCTAAATTAGTTTGTAAATTGTATGATAGGTTTTAATCTGAAACCCCAATTTATGTTGAAGTTTCGGATTGAAACCTAAAATTAGGTTAGGGGATCATTATAAAACCCCTAACCTAATTTATTTTGGGGTTTCAAAATAATTTTAGGGTTTCAATTTTGAAACCCCAAAATAAATTTAGGTTTCAAAATTGAAACACCAAAACAATGTGTGATTTGTATGATTGTACATTTTGTGTATTTTTGCATCATGTCATTGTCAGGTGTTTGATTGTTTGTAGAATCTTTCAACCCATTGATAGTTCATCAAGTCCAAATACTAGCACTAGTGCTAGCTCTCCTACACTTACCCATACCCCTATCCCTACATCTACACCCATGGGCCCACTAAAGAAAAAACTTATTTCTATCGTGTAGGAACACCTTACAAAGTTAGAGGGTAGTGACCCCAATGAACCACAAGGAAAGTGTTATCATTGTGATAAATTTTATAGATGTCACTATAAACGGCACGGTACATCCCTATTGAAAAATCCTATAAGATGTTCTTTACTTGTAACCAGTCAATCTAGATTCGAGATTGGACTTAAGAAGATGGCGGATAAGAGTAGTGGAGGAAATACATTGAAGGGGTTTGTGAAGTATGATCCAGAGGAATGTAGGGCTCATTTAGCTTGTATGATTGTACTAGACAAGGTACCCTTTCGGTTTGTGGAGGTGAAAGGTTCCAAGCCTTTGCTAAGCATTTGGAACCTAGGTTTAATATTGCTTCTCACCACATAGTGGTGAAAGATATTATTAAATGGGAAATACTCTGACCATAAAGGGATTACACAAAAATAATCTCACAAACTAATGTGACTTTATATGGTTCGTCAGATTATAAAATTACTTCTATTGTAAAATAGATCTAACGGATTAAATGAAATCACATTAATTTGTGTGATTACTTTTGTGCAATTCTTTTGTAGATGTAGCATTACTCTTATTAAATTATATGGTGTAAATAAAAATTTCTTAAGAAACTTATTGAATGGCCAAAGAGTTTGTCTCACCACTGATATGTGGACATCGGTCCAAAACTTGAACTATATGTCTTTGACTGCTCAGTTTGTAGATAGTGATTGGTAGTTACACAAAAAGATTCTCAAGTTTTGTTTAATCACCAATCACAAAGGGGACACCATTGGGAAGGTAGTGGAGTTTGCACTAAAGGAGTGGGGTTTGGAGCTAGTGGTGACAATAATGGTTGTCAATGCCTTATCTAATGATACCATACTTGATTATCTAAAGAATAGCTTAGAGAGGACAATATGTCAATATTGGGTGGTGGCCTTTTGCATGTTCAATGTTGTGCACATATCCTTAATCTTATTATAACCGATAGTTTGAAAGATATTCATGAGACAATTGCAAGAGCAAGAAATACGTTGAGATTTGTGAGATCTAATCAGCTAGGCTTGAGAAGTTCAAGATCTTTGTAAGTGTTGTTGGCATTGATGTTCCTATAAGATGGAATGCAACATTCTTGATGTTGGAAATGACCGAGCAGTATAGAAGGGCCTTTGATGCCATGGGTGAGGAGGATATGCAATATGTCCACCACTTTGAGGAGGACAAAGGGAATCGAGGTGGCCCAACAATTATGATTGGGAGAATATCCGGGTTTTTGTAGAATTCCTTAGGCTTTTTTATGAGGTGACATCCACCATTTCTGGGTCTTTCTATGTAACATCTAATGAATATTAGCGATAAATTTGTCAAATGAAATAACAGTCAAATGAAATGTGCAAAAATGTTTATCCTACTTTACATATTAGGACATTGAGCATTAGACTCCAGTATGAGAAATATTGGAAAATTTTGAGTAAGATCAACATTTTCCTATATGTGGCTATTCTTCTTGATACGCAATATAAAATTGATCGCATGGTGTATGGCTTGGAAAGCTCTAGCAGGAAGGGATGAGCAGATCAATTTGTGATATGAGTTAAGAACACCCTCAATAGGTTGTATGAAGAGTTCACCGCATTCACAAGTGTTAATATAAAGATTCCACCATCCACCGAATCACCTCTTCCCAAAGTCGATAGGCTGAAAAAGCATAAGTGGGATGAGAGGTTTGGCAATATCGTCGAGTTTTGGAACATTTAATCTAACAATTGGACTTGAAAATGTACTTGTTGGTGGCATATAGCCACATATGACGCAAATTGATATCTTAGCTTGGTAGAAGGTAAATGCCATCAAGTATCCTGACTTTGGAGAGATAGCCCGTATTATTTTGGCCAACCATATTTCTACTGTAATTTCTCAATTTGCATTTAACACCGGGGATTTATATTGGATCCATTTAAAAGTTCTTTGTCTCCTAGTACTGTGGAGCCTTTGATTTATATTTAGAATTAGATTAAAGGGAAGCCAATTCAAGTTTCGAAGGTGGTAAACTTTGCAGAGAGCTACAAGGAGAATGATGTTGATCAATCTGGAAGCAGTAATCGCTCTTTATTCATTATTATTTTTTTGTACCTATAATAGATTGTGTTATATTTATTTAACAAAATAAACTTCAAATTCAATTGCTGTAGGGACAACTCCAATAAAAAAGGTTCAATCTCAATCTACATTGACTACAATTTGACTTTTATAGACCACCAATGGTTTGTTAACTTTGTTAGTTAATTATTTGCAATTTGTACATATGTTAATAATGTTATTACTTATATATATATATATATATATATATATATATATATATATATATTCCAGGTTTTATGATGTCACTTGGAGTAGCCATCTCATCTTGCTACATGTTCAAGTTGTTACCTTTATTTCTTTTTTTAAAATGCATTTCAATTCTTTAAACATTGTTATTCATTCAAGTTATTTGACAATTTGTAATATTTTTAGATTAATTTATAATAGTTTTATATTATTGTGTAATAGTTTATACTTTGTGTAATAAGTTATAACTATTAGTTAGAACATAGAACTTATAAACTTTATTAGAGATAAAATTTAATTTTATGTTTTATACATTTAGGCCTCGTTTGGTTTTACAAACTTTTTAAATCATCTCATCTCATCCAATCTTATTTGATTTTATTTAATTTAATCACATCTCAACATCCAAATACCATACAAATACAATTATTTTCAATTTTTGATTTTTAACTTTTTCACCTAATCATTACAATTTTTCTAAAATTAAGCATAAAAAACAATTCAACTTTTTTAAATCCCAAAATAAAAATTATATTCTAACCCTCTTTTAACTTTATAATTTTTTTATTCATTCAACTTTTTCTCTCTATTTTTCTAAAACCCCATAAAACATCTTAACTTAAACCATTTCATTACTATTTATAAATTATCTCGCTAATATTCATAAATTTCTCATCTCTGTAACCAAACGAGACCTTAACTTTAATTTTGAGAGAAAATTGATGTCAAATATGGCTTTATTCATAAATTTCTCATCTCATTTTATCTGTATAATTAAAAAAAGGCCTTTATTTCAATTTTGGAAGAAAATTGATGTCAAATAAGGTTTTGGGTCAAAATTGGCTCAAAAAGGGATTTTGGTCCCAAAAATAGCACAGAAATAAGTTTTGGGCCCATTGAGGCACATGGGGGCCAATCTGCCCATAGCATCTAGGTGGGGGCATCCACTCATAAGGGGCAGGGCTGGGCCTTCTCGCTCGAAAGTGCAGGTAGCACTCTTACCTACGCCCTTTTGATGAAAAAACAAGTCAGTTTCCCACTACTTTCTCATCCTCTTCATTCATTCAATCCTTATACAGCCCATGTGGAGTAAATCGTGGGTATGATATATCTATATTTTTTTCAACTAAAATAGAGGAAAATTCAACCGTTGCAACCCTCGACAAGCATCCTCTTGTGGTGACCCAAACCTTACCTTGTCGGTATATGACTTTCCTTCCCTCGCTTACATGTGTTTAGACCTATAGCCAAGTGGTACAAGAAAGTGCAACCATGTGTGGTATGTGTTGTTCGTTGGGTGAGTGCAATTGGTGAATCTATGTGGTGTGTATCGGGTGAACCCATCCAAAGTTTGTGCAACTTGTTAATCTTCAAGTGTATAAGAGAATTAATGGGACTCTATATATGTGAATGTATACGTTGACGGAATGTGGTATGTGACCATGTGAGTATATTCATGCTCCATGTCGGTGCAACTCAGGTTAATTATGATTTATGTGTCCATTAGGTTATGAGTTTGAGGTTTGTGAGCCTTGCATGAGTTAGTTGTGGATTAAACAAGTTGAGTGTGATCCAGTCGAGGTGTTTGGTCAAGGGTCAGTTTGGAAATGATGTAGGTTTGTGTTATGGATTCTATTATTTCATGTGGATGATTTTAAGTAAAATAAGGATGATAAGTGTCTCTTGGATCTTGTTTGGTGTTGAGGATAAATACGTGATCATAAGGGATCAAGGTCAAGGGTCCAAGCAAGGATGATTGGTGATACTTTTGAAAGTCATGCTGTGATTTTATGTGAAGAGTACAAGCCATAAGAAAATAGGTTTTAAGTCACGTGGGTAATTAGGATTGAGTTTGGAGGACTTTTAGACATCCCGGGTTGCCTCTCTAGGTATAATTTATATTTTGTGCTTATGATTTATTAAGTAAGAGTAAAATGCATATTCAACCATATGATTGATTATAGGATTTATGACACATGGATTTAAACTTATTTCACATAAGACTTGAGGTAAGTAATTACGATCATGCCTTTCATATCATAACTGTATGGATATGTATGTATAGACTATTTTTAAGATCCCTATTACACAAACATTTATTATTAATGTAATGCATGTTATATGTAATAATTTACAATTGTTGGTTGCTTAAATGTATATGTACGTGTGTTGAATTAATGAAATATGAGGAAAGCAAATGCTAATCAAAAAGTAATGAAACAAAATGAATAAACACATGTTTGACTATTGAGGAAAATGAATGAATGAGTCATGCAGTGAAGACGGTACCATGAGGTTAAGGAGCAGACTCCAATGCTAAAATGTGTCATTGACAATGCACCTAGTGATCTCCATTCCTAAGGAGGGTTAGGTTCTTATCTGCTCTGGGTAGAGTCAAGACTGATTTAGTCCATAACCCTAACACACTGGGACTAATAGTGTGTAAATTAAGGATATGAGGTTAAAGTAATGTATGTCTTTATTAGGTTAATTGTTATCTATTGTAATATGATGGTAATGAATGAGACAGTTTGATGCTTGACTGAGAACCTAGCTTGTTATTATGTTTTCTATATAATTTCATTTTCACTGAGTATTAGACTCATTTTTAGTTTTATCTATGCCTATCCTAGGTAATGATGTTTATGGGTGTAATGACCTGAAAGAAATTTGATAGAAGAATTTTTTTAGAGTTTAGAAACTTCATAGAGACCCAAAAGGATTTCGTGAATCCAGGAACCGATTAGGTTTTAATTCAATAATGCATTTAGATCCCGATCCACTATGGAGAAAGCCTTTTTTATTTTGTTAAGGCACCTAGAAGTATAATTTTATGAAACAAATTGAATCATTAGACTCATATGAATATTTAAAATTTTATAGTACAATAAAAAGTTTCGGGTTTTTTGGGTGAATTGTAATTCTTCGAGAGAACGTCATATGGCATCTAGTTGAAACAGTTGTCAAATCACCATGTATGATGTCCAAATCTACTTAGGCTCACTAGAAAACCATTTTTGGGACATATGGCACGATCCTAGCTATCCACTTCGAAAGCCATTGGACCCTTGTCAGCAAGAGTACAAGTGTGTAAGTGATGGAGTATGAATGAAGCCTTGTCATCTTACCTCTTACACCATTCCCTATTTCATCCAATCAAATATTATTTGGCCAATCAAAAGAGTGTTTCAACCCTAATGAAAACCCAAAAAGTTTGAGGGAAACCGAAATCCCAAATGGTTAGGGTAACTGAAACCCTAAATGTCACTCTGTTTGTGATTACGTATTTTCCCACTTGGGTAAGTCACCAAATAGTGCCACTTATGACAATTCAAATAAGTGACCACAAGTCCTTCCATTTCACCCATTTGGTAGCCCATTAAGCCCTCACTTCAATCAACTTTTCCTTCCCATTTTCACAAGTTAACTTCACCTTATTGTGGGTTATAACTCAACCCCCAGGTCACCCCTCCTTTACACCCCATGCCCTATTCCAAAATAATTAATAGCCAATGGCAAGACATATGGGGAGTTGTACCAATAACTCAACAAGGGTTTCCCTCTAACCTCCCAATAGTCAAGTTATACAAACCCCCGATAGCACTCGTTGTGGTGATCCTTGCTCCTCCACCAAGAAATGAGTTCACAACCTCTCTTATGGAGGAATTTTCTCATGATGATGGGGATCTAAGTGAAACTTATCCTTATGATGGATAGAAATGGCACCACTGCTACCTAAGAGAAGAGTTTTTGCTATATAATATAACCCTCTCATGTTTAAGAACATTATGTAACCCACTTTCAGTGATTTTGCTATGTAATCCACTTTTTCGATTAGCTGAATTTGCTTATCTATCATGTTTTCTTAATGGCATAATTTATTTCATTTATTGACAATCATATGTGAATTGCATGACTTTGATTTCCTACTAGATGCAATGGCTCACCACGTGGCGAGCAATGTGGAGTAATGGTGCTCACTCTGAATGAGCGCCTCGATGAGGAACATAAGGAGGGATGGAGCTTAGGTTATAAGCGAGCAATAGCACGAGCCAGGTACTCGCCATCGAGTGAGCAATTCGGGGAACAAAGTGATTGATGGTAGGCGAGCAATATAAAAAAATAAAATAAAAAATCTGGGTCATGATTCATTGTTTTTGTGGTATTGGGTCATAAAAGTTTTTATGGTATCAGAGCATAATTCTTGGACAAAGTCTACATTACTATCTATTGATATAACCGTATGGTTTTCTCGATATATGATCACTATGTATAGTTACTATGTAAATCCTATACTAAAATTTTCTTGAGCATTATTATAACAAAAAATATGGGTTGTGAGTCTGTGACTGATTATTTTTATGGCATGGGATTGTGACAACACATATGGAAGAAAATAGGTTTATGAATGGAATAAAATATGCAATATTTACAAATTAATGTATTGGATTATTGGTTAAAAATCATTATACTTCTAATGTTGAATCGGGATCAGCTAGGACATAAATGAAGCATTGAGTCAAACTCTTCGTTGATGTTAAGGTAATAGTTATGAATAGTCATCGACTTCGAGAAAGGAGATATTGAGAGAATAACCCAAATGATATCTAGGAACAAGGACAATGGTTGGGTCTAGGATAAAATAGAAGGAAAGTGGCTTGGGAATGAAAATAGGTTTTGCTATTATTCTATTTCTATTAAGCTTCTAAAGAAAGTACTTGCTAACACTCTCTATCTAGTTTTGTAATATAAATCGTACTGCTGATTATAGTGAAGCCAAGTTTTGACCTATCCATTTAAGAGTTTTCTTTTCACTTTTAACATGGGTTAAGTTGGCACCACAAACCAAACAATACAAGATAGAGGACTGCCCCTCGTCTCCTTTATCAATGCTCTTATTGTCATGCAGGCACACTATTTAAATGAGATCAAGGAAGATGAACTTGAGATGTGGATCATCCAAGGCACATTAGCATGGCATACTTCTCTTGTTTGAACTGGGGTTTGAAACCAAACTTCTTCTCAAGAGGATAGATGAGGTGATTCAGGTAAGATCCAATATAGATCTAACTTTATATTCACTTCATAGGATCTAGGTGGTCTACAAGGGGGGGACCATCACGGCTTAAACCAACACCATACAGCACGAGTTTATGATAGTCATGCACCACGTGTCATTGTTCCTGAAGACAACCCTCTCATTCAAGCCATGGCAAGGTTTCCCTAATTTTATGTTTTGAGTAATCCATACGTTGAATCTCCTGCTTGAGTATCTGAAATAACAAAAAGATGGTCTATAACATTAAAGACAACTATCTTTTCAACCAATATTAAATTAATTGCAAGAGCACACATAGAATTTAATGAGTCTGCATACGAATAAAGTATCTTTCGACCTTTTACACGACTACTAATTAAATTACTAATAATTAAATTCCTCGCTCGTCTATCTAAATTAACTGAAGACCAAGTTCAAAAACACAACACTCATACAAGTTGTCATATCAAGATTTAAAGATTCTTTCTCATTCAAAATTCAATAAGATAATATTTCCGTGAATTAAAGCCTAGGTGCAAGGATTTACATCATTTTCATGTTAGAGAACAAAACTGCATCTTTTCACGAATAATATTACTAATTTCATCTTCTCGAATGGTTTCCATGCATATTTCTTAATTATTATTATTTTTTTTAAATAATGCCTAGAGTAGAAGGACTAATTAGTTATTTCTTTAAGCATGCCAAACATCCCAATATTAGTAGTGATGGTACATAAATGTAACTCATTGTGCATTTTGGTCTATTTACTTACATTGAAGGCTCTTTAGATGTTAATTTTCAAAATTAAAATAGCAAAACAAGTTATTTTTTATTCAATATCTCTATGGGATAAAGATAAAGAAAGGAAAAAATAATTAAGTAAAATCGTTTATTATCTTTGTTAAAAATGAATAATAATGAAAGGATTTATTTTTTGGCTAAACCTACAATTTATATTTTTTCAGTTCCAAATACTTCTTTCCTTTGGTCTACATTCCTATCTTGATATAACTTATATCCTTTTAAATGGCAATGATGCGAAGCACTTCTTTTTTACACTAGTTAGGAGGCTCAAAAACTCAATCGTATGGATATGTGTAATACAGGATTTCCAATCCTATCAAGAAAATGAAGGAAATGGATACTCAATCACCTCCTCGACACATTCTCTTCTCTCCCAAGCATTGTCCCACACAAAAAGAAAGATCGCATAGTCCTGATTCGATCTATAGGTCCACTACCATAAAGTGAGCAGGTGAGCCTTATAATGGACAACTAATGCATTCCACTTATTGAACAAGGTACTATGGTCAGTCCACAACACCCCTGGATATCAACGGCATCCTTGGGGTGATCTTACACAACTGGTTCTCATCATTCAAAGACTACGGGTGTAATAGGAGCATCCATTGACAAACCCATCACCCTAAGATGATCATCTCATGGTTATTGAGAATGACTCAAAGGTAGGGAATTTTTTACTCTTCTAGGAACTATTGTATCAGAAACAATGGTATCTCCAACTATAACCCCTTGGGATGTAAAATATATCTTTTCTCATCATCCCCATAGTATATGAGACAAATGTATGCACCACCTTTGACTTTTATCACTTTTTTCAATTAAGGCGTGAGATCAAGGGTATTTGCTTTACTTCACAAACAAAAAGGCCCCACTGGATTGCCTTCCATTGTGGGTTATCAACCCACTCTTAGTATTGAAATGAGTTCTTTACAAGAAAGAATTACTTCTACCAAAACAGGATCCATAACCTTTATTCATTAGGAGACCAAACCAATGCTCTGATCGCGTGACTATTGAAGAATGAGATGGCAACTCATAGGTAGTGGCTTGGTTAAAGGAACTCGCTAGAGCTATAGCAAAATTGAGTCTTCATATGGCAGTTGGCACTACTTATGATTAGGTGGTTATCCATGACCAAGATGAAGTTTGTGAAACTAAATGGAGGTCCGAACCGACTAATATTGAAGAATCAATGAATGAGTTGCATTCATACATATACAAAATAAAAGATTCTCTATTGATTCAAACATTGTACCTGCTGGATAGGCATAGAAAAAGAGGAAAAAGTCGAAGATTTCGCATAGTACTTGTGATCTAAAAATCAATCTGATTTATTTTGTACTTGTTGCTCAATGAGAAAATTGGCCAAATTCTAAATGATCAAACCTATAGACTATCGAAATGTATACATTTGTCTCATAAATTGTGGGGATGGTGAGAAAAGATATATTTTACATCCCAAAAAGGCTATAATTGGAGATACCATTGTTTCTAGTACAAAAGTATGAGATCTAATTGATCTTTACTTTGCTTATTCTATCAATTTAGATCCTTTCTGTATCCATTGATTAAACGATCTATGATGCCTTCTAAGTGGTGCAGACTGATTTTAAATTTTTAAAAATGATCAACATGGGTGTGTTTAAGATATTCTGGTACTAATTAATTTCCATCAATAATCAATCAGATTAAGTCTGGTAAGACTAGTTTAAAGTAAAAAGAAATAGGAGAAAGAACTTAATCACCAATAAGAAGATCACCTCTTGTGCTATCAATCTTATTATTGAACTTGATGTGTAAGATTAATAAAAATAAGTATTTTTATGTATTCCTTACAATTTTTGTGTATTACACTACTGTATCATATATTTTTTTTACATTATGTGAGGATTGCATAGAAACAAGAGAAGAGACCTCTTCCCATTGGCAAGGTACTATGGAAGACGATGGCAACAAGTCGGGCAAAGTAAAGCTAGTCCAAAGTAGGGCCAGCAGCACTATGTAGAAAGCTTGGTTGACATATCCCAAAACTAAAGCTATGTTTGGATGTTGGGATGAATTAAGTTGAGTTGTGAATAGTAGTATTTTATGGGTCCCATTGAGATTGGTTTAAATTTTTTAAGTTGAGATGAGTTTAAATTTTTTATGAAGAATTGAAGAAGTAACAGGTCCCATCAATGATTGGTTTGAGATGAGTTGAGATGGGTTGAGTTTGGTTCAACAACCAAACACAACCTAAGTAAAGGAGAACTTTTCACCATTTGACCGATGAGCGAGGACTATGCTTACTGTAATCAGGCTAGAACAAAGAGTTGAAGAGGCTAGTAATTTTGGAAAGGGTGGTTTGTAGCAAAAGGCATGCTATGGGCAAGGCCAAGTAACGGTCAAAGTTTGAATACTGTTCAAGGATAAAACTGATACAAATGTGAGGGCTCTCAGGGATTATGCTTGCAGAGATGCTCAAAGGCCGCAGGTGTCATACACAAAGATCCATACTCCATATGAGACATTACGTCTAGAGTAAGCCATATTTTCTAAGATCAAAGGCCTTCTATTCAAGCATATCAGTAATCATAAGGACACCTAACAATCCCACCCTTATAAAGACTTTGGATGAGAGAAAAAATCTCACTTTTGAGATCATAAAGTGTTGGATCTTCTTTGGATTTACAGTCTTCAATGAAAGCAAGTGACTTCATGGGTGCGACAAAGAGGGAACAATACCAGCACCACTGTAGTATTTTAATATTGTTGGTAGGTTAAATGTAGGGTAAATGTATGTGAGTATGTTGTAAGATTAAGCTTTGCATATTCTATAACTTCCCCCTTTTTATACATGAAAATAATAGATAGCTTCTCCATTACGTTTATGGATTACCTTTATACTGTGATTTTGAGATGAAGAGTTTGAATGGTCTTGGGTTGGTGGTGATAATTATTTCTGATTGCATGAGTCTTACCGTGTGTTAATCATCATGGATGTGTTGAGAAGTCCCCGCACCATTCCTATGACATGATTCCACTAGTTTCGTACAAATAGAGAGAGTCTCCATGATGATTGTGGTGGAACATTTTTGTATTGGCCTCACTTGATAAACAGGTAGAGAGATTTCCTGGGTTGATCATGTATGGTGTCTTCAAGTTGGTTGACCGGGTAAAGTGATTCCCCAAGTTGTCATTTGTGTTGTTTTCAGGTATATTGGTCTGGTTGAGCAATTCTCATTGTTGGATGATTTGAAATGGGTGAGTTAGTTTACACGTTGACCAGGTGGAGTGATTCCCGAATAGTATTTATATGATGAGATGTGATGAATTTTACATATTTTGATAAGAGAGTGATTTCTCGCCATGATAATAACTATGCATAAATCAGATCTACTCAAAGGGTGATTCCTCGTCATGCTTATATACTTTAGTTTTATTAAGAGGATGATTCCTCTCCATAACTATGCATACATGTGTTTTTGTGGGGGCGTGATTCCTCGCCGTGCATAAAACTTTTTGTTCACAAATCATTTATATGAAACAAGCGTCATCACAAGTAAGGGACCCCAACCTTAGTTAACTAGTTAGCGATTCTAGGAGCATAGTCGTAAGAGTCAAGTTTGTTTAGTCATCTCTAGGCAAGTTAGGATGTTTGATTACTACAAAGTACCTTATTTGACTCAAGTGCATCCCCAACATTTGTGTCTTCTACATTTGCTAGAATAAGGGACTTCTAAGTGGAGAAGTAGTACTATGCACCAAGATGGTTACAAGTTATCCCTTAGATATAGGCTAAGTCATCATGGAGGCAGACTAAATAATGTTCAATTAATTGTAATTTGATATTACCCTAGGTATGGATTGGTTGTTTTGGCATTTCTTGAGTATTAACTACCGACAAAGGATGGTACCATTCCAAGTGGCTGGGATGGAAGATAGAGTATTCCATGGCAATAGGTTACAATCAATGACATGAATAATTACCTCATTGCAAGTCAAGAAAGATTTAGGGCTGAAGCTTATTTAGTGCATCTATTGCTTAAGGTGAAGGAGTCTAAAGAACTACAAGGAATTCCCGTAGTGGATGAGTTCCCAAAAGTATTTAGGGAATTTCCAGGATTACCACCTCTTAGGAAAGATGAATTTTCTATCGAACTAGAACGTAGAACAATTATGGTACATAAGGCACCTTATAGAATGGCCTTGTCAAAGTTAAAATATTTAAAAGGTCAAGTACAAGAGATGATGACGAAAGGGTTCATTAGGTCAAGTATATCACCTCGGGAGCACCAATGTTATTTATTAAGAAGAAAGATAGGACCCTTAGGATGTGTATTTACTATCATGAATTGAACAAGGTAGCCATAAAGAATAGATATCCTCTACCCAGGATAGACAATTTGTTTGATCAATTGCAAGGAGAAACAATATTTTCTAAAATTGATCTTAGATTCAGTTATCACCAATTAAGGATCAAGGAATACAACATACCAAAAATCGTGTTTCGGACGAGCTATGGATAATTCGAATTTATGATGATGCCATTTGGATTAGCCAATGCCCAAACAACATTCGTGGATATCATGAATAGAGTGTTCAAACCATTCTGAGATATGTTTGTGGTAGTATTCATTGATGATATCCTAATGAACTCCAAGAATGTTGAAGATCATGGAAACCACCTAAGGCTGGTACTTGAGGAAACTTACATAACATAAGTTGTTCGCCAAACTCAACAAGTGTGAGTTTTGGTTGGAGGAAGTTTAGTTTCTTGGCCATGTGATATTCAGGGAAGGAGTCACAGTAGACTCAAGTAAGATTGAAGCATTCATGGATTGGCAACATCCTACCACGGTGCATGAAGTTAGGAGCTTCTTAGGATTAGCTGGTTATTACAGGAGATTCATGCTAGTATTCTCCAGATTTTCAAGCCCTCTCATAGTGTTAACTAGGAAGCACTCAAAGTTCAGTTGGAAACAGACGTGTGAGAAGTGCTTCAAGGAACTAAAGAGAAGATTAACCACAACCCCGGTGTTGGCATTACCGAAATCCCATAAACCATTCGTGGTATATAGTGATGTACCTAAATACGGAATAGGAAGCATCCTGATACAAGAAGGAAGGGTAATGGCTTATGCATCAAGACAACTGAAGAACCACAAGAAGAACTACCCCACCCAGGATATGGAATTAGCAGTCGTGGTGGTTGCTGTGAAAACTTGACAACATTACTTATATAGGGAAGTGTGTAAAATATATATGAATTACAAGAGTCTAAGACATCTCTTCACCTAAAAGAACCTCAACATGAGACAAAGGAGATGGCTGGAGACTCTAAGCGATTATCAATGAGAAATTAAGTACCATTTAGGAAAATCCAACCCGGTCGTCGATGTGCTAGTTCGAAAGCCTAGATCCAAGGACGTAAGAGGTTCTACAAAAATAGACTCACTTCTTTAGGGAATGAGGCAACTATTAATAGGAAATTCACAACAAGAGGAAGTCCTCACCTCGATACAGGAATTAAAGGTGAAAAAGTACAACAAACTAAAGGATTAGCAAAGGAAAGATCCAAAATTATTAAAGATCTGGTGAAGAATCCAAAGAGGAAAAGGGCCTCTACATTTTAGTTTGCGCGAGAACGGAACCTTGCTATACAAGGGATGAAGAGTGGTCCAACGAATTATGAGACTATGGAGAGAATACCATCTGAAGGCCATACTTCACCATATTCGATACATCCAAGGAGCACAAAGATGTATCGGAATCTCAAGAAGAATTTTTGGTAGGAAGGAATGAAGCGATATATCACCCACTTCATCGAGAAGTGTGCCATGTGTAGGCAAGTAAAAGTTGAGCATCAGATATCAACCAGAAATCTGTAGCCCTTACCCATTCTTGAGTCAAACTGGGAAGACATAGCTATAGACTTTATGGTCAAATTGCCCCTAGTGTAAGAATGCAATTTGGATAATCATATATAGATTGACTAAGAGCACCCACTTTCTACCAGTTACTACAACAAACACTTTGGGTAAATTGAGTCAACTGTATGTAAAGCATGTAGTTAGAATTTTGAGTGCCTAAGAGCATAGTGTCAAATCAAGACTCAAGGTTCATGTCTCATTTTTGGAAGAGCCTGCAAACGGCAATGGGCACAAACTTGAGATTCAATAGTGTGTATCATCTGCAAACTGGCAGACAGTCAAAACGAAAAATTCAAACACTGTAGGACATGCTAAAGGCATGCGTATTGGACTTTAGAGGCTCATGGGAAAGCCACATTTCACTCATTAAGTTTGCCCTACAACAATAGTTACCATGCGACTATTCCAAATGGCCCCTTACAACGCTTTATACGAAAGGAAATGTAGATCACATTTATGTTGAGACAAGTTGGGGAGGCTTAGATAAGTGGGTCATAAATTATGCAAGATATGAGAGAGCAAGTTAAGCTCATAAGGGAAAGAATGGTAACGACTCAGAGTAGGCAGAAGAGTTATGGCAATGTCAGGATGAGAGAGTTGACCTTTGAAGAAAATGATTGTATATCTCAAGGT
This sequence comes from Cyclocarya paliurus, assembly GCA_029856935.1. Classification (NCBI taxonomy): domain Eukaryota; kingdom Viridiplantae; phylum Streptophyta; class Magnoliopsida; order Fagales; family Juglandaceae; genus Cyclocarya; species Cyclocarya paliurus. The sequence goes on from CM056948.1 coordinate 28,459,990, forward strand.
ATCATATCACCCTTGACAGGAGTAAAAAGGTTTGGGCTAAGAGGAAACTTAAGCCCAAGATATATTTGACCCTATCAAGTATTAGAGAAAGGTATGCCCAACATCATATAGGGTGGCGTTACTAGGGGTGCTATCTTCACCTCCCAGATGGGGGAGGACCGTTTGGGCCCTTGAACCTCAACACTGCCCCGTGGCCGGGTACCCCCATCCCAATACCGGGGAGTGGATTGGTCCCCAAGTGTGTCCACCCTCTGTCCAACCCTGCATTCTAGATTCCAGAGGACCAAAAGACAAATACATAATAGAAATCTTACAAAAAATTCTTTAAAAAATCACAAAGACCATTACAGATCTTACAAATCCAAACAAAACCAAAGAAACCTACAAATAAAAAAAAATGTCTACCAAATCCAACAAAAAAGAACATAAACAAATAAATCAAACAAATTACAAAATAAATTCAAAATAAATGCAAAGACCCATAAGCCACAACCCTATCATGGGTCATACAAATCTATGCACAAATCTTCAAATATCTATGGGTAATCTGTATGGCCCATGGTTGTCATGGTCGCGACCATGTGTCATTAAACTTGCAAATTCGTCATAGCATCACCCAAGGTTGTAGGCACCAGCCATAAAAGTTAGAACTCCCAGCCCATGGACTTCTAATGCCAGTCGTGACCCAAGACAACAGAGAGAAGTCCTCTGGAGACTTAAAGGAAAAGGAGGAGGAGAAGGAAAGAGGGAGGAGAAGAGAAAGGAGAAAGAATAGAGGATGGTGGCCACTAGGAGAAGAGAACAGGGGAGAAGAGGGGTCGGCAACCGAGAATAGAGAATGAGAGAAATGAGAGGCGAGAGAGAAAGATTTCCATTTATAGTTAGGGTTATGTTTTGAAACGACACCGTTTTGGGATATCCAAAACGACATCATTTCGTTAATTACAAGTCTATTTTTTTTATATTAAAGACACATGCTGAAGGGGTATATCCCGGGATCAAGCCCCGTCCTTGCATGTATTTAACATGTAAGCAATGCCCCATAACCTGCATCTGACTAAGCGGGGCTGAAGGAGGATCACTGGATGGCTAGGGCCCTAATCTTATAAATGATACACCATGTCGACAAAGTCACATGGAAACAACGGGAGAAGCGAACGATCCAGGAATGTGATAAACAAGCAAAAGACGAGGGTTGGGATTCACCAATGTCCTGTGATGCCAAATCTATCGAATGAGCTAGGACACGAAAGAGTAATAGGGACTGTAGCAACTGGAGTAGGCAAGAGGAGGGAGCTCTTGTCCCAGCCGGAGATTGTGAAGATTTGAGGGTGGAGCGAGGAAAGGATGGGTCATCATGACCTCAAATGGCATCTACCGAGAACGCCGAAGAATGCCCAACTGCATGCACATCGCTCAAAGTCCCATCTAGAGGGATAGTCCTCACCGAATTTTGTGAACGAAATTCCTTGTTAAGGAGGGGAGGATGTGAGGATTGCGCAAAAGTAAGTGAAGAGACCCCTTCCTATGGGCAAGGTATTATTGAAGATGAGTCAGCTGGTTAGGCAAAGTCTAGTCCAAAGTATGGTGAACATCACTGTGTAGAAAGCCTGACTAACACATCCCAGCACAAGGTGGTAAAGGACTTTTCGCTCTATGATTGGTGAGCAAGGAATGTGTTGACCATATCAGGTGAGAACGAAGAGTTGAAGAAGCTGGTAGTTCTAGAAAAAGGAAAGTTTGCAGCAAAATGGTGAGCTATAGGCAAGCAATGAAAAGGGTGAGTAACAAGCAAAGGACGAATACTAGTCAAGGATAAGCCCATATGGATTCTTGAGGGAACATCATACTCAACAAGGAATCCCAACCAACAAAGCATATCTAAGATCTAGATTCATGATGATAAATCCTCTTAGACATCCTCGTCGGAAGGATGTTAACAACTGCAAAATCATGCTCTTGTAGGGGACCACAACATGTAGAGCACCTCGGTCCTTATAAAAACACCCTCAAGTATGTACTACAAATACGAGTTTCATTTGGTTAAGAAAATGTGACCTCTTTCTGAATTAATCATCAAAGGAATCTCCCATTGAATTTCTCCAAACTCTTTCTCTCTAATTGTAGATTGATTGTAAGTGTTGCAAACATCACTGAAAAATGAATCAATGGCAACCATTGCATCTGCTGGGAGCCGAGACTAGTAGATTTATTACATGTTTTGCCTAAAAGATTTTTTGGCCTTTTTGTGGTATCTATCTTTTTGAGGTTTTGTTGCTGTTAGGCACCATCCAAGATTAGGTCAACAGCAATTATGGCAACCTTTTTCTCCGTCACAGCTCCAAGTGGATATCCCAGCAGGGATACGAAGCATTTACAAGGATAAGATTTCATGAAGTTAAGACAGCAAAATTATGTGAAGATTCAATTAGGGGCAAAATTCTCACTTTTACTATGAGCTGGTTGTATGTAGTAGCAGACAAATTGGCTTAGATTGTTTGGATTGAGAGGGCCTCTCAATTCATCTCATTTCATCTAATCTATTTATCATAATTTTTTCAAATTCTTGCACAAAATATAATAAACAATTCAATTTTTTCAAATTCTAAAATAAAAATAATATTATTCTAACAATATTTTATTCTAACTTTCATCTCATCTTATCTCAACCCACTATCCAAACCTAAGTTGTTGACTTATCTCATTTGCATCCTTGTCGGCCATCCTATTGAAAAGTAACATTTTCATTTCTATGATAAGAAAAACAATCAACATTCCTCTTTCAAACTTGTCGCTTTCTCTCCTCTTTGAGCCTTGTAGGTATGGTTTTCATTGTTTTATGCATAAAAATGCAGCTAGCATTATCAAATGAAATAAACATATTGCCGTAATACCACTTCTTTCTATGATAAGAAAAACAATTAACATTCCTCTTTCAAACTTGTCACTTTCTCTTCTCTTTGAGCCTTGTTGGTATGCTTTTCATTGTTTTATGCATAAAAATGCAGCTAGTATTATCAAATGAAATAAACATATTGCCATAATACCACTTCTTACCAAAATCACCATTGCAACAATAATTTGTAAATAATCCAGAAGAAATTATCTTTTAATTTATTATTTTGTTTGCTAAGATTTAGATCTGTGATAAGCCAACTTTAATTTCTTTGTTCTTTGAATATATGACATGGAATTCAACCCATTTATGATGTCAACTCTCCCTCCTTTTCCTCTGATTTTGACCGTTCAAGGTGTTGTTTCTCTGGCAAACTTCCAATATGGACGATGGAACCTCATTGTTTTATCCCATCCAAACTGCCTTTTCCAATTCATCAAAGGCATGACAATTATACGACTTAAAGAATCAAGTGGAGGGTATGAGGAATCAACATTTGGAGGTCTAGAAATTTGAGAACCTGGCATAATGTCCAAGCAATGCACTTTTTCTTTTATTATAATGTTAAATAACAAGAACCTTTCCTTTCAGAAAAGAGTGCTGCAGAATATCACAAAACTCATAATCCAAAGGACTTTCTATATTGCCTAGCCTAGGATGTTCTATTAGAGTGATGAAGAGGGGTTGAGGGTTGGACATTATTCGATTCTCCTCTTGACAATAGCATGTTACATATTTTTCTAGATGCAATGCATGTACTCTGATTTTAGAAGAAACTGGGCAAAAAATATAATATTTTCTTTTGATAATTTTGAATTACTTGATGCACATTGGACACTGGACAGATGTAGTCGTCTTCTACCTTATTTTAAGGCCTACGGTACTTTAGGACCTGGAAGTTAAAAAGGAACTATGTGAGGCTATATCCCGTTTGAAAATCTGAATGGAACTTCAAGCCTCCTCTCTAGTGCATGAAGTATAGTGTTTTTTATTATTATTATTATTCTTGTTCTTGTTATTGCAAAGTCCACGCCAGAGGCTGTTCCATGCCTAAGATTCTGCTTGCAATGGGATTTTCAATAATGGAATTTTGATTTTTCAAAGAGAAATTGGCAAAAGTGACATAAAATAAGTTTCATAACAATGGTCGAGTACTTCTTAGCAAGTTTGCTGGCATATTTCCTTTTTTCTTGGTTTAATGATATTAGTTAAATGTAAGATTTTGAAATAACTTGAATTTATAAGATGAAGCTCAATGTGTAAACCATTGTGAATCATGACATAGACACTGCTTTGAATTTCTAGTTTTTAATTATTTCTTTCTTCATTCATTTTCTTATTTGCCAATACTCGCCTTCTTTGTTGACATGTACAAATGCTTGTCAATGTGAAATTTGAGAATTACAGCAAGAACACCACCAAAAATACAACTTACAGTTCCAATTCACAAACACAGAGCCTGTAAGTGATCACGGATATAGTTACATTGCCCTCCCTGAAATGAGAGGTTTGGGAGGCAACAGAGATCTAATTTCAGGTGCAGAGCTCGGAAAAAGTGTGTTCAGCCTATGCATGAGGATATCAGACCTTGAAGGAATGTCATTTAGGAGAAACTGTTGAACAATTGGCTTCTTAAACCACTCCATGACCGAATCTCCAGGGGCCCTTAGAACCACCTTACTAACCTCAAAAGGAGACTCTACCGAGCTCAACATCTGTGCAACCACAATCTTCAAGGTAGGTCCTGTAACCAATTTAATGCGTCTTGGCACAACACCATAATACAGCATTCGCTTTCTGAATCTGTGGAGAGTGTGCACAACTGCAATAAGAGCAGCTCCCACTGACAAGTTTCTAACATCAAGAGACCAAGCAATATGCTGATCAAAGACAATTGCCTTCGGGAAAAGCTTATTCTCATAGGCAACTTTCCAAACACATCGAGCTCGGTTTATTTGACCCATAAGAACAAGGTAGTTAAGAAGAACATTCACAAAGAACCTCGCAGCTCCCTCTTCCAACTCATAATCAATGCCCTGAAAGAATTCCCTCACAAAAGTTAAAACTGGTTGTTTCCTCTGTTCGGGGCCTGTGAAGAGCCCACACATGAAACCGTGTGCCTTATGTTTTGTAGCACCAAGGATAGACATCAAATGCTTCTCATTTTCCTCTTCCTGGCATCTCACAAGATGAGCTAAAATGGATGTGTATAGTATAAGATCCACCTTTGCAGCAGAATTCACATATGTTTCAAGGAGAGGCTTGGCTGACTCGTACAACCCATTCTTCATACATGACTCAAACAACTGTCTAATGATAAAATTATTTGTTCTGATACCCGATGAACCCATGAAGCGTAGCCACCTCAAAGCAAGATCAACAGAACCATCCTTGATATACACCATCAAAACATCACTAGCATTCACATCAACAGAAAATCCCATGGCCTTCATTTCAAGTAAAACTTTGGCAGCCACATCAACTAGCTTCTTGTTAGCCAGGAGAGTCAAAAGGGCAGTGTAAGTACTTAGAACTGGTCTCAGACCAGCATTCATCATTGAGTTATACAGCTTCATGGCAGAATCTACTTGTCCTGTGGCAGCATGCATTTCCAAGAGGCAAGAATATGTAGATGGGGTAGGTAAAAATCCAGCCTTCTCCATATCTGTAAATGCGGACATTGCAATATCAAGCTTCCCTGATTTGGCATGTGACTCAACAACCAATGTGTACAACCCAAAGTTAGGCCTGAAGCCTGCTTTCTTCATCTCATCCCAAAGCCTAAGAGCAGTATCTAACTTCCCAGCCTTTGCATACGACTCGATCAAAGAAACATACATAGTAGGAGATGGCCTGAGCCCATAACCCTGCATTTCCATGTACACCTTCATTGATGTGTCCAATCTCCCTGCTTTCCCCATTGAATCAACAAGTGATGAGAATATGTTAAAGTCAGGTCGAAAGTTCCTCTCTTTCATCTCTTGGAATAGCTTGAAAGCGGCATCAAGACGGCCCGATTTTGCCAAGCTAGGTATCATCAACCCATAGGTTGACATATCTAACAAACATCCCACTGCTTCCATGCTTCCATATATTTCAAATGCCTTGTAAGGCAAACCCTTATTCAAAAAGAGTGTAATAAGAGAGTTATATGTCAGGGTGTCAATTTTACAACCTGAATCCTGAATCTTCTTAAAACAATAAAATGACACCTCCAATTTCTCAGCTTTAGCCAAATACTGAATTACACGGTTGTATGCACTAAAGGAGCAAATACCATTATCAGTGGAATCACGGACCATTTCATCAAACAATGATTGGATCCCATCAAAATCCCTATTTCGATTTAACTCATCAAACAGCATCACATAACAATCCTCACTGGGTGAATACCACGACTGCCTCTTAGCCCATTGAAACAAACTCAAAGATGTGTCGCTATCCTTAGTAAGCTTCAAAGCTTGAGTAATGTGAGTCATATTTGGTACAAATTGGAGTTTGTCCAATTGGGTCTCTAACTCTGGTCCCCATTTCCACCTCTTCACAACCTCAACAATCTTGGCTACGGCTGAGGCATTCAAAAATGGCTTCTTTAGCCCACCCACCATAACGTGGTCATCAAGTCCTGGTTCAACTGATCGTATACCTTTACCACTGTAAATAACACTCCCCGATTCATCTAAGTACTCTATCTCCTCAGTCCACTCACCAGAACCACCATCACCGTTTCTCCCAGAGCTGTAATTTCTTCTAGATTTAGCGTTAATAACAGGGCTCCTGACAAAGCTAGGGTCTTTTGGCACAGAAAGTTCACGGGGAGTTAAATAGAAACCCCTTGTAGAGCTAAAAAATCTGAGACTTTTGAAACAGCCATCCGGTTCAGTTGTGGATAAATTAGGGCTCTTTGAATAGAAAGAATCAAATGAAGATATGCAGATAGAAATAGGGTTTTTGGTAAGTGAGTGGAGAATTCTAGGGGACAGTTTCCTACAGCGAATCATTGATGCTTTGATGGAAAGGAATTAGGGTTTTAGGAATGTAAATATGAGGGTTTAGAGATTGGAAACTTACCGGATTCTTGCAAAGTTGTTTGTCTTGAAGACAGGAGCTTAAACCCTAACCATTGCGAGGCAGACGCTCGCTTCTGAGTTTTCCATTTCAACAGGCACGCTTCTCTTTACATATTACATTTTGTTCATGTTAACTCATATATTTTAATTTTTTTAATTTTTAATTTTTTCTTAATTATTAAGTAAGTTATTAGTGAAATTATATATTTTTTATATTTTTTCTTAAAGGTTAAGAACATTTAAAACAATTATTAAAAAAAAGTAAAAAAAAAAAAAAAAAACTTCATTTACGCTGGTGTGCATATTTGGGATGCACATTTTGTGTGCATCCTACCATTGTGCTAGCACAAATTTTATACGGAAGTATATGGATGTAACGGGTCTGGTTTAGTTCGATTTTAAATAAATTTTGACACCGAATTAGTATACACTTGTTTTAGAAATTTAAGAATTGATATGAACCGATTTATTATCAAAGCCAAAACTTTTAGTTTTTTAGATTTCGATTTTCTGGTTTACCATTGACATGTGTGACACTGTATAAATTTAGTATTATAATTTTTTCAATAGTAAGCTTAATTATTAGAATTTAGTATTTATTATTAATAATTATTAATGTTCAATTATACTAGCATACTATAAATAGTGTCTAATTTACGTAAAATGTTATATTAGTTTTATATTATAAGATTAATAAATTTGAATAATAAAATTAAAATTTCATATTATATTAATTAACAATTTAACATATAATATATATAATATAATAAATAAATAAATATATACCGATCCAATTCAATTTAAGTCAATTTTTAAAATATAAAAATCGGTACCGTACTGGTTTAGGATAGGTACCGCACCATTCCGATTACAAATTGAACCGAATCTATTGATTTGGTTCAGTCTGAACCGATTCAACCAACTTTTCGATTTCTTTTTTACACCCCTAAGTATGGTGCATGTCTTTTATAAAATTTATAAAAATATAGATTTTATGAAAAACTTTTAAAAAATTCATTTTTTTATTTTATAAAATATCTTTAGAAAACTTACAAAGTAGCTAAATTTATACCTAGCGTTACTCATAATTAATTGGTTGTTTGTAAAAATGATGCGTAATAAGTCACTTATTAGGTTACCCATTATATTAATCAAATGATTCAAAATAATAATAATTTTTTAAAATTGATGTGGCAGGCTTCCACCTGTGCGGAGTGTGTTAACAAAGAGGCTAAAAAATAAATTTATTGACTTTCTTAGTGCACAATTCGTTACTGGGCACATATAATACAAGTCAATCAATTAAAAATTTACACATATCAACTAATATATTAAACAATTAGAATAACAGCATAAAAACATATTTGAAAAATCTCATAATTATTTAAAAATACCCTTTTAACAAAAACGAAAACAATAAAAAAAAAACTTTTAAAGAATAAAATCAAAATAAACTCTAAAATATACCAATTAAAAAACAAAAATATAACCACTTGGAGGGTCATCCACCCACATACGGAGGGAGGGACCCTAGAGTTGGTCCTCGACTCCTCGATTTCCTCCTTGCAAGTGGCTCATGAGTCATGACCACCCTATGAAGGTTGAGGAGACACTTTCCACCCAGTAAGGTAGCCGCAAGCCACCGCGCAAGTCAGTTTTCAATTTGTGAATTTACTTTTGAAATTACTTTATTCTCTCTTCTTCTTCTTCTTTTTAATTCAAGGTTTTATAAATTTTAATTTCTTTAATTTTATGTTTATGGTTTATGTTTTTATTTGGTTGTAATTTTTTAAATTTTAAAAATTAATTCTATGATTTTTTATAGATACTATTGTATAAAGTATCACATAAAATATCATAATGAACTACTTCAAGTAAATCTGATTATTTCCAAATTCTAGAAAATGATTTATTATTTAATTTACTTTTAACATACGGTTCACATATGCCAAAGTCTTTCAAACTCCTAATGATACGTCTTGTTTCTGCTGAGTCGATCCACCAAGTATCTAGTAATGGTTCCACTTAATTACTTTTGACATGGTAATCACAATTTCCTTGCTTTCTTTAGATTTCCCTTTGTTTGGGCGTTATGATTTGTAATTCCCTTTCTTCCGACACTTGTCGCAATTTCCAAATTATTTGTTATCATTTCTCTTTGGTCAACTCTTTTTCTTGAACTGTTTATGCTTTGTAGAAGACAAATGATCCAATTTATCTCTTTCTCGTATGCATTCTTTCTTCTTATGGTACCAACAACACAGGAAGAGAAGTTAGGAACATTTCATTCCCACTGTGTCAAGGAAGTATCAATGTGTTCTCGTGACAAAGGAAGAGTACTAAGTATGGTAAACAACTCGCATCTTATCAATGGGAGGATGATCAGCGTCAAGTAATTCTTTTTGTGATCAACTCTATTTGTTGAACATGGTTGCCACACTATCATTTAAGTACCAACAATTATATTTAAATGCCAAACCTTATTCCTTACTTACATTCAAGGACATCCATGACTCCCTTAGTAGTATCATGATGTTCAAAGAGAGTCGTAATATTATCGTTCATACAATCAAAGATCAAAGCTCTTGTCCAAGCATGATCCCCATCCCATTTCAGTCAATTTGTAAGACCAGTTTGGCCATTTTCAACATTTTATTATGGTTTTGGGATTGTTAACCTATATAAAGTCTATTCAAGTGTTAGAAGAAAAGTTATATAGCTTTTCCAAGTTCGAGAATTCCTTCTATCTACTCTTTATGTTCTTGCAAAATCAATACTCTTTTTCAATGACAGAAATTAAAACCTTAGTGCTAATAACAAATGTACTACTAATAATAAGTACATACTATTATAACACTACAAATGTGGTTGCTTAAACTACATAAAATAAACTATGCCGCTAATTAATCAAACTTGTTAAATCTTATTTCCTTTAAGGAGTTGGCATGCCTGAGCGGGATGGGTTGTAACAAGACTCTTTTGGGGACTGTGTGGCAGATCTTTGGCCCAATACGAAAGGTGCCATTTCGGTATGGAGATTTGAGCCCAAAATGGCGTTTCCTACAAGCATAGTTTAAAGTCCTCGGCATGATATCATTTCCTCTATTGTGTAAAACGATATCATCTTGGACCAATAGGGGTGTTGGAGACACAACAAAATGACACTCTCATTTTTTCTTACAAGACCCTTTATAATCAATGAACAATAATGTTATTATGTGCAATAGGGCTTGGAGACTTAAAGTTCACTAATCTCAAGTATGATGGTTAATAGTCTTAGCCAACTTTCAAAACTTAATTTGAGTACTTAGGGTATGATTTGGGCACTTAAGGTATGATTTGGGTTTAAGGAAACATATGGGCTTTCAAGTTGAATAGTGAAATAAACTCAAACATGGTTTTGGGCCTTGTGGGCTTAAAAGGGCCAAGAGTGTGGGTTCATAGCTTATAGGCTTTTAGGCTTGAATGAAAGAGGTCTCATTTTCAGATTTTTAGGGTTGAAAAGAAAACTCAAGATCCACAAAGATGGGCTTGCAAATGTTTGACTTGGCCTAATTGGGATATGGGTCCATTCTACACCAAATTTGGCCCAAAGGTCTTATGCCTTCCTTAAACTTAGGTCAAGGCTAGATATCAAGTCTTGAATTCTCTATGGGATTGGTTTCATGACTACTTGGGCTAGGCCAATGAATACTCTAAGGTCCTAAAAGCCTCATTAAATTCACTAACGGGCTTGTTTATCTAATTCTTCGCTTAATTGTACTAAGTACCAAGATTAAAGTTAACATCACTGTCAACCTTAATGTAAGAAATAACCTAAAATTAAAAGCCTAATCTAGAATTCTTAAAGGTTGATCTAATGGTTACTTAAGCAGGGTGTTACAGGGTCCTCTGTTCACTTGTCGGCGCAAGCCCTTTAATGCTTGGTGTCACAGGGGACGTCAGAGTCGATGTATCCCATCTATCCCTTTGTCTGGTTTCCCACACAAGGTGCCCCTCGTCAGCTGACACAACTAGAGACTCGGGGCCTTTCGGTGGTTCTGGGCCGTTGAAGGGTAAGGCCTGGACTGCCTTGGGCCTCACTGTTTTGCCCAAGCCCAACTATCATGGGCCGGGTGGGAAATACCCCTCTCAATTGGGTTACAAGATTTTAAAAATTCTTTGCATGTTTGAATCCTCCCATAGTGATTTGAAAGAACTTATATGTAGGATTCAAAACTCTCCTTAAATGGTTGTAATATGTAAGTGTAGTTGTCAAACTAAGCATTTATATGTTGATGGTCTTCTCTTTGCGCAAAAATAATCCATCTTTTGACATGACCAGTCTCTTGATATCACTTAAGGAAGATGAATATAAGATTGATTTATAATGAATTTTCCCTTGAGAGTATCTGGTCTCATGGGTTGGTGCAAAACATATGGATAAAAAGTGTTTGGAATAGGTGCTCAATAGCCCTATTTTATAGAGGCAATGGCACCGGTTTCAAGGGACACGACTCTTGTTAATTACCCAAACAAAGATGTACCTCCATTCAGATGGTGTGGATCAAGGCTGGAGAGAGAGTTTGGACAGAATTTCTCTCTTCGATTTGAAAAAACTCCAATAAAAGCTCTCTCACATAGTATATTATTGTAAGATTGTCTCTTTTGTACATAGAATCTTTAGTGAGACGAAACAAGCAACCTTACTAAGAAAGGTGCTTGTAAAGAAAGGTGCTTGTTGAGTAAGGCCAACTTTCAAAGTCGTTAGATTCCATCAATAAATGGAAAAAAATAATAATAAAAATCATTGAATGTAGTTCCAACACACAGATATGTTGTAATGTATTCAAGAGCTGGGGATGTTTTTTGGGCATATTACATTGGAAAATGACATTATAATTCTAATATGAAGTCAATATGTACTTGATTTAACTTGTATGGTTCATACAAAATGGATTGATATTTGAATCATGGATGAGGGAAATGTGTTCTTTGTGCCTTATTATGGAATATGTGTCCCTCATCTCTTATTTAACTCATCTAAGTTAGAGAGAATTCATACATTTTTATTAAACTATCACTCAATCTCTAATCGCCTCTAAACTAAAAATTTCGGCAAAATGGGCTTATGTTTTAGCCAAGGGATACATCAATTTCATTGGATGAGCCAAAAATTGAAGAATGAGAGAGGAAACTCAGAATATAGTTAATGACTTCTCCAAGAACGTATTTAAATTTCCTTTAGAATCTATACGTGCTGATCTACATGCAATATACAGGGTAAAACTTTCACAAAGGAATTGCTTTAGTCAGCATCTAATTATACACATGCAGTTAGAATATAACATGTATATAGAGATATATACGACAAGGATCTTGGTTTTGGCCCTTGAGGAGAAAGAGAGCAGCTTTGAGTAGAAAGCAAGCAAAACAAAAGGGCAGAAAACACTCGCTTTCATTTGTTCCAATACCAAGGCAAGCATATATGCCAAGTGCATGCAAAAATAATAACGCAAAGATACTACATTGCCGGTGAATAACTTCCCTTTAAAATACACCTTCTATTAGACCCCTTTTCATCCTTTTTCTGTATTACTTCAGTTATACATCTCTGAGCAAAGTGACTGTATGACAAAGTTGGCCTGCCAAAGAATAAATCTTTATGGCCAACTCAGCCCCACTTTTTCCCCCACGCCCTTGCTTTGGCTACTTCTAGGGCTGTCCTAAACCGGCCTATATGTACAAATCCATTTGAGTAGTTGGCTTCTGGCCTTTGAGTGGTGTGGAGTTTTTGGGAAGTCATGGAAGCAAGCAGAGGTCACATGAGAGCTCAGTTTCTACTTGTGTTTATAACTATGGCAGCCATTTTCTTAACTGATTGTGGTAAGGCTCTTGTCATGTGTGAAGGTTTTTGTACATGTATTGCTTAAGAGTTCCATCAATATATAGAACTAATCCCACTGGAAAACTACATTAGAATGATATATCAAAATGCCAATTAATTGCTATTCTTTTAGTTTCTTAAGCAATGTTAGTATTTCCATCAATGATTTACTTACTAAAAAAAAACGTTCTGTTTTTATGAACCCAAAGTTTTTGATGAAATGATGCTTAAAATGCTCTGCAATAGCCAAGCCTCTCTATGTTTTTGTGAAGCAGAAGCAAGAAGATCAGTGCAACAACTCAAGCGTCCAAGAAATCCCAGAAGTTCAGTCCTCAAAACTACAAAGAAAGTGAAAGTCACAAAGCACTTAGACATTGATCCAATGCTGGATTCATCAAACGCCCAACCCTACAGTGTGAGTTCACCATTTTCTTTACCACCATTTGAGTCCCTAGGTCCAATGCCCTGGCCTGAAAATGTTCCTCCATCCTGCATTTATCCACCCAATACCCCACTACCTCCCTCAACATCCATTCCAACCCCCTTAGGATACACACCCTCATCACCACCACCTACTCCCTTTTACTATCTCCCACCAACTCTCCCAATCCAAAGCCCACCTCCGAGCCCAACGAGCACAACTCCAGGCCCACCAGAAATTAATCCCACCCCCAATCCACCGGAGATTGTTCCGAGCCCACCAAGCATCGTATCGGGCCCACCACAAATTGGAAATAGTCCTCCTATCTATGTTCCGGGCCCACCTGGGCCCACATTGAGCCCACCAAGTTACACCCCAAGCCCACCTTCGTACGTTCCATCACCTTTCGGCTTTGTTCCAAGCCCACCGGTGTTTGAGCCGCCTGTTTTGTACCCCCCACCAACAGTGCCACCACCTCCACATACCGCCGGAAACACAACCCTATGGTGTGTTGCTAAGCCCACGGTGCCTGACCCAATAATTCAAGAAGCAATGGACTATGCTTGTTGGTCAGGAGCTGATTGCGCTTCAATTGAGCCGGCGGGGTCATGCTTTCATCCCAACACTCTGTTTGCACACGCTTCCTATGCTTTCAATAGCTACTGGCAGAGGACCAAGGTTGCTGGTGGCACCTGCGAGTTCGGAGGCACAGCCATGCTGGTCACTGTTGATCCAAGTGAGTCACTCCTTTCTCGGTTTTTTTTTTTTTTTCCAAACAAAAAAGAGAGAGAGAGAGAGAGAGAGAAAAATTCCCATGCAGTTTAAGCTCTTGGTTTGTTTCAGAGGCCGACTTCATTTTTTGAATTTGAACGATACCAATCTTGATTTTAAATTTACCATTTTTAATTAAAAAATAATATTTACAATTTTGAAGTGCAGACTTCGCATATTCCCTTTAAAAACACTTATGTTGTGCAGTTTAAATAGCTTTTTATACAAATTATTTAAATAACAAAACACTTAAAATACCACTCCACTTAAAATCTTTGAGTTCTTGGGGAAAAGAATTCACCTTTACCCAAACAGTTTTAAACTTTAAAAAAATTAAAAAAAAAAACTAAAATTAATTTTCATATACTCATTTGTACCAATTTCCATTTCAAACCCCCTTTCACAAAAATTCGAAAAAATAAATTGTTAGTATATATGGCACAATACATAATTGTTCTCAAACTATTTTACTATTATTTACAAACAATTTATTACTATTTACAAACTAATTACTAATATTCACATACTGTTAACTAACATTCATAAACTATTTTATTATTATTTACAAATAATTTAAGACACTCTTAATATTCAAACGGAGCCTTAAATTCTTTTCATGAACAAGACACGGCTAATCCTACTTTCTTTCCCTTTTTTTTTTTGTATGTCAACAGGTTATGATGGGTGCCATTTTATCTACGTTTAGCATGGAGATGGAAGATTCACCTCTTGGCTCTTGGAGACTGGAAGACAGATCATCTCTTCCTTTTATTCCCCCTACCTATTCCAAATTTTTCTCAAAACAATAAGCATGTTATAATTAAGCTGCAGACTTACAAGCAATCGATCATAATTTTTGTAATTACTCCTAATAATTAATAAGGTTTTGATAGGTGAGTCACATACCCAATCCTTGCTTTGTCAAATCATTTTGGTCTTGTACATGTGCATGTATATGGGACTTTCTAGAACGCTATTCTTTTATTTTCCATCCTTTAATAATTATTTGGGCTGTTTTATACACATACATGCATCCTAAATATAAACAAAATTGTCTAAAAATTAAAAAAAATAATAATATTAAGGACTCGGAGGATAAAACTCACAGTAAAAATTGTGAATAATTCTAAACAATGAAATGATAATGAATAATTGCACAAGCTTTGTTTTGATTGAATAAATTGATGAACAGTCTATGAAATTATGTTCTTCCATTAAAAATAGTCATCCATGGTACTATATGATTTATTGGAAAATTATAAGTAATTAATGATGGTAATTGTTTTTTTTTACTGAAAATAAGAAAATATGTACATAAAACTTTAATTTCTATTGTAAATAATGAGTTGGTATGTACTATATATATATATATATATATCTTATTCTTGTGTTTGAATTGGAGATCAATGAGGAATGAAAATCAACGTCCATGACTGCCATTTTCTTTTCTCTTCGTTTTTTTTTTTAAGAAGACCATGACTACCATTTAAGTCCACTATGCACCTCAAACAAATCCATCAAGTTAATTTTATAGAGTGACATATTATTTAATGAATCATTCTTCTTATCAGTCACTATTCACTGCACACATCCTACACGTTATAAAAAAAATAAAGAAAAAGTTATCAGATATGAATTGTGGGAGTGAATAATAACTGATGCCTAGCAAAACCCATCTTTAATTATCTCTCCTAGCTTATTCTTGATCTGTCCAATCTCGAACCAAATACCAAAAACCCTAGATTTTGTGCTAATTTTTTTTATATTAATTGCTTAATTGGGTTTTAGGGTTTAGGGTTTGATTAATAACAATTTGAGCTTGATTTGATTAATTCAACATAAATTTAGCTCGTTTAATAAATAAATTGAGTTTAAACAAAAACCTATATATCATTTAAACTCAACCGCACTCATTTAAATCTCACCGTTATAGATGGTGGTGGCTCAATGATCTTTAGATTACTCCCTTGTAGTTTAGCATGTATTAGATCTTAGGTTTGAATTCAAATATGAATTCTCCTAAAGCTATTAGTATTAATTACCTAAAAATTCATTGAATATTTTAATGGAGCTTGAGTATATATAGGCTATGAACCAAATACCAAAATCCATAATCTTTTTCTTTGACAAATACAAAAATATTGTCAATATACCTTTTACAAATTCATATAAAAAGTTTACCTAAAAACTTAAATTATATAATGCTAGCATAATTGACTAACTAATTATTAATACAAATTAATGAAAATATTTAAGTTAATTTATTTTGATTTAAAAATAAAAAAAATAAACCAAACAAAGCATAAAAAAACTCGAAATCATTTAAAAATAAATAAAAGGATCGTAAACACAAAATGTAATTTCGGTGATAAAATTTCATTTCAACTAACAATCCAAAACAAAATAATTAAACAAATTTTAACATGAGGACTTCCCTCGATCATAATTTCACCCAAAAATCAAAATAAAAAACAAAATCAAAATCTAGACATTTATTTGGAGGGATGAATAATGCTAGACAGAACATTGTGATTTTTATTTTAAATGTAAAGATATAAAATAAATAAATAAAAATAAAGTCTAATAATTTTCAATAAATCTTCCCAACCTCCTAACACTCCACACTCCATCTTTTTTTAAAATTTTTTTTTAATTTTTTTTATTAAATAATTTTTATATGAATAGTAAATAAAAAATTTGAAATAGTTTAAAA
Source organism: Cyclocarya paliurus (assembly GCA_029856935.1). Classification (NCBI taxonomy): domain Eukaryota; kingdom Viridiplantae; phylum Streptophyta; class Magnoliopsida; order Fagales; family Juglandaceae; genus Cyclocarya; species Cyclocarya paliurus. Next base: position 28,476,727 of record CM056948.1, read on the forward strand.
AAAATAAATTCAAAAAAAAATTTAAAAAAAATATTAAAAAATATTAAAAAATGTGGAGTGTGGAGTGTGGATGAATAGTATGAGGTTGTGTAGCAAAACTCGCCCACGTGGATTTAATGATGACCAACTCCTTGCCATGTCCCTTTCATTATAATTGAGTCCTGCTACACTCATTGAGAGTATAGTCTAAGATTAATGTCTCGATAAAATTATTGAGATTTGCTACACAACCTCCTACTATTCACCCACACTCCACACTCCATATTTTTTAATATTTTTTTAAAATTTTTTTTTGAATTTATTTTTTTTAAATATTTCAGATTTTTTATTCATTATTCATATAAAAAATATTTGATAAAAAAAAATTTTTAAAAAAAGTGGAGTGTGAAGTGTGGTGAATAGTAGGAGGTTGGAAAGATTATTTCATTTATATATTGTACATTAATTATCAAGATAAGTTATACGTTTGATTTGATAAGTATTAGCTCAACAAAAAGTTAATTTAAAAAAATATATATTAATTAACACGTCTGTATATAAATTTATTCTTGTAAGATTTTTGTATAAACGGAATATTTTATTTATATTAAGTTATTTTATTATAAGATTTAGAGCCTAGTCTACCTTTCAATTATTATTTTATTATACTAATAGATACCATTAAATAAATTTTAGATTTTGATGAAAATTTGAAAAATGATAAAATTGTAATGAAATTTAATAAGGAGTTTTATTAATTACGAGTCTATAATAAATATATCGCTTATTGTGAGATCACGTTGGTAATATTGTATATGACACACTTTCACAATAATAATAATAATAATATATTTAATATATAAATAAGTAATTTGTAAATAAAAATTTTCGGATACAGCTTGTTCTAAACTTGTAATTATCCTCAATTTATCGTCTCTTCAAATGTAAAACGACGTCGTTTATACACTTTTAGTATATTACAGTGGACCGCTCAACACAGATAACGAGTATCTGGACTTTTCCTTCCCTCCAAATTTGATTACCAAACAAACCTGTCAAACAGGCAACAACAAAAACCCAAAACCCTAAACTCTATCGCCATCACGACGCAGCAATGGAGGACGACGGCTTCGCGGCTACGAAACTCTTCAACCAGGGCTACTCCTACACCTATGATGACGTCATATTCCTCCCTCACTACATCGACTTCGCCACCGATGATGTCTCTCTTGCCACGCGCCTCACGCGCCGGCTCCCTCTCCTGTCTCCCGTCGTTTCCTCACCCATGGACACCGTGACCGAGGCTGGCATGGCAGCTGCCATGGCCTCCCTGGGTGGCCTCGGCGTCATCCACTCCAACCTCTCCCCTCAGGTCCAGGCGTCCATGGTCAGGTCCGTCAAGTCCCGACGCGTCCCCCTCCTCTCTAGCCCGACATTCAAATCCTCCGAGCACCGCATCGACTCTCTCGACGACTTCGACTCCAGTCCCTACGTCCTCGTCACCCAGTCCGGCTCTCCCTCCTCTAAACTCATCGGCTACATGTCGAGATCCGAATGGTTGCAGCTCGACGGCGATAAGAAAGATGCCCGAATCGACACCTACATGACCAGTTCTAACGAGCTGGTGGTGCCGTGGAATTATAGTCTGGAACAGATGGATAATTACTTTAAGGAAAAGAAAGAGATGGATCTTGCGGCGTTGGTCAAGGAGGAGGAGGTGGTGGATTTGGTGACGAGGGAGGACGTGGATAGATTGAAGGGGTATCCAAGGTTAGGGGTGGGGACGGTGGGGCCCAACGGGGGGTGGAGAGTGGGGGCGGCGATGGGGACAAGGGAGGAGGACAAGGAAAGGCTAGAGCTTTTGGTCAAGGCCGGCGTGGATGTGGTGGTGTTGGACAGTTCTCAAGGGAACTCAATTTATCAGATTGAGATGATCAAGTACGTGAAGAGGATGTATAAAGAGCTGGATGTGGTGGGTGGGAATGTGGTGACAGCGGCACAGGCCGAGAATTTGATTCGTGCTGGGGTGGACGGATTGAGGGTTGGCATGGGTTCCGGGTCAATTTGTACCACGCAGGAGGTTTGCGCAGTTGGGCGAGGGCAGGTATTGCATTTTTTTATTCTAATTGTTCTTTGTTGGATTGTAATTCTTGTTTTAACTGGTGGGTTATTTAGATTCTGCGTATGATTGTGTATGTAGGGAGATGGTCGAGTGCCTTGTGAAATGGTTATGTTATGAGCTTTATTTGCCAGAGTTCCAATATGATTGATTACGGCTTTGTATTAGATCGAGCCTCAAGTTTTTGTTTTAACGTCTACTTATAAAAAATAAAAATAAAAAGTTTTTGTTTTAACGTCTTATGATATTGCTTTGACTGAGAAACCTGCTTGGATTACATGCACTGATGAAACATTATTCTTATTGAGAGCTTGAAGATGAAAGTGACCATTTGAAATTGAGAGCATTACGTTCCATATTTTTCATTCTTTGTCAATAAATCTTTGCAAATGAAAATCGATCATTGACTAGTTTAAATTCTCTTCAGTAAGGCACTCTGATTACTTGTTTGGAAGTGAGTAAACAGCAAACAGACAGAATATGTTATGTTTGTTTTAACAGGGACACTGAATGGTGGTGATGCCCGAAAGACAATCCTTTACCAGAATAACCTGCAGAATATCCTGTAATGCATAAGTGGGTGTCCATAGGCATAGTTGTTTGATTGCTTCCAAACCTTTTCTTTGTGCATTGAGCTATACAATGTTTCCACAGCAGCAACAGCATGGCTTTGATAGTAGTCATATGCTTAGTAAAGTAGTCACTTGTTAACTGCCCCTTTTTTTTGTGGTAGCGTTCTCTGTTTCTCTAATGGGTCATCTAATCTGTCATAAAAAATATTGGAATAACAAATGTTTGGCTTCCTTCTGGTATTAACAGACGTTCATTCGAGTAAACTGGGCAAGTTAACTGTAGTGGATGGAGTCAATATTTAACACTAGTCAAAACAATTGGGAAAGAAAAAACATTGGAGAAGGTTGAAAACATAGCTTGGTACTTCCTCCATCTTTCCCTCAATAACTTTTGTTTTCTTGTCTTCCTACTTTTTAGGCCACTGCTGTTTACAAGGTTGCATCTATAGCTTCACAACACGGTGTGCCCATCATTGCTGATGGTGGCATTTCAAATTCTGGACACATTGTCAAGGCTTTGGTCTTAGGGGCATCTACCGTAATGATGGGAGGCTTCTTAGCTGGAAGCACTGAGGCTCCAGGAGCTTATGAGTATCAGGTGTGGGGTTGCTATGTTATGTTTTTAATATCGTGCTGAAGTAGATGATAGTGCTCGTGCCAAGAAATGAACTTGTTTCTTTCACAATTTTTTCGATTGTTAGTTTTTTTTCAAGTACAAATTTTCAATTTTTAGTAAGGATTCAACTCTTCTTTTTCTTTTCCTTTTTTGTTTATCTTCTAATTTCCTGCAAATTTTGTATCACTGGGTTTATTTGGACATTATTGCAAGTGATTGTTTGTGCCTTATAAAGTACATAATAAGTGTTACAGAAGCATGCATTTTCTGTTTAAATTGTATCATGTTAATAACAAAAGGGCAATGTTTACATTTTACAACCAGGCTTGCAAATATATATATATATATATATATATATTTTCAAAAAAAAAAAAAACAAAAGGGCAATGTACACTTTTAGTCAGCCTTTCCACTCTGTTCTATTGCATTTTATTTCGTTGGTTGCAACAATGTTTCTCTTTTATTAATTGTTGCAACCCACGTACACGGGTTGTACAAAGGGAACACCTATTTTAAAGAAGGCTTGGGCAGCATGATCTAGTAAAATCTACAAAAGATGCAAATGGGGGTAGGTACTGTTGTGGATCACAGTCCATTCATACAAAGATTTAAAGCATGATTCATTCTCTCACAATCTTTGAAGTTATGGGCATTACGGTCCTTCCAAATCCTCCACGTTAGGCAGAAAGTTGTCATCCTCGCAATTCCTTTACCCATGTTGTAATGTCCCAAGGGAGAGCTGAGCCACATCTAGGCCCATACTTCAAAAGAACTGGTCAATAGTATATTTGAAGTTCCTTTAAATCATTATTAGAGCTAGAGCCTCTCTCTCCCAGGCAATGTGGGACCCCATTCACCACTTATACTCACTCAATATGGGATATCACAATATCCCCCCTTAAATTCCTAACATTCTCATTGGGCCATTTTATTATAGGTGGCATGGTTCAAGTCCCACACTTTTCGTTGGGATTGGATCCAATACCATTTGTAATGCCCCAAGGGAATCACAAGCCACATCTAGGCCCATACTCCAAAAGGATTAGTCCATGGTACAATTAGAGTCCCTTGAAATCATTCCAAAGAGCATGAATTTCTCCCTCCCAAACATACTTATCAAAAATAAATAAAAATTTCTCCCTCCCAAACAATGTGAGATCTCATTCACCACCTATACTTATTGAATATAGGATATCACACATGTTTTCACCCAATGAACTTCCCAAGCCACCATTAACTCCACTCGATCACCCATTCTATCCCAAGAAGTTGGAAGATCGCTATCAATAATGCTTGAACCATTTCACAATGAAGCAACGAATGGTTGTTTAGCCCGGTTTGGATTCAAGAATCACTCCAACTCATCTCATCTCATCTCATCATTACAACTTTTTCAAATTTTCATACAAAATATAATAAACAATTCAACTTTTTCAAATCTCAAAACAATAATAATATTAAAAAATAATATTCTAACAATATTTTTTTTAACTTTCATCTAAAACCATCTCATCTCATCTCACTATCCAAACCTCACCTTAGTTTCCTTGCACATGTACATACAACACCGCTCCACCACTATTATGTGCCTCTTCCTCAAATTATCCATCGTTGATATTTTTCCTGGGGCTGTAGTTCATACAAAGGACACCACTCTTTTTTTTTTCTTCTTCTTTTTTTATAAGTAATAATATTATATATATATATATATATATATATATATATATATATATCAATAGGAATAACCAAGTACACTGGACATATACAAGAAAACACCTAGCCCATACAGGAGAGCCCCTAATGACACCACTCTTGATGGAATCTTGTTCAGCCATATACTTCTCGAAAGAAAAAAAAAAACACGGTCGCAGCATATGAAACACGATAAAATGCTATGACCTCAACTGTCTTGTTCTAGAATGGAATCACCCCATTTTGTCATCATGGTTTCCCCTCCTCATTCTTGGTGAACACAGAAGGTTGAGTAGAAGTGACCTAGTCCACATCTCAGTCCAGATGGGATTCATGATGTGACTATTGCTGGTATACCAGCCGCCTGTTCTAGAAATTCCAAGTCCCAATTTTCTGGCATTGCTAGTAGAGTGGCTTGAGCTAGGAAAGGATGAAGATTGTTTAGCTACAATATTCCCAACGGCGATTTGGCATGCCAATGCACTTTGGGACTTGTGCTTGACTTTTGGAGCCTTTTTCTTTGCTCCATTTGTTGATTTTCTCGATTTTATGCTTAAGTGATAATGGAAAAGGCATCACATGAATCTACTTGTGCACCCGTAACCCCCACGTTTACTATCATCTAGAGCTCTACAATTGCCAACAGAACATTCATCTCCTTGAAGCTTCCTTTGCTGTTACATTCCCCCCTTTCAGCTTCTCACTACACAGATGAGTGACATTGAACAGGACTTTCTCATGATCATATGAACCTACCACCTACCTCTCTCTTTACTGAGCAAGACACCACCCAAATCTGTAGATTCCTCTTGATTTGTAAAGGAAACGACCCCCCCGCTGGGATTTAGGTCCTACTAATGGACACCATGTCACATGTCATGTCAACTAAGGGCTTGTTTGTAAGACGGAATGGTTTCATCTCATCCCATTGCATTTCATCTCATCTCATCCTATTTCCTTCCCAAACATCATTCAAACACAAACACCATTCAATTTCAAATCTTGAACTTTTTCATCTAATCATTACAACTTTCCCAAACTTCCAAACAAAACACAAAAAAAAAAAAAATCAACATTTTCAACTCCCAAAACAAAAATTATATTTTAACAATATTTTAACTTTATAATATTTTTATTCAACTTTTTCTCTCCCCTTTACCAAAATCCCATAAAACATCATAACTTAGAACATTTTCACTACTATTCACAAACCGTTTTGCTACTATTCACAGATTTCTCATCTCATCCAATTTCATTCCCCAAGCATCCCCTAAATATTCTCTCCCTTACCACATTTTCTTCCCGTTACCATTTGGACCCGAAGGACAATTATTTATTCATAGGAGGAAAAACTGCAAAAAAATAAAAATACCACAATCCTAGGCACTTGCATTGTCACTTCCCAAATGAAATTTCGGACCTCAATCCATACCAAAGATGTAGCAAATCTCGGCAACCTAGTACACCTCGCTGACTTTGATAGCTTGAATTTGAACTCAAGGATGAAATTGAAATTTTGGTAAACGTGCTCTTTTTCTCTTTTTGTTAGTTGGGTGTCTTTTTTTTGTATATTTCCTATGTTACTTGGGTTGCATGAATTATTAAAAAAAAAAAAATGGATACTGTAGGGCAGCACCTTTTTTAATGACTTGGAATCTCACGAAGGCAGAAACCTTGGGGCCCACCCCTGGGGAGTATACCCCAGATACACAACCGCATCCACCAAAGCCATGTATATTGTAATCTAGGGGAACTCCTAGTGCGGAATTGAACTCAGGATGCCTGAGTCTATAGCTCATACAATTTTGACAAATATAGTAGAGCAGCGCTGCTGCAACTTGAATAATAAAGGACCGCATATAAATGTTGACATAAGTTGGAGCATCAAAAGTGTACTTAAACCTAATGGGAATGAAATTGTTTTTTCTATGCTCTAAGAAAATTTGAGCTTTAGATGGAAAACTGATCTTCTAGTGAATCGTCCCTTTACATTTACAATTATATTACTAAAGGAAAGAATCTTCCCTTGAAGATATGTGCCTTGGAATTTCAAGACCTATGCATTTTTTCATAGCTAGATAATCTAGTGATCATTGGACTTCGACTGTCTTTTTTTATTACATAATATTATGTTAAAAGAACTCTAAAACGGGCATGACCCTAGTACACATGAAGTATGCACAAGTAAAAAATATGAACTTTCCTGCTGTGGGCTACTATTTTACATTGGCTTTCATCTATAATGAAGCTATTGCAACAGCAGACTGCTATTCTGTGTTTATGAGTGTGCTTTTCTGAAGTTGCCAGTCTTGGAAGTATGCTGAAGTTTGAATGGATCCATAAGGGATAAATGTGGCTCTATTCATGAATACCAGTAATCAATATGATTTTTTTTAAGTAATTGATGTAATCAATATGAAATTGTAATTTTAAGTTATTGTATGACTGAGAGGTCAATTTACCTTTAGGCGCATGTGCTATGAAATAGGTGATCTGGAACTCAAGGGACTATGATAGTTGATTTGTATTCCCTTCCTGTAATGGATCTGTCCTTGTCATATATGTCAGTGCTATTTGATGGATTCAGCTAAAATCCTTCTTATTTTCTTGGAAATGATGTATATTGTGTGACCAAAAGTTGTTGTGGGAACATGTCTCCATTCAAATCCGTGCCATTTAGTAAAAACCATGGAAGTGTTTTGGTCATTATGTTTCCAAAAGGATTAGGTTGACGAGTAAAATGATCATAACACAGTGTGTTTTGCAATAAATGGCTCCTCTCCATTACCTTGTCTCAGTTGTTGAGTCTAGAGAAAACAAACAGATATTGCATGAAAAATTATATTTGCAAGCCAGTATGGAGGACACACCCTCCACATTGTTGATATGGCAAGATTTGATTTGCTAGAGAATAAATGTTAAACTTCTGTTGCAAAATAAAACATGTCATATGAGGTGTGGAGGATGTCTTCCACATTGGCTTCCAAGCTGAAAAACTCTTATTGCATTCTCAAATATCTGAACAATATGCATGCTTTGATACACATGAAGTATGAAATGCACTGATTTTTTGCGTTTTGTCAAGGTTTTCCACTAGTGACCTGCTGTTCCCTATTCCTTGACCTTTAAGCATACGACTTTTTATTACTTTGTGAAAAACTTTTCCTTATCTCTTCTCTCTGTCTTTTTGAGTGTACACATGTATGGCCCTTTGCTTAAGCCAATATTTTCAGTAATATGAATACTTAGTTTTGCTAATACTAGAATGGTTGCCGGATCAAAAAATATCGAGGTATGGGCTCCTTAGAAGCTATGACCAAAGGGAGCGACGCAAGGTATCTGGGTGATACAGCTAAGCTGAAAATTGCTCAAGGGGTGGTTGGAGCAGTTGCAGATAAAGGCTCTGTTCTGAAGTTTGTTCCTTACACATTGCAAGCAGTCAAGCAAGGGTTTCAAGATCTTGGAGCTTCCTCTCTGCAGTCTGCCCATGACCTCTTAAGAAGTGGTATATTGAGGGTAGAGGTATGTCTCACATTATTAATGATTTTCAAGATTACTTTGCAGACAAAACTTTGAGTCTTGTTTTGTCCTTTCATTTATTTTCTTGCCTAAAAAACCTTTGGTAGCTTATTTCTTTAGAAGAAAGGAGAAAAGGGAAAATAAAAGAATTTTCGGCAAGGGCCTTCCTTAGCCCATATGAAAGTGGTGAAGTTGGTCTGCTAGGTACAGCAACTTGTTAGTTAACATTAGAAAAATTCTTATTATTAAAAAAAACATCAGAAAAATTCTTTGGTAGCTACCCAGTGGCTCCATTTTTTTTTTCTTTTTTTGCTAAATCCCAGTGGCTCCAATTGTTTCGTCTACATTACTTCTGTTTCAAAGTCTTAGGTGTATTCTTAGACAAATATATCCCCTTCTCATTATCTGTTTATCAGAATGGAAACTTTGACCTGAAAGGAGGGGTTTGGCTGGTCTTTTATGCAGGCTACTGATTTAGATTTAAAATGTGCAAATGTTGGATTTTAATAGAATCTGAACCCACTTTTCAGTGACAGTTAAGAGAAATTTTAACCACATTTCCATTAATATTATTATCATTTTCCACCAACTCTGTTTAAGATGTTTGAAAATTTAGTAAGAATTTTGCTTTTTGTCTGAATTTATGAAAACTATCCCTTTCCTCATCCATTGATTCTGAGGATAAAGTGCACTTCGTGTGGACTTTTCCTTGAACATTGGCTTGCTTGGCTATTCTGCAGGTGTGATAATGACTTGAGAACCTCTGTGGTTAAGGCAACTTAAGAATGCATGATCGCATGGTCTGATGTTGGCTTTTCATGTGGTTTGTGCAGGTTCGCTCAGGAGCAGCACAAGTTGAAGGTGGCGTCCATGGCCTGGTTTCTTATGTAAAGAAATCATTTTGATATCAGTATTAATGCTGCTGTGGCTGCTTTTTGGCCGGAAATCATCTCCGTGGTTCATTCAGCAGGCTGGAATTGCTACTTTAGCACGAGCAACGTTCAAATTAAAGGGCCTATCTTTTAAGATCCAGCCTCCTGTTTATCTATTGGATGAAGTTGTTTATGTTTTACTCCTGGAAGCAGCTAGATAAAGAACCTCGTGATTCTCGGGTCTTTTTATTTTGCATGAGAGCATCCATCTGATTGAATATGCAGTCAAGTGGGATAGGAGGATATATGATCACTGGACTCTTTTATTATTCTTTTTTTTTTCGTTTAATAATTATCTAGCAATGACTAATATTAAGGCTTCATAATGTCATGAAATGATAAACAAGCTGATGATTTACCTAATCAGTGTGATATGCGCACGTTATATAAGTCTGGTGTTTAGAGGGTTATGTGCTTTTAGTAAAAAGGCAAAAGGAATCTAGAATTATAATTTTCTTTTTTATATATATATTTTCAGAAGCGATTTCATTTTAAATAGACATTCTTTTTAATTTTTTTTTAATAAGCATCCGATATAAATTAGGGGCATTAGCATTACCCCTTTGGTAATACTGTAAAACCCTCTCACAACAGTCCAAACTTCTCTCTAGCGTAAGGCAGCATTGAGCATCGATCGTGGTTTCCTGTCATACCACTCACATGCACATAGCCATGGGCTTTCATTGGGTGTAGCCTCATTTCCTCTCTCTCTCTCTCTCTCTCTCTCCCTCTCTCTAAATCAGTAAAATCACTGACTCGTTGTACATTTCAGGTTTTAAGGCGTATCACTGTCACATTACATCCTGTCATCCCCGACTCTCTCTCTCTCTCTCTTCATATTTTCTCTCACTTTCTGGGTTCTGAAATTTTCCCAAGAAACAATCAACCGGAACTACTATACTTCTTTCATCTCTCAAAGGTGTGAAACTGCACTCCCAGGATCGAGAAGGACCACGTTAACATGGTGAAACTTTGCTAGAGTTCGGAGCTGAGAAGAAAAACGAAAACAAGAAAGAAAATGGTGGAAGAAGACGGGGTACGAGACGAAGAGAGAGATGATTAATGCAAAACGATGGAGTCTAATTTTTTTTAAAAATAAAAAGATGGGTGGTATTCCGGTACCCTGTTTGGGCGGATAGAACATTTTATCCACCCAGTTACAATCCAGGCGGTTATACAATTGGATTCACCAAGGTAGCAGGGTTCCGGACTGGACCGGCAAAAAATCCGGTCCAGATCTGAGTCCTAGATTTATGTAATGTGGGCGTGTTACACTGGTCTAAGGTTTAAGCAGATAATAGACATGTATTTTCTTGGTTTGGTGTCATATAAAAGAAGGGTACCGATGTGAAGTGTGGAGTTGTTATCTTTGAACATGGAGACGTCTACACAAATGAAGTACTATACTGTAACAAGCTGAGCTCCATATCTAGGGTTTTCTACTCTGTGTCTGCTTAGAAGATGAAAGTGTCGAAGGAGGGGTTGTGTTAGGGCTGAGCACCGACCATTTCGGAGTCAGAGAGGCCCAACCTCCGACTCCAACTCCAACTTGTTGGAACAGAGTCGGATTTTGAGATTTTTTTTTTTTTGTCTTTTTTATAATCATATTTGACCCACTTTTCATTAAAAAAAAATTGTATGGTCTTTCAAGTTTCAATTTTCGCAAAATTGCAATCTAAACTAAATAATTCACTCTTGATTATAACAAAAAATACAAGTAAATAAAACAAGTAACATACTAATTTGTTTTTTCAAAAATTAAAAATAAAAAGAAAGTTCACTACAATAAACATCCACATTCATATTAATATTAGTTAAAGAGTTATAGACTTATATATTAGTATAGCTAAATAATATATTAGACTATATAATACTATTAATATTAGGCTATTAGTATAATTATATATTAGTATTAGTTATAAATTATGTATATTAGCATTAGTTATAAACTTTTAGTATTACACCCCTACTATTGGTAAAGTACTATTACTATATGTTAGTGATAATTAGGGCTGTAAGCGGACCGACCGGACCGAACGGACCGACCAGACCGAACGGACCGGACCGAGACCGGACCGGACCGAGTTCATTCGGTCCGGTCCACGGTCCGAATTTAATAGGACCGAATTAATTCGGTCCGGTCCACGGTCCATGTGTTTTTCGAACCGGACCGGACCGAACCGGACCGAACCTAAAAAAAAAAAAAAAAAATTATATATATAATTAATTATATAATTTTCATCTAACATAATCCTATCACTAACTAATATATAATTATACCATATTATAATTAAGTATAAACTATAGTTATACATTTATACTTATACTAATATTACTAATATATAGCTATACTATATTACTAATAGTCTTATACTTTATACTAATTCTATTATATAGTTATACTAATTATGATTCATAATAACTAATCACTATAAGTCTATAATTATATATATTTAGTATCAATATATTAATATATTCTTTAATGTATTATTAATACTATTAAGTATTAAGAGTTATAGTATAAATTAATTTAGTATTGTAAATAAATTTTTTTATTAATTGATGTGAAAAAAAAAAAAAAGGGCTGGACCGAATGGACCGGACCGGACCGGACCGATGACTACCGGTCCGGTCCGGTCCCTATAGGAGTTCGGTCCGGTCCGGTCCGGTCAAACCATGGACCGAAAAAATTCGGTCCATGGCCGGACCGGACCGAACCGGACCGGACCGGCCCGTTTACACCCCTAGTGATAATATAGTATTGTCACTAATACTATAATGATATAATGATATTAATACTATATATAGTTATAGTGATTAGTATAACTATATAGTCTATAGTAGTATTAGTTAACTCACTAATAGTGATATTAGTTATACTAATAGTTATAGTATTAGTTATATTAGTTGTCATATTAGTTTTTTTTTTTTTTTTTTAAGAAAGTTGTCATATTAGTTATACTATATTATAGTGATTTATTATAACGATATTATATATTAGTATAAGTTATAGTGATTTAGTATAAGTATAAATTATAACTATAGTCTATATTAGTATTAGTATTAGTATAAATATTAGTATTACTATATCACTATAGTTAATAGTATGATATAGTGATATAGTATTAGATTATTAGTATAACTAATACTATAATGATTTAAGACTTAAAGTGGAATCGTGGATTACTAATAGTATTAGTATTAATGTATATTAATTATATTGATTAGCATTACTAATATATTTATTAAAATGAATATGTTGAGAATTTTTTAGGTCAAAAAATGTAATATTTTTAATAGTATGATATTTATATATAGTCATATACTTAACTATATTATTAGTCAATTTAGTATATATATCTTATAGTATAAATATATTATTTAACTAGTATATTATTGAGTTTAACTAACTATATAAGATATAGTTGTATAAAATTTTAATGATTAATATATAGCACATATATTTTATAAAATATGTATAAAATCGGAGGTGGAGTCAGAAGACAAAATCGGAGGCGGAGTCGAAGTCCAAGTCAGAGGCAAGTGTCGGAGTCGGATCGGATGGGAGTCGGAGTCGGTTCATCAGCGAATCTGCCTTCGACTCCGACTTCTACGGAGAAAAAAACTCTGACTCCGACTCTGACAAGCCGGAGTCGGAACCGAGTCGGATTTGGAGTCGGATTTTTGAATTTCTGCTCAGCCCTAAGTTGTGTTCTGGTTCAGTGTACTTGGAGGAGTTTCACTTCAACTGAAGTTGCTGACTGATGGACCGGGCTGAGATGATGTTGGGCTCAAGTGCTGCGAGTGGGCCTTCTTTTAATTAGCTGAACTTACTTATTTAACTGTTAATGTGAGTGGGCCGGTAGTATGTTCCTTGGTCCATTTATTTTATCTCTTTTACATTTCAATATTGGACTGGCTTCCGGCCTTTTCCCATGGCCCATGGCCTTTAGTTGTTTACCTTAGTTTTTGTTTCCGTTGGAGGTCTAACAGCATATACGCTGGACAGTGTCCTTTGGTGGATCATTCTGAATGCCATAACAATTTTCTTGTCGTCTCTCTCATTTCTCTTTTCCTTTCTATTTTTTTCTTCCTGGAAACCCTAGTTTTTTTTTTTTTTTTTTAAGAATATCTGGTGTGTTACATATACACCCATTACCGCCTAAATATATTTCATGATCTATTCAATATAATTGCCGCATGAACCAAATCTTTCTGGAACAAGGTAAGCCTTGTATTCTCCATTTTACTAACCCAAAAAAGGCCAATTTCTGTGCATGATTTCTGTGAGAACATCTCAATGTCACGTTTGATACAAAATAAATTTCTTATAAATTAAATGATGAAAGATAAAGTGGTTTTTAAACGTTGTTGAATGTGCAACACGCTCGTTGGGAGTTATGTACAAGAAGTTAATAAGAAAACAAGGTCTATGTCAAAAGCATATATATTAAAACAATTTTGTTTATTTTTTTTTAATGTAGAATCACGATTCACAAGTATTTGCAGCAATTTGACATGGGATGCAGCTATTTGACTTGGAATTACAACTCATTTGAGAACAATGGGTTCTTCAATTACTGCATTTACAGCATTGATCATCTCGTGTGAAGTAAAACCATCATCCTTCATGTAAAATAAGTGCAACACTCTGGTCATTTTCCAGAACAAATCCTTGCATTCTCTTGGAATCAGGCTGTCTTTCTCCTGCAAAACTAGTTTCAACAGGTCTCTCCTCTTAGTAGCAATAAAACTCTTCATCTCCTTAATGGTCTCTTCTTCAGTAATAATACCACCGCCATGAATTATGCACAAAGATACAGCATTTAATTTCCCTTCCTCAGATTCCCTCTGCAACATAAATCAATAGAGATTACTAACACTAGAACAAACCGTATCGGAGGAGAAATTCGTAACTTTTTTCCTAATTTTATTTCTTTTCTTGTTTGGGGGGAAGGTTATAGTACCTTAAAGCTCCGAATATCGTTGAGAAGACGCCCAAAAGTGCTCATAAGCTCATATAGATGACGGATTTCTGGATCTTGAACAACCTTTCCTGAAAGCTTAGGCCCGACAAGATAGAGTGTTGGGAGGACGATAGGCCCTAAGGCGAATGATACATATCCATTTTTCATATAGTCATCCATAGTTGGCACTGACTTGTCTCTCAGCCACTCAGCTTCCCTCAACATAGATTTGAGTAAATCCAACCACTGCAATGAAAACATGGCAACATCATCTCTATTTTAATGAATAAATAAATAATATGAGAAACCTCTTCAAGGATTTTTTTCTTTAAGATAACTTTTAAGCCTAGGTTCAGATGGTCAATGTCCAGAAATCTGTACATTACATGGAACTGACAACTTGGAGTGAAGTAGTTGTACCAGAGTCTTAGGATATGTTTGGGAGGTGAGATGAGAATTTTGTGTTTTGTTTTAAAGTTTAAAATATTATTTTTTAGTTTGAAGATTTGAAAAAGTTAAATTGGAATTTGAAAAAGTTGTATTGGGATTTGAAAAAATTGAATTGTTTATTATATTTTATATAGGAATTTGAAAAGGTTGTAATGATGAGATGAGATGATATGAAAATTTTGAGTAAGATAAAACATCCAAGCATAACCTAAGAGGAGATTAGTAATCCTGTTAGAAAGCTTTGGGTGGTAATATACCAAAAGAGAAATACAATAGAAATAGGAAAAACAGGTAAGATTTCATCTCACAATATCAATTAAGTCGCTTATCACACTACGTCCTTGCCGTGTGAATGCTTTGTCGCCAATCTCACAGATTGTGCTTTTAAGTGCCGAAAATAGAATTTCAACATTCACAGAACAACAATCAGTGCTGACATTTACATCCCACCTGCAGTCCAGTTTCCACATAACCAGAAATCACAGACTGATAATGGATTCAACAAAAGCAGAAAAGGAATGTGAAAATAGGGAAACATACTTTTCAACCAGTTGTACAAGGTTTACCAGTTCCTCTTCTGAACCACCAACATCAAAGAAATCATCAACCACTGTTGTAAGCACACCATTTTTGGCCCACGATATGCGGGCATCTGAAAATTCAGAGGAAAAAAGGGTTGCTGCAGCAGAGAAGTAACAGTAGGCCAGCTTCTGCCTGGCAAACTTTAGCTTGTGTAATCTGTTCTCTGTAACCCACCTGCTTATATGCGAATGGATATCATACAAAAATAAAAATAAAAAGATGATAATTTGTTTCCTTTCAATATTGAAAGCAAGAAGCAAACTTGCTGGCGGACAATATCATCAATTTTTATAAATACTATTGTCAAGTGGGTACCACTAGTAACAAGAACCCGGAAAACAAGTGATTCCAAGTTAATATGATTTTTAGCAGGAAAAAAAAAAACCCTGAAAGTTGCTTCCAGTACAATATAGCAAAGAAATACTGGAAGTTGCTTCTAGGTCAATATGCCACCTAATTCTGATACATGTGCAGACATTTGACCTTGCTACAATGAAAAATCCAAAAATGCCCGTCATGACAGGATGGTAGTTAAAAGTACATAAAGATATGCACCTTGCAAGATGTTTAAGTTCTTCACGATGTATTGATTGGCATATGTTGAAGTCTTCCACTGCAAGTTTTAAGAAATCTTCGTTGCCAATATTTGAAGAACTGATATAAGAAGAATAAAAGGATAAAACGGTAATTCAAACAAATCATGGCTCAAACTCTACCAGAGTTTAAATTTTAATCCAGGGAAAAGATTGGAGAACAAAGAAACCACCATTAGTGTTACCTATAAGAAGTTTTTAAAACCCGTATATTATTTTTGTTGTAATGCTCAATGGCTCGTCTGGTGGATAACCGTTCCAAATTTGAATGATGTGGAAAACTAAGAACATCTTCCACCTGAAAAGATCAAAGGTTGCAGTTTTCTGGAAGTCATCTTGCATTATAAAAACAAACATCACTTAATTTGGCAAAAATGAACATTACTAAATGGTAAAGGGTGTTCTATTCCAGGAAACTACCTCTTGGCAAAGATAGTTGTTCAGTCCACTTGTGTGAATTGAACCATTGGATAATTCCCGTCTCAAGAAATTTCTTGTCCATAAATTTTGTTTCTCCAGAACTGATTCTTCACGATGTATGATGATTTCTGAAGCCTGAAATAATTCCAAGACAGTACCAATGTCCTTCAAATATCCTTCAAGGGTGCTGGAGAAATGATCTTTTTCTGAAAGTTGGCTGAATGGATCTACAGCACAGGATAGACATGTTAAACCTTTTTCCTGACCAATCAAAATACTGCAGGCCATGTCTCCTAAATAACAAAGTACCTGAAGAAACATCATATCCATTAAGACGTAACATCCGAAATGCCAATGCACGGGTGGCAGCATCTAAAAATATTTCTTCCTCACCCTGTAACCAGTATCTGTTGCACTGGAAACTTTCATGTTTCCAATAAATGACAACTGTGTATAATCTACAAACTCATACGAATGTCGGGATAAAACAAATAATTAGTGCATTCATCTAAAAATAGCATTGCCTGTATGTTTCTTCCAATACGCTGTTGATCTCCTTCCTGAAATGCTTATCAATTCCCAACCTTTCGAGACTGTCAACCATACAAAGACGGGTATATATATCTAGAGGGTAAACTGTAGGAACTGGAAAAAAAACAATTGACAATAACCAATTGACTGTCAGAGAAATAAGCAATGTAATTGAAAATGCATAGCAAACTATAGATAAGTGTGGAGGGAGAGACCTGCATTTCCAAACTTCTCTACGAGTGAGCAAAGGTAATTAAGGCAACCAGAATTCTTAAGGTGAGTAAAAGCAGCTGCTGTGGTGGATGGTGAATTAAGGAGTGACCCATTGTCTCTTTGATATTTCATGACCATTTCCCAGTTCTGCGACTTCCCCAGTCCCTCTGAGACATATGCTAAGTAGGTCTTACTCCCCTCTGAATTGCTTCCATAGCATCTGGAATTAGATTTGGATAGTTGAGTTTGGAGAATAAAGGTCATCATTCAGCAACTAAAACATTCCCCTCTCCTTCTACCACTATTCCATTGCCGCTAACAAGAGTATAAACAGTTATTGTTCAACCTTGATTCAGAATACAACTAAACTTTCTTACGGACCAATGGAGCTAAGCCAACCAAGCATGATCAAGGTTGCTAATCTTTCTGAAGCCAGCTTGCATAGGCTCCTCACCCAAGTATGAGAAAAGAACTTACAAAATGCCCATCGTTGTCAAGGGCATTAGTCAAACACTAGCACAAAAATGTACATTAAGTATTAAAGTTGAGCAGAAACCTACACTAAATTATAACCATTACCTTTTGAGCTCCAACTCTCTTTTGTGAACCAAAGCATCTAGATTCATTGCTTTCAGAGGAATATTCAAATCCAAGTTTTTGGCATACTTGATCATGGCAGGAAATATTATATCAAATCCAATAGGGGAAAATTGCTTCTCATCAGTAGCTGCAGCTATATTTGACTCGATAAAGTAGAGGCCTGCAGAAAGAGAGAACATCTATCTCTTGGACATAAAAGGAGGAAATTTAGCAAGAAGAACAGTAGAAATACCGTTATTCATTTGATCTTGACCAACATCCCATTGCTTTAGTGCAAGGATACAAGCTAAGGTAGATAACAGAGCATCTTTAACTAAAAGAGGATCACGGTTAGGAAGACCCCATGAGCCATCAGAGAGTTGATTATCTAATAACCAATTTACACACTGAGGGAAAAAAGGGGCCTTCGGAGAATTTGGAGTAGGGACCATCGCCACCCAGGCAGTGTCATATGAGGAAACAGAAAGCTCGACCTCATTGAACATTTTCTTAATTCTTTGTTTAGCCCCCTCAAAGCACTGGATGAATAAAACAAGACATCATATTAATCAATATACACTAAAGTATGAGAATGTAAATCTTGTCACTGGATGCAGGATTATCATACCAAAGCTGGAGTCTTGGCTTTTGTTGCTACAATTGGTCCAGGAACCAGAGAAGCTGCTTGAGAACAAAAAAGTCCAGCAGAGATTAAGAAAAAAAGTATCTAATATACAAGGTCAGAAGAAGCTATTTGAAGCACGTCTATAATTTAACTATTAAGATAACAGAGAAAAAAGTATCTAATATAAGGAATGGGTTTGTCACTTGTGGTTTTGCCATGATTTGAATAGGCTGGATATTCCAATCCCACTTTTTTAAGGTCAACTAACAATTTTTAATATTTCATTTTCTTTTCAAGGGCTATATATTCTAATACAATCAGATGTCATGATGTAGTTTCTCAGTGTCGGCCAATGTTCTTCACAGCCAACCTCTTGTCTGGGTAGCTCCTTCCAGTGAATCATATTTTTCCTCTTTTAGATGCAGACTCTAGACCGTCTTGAATTTTGTCCCACTTCTCGCAAAGTGGTGCTATCTTTACTTCCTTCTCCCGATATCTACTAAACCAAAACTTCTTTTGCAGGGGAAAAAAGAAAGCAAAGCCATTGTGTTGGAGAAGCCAAAGCAATTCTTTGCAGTGTTTGGTGTAATTTCTTGCAAATCTGTAGCCTTTTGTTTCATCCCAAAGGACCCTCTAAGTTCTCAAGAAAGAGTCAGAGAGGATTCTTTTTTATCTATTGCGTCTTGCTCAGAGGATCAAATTTTGATCGGCCTGTAACAACCAGAACTAAATTTGTTCACTTCTACAAACAATCAAGTGTGCTATGGCCAAAAGTGGCAAGTGTTCTGCAATGTCTGAAACTGATATTACAGCCATAAAAGATACTTTCCAAGCTCAACAACTCCTCCTTCAAAAACTGTACATTGAGTTGGATGAGGAAAGAGAAGCCTCGTCTACCGCAGCTAGTGAAGCTCTATCCATGATACTATGTTTGCAAGGAGAGGAGGCTGCTGTACAGATGGAAGCAAGTCAATATAAGAGACTCGTGGAGGAAAGGATGTCTTACATCAAGAACTCTTTCAGTATTTGAAGATGTTATCAATCAGAAAGAAATGGAAATTGCATCTCTTGAGTTTCAAGTTCAGGCTCACAGGTGGAAACTTCTTAGCATGGGTTTTGGTGATTTGGGTGCCTATGAAAGTAGATTTCCAGAGCATCTATTTTTGCAAAGAAATGATTTATGCAAGTTGGAAATAGGTGCTAATACCATTGTACGAAGATTGAACTCTCTGCCTCCAATTCAACTCAAAGATTCCTACCAGAAACAAAGTAATTTGGAAAGAGAAATATCTGGAATCCCCCTGTCAGATCTGATTCCAAAGATAGTGAAACTAAAAGCAGACCAGGAATTTAATGTTCAAAACTTGGATTTAGAGAAGAAAGCGGGAAACTATGCTAGTGGAACCTTTGATTCATACTGGGACCAGATCAGAAAGTTAGATGAACGAGTAAAAGAGGTATCTGATTGTAAAGGTTCTGGTAGAGATAATTCTGCAAGCTTGAAGAGTGAGTCCATGCCTTGTTCTTTACTTCCACAAGTAAGCATTGACAAATTATGTGACCAAACAAGTGTAGAAAGTACTACTAATCTGGAGCAAGTTAAACTTCACAAACATAGACAGGAAAGGGAGGCAATTGTTAATTATCCTTGCTCCTCAAGTGTCCAGGATATTCTTGAAGTCCCCCAAAATAATGAGAAATGCAAAGCGCATGACTACCAGGAAGAACGGAGTAAGTTGATATTGGAAGGTGAGAACAGGCTAGGAAAGCCAGATTTGGTCTCTGAGGATCCCTGTGCATTGAATATTAAAGATGAAATAGAATGGACAAAGAAATTGTTGCATTGTGAAAACCATGATAATAAATTAATTAAAGCAAGAAATAGAGCAGGTGATGACTGCAATGTGTCTTGTTTTCCCCCAAGAATGGGTGTTTCTGAATCTCAAGCCAATTTTCAACAGTTGTGCCAGAGCATTGAGCGACTTGAGGGAGATAGACATTATTTCAGGAAAGAAGGTAGTGAGGCTGGAGAAGAAGAAGGGTTGAAGTTGTTAAAGGAGATACATGAGCATCTTAATATGATACAGACCGAGGTGAGAAGTTGGAGAACTAAGAAATCTTCTTTTTCAGTTTTGTTATTTATTTTACTCATCTCTTGTGTTTGCTATTCTCATCTTGGATATCAGAGGACCTATGCTCATGCATATAAAAGTTTGATAACATGAATAATTTTAATGTACAGGCAATGCTATACTTTTGGATTTAAGAAATCATTTGGCCACATCCCAGATGAAAACCATGAACTTTCACGCATTGCAGATATGCTCAGCGTGAAGTCTAAATAAAGAATATCTTTGATCTTTCCAATGAATGGTGTAAACAAACAGTTTTAGGTTTTTGGATTGGATTTCAATGTCTTTCATACAAAAAGTAGATGATAAGAGATTTGCATACTGTACATTACAATTACATTAGGCAATAAGTGGCTATCACAGCATGCTTTTGTGGACATGTTTTGATTCTAAACTTGAGATAGAGGTTGTAACATACAAAGCGTGTTTTCTTGGAGAGTGCTTTGTTTTTCAATAAGGATACCGTGTTTTCCTTTTCATATCAATGCAAATAGGCATGTTGTGCATCACCAAATGAAATCTTTCCTCAAATATTGTGTTTAGTACCTATTTGTTCATAAATCCTGAATTGAAAGAAGTCAACAGATGTGCATTGCAGTTCTTGTTATATCAACATATGCATTGAAAACTTTATTCTTTTTTGTGTTCTAATCCAATCTTCTTAATAATGTGCAAATCACCTCTTGCTTAGCAATGGAGATGAGTCACTCTGTAATCATCCGATGAAGCTAATACGTGCACTACAACAATGATATTCTCTCAAATTAAAATTAAATCAGTCCCTTAATAATTTGATCAGTTTATAAAAATTATTTTCTCGAACTTTCACACTACTACATCTTCCTTACATTCACAATATCATGTGATTCTGGGTCCTGTGGATGGCAAGTGTCAAGGGGAATTAATTAAGGATTGTAGCAAAGATTAAATATTAGAAATATATTTTGATAGTGGATCTGAGCCAGAGCGAGAAGGAACACAAAAATTCTCAAAATCCAGAGGCGAGGCAAGGCGAGGCGATGTACTGCAGGCTGGCAGTAAAGAGATAAATGCAGATGCAAATACTTGAAGCAAAGCATTTTTACGAGCTCATTAAGATGCAGGCCATTTCTTTTGTTCCCAAGAATTTCATGTAAACACATGTTGTATCAAAGTAGAAAGGAAAGGGCAGTTGAAAGGCCCGGAAGAGATTTCTGTACATGTACATGCCTAAAGGGCGACATAATCAGATCTAAAGGAATTCTTTAAAAAAAAAAAAAAATGTGGTGCTATCTTTACCTTCTTTAGGTCTGTTCATTTCTTATCCTATCCTTCCTTGTATGGCTACCCATCCATCCCTAATGTCAACTAAATCCTATCTTTAAAGGTGCAAAGTTGCCAATACAATGAGATAGGAAATCCACGAGATAAATAAGCTCCTGCTATTTTTTTTTTTTAAGTATCAACTATTATTTTTTAAAATAAGAAATTTGGGGGTTGATGCACAATGTCACATCAACACAATGGGAAAGGAGCAGGATGAAAAAATATATTACTCATGCTAATTATACCAAATAAAAAATCCTGATAATATTATCAAATTAAGAATCCTCATATCCCCTTCTCATGGTTTTTCTTCTGATTTCTAATAATTTACTCTTGCTTTACATTATTTTTCCCTTAATTTTAATGGATTTTCCCTAACTTCCCTTTTAAAGCTGCTTGATACACTTTTGAGCTATTCCGTAGAATTACTGCAGAATTTGCACAGTAAAAGAAACAGTCTATGCCGTCATGGTACACCCAAATATAGAGAGATAACACTTTTTTTCGCTTAAACGTTTATGCTTTTGATGTCTACAGCATCATGTATTTCTTCATACTAGAAATGTTGGTTCCAAAAACTAAATCCTCCAATTTGAAAATAATCCAAGGCCTCATAAAACTGGCATATCACATTTTTTGGTTCTACAAGTTACTTAAAGTTTCCAATCAAACAACTTTGCGAAAACAGAAAATATTGAATAAACTTGAAAGCCAACAACCGACAAAGGCTCAACGTAAGAACAAGAAACCCAATTCAAAAGAGTTTTGCATGCTCCCGAAAAAAATCCACCAGTAGAAGAGAGAGAGAGAGAGAGAGAGAGAGAGAGAGATGGAACCTGAAGTGGAAGAAGCTGAACACCAAAGATTGTTGGGGTGGAAGAGAGACATGGTTGTGCCAATAAGAGGAGAAGAGTTTGATGCACTTCGATACTTTATCTAAAAACAAAAAGCTTGAAACTTGAAAGAGAGAGTGAGAGATACAGTTTGGTGATGGAGGGATCAATGGATGTATGTAGTCGGCAGGCAACCAGGAATCGAAGTCAGATAGATACGATGGTGAGAAAGCATCAATATATACAACAAAACTTACTACAATAAAATTTAGAGCATTAGAAGTTGGTAAAGTCTGTCGTAACTTGTCGCCTTCTTTCTATTCAATTTTAGTTCTTCTGCTCAAAGTCTGTACTAAGTTGTCACTTTCTACCGATTCGGAGTTTAGATAAGATATGAAATGAAATAAAATAAAATGAAATGATTTTAAATGAATATTTTTTTTAATATTATTATTATTTTAAAAAATTAAATTATTTATTATATTTTATGTAAAAATTATAATAATAACATGAGATAAGTTGATATGAGATGGATTGAAATGATTTTGATATTTAAAATGAGAATTTTACAGTAATGTAATACACATTTAAAAAAAAGTAAAAAATTGTATGGTGTAAGACTTTTTTATTTATATTTTTTTATTGGATTATATTAATTAAGAATATTGTTTATGTAGGCTTCTTGAACAATAATTTTATTTTTTATTTTAGTATATACACGAGTTGTGTTATCAGCCCATGCATATACGAAGATTTTAAGGTGCAGTTTAGATAATAAGTTAAAATGAAATGAGTTGAGATGAAAATTAAAAGTTAAATAAAATATTATTAAAATATTATTTTTTAATAATATTATTATTTTAAGATTTAAAAAAGTTGAATTATTTATTATATTTTGTGTAAAAATTTTAAAAATTATAATAATTAAATAGAGCAATGCTACACAACTTCCTCAACTTCTACACACCATATTTTTTTAAATTTTAATATTTTTTATAAATTTTTTTTTGAATTTTTTCTTTTCAAACTAATTTAATTTTTCTATTCATTATTCATATATTAAATATTTAATAAAAAATAAAAATAAAAAAAGTATGGTGTGTGGAGGTTGTGTGAATAGTAGGAGGTTGAGTAGATTTTTTCAATCAAAATATAGACAGAAGCACGTAAAACTTATTACACTTATCAAAAATCAAAATAGAAATATATTTTCACAAATTGACGTGGAAGTCTTTTACATTATCAGTATATTGCACTTTTGTATTAATAAGTAGACCTATAAATTATTATTTTTCTTTTATTATTATTTTCTAATATGAAGAGAGAGAGATATAATATTTAAACTCTAAAATATTTAATGCTCAAATTCTAACTCAAAAAACAAAAAAAATCTAAGATTCATACTATTCATGAATGATATATTATTTAGTAATACCCAAATGCTATTGTAATTCCAATTTTAATCATATGGTATTATTGAATTCTCATTAATTATGCCCAAAAAAGAAAAAAAATCCTCACAATTTGGAATAATAATGACTATTAACTATATATCTTTAAAGATTTGGTTAAAATTGAAATTATATAACATATTTGAATTTCTTAGAATTCTTATTCTATAAAATAGTCCTTAAATTTAATTAAAAAAATTATAATTCTTATAAAACCCGCTTCATGTTTCTATTTCTCTCACTATAAATTCAATGATTTGGACAATAAATTTAGAAGATCTAAGTCCATAAATGATGGCACTATCTTCCTATTTAGGCAAAGTCATTTTATTAGTATATATTACAGCGACGATAGGAAAGAAGAAAAAAGAAAAAAGAAAAAAGAAAGAATAATGTTATTATGCTTTCATAATTTATCTCTTTATTTTGACTGTTTATATTTTTATTTTTATTTTTTATTTTTTAATAGTTAAAAAAATGACTATAAGTATATTGATATTTTTTAATTTTTTAAAAATATTTAAATATGTTTAAAAAATATTTAAAATTAAAAATTAAAAATATAAAAATATAATTTATAGTAGAGACACACCAACTAGACAAATTGAAGAAGTATTGTCGCATACTAGCACTCCTGAAAAAGAAAAGCCGCAAGTACAACTCATTTATAGACAAGACTTCATTACTGTTACCATACATCGGGAAGTACTAGATGTGTCTATTGGACTGTAGTTACAAGAATCTTTGTTATAAAGCTCCCTCTTCGAGCTAGTTTAGATATATGATATTATATTATATCATCTCTTCTTTAAATTTTAAAATAAAAATAATATTAAAAAATATATTTTAATAAATTATTATTTAAAATATTTCATCTGAAATGTTTATCTAAACCTAACCTAAACTACAAGTCAACATTTTTTTTTTTCAAATGGTCAAGATAAGATTATTTTATTTAAAAAAAAAAAGAAATAGAGAGAATGAATATAAATGCTTAAAAATAATATATACAATGAAAATATTAAAATCTAAAAAAAAAAGTATCTAGTAATTGGTCGGGTCTTGTAATTTGGCTAGTACCGTGACAGCGATTTAATCAAATATTATTTTATGAATTCAAACCGATCAAGATTTAAATAAATACAAAATATATTAATATTTTATTGAGAAGTTCAGTAAAAATTGTTAAATAATTATGTCCATATATTTCTTTTGTTAATTGGTATGGCTATATAATTAGTCGCTCACACGAGCTTTATTCTATTAAACAAGACATAGTTGATAGCTAGGTTGTATTTAGATGTTGAATTGAGTTGAGTTGAATTGAGTTTTTTATGAATAATAGTAAGTTGAGATAGTTGAATGAGTTTAGTGAAATTCACTTAAAATAAGTTTAAATATTAAAATGAGTGTAGATATATTTATGAGAAGTTATAAAAGAAATAGGTCCTATCATTATTTTATATTGTTCACCTAACAAGAAAAATCGAAATAATCTGTTCATCCGGTGCCAAATACAATAAAGAAAAAAACTTTGCATTTGTGTGCCCTACAGCCATTCGCGCCAACGAAAACAATAGTCAAAGAATCAAAACGTGAAACTGGAGCAGCCATTGGTTGTTTTTTTATCATTTTCATAATATTTACAATTCCGGTTTCTTTCAAGTTTTTTTTTTCATATTACTTTTTCTTTAATTTGTTTTATCTATTTCCTTTCATTTGTTTTTTTTCACAAGAGTCACTGGCAGACGAAGTCAGCAATCTTTGCAAAGTCAAGGATGGGTTACATTGGTCTACAGTATAAAACAAGTTGAATGCTTTTAAGGATGTAAACTCAACTCAAGGTGTGTTTGGATGGCAGATGAGGTCTCAAAGTGAACTGAGTTTAGCTACTTCCAACATCCAAACAAGCCTTTAAGGTACCTCAGGGAATCTCTTAAGATATTTTCTCTTATTTGTTTATTTATTGTTTATGAGAGAGAGGAACCCCCCAAGATTTAATTTTCATTTATTTATTTAAAATATATTGAGATTAACATGTATTTTATCATAATTATTTTTTTTAAGGAAAACTGTCATAATTCATTCATCAAGAAAATTACATCCATAACCGGATAAATTCTAAAATGTCCTCATATCAAACATAACATCATAACCAAAATAATGTATTTGGAGCTCTACCAGTACATTATTTCTTTTTGAGACTGGTCTGGTCTTCATCACTGTTGATACTCTTTACAGACAAACGTCCAAGAGATAGCACTCTCTACCTAAACAGAAACTCAATCTCACCCTTCATAAAATGAGATAATTCAACCTCTATAGACAAAAGTCCATGAGACGAATTCTTTTTTATTTTAATTAACAATAAGAAAACTAAAAAGGAAAATAATAAGATAGATGTGAAAATGGATGGATTACAGTTTAGACGAACTTCGGTAAACTTTGGAATCTATGACGGCACGTAAAGGCAACATGCTTGTCTTTTTCAAGCCACAAAGGTCAAATCTGAAAAGATCTGGTGGTGGCGGCGAGTCTAACGATTTGGCACTTATGGCTAGAAGAGCTGTTGGAAGGGGTGACGGGTGATAACCATGCACAAATATGGATGGCGCGTGAGGATCACGCATAGTGATTTTTGCAAAATCGCCACTTCCTTCCGAACAATTTGTGGCTTGAGAGTCTGCTTGTGCCGTGTGTGTCTCTCGAGAGTTGCCGAAAAGCTGTAAATCTGTGACACCCCCAATCTCCGCTTGGGATAGAATGGAGACTTGGAGCATCGGGACATGCAACACAAGGTTACATACCCCCGTACATGACAGTTAATATGCAATGCACCTTAGTATGCAACTAGCAGTATGTAATGATCGCAGCGGAAATAAAGGTTAAAACGTAAGATATGCTATAATAACTAAAAAGATCCCAACTTCATTAGAAAATTATCATCTTCAAAATACCATTGTAGCATAGACTTGCATACAAAGTCATATTATTCTCTTCATACGTGCTAAAGCATGAAGGACTTGGGTTATAACCTCAATATTAAATCTAGCTTCTTCACAAAATCTGGTTTCTCCTCAAACATGCAGATCCAGTGATCCATCAATCCCGTTCTGGTCGATTTCTGACACAACTTCTATTATTTCGAGTGGAATGATAGTAGTTTCATAAAATGATGAGATTTACTCAAAATCTCAGTAAGTTAAAAAACTAACTGGCACAAAGATAAATCAATCATGAAATATGATAGATATGCAATGCATGAGATACAAAAAATCAGTATGCATGTCTCCCATCCAGATTCCTCAACATCTTTTAAAAAATATGGAAACGTGAGTTTTTACTCAGTAAGTAATTTTGTCATCATTTTTTAGAAAACATAATTTTTTCGTAAAAACTTCATCATAAACTTTCATCATCATAGACTTACATTATTATCTTAATTAATAACATAAAGTGTGGTAATGTCACAGTTCCCCATATGCTGTGTGAGTATCTGCCGGTGACCATAGTACAACTTACGTTGAAACTACGTTGTCTATAGACTCGTTCTCAATGCATTAGTAAATATAATATAACATCATAAAATTCATAACGTGTACACCCACCGGCATTAGGTGTCATAACATGTTGAATTTGATCCGAGATTCTTTAAAAAGAACTCATTCGAAGCATGTTGACTATTTTTCGTCAACCCAGTGGTTACCACTCCATTATTAAATACTCCAGAGTGGACAAAGGAGTTCTACCAAGATAATTCTCCATCCTGGCCTTTGGGGTCGTGACAAAATGATTTTCATGTTATGTTTTAGAAAATATTTCTCATAACATGTACGTATGTAGTAAATTTCATGCAGAAATGAAATTTATAAATATAATATGCAAAAATGATAAAAATATCACATGTCATGTAGGTATGCACTCAATGTTTCATATAAAATGATAATTTATGCTAAAAATGATAATTGAAGTATGAAATGAGCATTTATTCATAATTCATAAATAATCTATCAATGTGTAAGTTAGAAGTCAACTTACAAATTTTTGAAAAAATTTGAAATTAGCGTCGTAGCTGCGTAAATCATGTGTATACTAAGTCAGGGTTAATACACCCATGGATAGGTTCAAAATCAAAGGTTTTATAACTTGGGCTTTTACAAAAGTATCCATAGACTTTCAAAAATTGTCCTTGAAGTCTTAAATTTTCACTAATTGTAAAAGAACTCCAAATTTAACCAAATTTTATGGACTTCATATTTTTTGAATTCTAAAACCATCTATGCCTTTAGATTTTTAAAATTCAAAGTGGAACTTGTCCAATTAGTCTCAACCTGTGGCATGCATCCTAGTTGATGCCTATGTGTATTTTCAACTATTGATCCCTATGAATGCATGCATATGAGATTTTCTTTGATCACTAATGATCACTAACACCTTTAGGGACATTATTAAACCTAATTCTTGAGTAATCAAATTCATCCCAACATTTAATCAAAGCTAAGAAATCTTTAATCACCAATATGCTTAAAACCGATCCATTCTTGAAGATCAAAACAAGATAGATTTAAAACCTATCATGACATGCTTCTAACCACAAATTAACCTTCCATAATCATGTTAGGATAATGACAGATTATATAAAATCATGCTTAGTATATGTCATAGCTAAATTTACATTTAAAATATTCAATCATTTAAACCTTCCTTTAATTGACCCGATTTTGGATTAAGCATCATAACCTTCTCAAAACTCAACCAAATTTCGTACCAACACTTAGAAAAAAAGTTTGAAATGATAGCTAAGATCAAAAGGAAGAAAAATTACAAATTTCGTGGTCTTCCAAGTACTCTAGACTGCCTTACACAAGAACACTCAAGAACTCACCAAAACTCACTCAGTTTGCACTTTTTGATCTCTAAGAGGGGGAAATACTCTCAAAGCTCAAGATGATGCTTGGAGTTGTGGTATGAGTGAAATTAGAAGGGGAGAGAAGTATTTATAGGAGGCCAAGGGGTGAGGGGCGTTGGCTTAGGTGCTTGGTGATTGGGTGAAGTGGGAGGTGCTCAAATCTGGAAAATTTTCAGATTTGCTTGCATGAGCTTAGGTCAGCTTGTGTAGGGGGAATAGTGGCCTAAAACCACTATCATTTCCTCTCCATAGTTGCTACATTGATCCTAGAAGGAAGATATGGTCATGGAGGATCATTTGGGTGGCAGAAAAACCATCAAACAACCCTTGAAAACAGGTGGATGGAGGTGATTTTGTGGTGGCAAAAAATCAGTTTGGTTTTGGATGCTTTTGGACAACAAAAATGAGTCAAAATCATTCATGATGGTCATGAGACTTCTTGGTGATTGGGTGGAGAAGGAGGTGGCGTGGGGTGGTGGTGCAAACCATGGCAGAAGGCTGGTTCAATTTTAATCCAAATGGTTCCTACACAAACTAGACTAAGGTGCACCTGGTTTGGTTCAAGGAATTGGTTTGTGAAATTAATTTTGTTCAAGGCTCAAACTGACTTTGGGAGGGTCTCATGAGGTGTTTAAGGACCATATTAACCTTGAGGAAAAATCACAAAAATGTTAGGTCCAAGGGCAAAACAGTCCAAGCATTACAAAGGGCAATGCATAAAACCGATTGAAGCATAGTTTTGGCTTGTTATGAAATTTTTCATAATGACATGTGGGTTGGCTTAGTTAGGCCATTAATAGGGTCTTAATAAAGGTTTAAGGGAGTATTAATTCAAAAAAAATTGAATTAAAAAGTTAAAAAAAAATTAAGCATGATTAAGCTTCAAAGCATGGTTTAAAGTGCAATAACCTCAAATATGATAGTTAATGACTTTAGCCAATTTTCAAAACTTAATTTGGATACTTTGGGTATGATTTGAGCTAATGGTGAAATAAACTCAATCATGGCTTTGGGCCTTGTGGGCTTTAAAAGGGCCAAATGTATGGGCTCATGGTTTAAGAGCTCTTGGCTTTGAATGAGAGGACCTCATTTTAAAGATTTGTAGGGTTAAAAAGAAATCTCAAGATCCACTAAATTGAGCTTGAAAATATTTGACTCGGCCTAATTGGGTCATGGGTCCATTCTATACAAGTTTGGCCCAAACTAGTCTTGAACTCCTAAAGGTTTTATTCAAAATTTTCTTGGGCTTGGACCATGAATGCTCTAAAATCCTAAAAAGTCTCACCAAAATTACTAATAGACTTGTCTCTCTAATCCTTAGCTCATTAACACTAAGTATGATGATTAATGTTAATCCCACTATCAATTTTAATGTAAGTAATTAACCCATAATTAAGAGCCTAATACCTCCACTCTTACTAAGTTAGGCCCAATAGCCTTATGTCCTTTTCATTGAGCCTATTTTTTAGAGTCCTCCAAGAAAGGCTTAAAACTTTATATCTCCCAAGTTGGGCCTATAGTATTTTTAATATCTTAACTTTCGCTCATCGTATCCTTAATGCATTAGAGGCCTAAAATCTTATATCCATCAAGTTGGGCCTAATACCTTAGTGTCTCTCAAGCCTTTATATCCAAAAAACTTGGACCCTTAATAAACCAATCTCTTGGGCCTTCTTAAGTCCATCAAGAATTTTACTCAAATTGCTTAGCCCATTGTTGTGGCAACCATCCAATGTGTCATGTGCCATTCCCTTATAAACCTCTTGGCTTCTTATTAATAAATCACTAAAAAAATTCTCCAATCAATCTCCAAAAATTTCATTTTCCTTAAAAAATCAATATTGTGCTAGAATTTTTTAATAATTCTTCTAAACCTAAAGTATAGGTTTTTTTTGCCAAATCAAATATCCAAAATGTTCTTATTCTCAAATAGTTCAACTCCTAATTAACTAGGATTAAGGCTACTAAGATCAAGGCATGGGCCTTTTTAGGCGGGGTGTTACAAGATCTATCTTTTACGACCTTGAAGGAAACAAAATAAAACTGAAAAAAAAGAACTACCTTGATAGATAAGGTAGGTGGATGGAAGAATTAGGGAAATAAGAGGGAGATTGAGAGAGCCGGCTTCCCCCTCCTCTTCAGAAAAAATTAGATCTAAAATCTTTAATTTTTTAATAGAGAGAGAAGGACTAGGTTTACACACTTAAGACTTGTACATTTCAAAAAATATTTTTTATTTATTTTTTATCATAATTAGTTAAATTTTATAAAATATCACAATAATGCATCACGCGCACCTTTTCCATTAATTTAGAGTGTCTATCAGCAGGCTCGCCACCAAATGGTATATTACTTTCGGATGAATTTGGGGTGTTTTTGTGTCCTTTGTTTTGTTTTATGGGTGGTGCCATGTGCATCGATAATAATAAAAAAAAATTAAAAATTAAAAAAACAAAAACAAAAGAGTGATGTAGTGTGCCGCTTTGACTGCTTAGCGGGCTCTTAGTATAAATTTTATATTTTCTTTTTATATTTTTATATTTTTTAAAATATACTAATATATTAAAAATTACTTTTTAACTATTAAATAAAAAAAATTAAATACATAAATGGTCAAAATAAGAAGACTAACTCACGTAATATACTAATATTTTTCAAAATATTCGTGCCTTTCCTTTTCTTTTTCTTTTTTTCCTTGAATTTTGTTTACATGTGCCCCGTAGGATTACGCAAACTAATAAATAAACACATTGATGTGAGAATTTTGGACTGGTTTGAGGGCACAGATAAAATTAAATAACATGTTGAAAATTAAATAAAATATTATTTTTTAATATTATTTTTATTCAAAAATTAGAAAAAATTGAATTATTAATTATATTTTATATAAAAATTTAAAAAAATAGTAATAATTATATGAGAGGAGATAAATCTTGATAACCAAACCACACCTTAGAAAAAGATTCTATCAGCCGAGTAGGTTAGAGAATTAAAATGATAAACTTAATTACATTAATCTAGAATTATTTTATAACTTATTTAAAATAAAAGATAATGTAAAATTGTAATTATTTTTTAACGAAGGAACGCAATTACACTAGTTAATTTACAGTAAATTATACATCATTTAAATATTTGTTTTAATATTTTTTATTCAATTCAAATATTTCTTCTACCTATTAATGAATTTGCAATATTCTCATGTCTTATGATATTTATAATATCTCTACCTCTACAATATTATATAATTATGTCATATTTCATATTAATCCAAATTTAAAAGCCAAATGATCCAAGTGCTTTTCTGATGTTTCGCCACCTTCAAACAGCCAAGTAATTGAGATTTCTTCCTTAAAACAGGCAATTAATGTTACCTGCTCTTGTGGAAATCCCATTTGGATTTGCACAAAATCTGTTGAGAAAGTGATTCAAGTTTTCTTAACAAGAGATGGCAAGTCAGTACAACCCTCATGCAATTCCTGAGATAACAAGCTAGTACAATTCAATCCCAGCTACAAGTGAGCCTCCATGCCAGGATGATGCCTCATCTGTCTCATCTATATTTTGGAAAGTTTTTCTAAAAATCAACTACTGTTCATCAACAAACACCCCCACACCCAACATAACTGTCCTATTTTTTTTTTCCTTCCTACTCAACACAACACGTATTCAACCCAGAAGCTCCCGCGCCCCCCCTCCCTCCCTCTCGTCGCCCACCACCCTTGAGCGTTGTTGTCGCCCAGCACCGGCAACTCATCGATCTGCCTCTGCCCATCACCACCCATCCCGCTCCCACATCCCCTCCCTCCCGTATCTCTCGTCGCCCAACACCCTTTACGGGAACCACTCGTTGCCCAACACCACCGTGCGATGCACCCTCAACTCATCACCATCCCTCTCGTCGCCCAACACCCGCGATTCGTTGGGCGCCCTCTGCCCATCGCCGCCTACCACCCACGACTCCTACCTCTGTTTCACCACTCGTTTTCCCTCTCTCTAAGAGCATCTAATTTGGTCTATGCATATGCATATGCAAAGTCATATTTGCATAATATGACCCTAAAATCATCTACATTAGTTTATGCATATGCATATATATAGCTAACTATGAATAGTTTTTATCAAATTTGGATAGCAACTATTCACTCTACAAAACATATTTTAATCATTATTTCTCTCTTATTCCACTCTCTCTCACAATCTTTTTTTCTTCTCCCTCCCTCAACAACACAACAAACATTCATCTATACATTCATTTTATTATTATAATATATTATATATATATCATTTTATTATATTTTTAATATAATATATAAAAAATTATATTTTTTATTATTGCATTTGTATTATTAATGTCAAATATATGTAGTGGATGTTAATTGCAAAATATATATAAAAAAATTAATTTTAGAAAAAAATTAATAATAATAAAATGATATTTTATTATTATTTTGTCTCAAATATGTATAAGTTAATGTGAAAGTTTTGCTTAAATGACAAAATAGATATGCAAAAAAGGCGATTTTGCATATGTATATGAATAGACTAATGCTAATACTCTTATCTCTCTACTAAACCAAACCTTGAAATCAATCTTTTTCGTTAGCCACTAATTTACAACTTTCTTCAGGTAAACACTAAATTCCTTTTTTTTTTTTTTTGGGTTTTTTCTTGGCTAACACTAAACTATTCGATTTTGCAAGCCTGCTCAGTTAAGTGTTTTCCTAGATTTTGAACTGGAGGTAGCCTATATTGTCCAATGTGATTGTAAATTTCATCGGCTTTTACAAGGGTCTCTTGGATTGTTCAACATAAGAGGGCTTTAGGGAGAGGGAAAAGAGGATTTTTGAAATCACAGTGAAGGGATTGAGGGCTTCGGGGAGAGGGAGGGGCTGAGGTCAGAACCGGTTTATTGTTAGGGTGCGTTTAGATATTAAAATGAGTTGAGTTGAGTTTATATGATAAAATAATGTTAAAATATTATTATTATTTTAAGATTTAAAAAAGTTGAATTATTTATTATATTTTGTATTAAAATTTGAAAAAATTATAATGATGAATAATATGAATTTAATTTAATTTGATAACTAAAGGAAATCTAAGTGAAACCAGTTTGACACGTCAGGTGTGGGGTGTGTGTTTGGTGTACCGATCTATAGGGTTTTTCTTTTGGAAATGGCCATTAGTTTGAATGCCAAACACGTAGATCTGCAAAACTTATAGAGTTTTGGGAGAGACATAATATTTGTTAACTACTTTTATTATATATACTTTTTAAGATCCTCAAGTTCGGACAAAAATTTAAAAATATGTGATGCTTTGTCCATCTGTTCTGAGGATTTCTAAGGCCTTCTTAGTATCAAGTAAAACAGCGTATTGATATATAAAATTAACATCACACAAACAAACTAATGGCTCCAGGTAAGTATTTGGCGCAATTGTTTTTGTTCGCCACTTGTTTCCATTGTTTTCTTATCTCACTCTAAGCCCCCATGAAAGGCACGAAGAGGAACAACTTCGGATCCCAGTAGCCAAGTTTAAAACGAAAACAAACTCAAAATCCCTTCACCGATTAAAGCCCCCAACAATATTAAGCTTCAGTTGTGTGAAACAACTGTTCAACCTCTGCTAGAGTGCTTTGTGCTTCCAGTATTTCTGGGGCATCCTTTTGGTTTGACTCCTCAAGCTCAGCCTGAAATTTAATATCACATTTAGCAAAATGTAGTTTATAAAAACAATATCCCAATATTCTTTTTATAGGCAGAAAAGTGATCAAGGCAGCATATTTCGCCATATGTGCACCAGAGTTTGCATTACACTAAACCAACCATGATTATAGTCAGATTTGCCTATTTTGCCAACCTTTATTCCTGGTATGGCAGATAGAGGCTTTGAGATTTTGCACAGTGCGGCAATGATGAAGTACTTTCAGACTGCAAAATTGTCGTTAATTGCTTGTGCTCTCAATTTTCATTTTTGTTTTTGATGAAATAGCAAGTGACACGTGGACTTAAATAAATACTGAACAAAAGCTACCATATCATCATTTGTGTTGATGGCAAAAAAGACCCGTGGTCCAGATAAAAGTTTGGTACAAAAAAATAAATAAGAACAATAGAACATGATGGTAAATTGATGATGAGTAAATAATCTTTTACTTAATGTTCCATATTTTGGAGATGACTCCACTTTGGACAAGATACTTTCCTTGTTACTAAATGTGAGCGCCCATTAAGGTTGCTCAATATGAAGGTCAGAGTCACCAAAATTACGAAACAAAATGGTCATAATCCATAAAAGCTTGATTTTTTTTAGTCCCATACAATCAAAGCTATCACAAGTGTATCATTAGTTAACTAATAGAAGAAGCCTTTAACCTACTGTTGCTAGAGGATAGTTGAATGCAAAGAATCATTCCATTTTGAACCTAGACTCCAGCCCATTTGGATATGTTACAAACCCCACACTAGAGGGTTACGCCAGGGTTATTAACCTATTTATCCAGTACTAATATCATTCACTTCTAAGCTCCCCATTCTGAAACATGTAAAATTTATGATGATCCTGTTGGATAGACCTTTAACCTGCCTGTGCCAAAACATAATCTAATTGCCTAGAACACAAGCACCCACACTCACATTACCAGAGTGCATTCTATATAAGTGTGCCCAAAACCCACAGCTCGAAGGGGTGGAAGATTCATATCGGTCCTATCGCAATAATCCATTACAGTTACAAAAATTTAACATAACTATGAAGGAAGATTCATATCTGCCCCCCAACAACAGTCTACAAATTCTACCTAAAAAGGGCAAGGCATAAAAGACTTGGCATGTCTTTTTGCATACAACAACTTACAAAGAGTTGTATTCTGGTATATAACTAGGGCGACCCACCTGGAATGAAAGCAATAAACAGTAATATTCAGAATGCAAACCAAAAAGTAATGACACAATACCAAAGTTCCTTTCAGGTCAGCTAATGAGGCCTCTAGGCGCTTGCGACAATCAGGAATCATCATCCTTGACTCAGCAAGCACATTCTCCTGTTCAAACACAACCAAAAGAGTGCGTCTAAGTAGGATGTTGGAGGGAAATATTAGAATAGAATACACTCTCATTCCTTCAGCTGGGTAATAGGGTTTTTCAACAATGAATTACGAAGTATGATATATGTTTTTCTTCTGGAAACAATATTAGTTGAAAAGGCAGCAGCAGCCAAGCAAATACAATTTATTCTGAAGTATGATTTTAGTTTGTCACACCTGTTGCTTAAGGTCATAAGGGTCAGCTCCTTTTTCCTTCATGTCTGCTGTTTTGGCAGCTTCTCTCTCAACCTCTTTCTCATATGAATGCAACTCCTTAATAATTCGTTTGCAAGTCCCTGACTTGATTTTCAGATTTCTTATGGTCGCCATAGGAACCTATTGAAGAAAAAATTTCACTGTGATTTGTACATGACAAGAAAGCTAGGATAGGCAAAATGCTGCTTGATGATTTTCTTCTCATTTGAGACATTATAGAGTTTACTAACGATAATCATCACACGACCAAATTATTGAACATCCAAAAACAAGGTTCTAATTTTTTTGTTTTTTGATAAGTAAAAGGTGGGGCAATAATGAGGCTCTGAATTTACATGCTATCATAAACAAATGTGAAGTTCAAGTTTTTGCGACCATAACATTAACTAAACAGAGGGAAAAGTACACTTTGCACTCCCAAACTAGCAACAGTTTTGCACTTTGTGCCCAAAGTATCAAAACTGACACTTTGCAACTACAAAATAACATACAATTTGCATCATCTTTCAATTCTAACCATTAATATAGATGAAAAATAGGTGATGTGACACAATCTTGATGGTCAGATCTTAACAAAAGGTGCAAATTGTTAGGTTTTGGTAGTTTAAGTGTGCAATGTATCATTTTTGGTAGCTTAGAGAGCAGAGTGTAAATTTCAATAGTTTTTTTGGAAGTAAAAGAAAGGTGGTAAAATGATGGCATTACCCCTCATATGGAAAAACCTATTGTAATTTTGAGGTGCAAAGTATATTTAACCCCTAAAAAGGCTCCCAAATAAAAATATGAGGAAACACAAAATTCTACCATGGTTCCTTCCACACCAAAAATAAGAGGAAACACAACATGATATGAGTATGCACTGTTTTCTTATATCCCAAGTAGTGCAAATAAGACTCTACTACTCATAACACAAACAAGCATACTCTCTCAATCAGGAATGCAAAACATAAATAAATTAAACAGCAGCATCCTTTCTAAAACAATTGGGTTTCAGAAGATAAGAATCGAGTTTCAAACATAAAATGCAAAAGAATTGGCTACTTTGTTGGTTTTTTGCATATAGGACATGAGAACCTTCAAATATCTGGCATAGACAGCATTGCATACTTTGTAACTACTTCTATTCAACCATTGAAATGCAAACGAAATGGCTACTTTGTCGTATCCACATCTGTTGTGAGTGCAACCTCAATCATAAAGCATACCTTTCTATTCAATGCCATATCAAAAGAACATAAAAAAAAAAAAATCAATCGAGTATTTGATAAAATTCATTAAATGGTGACACATTATCCAAAGGCTACACAAGACATAATTTGCACACTTTTAAGAAACAAAACCCAAAAAAGAAAGAAACCCAGGTGATCCCAATCTTAGATTTCACTGTACAGCTCTAACCCGAGATGAACACTAGTCGGAACTATTCCAGTCTTAGAGTTTCCGATCAATTTTACAGTGCTTGATTAAGAAGTATGACTCAAAGAAGAAAGAAACAAAAGGATCCAGTGATTAAAAAAAAAGATCTAAAGAAAGAGAAACTAAATAAACATGGATTCAAAACTCTAAATGAATCCAAGAAATCTAAGTTCAAGATTTACCCCTGGTTCAAGATTGGAGGAGATTGGGCAGTAAGAAAATACGATGGTGGGCCGTGTGGCTGGGCTGTGACAGCTGGAGTTGGTCATGCTTGGCCATGCAGATTCTAGAGTGAGAGTGTGCGTACGAGCAATAATGCTGGATTTTCTATTTTTCTAGCTAAATTTAAGCTAAAGTTGGCATATTGGCTATTTTAGCTAATCTAGTTCTCATACATTCCACATTGGATTATCTATAAGTTTGGCTAATCTATTAAATTTTTTTTAATATTTCTCCAAAAGAAGTGAAAAGAAATCATCTAGACATGCCAAAGTATATGAAGAAACCACGAGGAAGAAGATCTTTGTTCAGGAACTTAGACAAATTGACTAGTGAATCAATAAAATACATCAAAAGGTACCAAAAATTACAAAAAAAAAAACAGGAATGCTTTTGCACTAAAAAGCTCCGTGCATGCATCAAAGTGAACTTCAAAAGCATATGTGTGAACAATAATAACGATTCAAAGTCTTTAATTCAAGACCAAGCTTTGAGGGTCAAAAAATCCAAGAATGCATCAGAGAGATCAATGGTGAGAACTAAAAACGAGATAAAATGGATTTATCAAATGATTTATGTGGTCATTTATCAAATGATTTATGCGCATTTATATCATAAACAAGAACACAGCATTCGGCCCCACTATAAAATGCAGCCCCTAGACTTTGAAATGACCAAAATCAAACCATTTTGGGTTTTGTAACAAGCAGCCAGACAGCCATGAAACTTAAAAATTTACAACAAGCTATTGACTTTATTGAAGAACCCAGCAATGCAACCAAAACAAATATAAAAATGTGGGAGAGAACTGCATGCATAAACCCTAAAATACAGAAAAATCCAACCATATATTCCTAAATTTCCAAAGCCAAATCATCATAAATAACAAATTATTCACCATAAAAAGTACAAAATCAGAAGCGAGAGGGGGGGTGTTTAGAGCGGAAAAAATCGTCCAAGAGAGGGAGAGAAATGCGGGAGAGAGGAAGAGAAAATACTGGAGAGAGAAGGGTCGTCTATGGAGTACTTGGAAGGTGGCGGCGTCTTCGAAGAAGACCGTGGCGGTTGTGCGGGGGTGAATTGCTCCGGGTTCCCTGGCAGGACGCAAGGCTTCGGGTGGACAGTAAGAAAATACGAGAATGAGATGCCGAGATCCTCCCTCCCCCTTTGGTGGAGAAACTAAGCTCCTGTTTGGATTGAGATTAGATCATATCAAATGGATTAAATAAAATATTATATTTTAATATTATTATTATTTTTAAATTTAAAGAAATTAAATTTTTTATTAAATTTTGAATAAAATTTTAAAAAAATTATAATGATGAAATAATTTGAGATCACTTTTTAATCTAAATAGAGTCTAAATTAAGGATTTTTTTTACATAAAATATAATAAATAATTTAATTTTTTTTAATTTTAAAATAATAATAATATTAAAAAATAATATTTTATTTAACTACTATCATAGAAGCGGTACAAATAAAAGTTGTAGAAAAAACATTAGAAAGAGAACGGGCATCATTCTATTCATCCATGTTTGCGATTGCGCCTAGTAATTTAACTTTTACCTTTGAGCTTTATAATGATAGAGATTAGGGGTGTAATCAGTTTGGTCTGATCTGATTTTAGATAAAATTTAAGATCAAATCAGTATGCATTGGTTATATATTTTTGAAAACCTAGTACGCACCGATTATCCACATAAACCAATACCTCCAGTTTTATAGGTTTGGTCTGATTTTTCAGTTTTAATAGTATTAGTATTAGGGCCTAAATATAATTACTACTAATATACATTAGTATATTAATGTACATTAATATACTAATATATATTAGTATTATTAATATATTATGTATTTATCAAAAAGAATATGTTGAGAATTTATTAGGCCATAAAATGTTATTAATATATATATTTTATGTTTAAAGCATATATTCAAATAAATTTTCATGTTTAAGATTAAAATGATATGTTATAAATTATAATAACATTATTTTATATATATATATATAATATTATTATATTAAAAAAATTATATATAATATTAAAAAAATTAATTTAAAATATATAATATAGTGAGCCGGTCCAGTCCAATCCTAAAAAGCATAGAATCGAAACTGGACCAGTACTGGCCAGTTTGAACTAAGGGAACCGTCCTGGACCGGACTGGTTCCACCAATTCAGGTCAGGCTGGGCCGATTTCCCAGTTTCCTGATTAATTTTTACACCCCTAATAGAGATTAAGTAATAAGTATTCTAAATTTAAAAAATATTTTTTGAAATAAAAATGACATAAAATGTCATTTGAATTTTTAAAAATCAGAATCATATCCTTGATAAAAATTAAATTTTATAATAAAAATAACAGCATAAATAATCTAATAAATTTTTCGATAAATATAATGAAAATAATCATTTCAACTATACATAAATAAAATAGCAATACAATTATACATAAGATAAGAGTAAAGTTGTAATTATGAAAAATTTATATAGGTATTTTTACCTACTGAAAGTGTGGAATTACGTTATTTAATATTCAAGAAAGTCCGTTTGATTTCTTACTTTTTAGCTTTTTTAATATTAAAAACTATTTTAATATGTGTCAAACAAACAATCTAATGTTATTATTAAAATGTTTTTAAGGTTATAAAACATGATCATGAATTATGATAAAGACTCACTTGCAGATATCATGATATACATGATACATAAATATTGGCTTCTACAGAACTGATTTTAATAATAATATACATAACTAACTAACGTATGGTAATCCTAA
Source organism: Cyclocarya paliurus (assembly GCA_029856935.1). Classification (NCBI taxonomy): domain Eukaryota; kingdom Viridiplantae; phylum Streptophyta; class Magnoliopsida; order Fagales; family Juglandaceae; genus Cyclocarya; species Cyclocarya paliurus. The sequence goes on from CM056948.1 coordinate 28,517,468, forward strand.
TTTATGATCAAGGTACTTAACTCACAGCTCTAATTTTTGATATCTCACCTCATAGTTCATCACCTATATAAAGTACTGATATCACTAAATTCTATAATGATGTGTCATAATATTCTATTTAATAGTTAAATGCATAATGTGAGGGGAGTAATCCCCAGGGTCAAAGCCCGAGTTCAAAGATAAGGTCTGAGCTAGGCTGAGTTGAGTAATTCCCAGGGTCGAGCCCAAGGAGTAAGCTCAGGCTCTGGTCTAAGGATAAGATCTGAGTTGGGCCGAGTTGGCCCAAGAAGATAAGCAACTAGGCAGAGTACACTGACAAAAGGACGGGAGGTAGGGCAAAATAGTCTGACACCACTACTGGCTGACAATTAGGGGCATCCTCTGTCCCCGACCCTGTTGTCCGAATGGAGCAAAAAGATGAACGTGCCTGACCAGAACCACGCCGCATTTAATGGAGCGTGGACAGACATGTCATGACAGGAGCCACGTCATATTTAATGCATCCTGGGGGTCGGCACACTACAACATGCCCTCTGGGGTGTCAGTGACAGCCGTAATCAGGCCTGACAAGTCTGCAGGGTAGCAGGGAGTTGGCAGGGACACCCCGATCACAATACAGAGTCGCACACCCGCTACCTCCGTCTCGAGATTCACCTCGGTCAGGTATAAATACCCATTCCCTCAACCAAGAGGGGAGTTCACACTCTTAAATACTTAAACTATCATCTTCCTTTATTGATTATCTCTCTCTCTCTCTCATACACTGAAACTAACTTAAGTATCGAAGGTACCACGGCCCTCGAGCCCTCTCATTCTTCATCTCTACAGGAACCAGGTTCGAGCCCAACAGCGTGGCCGCGAAACACATCATCAACATATAACATGAAAAATAATTTAATAATTATTATGTTCTATTAATAATTACTAGTGTCACATAATTATCCTTGACATATCCGTATTTTCTAATTATAATCTTAATAATATAATTAGAATTTAAGATTTAAAACTAAGCCCATAACACAATAAGCCTATATAGTAAGGTAAGCCCAACGTATGATTTATGATTTAAGGGCAAGAAAGAAATTTAAACACAAAAGTGAAGGATATTATCATGAGAGAAGCCTATGGCATTTTTCTAATAACTTAAAGTCTATGGCATGCCTTACGGAAGTGCTCCACGGCAATGGACTTAAAAGGCGTTTATAATGATTTTTAAATCTGTGGATAGAATCAAAGACAAGATGGAATTTCTTATGGAGTATAAACCGTGCACTCGTCTGACCGAAGGGCTAAAAGGGAAAGTAATATCATTTGTTTTACACTTATGCCGCATGTCTAACTTGGAAGAACTTGAAAATGCCGGAAGAACTTGAAGTGCATAGAAGAGTCTCTCCAGAGCCTCGTAACAGCAAAAAAACAGCAATGATATCCAATGGCAACCACCTCCTATGCATACTAGAAAAATTAACTGGGATGCAACAGTAAATAAAATTCGACCTAGAGTTGGGATTGGAATTGTAGTCAGAGATTTTGAAGGAATAATTATTGCTAGTTTGAGGAAGAACAAATGCCTATTTCCTAATCCTTTATTGGCTGAATCTTATGGTGCACTGCAAGCAGTAACTTTTGGACTGGAATTGGGACGTACAAAGATAATGCTTGAAGGGAACTCTTTACAAACTGTTCAAGCACTGCAGAAAGGAGAGGACCAGTGGACCAGTTTTGGTATGTTTGTTTCTGAAGCCAACGAGAAACTTAGGAACTTTGCTAGATGGCATGTCACTCATGTAAGAAGAGGTGGCAATGTTATGGCACAAGAAGCCTTAGTCATTTCTGATGTAATTGTTACTATGGAGGACTCTTCTCCATGCATTTCAGATTTGATTTAATGGAAAAAGCTTAATAGCTTCTTTTCCACCAAAAAAAAAAAAAAAACTTGGAAGATAAAACAATTGAAAACAATGGGGTTCGGTGAGAAACGAGAAGAGGAAAAGATACAATGGGATTCGGTGAGAGAGGAGCAGAGGAAAGAGAAAGGGGTGAGAGCACTAAAGTAATAAGTCTCAAAAGGGATTAATTATGGTAGGTGTAGGGGTCGAATCAGCAACCTATAATTTAGTCTCTAGATAAGGCCAAAAATAAAGCTAAGTGATAAAGCCAAGAACAGATAGGACAAGTTGACTCAGACTCTTAAGAGGAAAGACACACAAACTTCTAAAAGGAAAGGGACTCAGACTATTAAAAGGAAAATACTTCACGCAATCACTCTAAGGAAATAAACCTTTATTTATATGAAGAGATCCCCCACAAAATAGACTGACTCTCGACAAACTCTATACACACAAGATCCACGAAAGCTCCCTACGCCAAACTCCACTACAATGCTAAAGGATCTTTCCTAAATTCTCCTATTATATTGTAAGATATGTGAGACCATGAGAGAATGTAAAAGCACCTATTATAGTGGATTTCGCCCCTAAACAACCTGTGGACTTAGGCATTATGCCGAATCACGTAAATCATTGTGTCTCTATTCCTTTACTTTTATTCGCTTATTTATTATTTATTATATGGATGAACGCGAGTACCGTATCGAAGCCCGAACCATCATCGTGGGTCGGGGATAAATTTTTTCTCCCTTTCGATCTATTGTGCAAATTAAGGCATTCACAGTTGTACTGTATGTGAGATTGACTAATCTTCTGCATTGAATTGGGAGAAGGATATTCTCTGACTCACGAGATCATCTTCGAAAAACCAGATAAGGACACGTGTTGAGCACGTGCAGCATGCACTGCGCACATAAGTATGCACATCGTGCACCCAGTTCCTTCACTAGGCAGAACCTGTAGCCTCCAATGACTCACTGGTAACCCACCGGTGATGTAACGACGGCATAGATACAACAACAGCGAAGACTTCTGCCGGTAACTCATCGGACAGGAGCGCTATGTGCGCTGCGGGCAGAGAGAAACAAGTTGTCGGAGGCCTGTGCGTTGACGTCTGTGGGTTGGCGAGGACCCCACCGGCAGCCACCAAAACTGCCAACACTGTCTGTAGCCAGCGAGGTAGTTCCTCCACCATGGGAGCTGCTCACGTCGGGCATAGTGCGAGCAAAGGATGCATGCTACCAAAGAAGCATCAAAACTAGGTGTCCATGCGTCGATGAGCCTGTCGTCAACCATCGTCAAGCTCACCGGCTTCGTCTATCATTGGAGCAATAGTTCTTGACCACAAAGATTTTCCTCCTTGCCTATCCTTGCCGTAGTAGCACACCGTGCATGCTGTGCACTGTGTGAACACTAAAAGCGAGATGGCGAGCACCCCGAGGGAACCAACTCAACCACCACTGATATGAACCCGCGGGAAGGGAATCCCTTGAACCCACAATCAATTTGAAAACGCATCCAAGAAAGCCAAAATCAAGTCAATGGATGGAGAATCTAGACCCGATGAGAACTCGTTTCAAGAACCTAGATTATATTAAAATCTAGACCCGATGAATAACCCGTCTCAAGAACCCAGATTACAAGGAGGAACGCCACAAAGGTTGTGATTTGCCTTTGATAAGTTCAAAAGTTCAATGAAGAACAAAAGGAGCAAACTCACTCACAAATAACATTCAAAATTGTCTAATCTCTCAAATGAGGCTACAATGAGTGTTTTAACCAAAACCCTATTGAAACCCTAAGCCAAAATAAACCCTACTTCCAAAACTACCCTCGGATGAACAGTACCCGCGGCTACTGTACGGCGCTACAGTAATTCGCTACAGTGATTCAGACGTGAACAGTGCCTAGCTACAGTAACTCTTGAAACCCTAGTTTCTAAAATGTAACTTTCCAAATAAGCCCTTGGCCACAATACAAGGCCTTTCCAAAACCCTAGTTCAAAACAAATAAGACATACGTGTGGGCCAAGCATCCTCAAGCCCTCTTATTCTAAACTAATAAAATAAATACTTTTAACAAATTGAAAACCATCAATAATAAAAGGCCCAAACGATACTTTAAGTTGTGTCTTCCACATCTTGTATCAAATGGATTAAAACTGGTTCTCCCTCTTTCAAGCCCATCTTGAGTGTTGGGCTCTTGCTAGCTTTAGCCAAGTGGATTGCACCAATCCTTGCATTACTTCCTTAATCTTCGTGGCTATTGAATTGGCCCATCTGGAAGTTGCAAATAATTTTTAAGACTAGGTCCACCTGGGTTCCCATCAACCACCTAGCTCACCAGTTTTTTCTGTTGCCAGCGTGAAGTCCCTCTACCACAAAAGTCCTTCGCATCCTTTACCAAGCTCACCACGAAAGATGGTGTGATGCATGATAGTTCGCCATACACGCCTTCATAGAGCCTTAGCTGGCCAACGTGCTCAGTGCTTGGTCCATCGGCATTTTTTGTGGCTGCCACGGCATCGCCGACCCCCAGCAAGCTCTAAACTGTCACTCCTAACCTCCACAACCATCCTCCAATGCGGTAGCTCTAGATCGAAACAGTGCAACTCCGCCACAACCAACACCTTCACCAGTGCTCTTCGCCACCCTTGTTAGAGCAACTCACATGACCCTTGGCAATCAACCATGGAAACCTCCCCTCCACAGGTCGTGAAACTGCACGCCATGGGAGCTTCTCACCATATATTGCCGCCATCGTCAAAGCTCGCAGCAGAAGCCACTTGACGTCAACACCATAATGTGCTCAGCCACCTAACCCGATCGTGAGCTCGTGGAGACACCCACGACCATGCCATGCACTTCCGGCCCTCTCTGTATTCGACACAATGATCCTCTGCCACCCGTCAGGTCTGTCGCAAAGCTCTGTGCAAACTGTCACCCTCACGACAATCATGAGCAATGAGCAAGCACACCAGAAAATGCCGAAGAAAGTTTCTGTCACCGACAATTGGGTCATCACCATGGGCGAGCAAGCTAGCTGTCCAACTTGCCATACCCTAACACAGGTCCATTACCACCCCTGCAACAGGCAAGGAGCTTGCCAACCCAACGGAAAGAGGAGCAACCATCCCGCCATAAACATCCAACTACTTAGGGCTCAGTCGCAGTCGGTGGGCTATGATTTCTCTTCAGGCCCAACTGCTGCATGGGTCTCTAGCTGCAGCAATTTGGAAGGTGTTGCATTTTCCTGAAGATAATAGTTTCCCAGAAATCACCTCCAGTTTCAGGAAGTTGATATGCAACTCTGAGACTTTGAAAGTGATGGAAACTCCACTTGCTGCAAACCTCCTCACCATAGTGACGGGCAAAAAGCATACCACAGGGGTTGGAAGCCGAAGAGCAAACCACCCGTAGGCTGTATTCTTGTAGGCGACTACACGGTAGCATGGACAACCACATTCCCGCCATGAGAAGCCACAGAGACCAATGGCGATCATTTATGCTACCAGCCAGCTTCTACAGAGGCACGGAACAACGCCAGAAATTTGATCATTCCCAAGGTCCCCGCCACCCTAGTGGCAGACAACGACCTCACCTAAAGGAACACGACCTTTGGCAGTTGGCAATACTCCCACAGAGCTCGCCACCCTTGTGGCAAACAAGTAAAATGCAACACCTCCAGCGAGCAACAAGCATGCAGTATGTTCAAGTTTCACACCAAGGCGACCAAGGTTCCGCGTCAAAAAGCTCCTTGCCACCTTATGGCGACCAAGGTTTCATGCCATAGAATTTCCTCGCAACCCTCATCGACTTTATACACACTCAACCATGGAGAATTTCCTCACCCACGATCGAGTGAAGCCACCAGTGCCAACCATCCAGACCATCAATGTTTTTTTCCATGGACTCTAAGCCAATTAGAAAAGATGGACAACTTCCCTATGCAAAAATTATTCATCAGCGAACAATTTCAATAAGGAAAAATGGAAAACAAAGGCAAAAGAATTTTGGTTTGTCTTTCTCAAACTTTCTACTTTAATTTTTACTAACATATTTGGTCTCTGGAGATTTTATCCACTAGAACTCATCGAAATTCCACAAGAATCTGAGTGACTACACACCTCAAAAATATACTTCACAAAAATTGCCCCCGTGGCATGGATTCCAAGTGACTACATTCCCAGGTGTCGTCTAGGCTTCTTAATATGTTTGCATCATAATAGACCACTTGGTATCAATTGCGAGCATCCCGAGGCTTCATCAATGCTAAAGCATGATCGCCTGTGTGTCACCAACTTTCACCACACTCTAGCGGAACAACTCAGGTTTACAAATCTCAAACTTGTAATTAGTACCGTGCTAACTTATTTGGTTTTAGGTAAAACCTCTCAGGACTGTTGAACTCAGCCTCCCACCACAATAATGCGATCGAGCATCCCTCAAACACCAAAGTTGAGTCCCTAGACTTGCGGTGAGCAATAGCCCCACCAAAATTGAGTCCCTAGATTTGTGGTGAACGACGACCCCACAAAAGTACGACTTCTATAGTTAGCCACCAGTGTTTAGTCCAAAGACTCGTGGTACACTCAGGCGTGGAGGTCAGAAGACCCCACGACCTCTACAGTTAGCCACTAATGTCCAGTCTAAAGACTCGCGGTGTAACGAATGGGCTTGGAGGTCAGAAGATCCCACGACCTCTACAGTTAGCCACTAGTGTCGAGTCTAAAGACTCGCAGTGCACTCAACAAACGTGGAGGTCAAAAAACCCCACGACCACTACAGTTAGCCACAAGTGTCTAGTCCAAAGACTCGTGGTGCACTCAATGGGCATGACCACAAACTCTACTGTTAGCCACCAGTGTTGAGTTTAAAAACTTGTGGTGCAACACATGGGCGTGGAGGTCAGAAGACCCCACGACCTCTACAGTTAGCCACTAGTGTCAAGTCCAAAGACTCATGGTGCACTCAAAGAGCGTGGAGGACAGAAGACCCCACGACCTCTACAGTTAGCCATCAGTGTCGAGTCCAAAGACTCGCGGTGCACTCAACGGGCGTGGAGGTCAGAAAACCCCACGACCTCTATAGTTAGCCACTAGTGTTGAGTCCAAAAACTCGCAGTGCACTTCTCTAGAAAATGCTGAGTGTTTATGCTTGCGCCACAATTGCAGCCGGCAAGTTACCTTCGGGAATGAGCCACTAAGCTTTACAACCACCTTGCGCGGGTGTCTTTCAGAAACGAGTCGACGAACTCAATGACCACCTAATATGGATCTAGGGGGTCAACAGGCACCCTGACCACTTAAGCATGAGTTCCTACAAACAAACAACAAAACGAGAACACCAACAATAATTTACACCAAGGGGTAGAAAATTCACTACTACCAACAAAAGTAAAAATGATCACAAAAATACACACAAAAATCAATCAGGGAAATATGCACTCTTCTCTAACAATAAACAATCTCTCAGGCAAACATCTACAAAAAATAAACAAACCCAAAGTCAAGCCTCACGCTCACCACTACTGCAGTTGAGTACATCTACAACCAAAGTTAAGCTCCATGCTCACACCTAATGTGACGCCCCCAAATTCCGCTTGGGATTGGACGGACATTTGAAGCGTCGAGACATGCAACACAAGGTTACGTATCTCCGTTCATGACATATAAGATGCAATGTTCTTAACATACATCTAGCATTATGCAATATTCGCAGCGGATAATTTTTTTCTTTAGCAATACTATGCACCAAATTCAAATATCCCAAAATGCTTAAAATATACTTTATACATAAAGGCATACTAAACATCGGAGATCACAATACTAGTCCACAATGATTGTGATCAAATGAGTACTGAAGATGTAACTTCATAGTACATATAGTAATTTTAAGTTAACTACTATATTAACCTTGAAGCCGCACTGTCGCTTAATCGACTGTGTCCAGTTGGCTGTTTCCCAGTTCTTCTTTAGATCCTGTAACAAAATCTACCATTCGGGGGGAATGGTAGTTGGGACTACCATAGTGAGATTTGATTACAAATCTCAGCAAGTTAACATAAAACATACACACAGGTTAATAATGCATGCATGACAGTAAAATCATAAGTACATAATTAAAATCGTAAGTAATCATGACATATGGCATAACTTAAACTTGAAACATAACATGAACATGAATGAACTGAACTTCACTTACTTGTAATAGACTTGATCTAACTTAACTTAACGTGACATGAACTTGAAACATAACATTGTCATGGACTTGATCTTACTTGACTTAACTTGACATAAACTTGAAACATAACATGAACATGAACTTGAACATAACATGAGTTTGAATTCTTTTTCATTTAACTTGATTAACATAACATATGGGTGCTACATGGGTCCCCTAGAGCCATGTGTCCCTGCCGATTACCGCATCACAACACAGGTATCTACACCAGCTGTGAGTGCGTTAATACATACTCCACAATTGTTGTGGCCCCATGTATTCTACCTGTCACAATTGCTGTGTCTCACGTAGTGTATGTGCCACAATTGCTGTGACCCCATACTTCATGCTCCACAGTTGTTGTGGCCCCATGACTTATTAAAATAAAATGTGGCTCCATCGGCGTTAGTGCCTGGTGCGCTCCGGTGACCAGCTAGTTAGGTCCCATTCGCAACCTGTTGACTATACTTCGTCAACCCAGGGAATTTCACACCTATTTAGACACTCCAGCGTGAACAAAGGAGTTTTACTAGGATATTTTCCCATCCTAGTACTTAGGATCGTGATTGACATGAATAACTTAACATGATTGTTCTTGAAATACATAAACTGTATTAGAAACAGAATGTGACTTGAATATGAAAGGACAAAAGCCCTGATGTAACACAACATTACATTTTTAACATAACATGCTTGCAACAGTGAATATACATTACATGACATACATGACATTCCATTTTTTTTTTCTGATAATATCTTGATGAATTTTTATCGTAGAAATGAATAGTACTCACTAAGTAAGTTCCCAGGAAAGATCAATCTTTCCTAAACAGAACTTCTAGATTCCCAGGAAAGATTGGAGGGTCACGATGGACACACTTAGGAATTTCCAATCTCCTTAGACAGAATCTCCTTAGATTGTATGTATTCACGCTACTTGCAATGTATAGAAATATATGACAGAATATCTTGTGTAACAGATGAATAATTCATGACAGAATAAATTATGTGTAACATATAAACATGTAATGATTTGGCATAGCACATATAATAACATACATACGTATATTGTAGTTCATTTACTTATCACCCATACATAGTAAACTGCTTGTAAGTTAAAAGCTAACTTACCTCTGTTTTCGCGTTTCTAGGCAAAACTCAAGTGCGATCACGAGAGACTGAAAGTAGTGATTTTTAAAAGTTATAACTTAGTCACTAACAATTAGAAATATAGAAAAATATCAATTTAAGAGTAAAATTATTAATTCACCCTCTACATGTGGAAAAAGACCATTATATCCCTAACTTAAGGATTTTGTATCCTAACTCCAAAAATCACCAAAATTTATATATCTCATGTAGATTTTATTCTGAACTTAAATATGAATTTAGAAAAATTTAAAACTAAACACAACTATTAAAATTCTATAAAAACCGAAACTTATATAGGCCATTTCCCTTGATTTTTGTTTCTAACTTGTTTTGATCAACCTCTTGATCCATGACTTATAAAGATGTGATCTTCAAACCAAAACATCACATGGTTTAAAAAGGTGTCCTAAAACAGATCTAAGCTTTAAACTCAAGATCACATGGTTAAAAATCAACCAAAACATTAATTTAGCCAAGAACATCATCACTTGGCCCATTCGAATATCTCCTTGCATAAAAATTTCATATCTTTGAAACTAATATCAAATATCTTCAAAGCAACATTATATCATATACATAAGAAGCTTAGGATCCTCAAATAAAAATATCAAAGTCATTGCAATAAGATTAGACCATAAAAGATTTAAACTTTCTCAAAACAGAAACTGTTTTTCCTCTTCCAGATTCGAAGTTTCTAAATCTAAGAAAATCTTTCACCAAAACTTTTAATCATGCAACAAATCCTCAACCAATAATCATATACCTATGTTAACAATACTCCATAATAATTTCGGATCACGATCAATCCATTAACTTTGTTAAAAACTCCAAAATATGACATACTCTCTGGTTATCGTCCAGAATGACCTTTCTGGGTTTTAAACAACTTTTGACTGACCAAATGATCTCCAAATGGAACAAATAAGATATCCACGTAAACTAGACTAAAAAATAAACAACTTTTATGAAGGTAAGTTTATGAGAAAATACTTACAAGAGTTTCAAATAAGGCGTGCAAAAGAGTTCATAAAAACTGCCCGAGAGTATTTTTTTGTATTCTAACAAAGCAAAGTGTAAAGGAGGGATGATTTTCGTTGGAAGGGGTAGAGGGCTATTTATACAAGTTTTAGAAGATGATAGGTCTGTAATGGAGCTTGAGTAATGATCTTTTCTTCCACTAAAATATACAAGATATTATTTTGTTTTCAAGGTGGAGTCTATAATTGAAAGAGTGGGGTGTCCACTTAGTCATCCACTTCAAGAACATTTTAAGTGCTCTTGAATAAATCTAATAAGGTAAGTGGAGGGTGAAATATTATAGATAAAATCATTGCTAAGGTGGCTAATTTCGTGGGCCTTAATGGGCTTAAACCGAAAGGGCCTAAATTCATGGGTTTTAAGAGGGTTTGGGTTGCTATCAAGCCCAAATCTGATTTCTATTGGCCCAATCAAATATCCAAGGTTAACTAAGTTGGATAATGATGTTCTAACACAAATTTAAAAGATTAATAGCATATGAAAATAATTTAATTAAGCGATTAAACACGATGCTAGAAACTGATTCAATAAGGTTTTGGATAAAACCATATAGGATTTTTGGTTTCTAACACGTTTATGGGTTCTTAGTTGGATTCCAACCATATAGGATTTACTACGGTTCCTAAAGATAATAGAAATTCCATCATTGAATTTTTAGCGGCTGTTACACCTAATACAATTGAGTACATCTCTCGTCAAAATAGAGCTCCACGTTCACACCTAATATGGTTGAGTACACCTCCCGCTTATCTCTCCAAGTTGATCTCCTCAACGCTTAGCAGAAAATTAGGGACCGACCAACAAACCATGGACCAAACAGCAACCAATGACCAATTTTTAAAATTTATTCAGCAAATTATTGACTTAAAGATTTTCAATACCTTTTTGTACAACAAATCACCTTTAAGAATCACAAGCGTCTGTAGAGTCAAATTAGTAGCCTATAATTTAGCCTCAAGATAAGGCCAAAAATCAAGTTAAGAGATAAAAATAAAAAGAGATAGGACAAGTTGACTCAGACTCTTAAGAGGAAAGAAACACAGACTCCTAAAAAGAAAGAGATTCAGACTCTTAAAAGAAAAATGTTTCACAAGGCAATCACTCCAAGGAGATATGAGAAGAGTCCCCACATAATGGATAGAATCTCGACAAGCTCTCTACATAGAAGATCTCTTCGTAGAAGCTCCATACCCCAAACTCCACTACAACGCCAAAAGATCTTTCCTAAATTCTCCTATTATATTGTGAGATATGTGGGGCCATAAAAGATTGTAAAAACACCCACTATAGTGGATTTCGCCCCCAAACAATCCATGGGCGTACGCATTATGCCGAACCACATAAATCCTTCTGTCTCTCTTCATTTACTTTTATTCACTTATTTATTATTTATCATATGGATGAATGCGAAAAGTATCGTATCAAAACCTGAACTATCATTGTGGGCTGGGGATAATTCTTTCTTCTCTTTCGGTCTATTGTGCAAATTAAGGCATTAACAGTAGGCTACTAGTTCTTTTTCTAAAGAAAATAATTGAAACCTACTAGTATTCGGTGAGAGAGAAAAATAGAGAGAGAAATCGAGAAAAGGGGAAAAAAGTTGTGAGAGAAAAGTGAGAGAATGAGAAATCAATAGGGAGAGAGCAAGTAAGAGAACTTACTGAGAGGGGAGAGGCCTATGACGGCTGAAAATCCAATCGACGACTACGATGGCATAAGTGAGGGAAAATGTGGTGGATCTGAGCAGTGCAGCCGAGATTGACGGCAACAGCAAAAGTTTGGAGGGAATAGAGAAGTTGTTAAACAATGTTGGGCCGAGGAGATGGTGGAGGCTTGCTATGAGATTTGAGTTGTTGTATTTTGAGAATTGCAAAGGAAAGGAGGTGTATATATAGATGGAAAAGATTGTTGGATGTATTTGATTTGGAGTCAAATAATGGCTTCGTTTACAAGAGTTTGATGTTCAAAGTGTATAAGGGAAAAACTGACTTGATGAAGTTGTGCATGATGCGGACTATGTGCAGATCTATTGGGGTTGTCTTATTACTTTTTATAAGATTGGAAATATGAGGATAAAATAGACGTGTAAAGTTTATCCGATCAATGACTACGATTTTAAGAAGCGGCAAAGCTTTAGATAACAGTCGGTAGTAAATTTCAAGAGAAGCTTGATCAATGGATTTGGATTCAAATTTAGTAAAATCTAAATTGATAATTTAGAATGAAGAAAATTCTAACTCGATATTTGACCGTGCTTATCCATTTATATATAAAGAATAATACTATTCAAAATTTAAAATGTCTAGCAATTAAGAAAGAACTAAACTAAAGTTACATTATTTATTGTCCTAATTTTATTTATGTATCTATTATTATTATTATTATTTTCAGATCCGTATGTTACACATAAGCTTTTGACATGTCCTTTAGGGCCATAGTGCCTTGCTTTTCTTTCTATCTACTTTTCATAGTATGCAAAGTCTCATATGCCACAATGATATTATTTGTTATGAATCTTCTTGAGATGAATGCATTTTAGCTACTTGAAATAATATAGGGTAGGACATTTTTTAATCTATTGGCGGATACCTTTGATACAAGTTTGTAAAGAATATTACATAAACTTATTGGTCTGAACTCACTTACAATAGAAGGATTATTAACTTTTGGAATTAAAGCTAGATAAGTAAAGTTAATTACTACTCACATCTAACCTTCTCTCTTTAAAAAACTCAAGATAGTTTGACATACCTCCTTCTCCACTGTGTTCCAATGGGTTTGATAGAAACAAACCCCATAGCCATTAGGCCCTGGGGATTTGAGTGGTGTCATTTGTTTCATTGATGCCTCAACTTCTTCTGCTGCGAATTCTCTTTCCAGTTCTGCATTCATAGATAATGTGATTCTTGGTGCAATTGACTCTAGGCAAGCAATTATATTCTCCACAGTAGGATTTGTAGACTTAAATATCTCTTTGCAAAACTGAGTGAATACATACATTCGAGTTTAACTTTAGTCCTAAAGGTTAGGTACGTACGAGGACAAAAATTTGGATACATACATTCTAGTTTAACTTTAGCCCTAAATATTAGGTACAAGATTGTAAGTGTGGACATAGTTATAATCTGGGAAAATTGCTAGTTTAAAAAATTTAAAACACAACACATTGAGTGACATTAGCATTAGCATTTTGTCAAGCACTTGCACTTTTCCAACAATGCATAGCAAATTTCTAAGATAGATGGAGTGGCTTAGCGTAGATGATATGGTAATTTGATTTAAGAAATGAATGTAATGCCATGCATTGTGGGGAGACATTGAGGCAAAGTGAAGAGAGAGAGAGAGAGAGAGAGAGATGATTGTGAATATTGCGGCAAGGAAGAGTGGAGATTCTCTAAAACTCTTTACCCAATCTTTCACACTCATGTTCAAATTGTATATAGTTTGAATTCAAGGAGAGTGATTGGTGGTTGGGTGAAAGGTGGCGGCACGACAAAACATTGAATTACAAATAATCGAGAGTAAGCATATGACAAGGGAATGAGAGAGAGAGGATGGGGAGTTTGGGAGGAAAGAATCGAAAGTCTGGATTATGTAAATGTTGCGCACTCTTTTAGAAAAAAAAGTGAAGTTTATCAAGGAAGATGACACAAACAGCTCAGAGTCAATCAGAAAAAATAGTGCACGCTTGATTCTAGGATCAGTTTTGATTTAGTTGTAATGACTTTAATTTTCTGTATTTGTTTCCATATAAATGCTGTAGATTTACATTACTACCTTCCATAGATAGAACATTCAAAATTCATGTATAAAAAAATTACCTTGTACATCAATAAGATTAAGTTCAGAATTCTTTCAACTGTAGTGTTATTCCCTTTCATGGTATCAAAAGAGCCGGTCTCTAACGAGATTTTATTTTCTTCTGAAAATGGCTGCAATCCTTGGGTCCTCTACTCATCCGATTATCACCATCAATGCTTCCACTCCCATCAATGAAAAACTTACGCCTTCCACCTTTCCCCCAATTCGAAGCACTGTTGATTGGATACGATCTCATCAACATTGTTACAGGCGAGTGTCTATGCCCTGCCATCCATGCCGAAAATTCTGAAACTTCCAAAGCAGTGAATTCCCACTAGATTCGCCAAGATAAACTCATCCTCCATGCTCTCCTTGCCTCAACTTCCACTACCATCACTCCCCTTCTTGCATCTTGCAAAACATCTCACCAAGCTTGGATAACACTCACTCGTCTCTATGTAGGCAAATCTTGAACACGTGCAATGGAACTCAAAAAGGACCTTACATTGCAAACTCGCGGCAGTCGTTTAGTCACTGAGTTCCTCCATGCAAATAAGATAATTGCATATGAGCTCTCAATAATCGATCATCCTATCTCGGATGATGATTTGACCCTTTACATCCTAAATAGGTTGGGTCCAGAATTTCGGGAGATAGTCGCTCCAATTCATGCTCAGGAAACCTCATTAAAATTTGAGGAACTTCATGACCTTCTTGTTGGCCATGAAAACTACATTCGAAGGATGGAAACTAACTCTGTGCAGCAACTAATTGCCACTGCCAATTACTCGCATCGGTTTGGAGGACAGAGCAACAATGCCAATCAACATTCTTCCTCTTCTTCACATAAAGGCTGTGACACCAAAAAGAAGTGGGCCTCCAATTCAGGGCTCCCGAAAATTTAAGCCTAAATGCCAACTGTGCGAGCTGGTGGGCCACACAGCAAAAAGTTGCTCCAAACTTGGGTCCAATGAAGTTACCACCAACTGTGCAGCGTCTTCCAAAAATAGTGATAAAAAATGGCTTGTTGATTCAGCAGCATCCCATAACATGATAACTGGTCTTTCCAATCTTTTAATACACTCTGAATATGATTGTACTAATGAAGTGGTAATTGGAGATGGATCAGGTTTGCATGTATCTCATGTTGGTTCATTATCTTTTAAATCATCTAATTGTATCTTTCATCTTAAAGATACCTTATGTGTTCCAACAATTAAAAAAAAAATGATTTCTGTTCATCATTTCACCAAACAAAATGATGTTTATCTTGAATTTCACCCATCTTATTTTTTGGTGAAGGATCGGATCACGGGGGCGACGCTCCTCAAAGGCGCATGTGAAGATGGTGTGTACCCTTTGTCGGAGAAGTTAGCTATAGCTTCCAAAAATGTTGTTGCTTCTGTTCACGAACGTATCTCCAAAGATGGATGGCATAAAAGACTTGGTCATCCATCTTCTAAAATTGTCAATCATTTAATTCGTGCTTTCTCATTACCTACGAATAAAACTGACAATAATGCTTTATGCAATGCATGTTCTCAAAATAAGGCTCTTTGTCAACCCTTTCATTCTCATGGTTTAACTAGCAAAGCACCTCTTGAGTTAAATTATACTGATGTTTGGGGTTCCTCGCATGATATTGGTATCGATGGTTCAAAATATTAGTCATTTTTATTGACCATCATACTAAATATATTTGGCTCTATCCAATATCTCACAAATCAAATGTTCAAATCATTTTCCCTCAATTTCGAAATCTTGTGGAAAATCGATTTCACGCTCGAATCAAGGGCATGTATTCTGACAATGGAGGAGAATACGTCGCTCTTAAATCACATTTTTTCGTTCATGACATTGGTCATTATACAACTGCTCCTCACACACCCCAACAAAATGGCATGTCTGAAAGACGATATCGCCATCTTGTTGAAACTAGGCTCACGCTTTTCTCTATTGCAAATCTTCCACTTTCATTTTGGCCCTATGCTTTTCAAACGGCTGCATATCTAGTAAATAGAATGCCAACTACAACATTGCAATATAAAACACCTTTTGAAAAGCTTTTCAATTAGACCTCCAACTATCTTAAACTTTTTGGATGCCTTTGCTACCCTTTGACACGGCCATATAACAAGCATAAGCTTGAGCCCAAAGCTAAGCCTTGCGTTTTTGTGGGCTATTCACTCTCTCAAAATGCTTATTTGTGCTTTGAGCCCAAGGCCCATCGAGTCTTTCACTCCCGACATGTCTTGTTTGATGAAGGGCAATTTCCCTTTTCTAAATTGAGGCTTAAACCAAGTGCGATCCCAGCTCCTCCTTCCTCTTCTTCCATTGAACCCATCGTGTTGCTTCCTCTACCGACAACTCCAGCTCAGTTCATGCTAGCAGCTCCTTCTTAAGCACTGGGTACTGCTCATTCCAGCGCCCTTGATGGAAACTTCTTCTCCACCGATTCCTCACAAGGTATATGTTTTTCAACCATCCTCTTCGGTTTTGAATGATGTTTCTCTACCAAATATATCATCAACTTCTGATCTTGTTGTGAGCCGATCCCATACCATGGTAACCCGATTCATGAATAATACCTATCAACCCAAAAGATCATTTCTTGTCATAAAGCATCCGATTCCACCCTCCTTGGAACCCAACACTATGAGTGAAGCTCTTTCTAATCCTTGTTGGCGAGATGCCATGCCCTTAGAGCTAACAACTCTCATGCGCCATGGTACATGGCAGTTAACTCTTCCTCCAAAAAATTGCAACTATTGGATGCAAATGGGTTTTTAGGATCAAAAGATTGGCTGATGGAACTATTAATAGATATAAAGCGCGGTTAGTCGTAAAGAGGTTCAATCAAAGACAGGGTCTGGACTACAAAGGGACTTTCAGTCCAGTAGTGAAACCTGTTACCATTCGCACTATGTTGTCTCTTGCTGTAATGCAGGGGTGGTCACTGAGACAACTAGATGTGAGTAACGCATTTTTGCATGGATATCTTATAGAAACATTTTACATGAAAACAACCACCTAACTTTTAGGATCCTGAAAAACCAAATCATGTTTGTTGTCTTAAAAAGGCTATATATGGTCTCAAACAAGCACCACATGCTTGGTATTCAGCCTTTAAACAAGCATTGGTTGAGTTTGGTTTCTTCAATACTAAATCTGATTCTTCATTGTTTGTGTACAGTGCTGGTTCCATAATAGTTTACTGCTTGGTCTATGTAGATGACTTGGTTGTTACAGGAAATGATTAAAAATTTGTGGATCGTATTATCACTCAACTTGGCCAACAATTCTCCATCAAGGACATGGGACCACTGCACTTCTTCCTCAGCATTGAGGTTATTCCTACAGCTTATGGCTTGTTCTTAACAAAACACAAGTACATCCGAGATCTCTTGGCCAGAACAAATATGGATGGAGCTAAGGATGTTACAACTCTACTTTCAACCTCGGTTCCTTTGAAATTAGATGATGGAACCTCAGTCGTGGATTCTACAGAACACCGTCGTGTCATTGGAGCATTGCAATATCTTTCTCTAACTAGACCTGACATCAATTTTGCTATCAAAAAACTTTCTCAATTCATGCATCGTCCCACAATGACTCACTGGACAGCCAGGAAAAGATTACTTCGATACTTGAAGAACATGATTTTTGATAGCATAACCATTCAGAAAAACATCCATCCAGCACTCACATGCTTTACTGATGTGGATTTGGCTGTAAATTTGGATAATAGAAGCTCTACCTCAGCATATCTTATTTTACTTGGCACGAATCCAATTTCATGGAGCTCAAAAAAACAAAGAACAATTGCAAGGTCATCCACCAAAGCCGAATATAGAGTGCTGGCCACTGCAACATCTGAATTAATGTGGATTCTTTCCCTTTTCCAAGAACTGAAGTTTACACTTGAAAAGTCTCCTCTACTGCTTTGTGACAATTTGGGTACCATACATTTAAGCTTCAATCCGATTCAGCATTCAAGGATGAAGCATATTCAAATCGATCTTCATTTTGTCAGAGATTTGGGTCAAAAAAATGTTCTTCAAGTTCGGCATGTCCATACTAATGATCAGTTGGCAGACTTGTTAACAAAACCCCTCTCGCGTCAAATAACAGATCAACTCAAAAACAAAATCGGACTTGCCAATGGTAGCCCATTCTTGTGGGGACGTATCAAGGAAGATGACACAGACAGCTCACAAACAGCCCAGAGTCAGCAAAAATAGTGCATGCTTGATTCTAGGATTAGTTTTGATTTAGTTGTAATGACTTTAATTTTTTGTATCTGTTTCCATATAAGTGCTGAAGATTTACGTTACTACCTTCCATAGATAGAACATTCAAAATTCATGTATAAAAAACTTACCTTGTACATCAATAAGATTAAGTTCAGAATTCTTTCAACTGCAGTGTTATTTCCTTTCAAAGTTCATTATTAAAAAATTAATTTGTCATATGAATCTCATATTTACTCAATTTTTTCAAAAAAAATACGTGGCGCTTGCGCACTCTATGACTGCAAATATCATTTTTCAAAAACAGTATGTAGTACTTATACAACTCATGACTATATCTAATATTATTCATATGATAAAATGAGTCTTGTAAGTAAAATTGTAAATTCATATACTATTTGCTATTTGAAAATGCTTTAAGATGTTTTGAGATGTACCATTTTATTGAGGTTTGTGAAATTATATAAGAAATTTTAAATAAATTTTTTTTTTTTTAAAATATGTTTTCTATTGGAATTTTTAATAATGAATAAGTAAAGTTGAAAATTTATTTGAATATAAAAGGTAGTTTTTGTTTTTGATTTTTGTGAAATTTGTTTTGGTTTTTATGTTTTTTTTTTTTTCAAATTGAAAAAAATTTCGACTGAACTTGAAAAATCTTGATTTCTTGTTTCGCAAAAGGTCTTAAGGGCATGTTTGAACACTAGAAGAATTCTCAAATTTTCATTCCCTAACATTACTCAAACCTAAAACATATTTTAATTTTAAATTTTAAACTTTTTTATCTAATCATTACATAAACTTTATTCAAACATAAAATTCAGTATAATTTTATTAACTTTTAAAAAATTTATATTAAAAGTCATATTTAAACAATTTTTTAACTTTTAATATTTTTCTTTAGATTTTCTCTTTTCTTTTCCAAAATTCAATAAAATATTTCACTCAAATTATTTTACTAAGTAATGATACACCTACAATTTTTTTACAATTATTTTATAATTCATTTTATAATCAACCAATACAATCACGCTACAATTGGTTACTGGCAACTATATCTATGATAGAGTTGGGCTATTTTTTAGACATAGGTCTATAGAGATTATCGTCTGGACTAGACTCTGTCAGACATGAAAGTGTTCTGAGGTACTACCAACGATTGTAATTGGTTTAATTTTTTAAGTTAACTTTATATGTCCGTTTCTAATGAATGGAAAGTGATCCTTTATTCTTAAAAAAAAAAAAAAAAACAATCACGCTACTTCATTAAAAAAAACTACCCTCAATTTCAAAGAGAGTTTTAAAATAGATATAAGAGTGGTAAGGAAATCATTTTTATATTTCACTACTATTCATAATTGAGTCTTGTTATTCATCATTTTCAAACATCACATCATACTTTTTTTTTAATTTTTTATTTTATTCTTCGTAAACTTATTGAATTCTTTTACTCATTATTCATATATAACACATTTGAAAAGAAAAAAAAATTTTTTTTAATTTTTTTTGTTTTATTCTTCGTAAATTTATTGAATTTTTTTACTCATCATTTATATATAACACATTTGATAAAAATAAAAAATATACTATATGTGGTTTGTAGAAATGAAATAAAATTTTTCATCATCATAATTTATTAGATGATTGTTATAACTTACCGCTGAGGACCGGACCTAGTTGGATAATGTACACCGGGTTGTCGGGTAAGCTCCAATGGGCCACCCATCGGCACCCTAAACGGTATCAAAACACTGGATATACAAATCCACGGAAAATGTGCAATGCACCGCTCAGTAACTCGTTCCTTTATGCTTAAAAACATGCAGCAGATTCCTTCACGCCTCATGAAGTCTCTAGCTTTTTCTTCACCACCAGGCATCACCATTCGCGAAGAAATTGCTTATTCTTTGCCCAAAGGTCTCTGCATGTTTGTGTGTGTGGTCGGTAGCTTTTCTATTACATTTGCTATATTGGCTGTCGGGGTTACTTTGAAAGCGTTTCTTTCTCTGCTTGTTTTGTTTCTATATTCGCTTTTTGGGTATCTGAACCTTTTGGCTTCTGGGCCTGTCCAAATTTGAGCTATAAACTGGATGTAAAGCCATAAGCTTTTAGCATTAAACATGTTTCTGTGATGTGGGGAATCGAAGGGGTTATTGCAAAATGGAATATGTTGGTTAAGTTGTAGTTTTTCCTTTTCCTCATCAAAATGGCTGCCAGATTCCTTCGGCATAATAGCAATGGCTCACTTTTCCTATGAGTCCAACAATTTGACTGGGATCATTCTGAAGATAATTAAAAAAAACAGCAGAAAAAGGTTGAAGAAAAATCTGAAAAAAAAAAAATTAGGGAGGCTGAACAAGACAATCCCTTTGCAGTAAAAGGTGCCAATTTGGCCACGTACAATTAACATCTAACAACACATGGATACTCTTTTTATCAATTCCCGACTATTTTATTTTAATTCTAATGTTACCGCATCCCTTCCATGATCCCATGTTTCCAATGGCGTGTTTAATGACGATGGGCTTGTAATGTTTGAGCTTCAGATGCTATCAGAAAGGCAATTTGAAAGATTCAATTCCCATAGTTCAGTTAAATTTTTGCTTTTCTCTCTCTGTTCTTTCAGTTTCCATTTTTATTCTGATAATTGAGTAGATCTATGCTGTGCTCTTTTAAAGAGTCTTTATTGGTGAGCACTCTTAGGGGTTGTTGACACACGAGTATATTGGTGGCATACTTCTTAAGATCATCTTTTGTAAAGGGTTCTGATGGAGAGAAGGAATTAGCTGGGAAATGAAAGGAAGGATAACAGAATTAACTGTAGGTGGCAAAATGGTGCGTGGCAGTTAAATAGAATGGTGCGTTTTGATGAAGAAGGAAGGAAGGCTTGTGTTGAATAAAACAGGGCGTGCATGTGTTAATGAAGCGGTGCGTTTAAGTAGTGTATGGGGGCAGCAGAGGACTTAATAAAATGGTTGCGTATTTGATGTAATGTTTGTAATAAACGGTGCATTTCACTGGTTAGTAGCCGTAGATATAAAGCTTGAACTAGTGAAATGTATTTTTCATTCTGGATGTTGTGGATTCTTTTGGTGCTTGGAGATTACTCAAAAATCTCTTCCAATAAATGAGAATTGCTTTCTTGGTTCTGTTCTTGAGTTCCTGAATTGTTTTCTTGAGTTTTCTTGCATTTCTTTGTTCTGAATTCTGGTGACTGTGTTGGAGATAAGTAGACCTGTAACAATTGGTGTCAGAGAGGCTGATCCTCTCATGGCAGAAAACACGCGATCAGCAGCCTTGAAGGCACAACACAAAGGTTCATTGAGGCAGCAAGAAGGTATTTTGAAGCAGTTGGAGGAGCATAATCATGCAATCCGTGGAATTACAGGCAGCTCATACCAACTCACTGATATGATTAGATCTTTGGTAGAAAGTCAACAAGTTAATTTTGTCCCTAATGGTTCTTGTGAGGATAGAGATATGAATCGTGAGGAAGGGTTTTATGGGGTGGAGGGATGAATCAAGAGGAAAGGGGATCATTGCCAAGAGGGGTTAGATTGGATTTCCCCCACTTTGATGGAACCAACCCTATTGGATGGATTTTTAAAGCCACTTAGTACTTTGAATTCCATCAAAAATCAGTGAACTAGAGGCTTTTAATGGCCT